>CM068838.1:61359456-62559456 GCA_028554795.2 Sinohyriopsis cumingii
GTAAGTGATCCCTGCCCCCTTTGGCCAAAACCAATTCAAACAAAATCAAAATCTACATATAAGTAGATGTGACAGATATTGATATAGGTTCACATCCTGGAGATTTTTGGAATTCCCAGTCCATTTATTATTAGTAACCTGTTAAATAAAGCATTGCATTCATATCAGATAGAGTTATTAAAAATGTTATGTTCCAAATAAAGTTTTTTAACTGTTGTAAATGTGATAGGTAGATTTTGACTTCATTGCTTATGTAGTTTAAGAAAACTCTATTCAGTCATACTTGTTGAATGTATAAGGATCCAAACTGAGTTGATAATTGCCATTTAAAGGTATGTGTAATTAAATTCTAACAGATGATACCCATTACTGAAATAGTCGGTTCTGAATGCCAACAATCTTGTTAGCGTAATTGGTCCTAAACTTTGTATGGAGTACATGGCACTGGATGAATAGTATGGTCATCATCAGAAGATGTGCATTTTGTTGACAAGTTATTGACCTGCATGACTTACAGCATGATGCATTGTGCAAGTTTTAGTGAATCCCCATGGAATTTGAACAGTGTTGTTATCATCAACTGAAGAGAGTCATATAGACAAATCACTGTTCTCCTACAACGTTGTTGGAGTTATTACCCTTTTGTCTTGTGGCTGTCTTTCTGCTCATTGTAGACCAGTTGTTTGAATGACTTATCCTTTTTATATTAAGAAAATTGTGCTATGTATATGGTATGGGAAAGAAGATGAAAAAACTTTAGCATTAATATACAGTGTAGCATCTATGTGCTCAAAATTTGGTTTTCCTCTCATCAGTTTTCATACAAGTGTAAATTTGTGACCTCTGTCAACTATCCAAGTGAGTGAACACATGTCATTAAGGGTTTTCATCAGGATTCTTATGATGTCTAGTTGGTCCTAAATGTAAATTGTGCCACCCAGACATCCAGTATGGCCACTACAGTTGCCATCTTGAAAATCATGTTTTCGTCTTTTCATAGTATTTAGTTGTTCATCAATGAAAATGGTGTAAGTCTGACATCCTTTGTAGCCACTACACCAGCCATCTTGAAAATATTGTTATAGCTGTTGCTTCTGAACACTATAGTGGCCATTTGAAAGTCTTACGGCTACTCCTCCAAGATGGAAATTCGCATAACATTGGGTTTTCGCCGGGTGCCCATCTGACATCCAGTGTGGCCATCTTGAAAATGTTGTTAATGATACTGATCTGAAATGAAAAGTAATATCTACATGGGAGTTTCGCCAGAAGACTAATTATGATATCCGGTTATTCCAGACGGAAAATGTTGCCGATTTGACCTTAGATAATAGCTGCCACAATGAACATATTGAACTTTTTTGCCACTATTTGTCCTGAAGGAATGATCATATCAACATGGGGTTTTCACCAAAAGTTTTGAATGGTGTCCAGTTTGTCAAAATGAAAATGTTGCCGATTTTAACATCCAATATGGCTGCCAATAGCTAATTTGAATTTCTTTTGGCTTAAGAATATTAGGTATGGTTTCATTATGCAGTATTTTAAAAGAAATGATCTTATTTTGAATTCCTGGGAACTTTTATGCAACTACTCTTGCAGTTGGAGCCTATTATTGTCATCATCAAATGATACGCTTATTGACCTATCATTTTACCTATATTGTTTTCAGAAGAGTTACGCCCTATTTTACTTTACACTCATCTCTTCCTCCATCAGTTTAGATGAATTTCAGACTTACCCCCACCACACCATCCCAACTTTTTCGGCTGCATCAAGGATATTAAACTTTGTCATCAACTCTTTCTCCGTAAAACATATGCAAAATTCCATCATTCTCCTTAGGAAGTAAAAATAAAAATGAGTTTAGGGTACAAGGTAAACAGTAACGGACGGACATGAGCTATCATAAATCCTCAAAAGTGACGTTATAGAAGTCTTTGGAAGCAACCAGATTACAAGAATAGTTAAAGATTCATTGATAGAGAGATTTAATAGAGTTGTTATTCGTATTGCCTTTTTAATGCTGTAACGGTTATCTTTCTGCCTTTTAACTGAAAGTGTTTCTTTTACACTTTTAAATTATGGATGTATTTTCCTTTTGTTTTGGAACGTGATAAACGTAAATACCGAGTTATTACCATTACTGAATTTAGATGTATCACATATGCAGTTTTTTTGGCTGAATAAACTACGCAAAAGATTAATTTCTATTGAAAGTAAGAAACTTGAGTCTAATTTTTCAGAACGAAATTTAAACAAGCATTTGCCTTTTAATTACCGATAACTTCTTTGTTTTTGAAACAATATACTCAGAATTAACATGAAATCTTGTATTTTTCTGGTGCGATAAACCTTTCTCGAGAAATTACTAGCAATTTCTCTCACTGGGCTTGCTTAAGCAGAAAACCCAGTAAGGAATAATTTGTTGTATTTTATGAAAGAAAAAAACTAGTGGGAAGCCATTGCTGATTATTTATTCAAGTGTTGGTTTTTGAAGAATTGGTCAGGTAAAAGTGCTAGAATGCCTTTCTTATTATTTAATTACTTTGTGGCACCTGACTCAGTGGGGAATGAACCATTATTACAATGGGTAAATGCAACAGGATATAAAAGTTTACAGATAGTTTAGAGAATCCTCATTAGTGAAAAGGTCATATGTATATTTATGTAAGTCATGTGCACGATATACTTCGACAACTATGTCAATGACTTTTGAAAATTTGAAAACTTGTTAGACTTTATCTCATCTGTTTAAACAACATATTTTCGCAGTGGGCGGGAAACTGGCTTAGGTGATTTCAGATTATTTCTGTGAAACGTTTTATCATTACTTATTTGACTTTCTGTAGGTAAATGAAGCATTAATCAAACTACCATAAGATACAAAAATACTTACCAAAAAAGTCAGTATTTTTTTCTTCAGAAACCAAATAAGACTCCTGATCTGCAGAACAATCTACTGTAAATCTCTAAATATTATAGAAACAATTAACATGGGAAATTAATATAGCGTGTATGATAGTGTTTAATTACCAGATTACAGAGACGAGTGGACTGTCATCCGAGAAATTATAAAGACAAGTCAACTCTCATCAGCGAGATTACATAGACGAGTGGACTCTCATCCGCGAGATTACATAGACGAGTGGACTCTCATCCGCGAGATTAGAGACGAGTTATAACAGCAGTATGAAATAAAAGTGGTGAAATAGCTTAACATTGGAAAATTGATCTTTGAAAAAGTAACTGCATTATCTGTATGATAATGGGTCTTAATATGTTTACCTTCTAAGATGCATTGATTAAAAATTAAAACTTGAGAAGAAAAGAAGAGGAAGAAGGGAGAAAAGATTACAGGCAAAGAAAGAAAATAATCAGGGAAGGAAAATAAAACCGTACGTGCAAGTACAATTGTACATGTTGGTTGCAGATACAAAGTGACAACCATTTAAGCAATTCCCAGATCTAATTATAGTCAGTTAGCTGTGATTTCAAAAAGCACTTCGATGACATTCTTTTAGCTTAACCTGGCGTCTATGATGGATCAATCCATTATGAGGTACCATTAATGACAGGGGAGGATGCCACTCTCTATCAAAATTATTTAGGGCAAATATTGAGATGATAGGTAAATTCAGTACAAAACCCTATTATTTCAGGCCATTTAGCCAGATTTGTAGATAATTGCCTATGTTGTTTGATATTACCAGGAAAGGAATTAAACTGACATCAGACGACTTCATCATATATTGAAGGATTGTTTAACGAGGCTTGTTGATAGCTGTCAGTAATCAAAAGATGATATATGCGGCACATCACAGTTAAGAATAATGCGAAATGACTTTGTTTCAGTCACGTGCGTTCTTAGTATTTACTCAGCCTGTACAATAGCAATGTCAACTATCTTAATTATGTTCATAGAGAGAACCGTATCTTATGTGTTGATACTTTCAACCTTTAATTACCTAGGATAAAAGGAAAAATCAAAGAACTAAAAATACTGAAAACAAATTGTTTTGGCATGATAGATGCAACTAACTAATCATAAGCATATGAATTTAACTGTATGGTGTTTCATAATTGACGAAAATATAAACGTGCCCTTATTGTAGTTAACATGGCGTGAAGAGAGGAGTCTTTCGAGCTGATATCTTCAACATGGCATCTTGATTAACGTACAAAGCAAATATTCTGGAGCATACGTACTTTGAAAATGTTGTATTATGCTTCTGTCACTGAATGTTGGTGGATTTAACTGCTTCAGTGTTACCCAGTCAAACAGACACATATTGAGACTTTATCACCATCATCTCAAGCTTTCCACACCTGTACTACATCAGATGATCATACTGACAGAACTCCAATATTAGCCAATACAATTTGTACTTTAAAATGAGTCTTGATAGATGGAATTTAACAGCAATATCTGGGCGATGACACCAAGTACAGAACTTTTAAAACATAATGCAAACACAAAAGTAGATTGGTGTAGATACTATTTATTAGCTTTTCACAGTACAGGATCTAGAGAACAAGTATTAAAAGATTAAATATTTTAAGTAAATCTTCCTTCCGTGTTCAATTATAATACCAACTAGAACAGACAGAATAATGTTTTACAATAATCTCCTTGTTGTTTGCATCTAAGTGACATACATTTTGTATGTTTAAAGCCACAAAACAAGACTTTTTCAAACATCAGCTAGTGTTACATTTTTTGTGGCCAACCATTACATAACAGAAATTAGCGCACCTGTCACGAATCCTGATACATCTGTTCCTTCTCTTCAACTTATGTGAACTGACTTAAGACTTGTGTTTAATAATTACCTACGAGGCGATCATTTGGTTATTGGGTTACATTACCATATTGTCAGCACTCTTACACCCAGCTGTTTCACTGTGGGTGTATATGTGTGTATGTGTGTGCAAATTGTTGCATTTGAAGATGGATGCAAAACAAACTAGTAATTTTATTTTATTATAACTTAGTTTTAACTTAATCAGCATACAAATACAAGAGGTAAATAAAGTTATACAAGACGGTCATTAAAATATGTTTCGAGCAATAGGTGTGGCTATTTGATAACTTGCTGCCTGCGAGAAATATAAGACATTTATTCTGCTGACAGTCGTGCAAAATTAAAACAATCGAAGGATTTGAGTTCATAATACTTCTATGCTATATTCCTAATACTTTCCTTGGTGGCGACATCACGAGACAAATATTTTTTTAATTATATATATTCCCAACAATTCACTTGGTGGCGACATTGTGATACAAATCATTTGATTTAATGTATTCCTAGCACTTCACTAGGTGGCGACATCAAAATACAAAATGTTATTTAATGTGTCCTTAATACATCCGGTGGCGACAATACGATACAATCCATTTTATTTGATTTACTTCTAATACGTCCCTGGGTGATACAATTCATTTATTTGACGTTTTTAAAATACATCCTTTGGTAGAAACATCGTGATACAATCCAGTTTTTCTAATACTTCCCTGCGTGGCGACATCGTGACACAAATCAATTTATTTGATGTATTCCTAATATTTCTCTGGGTGGCCTCAGATACAGACCATGTGATGTATTTCTAATATTTCCTTGTGTTGCGACATCGTGATGCAAAAGTTCATTTAATATATTTCCTAATACGTCTCCGAGTATCCAAATTGCGATGAGAACTTCTGACATCGGTTGTTGCTCTCAGAATGAAAGACGGCAAATAACCACGCATTGATATCATTTTGGTAATCGATAACGTATCAATGCCAGCTTATAAAATATATTCGAAAAATGTCACCAAAATAAACTTTTGACAGGCACATGGTTGGTTAATTCCATTTTACATTATACATTGAAATACCTGGTTTAGAGTAGGACTAGTCACTGACTGACAAACACGTGATTTTACATTACAATGTGGCTTTCCATAAAAAAAATTCATCATAATTTATGAAAGGTTCTTGTCAATATTTTATTTTCTGTCTGTTATAATTTATTTTGAGGGAAGTCTCATTCAATTGTACATTTGTTCGTAATTGACATCTGACCTATTTATCAACCATAATGCAAGATCTGACGCGGCAGGCTCCGTGCCATACACTTTTAGCAACAACATGAGTATACTTATCACGAAATCATGTTATATTAGGTTAATATTATATTTTATGTATAATCAAAATCAATTCAGTTTGGTTTTTTTCTCTTTTATTTTTCTTCGAAACTTTACCCATTGTGTTCGTCTTGGTTCTAGTTTTATTCTAAGTGAACTGGTTAAGATCTGAATCTTTACTCACTGTTTGTGACCGTCTTCACTTTTAATCTGCCATGGATGCTTTCACGTTTTCTGTGTATCTCATTGCACATACACAGAATAGGATTTAAGTGTAGGAACCCAATTTCGCACGTGCTTTTTCAGGAACATAATTAGTGTCCATGTCGTTTTTCCAGCCAAAAAGCTTTACGGCAATGGCAGTACTGACATTATACCAATAGATTTAAAGTGATTTGTGATCCAGTGCATATCTGTAGTTTGGCGGTCGCAATCCGTTCAAAAATGGCCAGGTTTTCTAATACCTTACGCCTGCATGTCATCGAGGATTCACCTGATCGGACAACAGACTAAATCGTGCCCTCATAGGGGATATTATTTTGTTTGATGTCTAATACTGATATGTGAATACAGGTAAACAACCGATTTTCCGGCACCCCTGGTTCCAAAAGCCTTTGCCCGGTTAACAGTTTTGCCGGACCAAACGAGGTCACGCATCGCCAATATAATGCAGTTTCATCTGCATTATACACCTGCTCAGGACTGAGGTGCTCATCAACTACAAGCTTCTGAAATTTTTCTACTTACTCGGCAGCTCCTTCGTGGTATGCAGACCGTTTTTCTCCACACACTTTATGCATGGAAATTCTATAACGTTTCTTGAACCTTTAAAGCAATCCTTCACTATAGTCACACTCATTTTCTACATTAAGTTCTTTATGAAAACTGAGCCTGGTCCATTACTATCCGGCCCTACAATTTCATTCCATCATCACTCGGTCATGCTCAGTACTCTTACCATCTTTCATAGCTTTTCTAATGTTTATTCGCTCTTGCAATCAGTGTATGAATATAATTTCAGTATGCTGTCTCTGTGTTTCTTTATATCGTAACAGTTGATGAACCAATGCAATATGAGTCACACAGCTTTCGCACGGAAACACCAAACGGAAATTTAAAATGAGTAAATGTGCAATCACGACACATGTGGCTTGTACTATGCAATTCGTTTGATAGTAAGAATTTCATTTTGTCAGTAGTACATTTTCACACGCAGGTTGATCCTTTTGCAATATGGTTATTATAAGATGCTTTTAATTTCAATTTATCATACATTCTTCTAATTCGTTCTGAATATATTGTTGCAACGGCTAGATATTTGTACGAGTCAGTCGGTTTTTAAATCTGCACTACCTCATTTTCGTTTCAACTCGTGTATGTGAGGTATCCACAGCAGGTGCACCCCAGTACATCGTCTTCATCGTCTCAGGCATATGAATGGTACTCAAACTGTGAAGCAATGGTAATCCGTAATAACGCGGGTTTACCTATATATAAAATGTGACGTTACGCATCTGCTCTCCTCTGATTGGAATAGAGACCACATGCTGTGACTGATGTTGTAACGCGCCTTTGGATTGGTGGATATTTCAATCCGTTTCGATCCAGTCTTAGGCTATGTATACAAGTGCAAGTACGCGACTCTAATCCAAAGAATTAACCATTAATTCACCTATTTTCAAGGTTAAGTCACCGTGTGTACCACTGTATGATCTTCTACTCTTTTTCAAACACACATTGTTCAACCCGGAATACCTACTGACTCTCCTTCTAGAGAAGTAAAGTCTTCGGATTTTGATATGCCATAGTACGAACGAAACAAGGATGAAGAACCAGAGAAAAACATAAGTATTGTTACACTGCACATTCATTTTACACCACGTTGAATGTCAAGAAGAGGATTTCGGAGATACCCATAATTATCCGCGGCGGCCGAATATACTTAAAACTTTGTAATTAAAAGGTATCAAGATAGAGGAAACTGAGGCACTACAAAATGGAGGGAAAGGGAAATACATACTGTATCTAAAAGAAAAGTGTAAACCGCTTGTTAGCAATGAAGGAAATTGAAATAAAAGGAATAAAAGCAAAAAGAAGAGATGCTACTCCAATAATAAGAAATTACGAGCGTTAACAGACTGAAATATTGTCTCTGGGCTACCGATGGAGATTAACTAGGATGAAATTGTGCGGACGCTAGGGACACAGTTGCTCATACAAGTGTGAAGCCACGGGTTAGCAACAATCTAGTGATATCAGAAAGTTAAATCAGGTGTTAGAATTCTTACAGTATTGAAAGAGGACCGCTGAAAATCCTTCTCCTTTTTATGTAATGGGCTTCCTTGCCAAAACTTGGTTGTGGGGCTACGTGGAGCATCGCAGACGTTCTAGATGCCAGTCTTTTGGACATGTGCCAAAGGACGTTAAGAACATCCCAGAACAGGAACCATATGCCGCTAAAGATGGTAATGAACCCACCCAACAAATAATAGGAGAGGGAATAACTAACCAAGAAGACATAATGGAGGAGGATGTGAGGGAATTTGTACAAATACAAAAGGCCCCCCCCCCCCTCCAAAAAAAGAAAAAAAGAAACATATATCGGAGAGCTACAAAAGAACTGGATGCCCCTATGTCCAGCGAAATGCCTCACTCGATGAAGCCTAGGAGGAGTTAAAAACAGGAGCAATTGTGGTCGGAAATACTCCCGTGACAAGACAGGACCTGGGACTACTGCGAAAGTGATGCCAATAGCTACAACAGTGACTAAAAGACTTATGAAATCAATGCCGCCAGCATATCTGTTGGAAACGTAGAGCAAAGCATAGATGGGGATGATAAGACACAAAAAGAGTTTGAGTGGGAAAACTTGAAAGGAGGCAGCCCAGCCTCGACAGAAGTATAATTTGCTTTAACCCCTCTAAAGGACATAGGAGACAATCTTCTACTGAAAAATAAATATTACGTCCTGCAAGACGTGTCCTTGCAAATAGAGTGGGGAACCCTCAGGAGACGAGGAGGAAGACTGGGAGACTTCCACTGAAGGATAAACCCAGAATGAGAGAAAACCTTATTGGAATACAGATCTCAACTCCACCCCTGCAAAACAAGAAAGAAAAAGGAAAAACATCCTCTTCTGTAGAGTCGATACAGGAGGAGGAGGATGTTGTGGAAAGTCTTTCGATTAAATCACCCCAGACAAAAATACCCCGTCAGAAAATTTATATTCTTGGTTATAAGAAGAAGAGATAGGAAAAAGGACAAGGAAATGGACAGACGGACAAGACTTTGATGACGAAAAATGGAAATTATGCAAAGACTAATGAGGAAAAGAGAGAAGACAAAGACGAGGTTAAGATGATGAAGACGGGCATGGAATTAGAAAGAACAAAAAAGACGGACGAAAGAATAAAACAGCACAATTGAAACAGCAAATGAAGTAAACAAGGAAAAGGAGGAAATAATACAAGAAACAGAACCCCCGGTCACATAGGCAGAATAAATCGAGAGAAAAAAATGACCGAAAAACACAAAAATTGTGAGCATAAATATTAACGGCATAAACAAGTAAAAAAAATAATTAAGGTAAAGACAGAAGAATACGAGATAATTATATTACAAGAAACACATAATAGGACGGAAAAATGAGAGCCCTGATGGAGGAAGAACTTGATGCAATAACTTTAATGAATAATAACGAGAATGACATTAAAGCGACTACCAAAAAATAAAAGGGGGTTGTTGTTGTTGTTGTTGAGCGCTTTAGACCACTCGGCCACTTGGAGCCCCAAATAGAGGGGCAAACACAATGGGAAGAAATAGGAGGAGGAAACGGTTTTAAGGGAAAACTTTTATACACGAAAATAAATGGTTGACACCTTTAGAATATTTACGTTCCTTCACAATACAAAGCGAGGAATGTACATTTCGTTGAAAAACTCACAGAATATATCCAGAAATATACAATGGAAAAATTAATGGGAGCGGGACTTCAATTTGGTAGAAAATAAAATTGATAGGAAAACAAGTTTAACAGTCAAATATATATTTATTGAAACAGGAATTTAGGAAATGAATAGAAACGAACAAACTGAGTGAGGGATACAGAAGATTAAATATATTAGGAACTGAATACACTTATGAATACAGGGTCATACAAGCGACCAGATTAGATAAATTTTATATTTCGGAACTAGAATCGAAACGGACGAAAGAATGTTACATAACGAAAAATTTCAGATCACTATATGATCGTCGAAGCAACCGTTATAATAAAGCAAAAAAAAAAAAAAAAAAAAAAAAAAAAAATCGGGTCTGGGATTTTGAGGAAACTAAACAATAATATATTTAAAGATACAGCATACATTGGAATAATAAAAGAAAAGCGAATAAGCCTCATGAAAAATGAGAATCTTAACATTAGGGTGAAATGGGATAGTTTAAAGAACACAATTATGAATAACAACATATTGTAAGTTAAGGAAAGAAAAAGTAAGGAAAAAGAAAGAACTTTAAAATGTGATTAGGAGAGGAATATAGAGAAGGACAACAAAAGGAATGCACCAAGTGAAATGGACCAAAGTCATAAGGAGTAATCACAAGGAAAAATATATAAGAGCTGGGAAATACGGATCTCTGTATGAAAAAGCTGAAGGATAATATAGACGGGAAGAGATCAAAAGGGGGAGAGAAAAAATATAGAAAAAAGGGAGGGAAACACAATATATAACGGGAAGGAAAGAGTTTTACAAATGATAGAGTTATACTACGAGGAACTGTACACGTAAAGAGAGATAAAAAAAACGAGAAGATTATACAATATTTAGAAAATACGAAAGTGGAAAAAGTCACTGAAGAACAAAGAGAAGAAAGTTAGTTTTATAAGAAGGGAAGAAATTATTATTCTTATAGCAAGTTACCTAAAAGGAAATCGCAAGGATCAAATGGATTAAAGCCAGAATTTCAAATGATATTTAGAAAAAAATTATTACCAATACTAGATACACTAATTTTTTTTGCAAGGAGAAATGACGTTGTACATGACAGAAGGGACTGTAACAATCAAATATAAAGGGAAATATTACCTTAAAACTGGAGGCCGATATTCCTCCTACATGTAGACTACACGATATTAAGTGGGATGTTAGCACAAAGAATTAGGGGTAGGATGAATTTAATCATAAATAAACATCAAAGTTTTGGAGGGGGAGAGGGACGAGGCACCCTAAATAATAATTTAACCAATTTAACATCAATTGACTACTTAAATAAAAAGATACAAAGGAGCATTAGTTTTATCTAGATCAGGAGATAGCATTTGACCAATTGGAACATAACTATATAGACAAGGTTGTATAGAAATTTGGCTTCGGAAACAATTTCCGAAAGTGGACTCGTGTATGCTCAAATCTTTTCCAGAGTGTTACCTCAAAAATTTTATATCGAAAAATCGGTGAGGCAGTGATGTCCCCTGTCAATGCAATTATACGTAATAGCAATTGAAATCGTATGCTCCAAGGTAAGAGAGAAACCGGATCTAGAAGGAATCCATATACCAAACTGGAAATATGACTTAAAAATGGTGCAACATGCTGGTGACTTATATTATCAGGAAACTAGACAGGAACCACATTGTGCTTCCTCCCAACCTCATAAGGGACAAAGATGAAAGCCCTACGAATTGTCGTAGGGAAAACGTAATAATAAATAACTATAAACAAATAAAGAGAAAAGTGGAGCAAGATTTAGAGCAGGTCACTAACGCCACTAAGCATCACGAGGATAACACAGGTTGCAAAAGCCTACATATGTAGCAATATTAATTACATATTAAAAACAATATAAACCTCTAGAAAATTAGATATGCTAATAATTGATTATATCCGGAACAAAAAGCTGTATTATCTGCCGAAGGATTATCTTTTGATGACAAGATACAGGGGAGGGATAAATCCACCAAATCATAAATTCAGGAAACTAGCAAACATATTAAATAGAATCAGGAAACTGACAGAGAAACCACAGCTTGTCTGGGAAACTCTAGACAATACTGGCTTGGATTTATTTTTAAAAAAATAAACTGTATATATACAGGAATAACAGCCTGAAAAGGTTAATGGAGATACAAAGAATATGTATGTATATAAGACAGATCTTACTCAAATATCGGGAACAGAAAAAGTTGTTGGAGGAAAAATACGATTATAACATTTACAGCATAATACAGGAGAAAATGATAAAGAATATAATTATAAAAATACAATGGCGAAATAGGACGACTCAATGGAAAACGTCGGCAAGTATCTATTCTTTCAAAAGCAGAGCATTGTGTTAGATTATCTAAATGATGTCTGGCTCACGGGTGACGTAGCAATGCGCAGGCACATGATCAGAATAATGCCAAAGTGCCCTTTGTGAACAAAGAAAAATTTGACACAAGAAACATGTTATCGCGCAATGCAGAGCTAATGAACAGAAGAGAGCCGAACTAATTTACCCAATTGTGAAATTTTACATAATACAATTGACTTTATAATTAACACAATGAGGAAATGCGACCAAATCATTATCATTGGAAAAAAAAAATAGACATGTAAAGTTATAGAATATTAACTAGTTATGAAGTATGGCTATATATACTACTTGGCAAGAGAGAAACACTCAAAACATCTATGAGTTTGGCCTCTTTGTGAGATGAGCTCCACTATTTCGCTTCAGGGAGTGATACCTAAAACTTGCCAGCGGCTATTCACTCACAAGCCGTTGTCTAAATGGCGTTTGGAGTGAGTATTCTAGGAACCAAGTATATAATTTAGTATCAATTAATATAATTTCACAACTTAATGATACCCCTCTATACAAAATAAAAATTGATAATACTAACTAATAATTTAAAAATAAGTAGACAAATAGGAATACGTACTAACTTAGATCTAACACACCACAGTATGTACAATAGAGAATAACATACAGTGACAGGGATCTGCGACCCTTGAAAAACACCAGGTGAGGATACCATGGGGCTATGCCACATGGCGCTACCAAAGTGGACAGGCCTATGGGGAAGCTGTGAAATCAAGCTAGCAGAATATATGCTAAACACACATGCAGACTAGGAATACAGAAACAAAGTGCTTCGAGTTCTCCCATTATATTAAAAAGCACGCACCCGTTCAAAACAAATATAAAAGCAAGCATATATATATATATATATATATATATATATATATATATATATATATATATATATATATATATATATATTGCTTTCTCATGTTTTTAGAGTCAGATTTGACAGTAAGAAAATACACAGGGATAATACAGATGGAAAATCCATACCCTTGTAAGATCGACATAAATATAGAAACACAAAACCATATACACATGGAATACGTGTTTATTTTATATTCATTTTTTGATATATACAAAATACACTTCTCTCAAATGATAGTCAAATTCAGTTTTTTTTTTAAATGATTGTGCGAGGGAAGAGTAATTTGTAAGCTACTTCCAATTCGGTTTTTTTGGTGTTATTTTGTTTTTATAATCACAATGAAATACACAAAGTTATAGACGACTTAAGGGAATTTGAATTTGATGTATGTGTAGGAAAACCTCGCTATAGCAAGGGAGAAGAGTACCAGCATTAAACTTCTGTATGAGGCGCCTTAGCGGACAAAAGCTGGTCCAATCAGAACGCTGCCGTTGAAATTTTAATGTCATATGTCCATAATTCCAATTTCACGTGTTGTATCAAAAATATTTGTTCTTAAATTCCATTTTATAGGTCGAAATTTTAGAACGTATCTGTTAAATTAAACAGTAGTGGTAGAAAGTTTTATTTTCTAACTCGAGGTTTTAGATTGTGTCTTTTCAATTACACGGCGGTAGGTGAAATTTCAATGTCTTTAGTCGAGAATTCCTAATTTACGTATTGGTTCAAAGAGTTTATGTTGAAAGTCCCATTTCATATGATGCGTATTTAGATTTCATCTATTGAATTACACAGCACTGGTTGAAAATTCGATGTCCAATGTAGAGTTTTTAGAAAGTATCTTCTGAATTACACGCCGGTTGTTGGAATTTTAATGTCATATGTCTAGAGTTCCAATTTAACATGCTGAAGCACATTGATTGTGCTGAATGTTTCACTTCATATGCTGAGTTTTCAGATTGTATCTTTTGAATTACACAAGTTATTGGACTTTTTATTGTGCTTGTCAGAATTGGTATTTCTATGTTGTGAAATGATGTGTTGGTGTTAAAAGTAACATTACACAATGTCCACTTTAACAATTCAAAATAAGATCGAGTATTAAGATAAATCATTCGTGTATTCAATTATGAGGCGACATTACATTTCAAGCATTTATAGTTTGAAAGTTACCATTCACGGGTAGAGAATTACTATGAATGTTGTCGCTGGAGGTCACTCGCGTGAACGGACCACGTTATTTTTAAACAAGGAGGCTGCTTTGCGTTGCTGAGAAATTAAACAGATGAGATCTAAATGCTCGCCGTATAAAATGGAACTTTCATCACAAACAGTTACATACAACGTGTGAATTAGGGATTCTCGACATATGATATTGAAATTTCAACCACCGCTGTGTAATTCAAAATATACACTGTAAAACGTCTACACAGGAAATGGAGCTTTAAACCATCATTGCATAATTCAACATATAAATTCTAAAATCTAAATCTTGAAAATGGAACTTTAAGGTCATGCAATTTGTTCCAACACGTGATATTGGATTTCTCGACATACGACATCGAAATTTCAACTGCAACTTTCTCATTTGACCAGCTTTTGTCCGCTACGGCGCCTCATGCTTCTCTGTGGCGGGGAGTACGGGCCCCTGAATCTCAAACATGGGAACGTTGGGGTGCTAGCTTGTGATCCCTGATTATTACTTTCTCGTAGGAAAATGATATCCGAATTGAACATAATATTTAAATAAATGTTTGAAATGAAATTCTTTTTCATTTTTTTACGAATATACGACATCATATAAAATATTTTCGGAAACATGGGGGGGGGGGGCATCGTAATGGTTACCAGTTTATATAGCAGGGAGCTTTAAGGGGCCCACGTATAAAGGAATATATAGTATATTAGGGCATCACGTGCCATTGCAAAGAATAAGGACACATTATGAATGGAAGAATGTATGTGAAACTGCAGAGGTGTTTGAAGAGGGTATTAATGTATTGCCGATCAGTGCGGAGAAGTTTGAGAAGAACAATGAAGCGGTGTTTCATGTGTTAAACAAGTCTGGTTAACAATCCCAACGGCGCATTTCAGGGCTACCCGGATCTCAAGAAAATAGATTCTAATCGTATTTGCTAAAACAAATTATGTTTTACGCATGTATTGATATGCACGTGTTTGCATGCGTATATGTTTGGACAACCAAAGCTTAACGCACAAAAACACACACATTACTCCTTCTCTTGCGATAGTGCGTGTTGGTATATAAACACTTCCTCACCCTTCTGTGTGTGTGTGTGTGAGAGAGAGAGAGAGAGAGAGAGAGAGAGCGAGTATGTTTGTACGCTAGTGTGTGAAAGTGTGCTTGTCTATTTCATCCCAATTCTTTTACATCTTGTGTGATAGTATGTTCCGTATGGGATAAAAATTTGAACACTACATTTCCCCTAGTCCTTGTAAGCATTTTGGTTACAATAAACATTTATTCCTCTAATGCCATTCCCATGTTAAACCATTAGACAAATTTAACATACGATTTATATGGTCCCCCTAAAGCCCCCCCCCCCCGCCATACTGTTAATTATCCTCCAACCCAACCCAACCCACCATACAACTACTGGTACTTAGCAACACGATTGATGCTTAGAAATATTTTAGTATAAGCGATGCGTGTGCAAATGACTGTTTAAAGACAAGCCGTCCACATGTATGTCAATCAATTTTAATAATGGGTATCAAGTTAAGACGTTAGAACAAGGCTGCCGTCTTTGACAAAGTGACCAGCATCATACTATCGGATTCAAGAGTGAGTCCGAAATGTAATAATTCGAATACGAAGGACAAATATTGATAGAGGGCCACAGTGTAGGATAAAGAGTTCGTCTGTAGTATGGTTCCAGCGCAGTCATCACAGAAGGAACAGAAGCGACAGCAGCTAAGGTTCATGCGAAAGCCCGGTTATACACCATCTTCGGATGCAAGCTTTGTCCCCAAACCTCAGGCAGTAGGCGCATATTAGAGAAGCTGGATCCTCCACCCCAGCACCTGATAAATACATAAACTTCCTCTTTTTAAATGTGTGTTTGCTGTTTATCACTATGCAGCTTAAATCATTACTATTAACCCTTTAATTAAAAAAGTAAATAATCTGTTAGTTGTTCACCCACGCATCCATGTTTCAATTTAATATACGTCTGAAAAGCTTTAGCTCTGGGTGATAAGAGATATTTGAGTTTTCACTAATGTTAGTCAACCTGGTATTGCTATGATCTCCAAGGTGTATGTATATCCAAGGTGTGATATAACTATATAGCAAGAGAGAGAGAGAGAGAGAGAGAGAGAGATGACATAATGATCCTCCACTCTTAGCTACTCCACTCTACCGGCATCATTATTGTATAGTATGGCACTAACGTGGTCTCCTCACACATTGCACGCGCAATACGTGTACACCACACTTGATTTATTTATGAGGTTGACAAATCCCCTAAAACAAGAAAATGTAAAGCCAAAAGTGGACAGGACATCTCAGTCAGGTTATCGCACTATATTCAGTGGGGAATAAAGATAACCTTATGGATCCGGTACCCATACTCTGAAAAAGACGCCGGAATTAAGCATGGAATAGTTACAAAGACACGGGTAATTTTTTATCGGAGGTAGTTTTACTTACCGTTTTAGCCGTTTAGCTTAATATCTTGTAGAAATGTTACAGACCATGGGACATTATAGTTACTATAGTAACAAGCACCACTGGCTATGCCG
Source organism: Sinohyriopsis cumingii (assembly GCA_028554795.2). Classification (NCBI taxonomy): domain Eukaryota; kingdom Metazoa; phylum Mollusca; class Bivalvia; order Unionida; family Unionidae; genus Sinohyriopsis; species Sinohyriopsis cumingii. The sequence continues at coordinate 61,376,564 of CM068838.1, forward strand.
AGAAGAAGATCAGATCGTCATACCTATGATGTATTACATTTAGCCTCCATCAAATACATCTTTAAGGAAGTGAACTCTTTTGGAAAACGTAAATGTTATCGTATATGTTTTTGGATTGATGCCTGTGGTGGGTTTAAGTTGTGATTAGTTTAATCTGCTTCATGTTTCTCTCGTGATATGAAAATGCGTTTTGATTGGATAAAGCGTTTTGATATAAGTATGCCGTTTCTATGTAATATATTCTTCCTAAAACGACCACTTCTGTGACATAAGTGGTTAGAGAGTCAGCCTTTGATGCGGAAGGTTGCGGGTTCGAATCCCGGCAGAGTCCTATCAAGGACGTATAAAAATGGTAATATCATCTGCCTCGCTTGACGCTCATCAATAAGAGGTTAGTGTTAGGACAATGTGACTGCGTGGGACATGATGTTACATGTCTGTGGCATAATGTCCTAGTGCTATCCATCACTATAAACTGCCACATTGCAGACATCGTAGCGTTATGACTAATTTTTTTTTTTACAGCTACCATAAAAATCCGAAGCGCGGAAACACAAACACACACTTCCAACAAGACAAAGAAACTATTTTTTTATAGTCTGAATTTTTTGCAGGGATGACATGCCTTCTTTATGCTGCAATACTATTTTTTGTATGTCCTGTAGGAAATGTGATTTAAAAAAAAGAGCAATCCTAGTTATTTTCTTGCATACCAGAAGGTAGAAGGTATTACAGATACATAGTCGGGGGGCCCCGAGTGGCCGAGTGGTCTAAACCGCACTCCGTTACGGATCACTGCCATCTCACCTCTGTCTGCGCAGGTTCGAGTCTCAGATTCAGCCAATGTGGGTATGTGAGAAAGCTTGCCAGTAGCTTCTCGTGGGTCGGTGGTTCTTTACGAGGTTTTCCCGGGTTCTTCCTCCACCATTAATACTGGCCGCCATGTATGGCCTATCGTGTGCTGAAAAATGGCGTTAAACCCAACAACAAGAGATACATTACCTTTCTGAGACTAGAGTGTCTATAGTGGTCCGCGGTCTATGACTCATCCTTGATAGTAACAATTTTTGAAAGCTGGAAACTAAGGAAGCCTGTTTTAATGAACACTGTGTGGTACGTGTTAGGTGTGTATTCTGCTTACGGTTATTTTATCCATAACTTTATCATTATCCTTGATGTCACTGTTAATATTAATACAACTTACTAAACTACAAATTAAAAAAATGTCCACGTCAACCCAGTTTGTAATAGTTTGTTTGCCATTGTTAAAATCCTCATTGCTTTTGCGTCAAGTTAGGCATTTTTGTTTAAAAACTAAATAAAAGATCATGGTGACGTAAAGACAAAATTAATAATTTCATCAAATAACTTATCTTAAATTTTTGCTTTACTAAATTCCATCGATCTATTTTCATCATTGATATGCATTCGGTTCTATCTTATAATCAGCATTCTTCTCTTTTCGCTCTTTTTTCTCTCAGACTGTCCGTATTTATCATGCGTACCCGTCGTTTTCTCTGCGCGTGTAACCATGTTTGAATAACGGAAACACTACGCGAATATGGGCTGGTGTCCTCTTAAAAGATGTAGCAAACAAATACTTTTACAGAGGTTTTAAAGAATTTTCACTCGGTTCTTTCTTCTTAAGACTGATATTTCATATTTTTAAAGCATTTGAATTTCATAATTTGCACCAGTGAATAAAATTTACAGACAGTATCTGAAACCAAAAAATAATTAAGAAATGGACTTAACAAATTTCTATCGATTCTAGCTGATCAAGACTGAAACGATTAAAGGTATTGCTTACGATAATATATACCTATGTACAAATTGGTGTGGCATCGCATATTTAGAATCTCGTGTTAGATGTGCTTCTTACCATCCCGAAAACACTGCATTCACGCCATGAAAATAGAAGGGGTACATGGTGCAACTCTTCTCCGTTAGTACTTATGCACCTATATATTTCCGGCTTTGTTTGCGTTTAGATCGATTTCTCAGAATTTGTAACTGTGTATCCCATGGATACATTGATCGTTTTCCTGTACCACATTCACTAATTTTGAAATATTCAAAGAAGATGAGCCTAAAGACTTAAAATTTGCACATTATGCAATTATTTTCAAAATTTTCAGGCAAGATGAGCGCGAAAACTTAATATTTGCACATTTTTTTGTTTTTGCAAGATTACGTTTGCAACTGTCCTCATAAAAGTGTGCATGAAAGTGTGCTTCGTCAGGTGTTTTGTGAAGGGTAAATGCTTACACTAGATATCCTAAATACATCTGCGACCAATATTTATCACATTATGTTTGAACTATCGGTTTTCTTCAACACTGCATTTTTAAACTCAAAATGTCTACAAATTCTTTTTATGTGCAGATGTAATGAGCGAGTCCCCTTAAAATATTTTCCATAGTATTGTTATTTTGATGATAACAATTAGCAGCAGGGGGGGCGAACAGACCAAAACAATTTTACCAGTAACCCCTTCCAGGAAAATATTCCTCGATAGAAGGCTTATTTCGACGAAATAAACCATTCTATTCAGACCACAGAACAAAAAAAAATATCTAAAAAAATTCGAGAAACGCTAGCGTGCGAGAAATGCTTCGACGCCAAGGAAAAACATTTTTATGTTAACCATACAATGTATCAAGTCCGATACGGTATCGTGTCCGCGGGTCGTGTAAATTTATTGTCACAAATCCGTGATGTTTTCTTTGAGCGTGACTAAAGAAATTCTTAAATTTATTTAAATCCATATCGCCACCACACCAGGTTTGATGAATATTTCTCAGCGTATGAACATCAACTCCATTAAACACAGCAAGAAGATTACAGTTATCCCTGATTACTTTTGGTATTTGTGTGTAACGTTGAGTAACATAAATGACATCGGTGTTTTTATGACGACCCCGTGAAAATATTCTTGCAGGATTTTTTTGCTTGTCCAGCATCACATCATCATACACTACTAGGTTATTTATTTCCCCGTCGAGGTCTTCCACGGACGGAGCTTCTTCAATATCAGTTATAAATTCAACAACATCCTCGCCGTCTTCACTCAGCGCTTTTGCACTCTCATTAAAATCTTTTATAACATCATAACAACGTTGATCATCCACAGACGGAGCTATCAAGTATAGTTTGTCCCATTTCATCCACTTCATTATCATGTTCAGTAGCAGTTGCGTTTTACCTGATCCTGACGGTCCTATGATGATCATTCTGATAGAATTTGGTAGCACGGAATTATGCTTAACTGGCTCCTTTCTTCGCGTCGCAGAAAAATCAGTGATCTCCATTTGTATATAAAGAATAATAATTATGGATCTATATTGTGTAAAGTGTAAGGCACGAACCCCTACAAACGACATAACAACCATTACAACAAAAAATAACAGACAAGCACTTTCTGGTAAGTGTACGCGATGTGGCACAAAAAAATTTAGATTTCAAAAAAAAAGCGAGAATTTAGCGGAGGTGACATTGCAGCCAAACTTGGAAAGCTCCCCGGAACTCCCTGGGCAAAGTATCCCGGAGAAAAACATCTCCCAGGATACAATTACTGCGGTCCAGGGACACGACTAGATATCAGACTTGATGAACAGTCTAAACCAAAACCGGGAGAGTATCCGATAAACGCTATCGACGCAGCGTGTCACATACATGATGTTGCTTATCGAAGTAAAGATCTACAAGACAGGCATATCGCGGATGTGAAATTAATTCATGCACTAAGCTCCATAAAAAATAAATCATTTAAGGAGTCACTCGCTAATTGGTTAGTAAGATCAGCGATGAAATCTAAATTAGTATTAGGCGCTGGATAATTAAATAAAAATGCAAGCGATTTATTATTCCCCAATCGGATACTGGAGAGGTAACTCAGCAATTAATAAACTCGCCAACGCGGCATCAGTAACACGCGAGGTTGCCAAAAATTGGCTATCAAAACAAGCAATATGGCAAATCTACTTACCACCACCTCGACAAATCAACTTTGCACATTTTGATGTTAGTGTGCCCAATGAAGTTCATCAGGCTGACATACTATTCCTGCCTCATGATACTGTCCGTAGAAAAATATACAAATACGCGCTAACAGTAGTTGATGTTGCCAGTAGATACAAAGAAGCAGAACCGTTAGCGACTAAAACAGCGTCCGAAGTCGCCTCTGCGTTTAAACGAATTTATCAACGAGGACCTCTAAACTGGCCACGATTATTACAAGTTGATCCTGGCAAGGAATTTCAGGGCGCGGTGTCATCACTGACAAAGCAGCATAACGTTACCATACGACGAGGACATACTGAAATTCATCGGGATCAGGCAATTGTTGAGCGATTTAATAGAACACTCGCTGAGAGATTATTCGGATACCAGTACGCGAGGGAATTCATTTACGATACGAGATCTCGTGAATGGGTTGCAAGACTGCCAAACGTGATAGCCGCACTGAATAATGAAATTACCAGAACAACAAACATGAGACCTGTAAATGCAATCACAAAAAAATATATACCCCGCGTCAGTGAACGCGGACAACAGCAACAAAATGTTTCAACGCAGCCAGGGACGCTAGCGTCCCCACTGCTGGGTAATGTCACCGTTAGGTATTTATACGAACCAGGCGAACTAGAAGGAGGAAAAAAAAGAGCAACCGATCCCACATGGAGTGTTACTACACATAAGATATCCAGCATAACCAGATCAACTGGGAGAAACGCAATCTACAGATTAGATTCAACTGCTCCTCAGCGTGGATTCACACGCGAGCAACTTCAGGTGATTCCCACGGATACACAATTACCACCTCGATCACTTAAATAACTGCAGCAACACCTCTGCGTCGGTTACACTCAAGACAGGTCAACATCACATTTTCACGTGTATGACCGCGATTACTATCTATTCTATCTACGGTAAATTGCCTTGGATTATTTTTCGAATACTGCCACAGCAATAAACAATTACAACTCGCGCAGTGATTATTCTGCTGTTGTTGTAATTGTATAATAAATGCTTCGTCAAGATCAAACTCGTTACCATTTTTTTTGTCGCTCTGTTTGTAACCGGCTAATTTCTTTCTTATTGTATCATCAGCGATTGATCTGTTGATGCTGTCGTTGATAACATCATCTAATACAATTCTTTGTAACTGAGCTATCCTTCTTACTCTTGACACGGCTAAATAAACTAAATTTGACCACTCGATGCGATCATCAACAATCCAAACTGTTGTATCTGAAATAGTTAGTCCCTGCGAACTGTGGATGGTCATAGCGTATCCTAGCGTCCACGGGGATTTGCTCATTTTCAGTGCCTGTTCGACAGCATCAACATCAACTGTGACAATATCATTCAATACTAAATTCTGTTTCTCCGGACCCGACGCAGATACGCGCGTTGGAATATCAACGTCAATATTCTGCAATCGCGTATCAGCTGGTCTATAACACAACGGCACGCCCAACATGGGAAATTTCTTCTGATGTAACTGAAATAACCGCTGCTGAAGTGTGTCCCTGACTATCTTTCTACTTGCCACAATTAAATCACCTGGTTTCCACGTTTCCCAAAAGTCGCTCAGCGAAGTCTCTGGAATTATTTCACGCATTATCTCACACTGGACTTTATTGGTTTGTAGCCTGATCAACGCCTTAAACTCTTTCAGCGTTTCATCGAGTGCTCTAACATCGTTAGTTATTTCCTCATAATAATCTACAAAAGTTTTCAGCCACGTGTGTGGAGATTCACCTGTAAATGGCGGTGGTTGACCATGATCGCCGCACATCACCACTGCGGTATTTTTCTTTAGCAACCAATCCAGAAACTGTTTTAATATATCTAACGGCACAGTGTCTATCTCATCCCAGATTATTTTCTCGGGAATATATTTCGTTCCCATTCGTTCAGGTGTCCACGTGCCGCCGCTGTATTTGAAAAAACTGTGATACGTGCACGCGTTAACATCCCGTTGTCTCATCTCCCTGGCAAGTCTGTGTGTGGGAGTCAGCACGACCAAGTCAGAACCGCGAAATAATTCAATCGCCCGAGTTGTTTTACCAGAACCACCAGGGCCGTTTAGATAAACTGTTTTGTGTCTTGTAACAGGATCGTGCACCGGCGGAGACAACGAAACCGTCGAAGACATTTCTGCGCTGCGATACTCATCCTCGATTTCAACGTCAGCTGATTCACAATATCCTTGTAACATTTCATTCTTTATTCTCCACGAGCCCCACGATGGATCATCCGATATAACATTATCCAACAGCGCTAAGTGTTTTTTACTAATATAAAATGAATCCGTTGCAACTCTCACTGCGACAACAGGGAATCTATTAATCATCGACAACAAATTTATGGATACATAAGCTAGCATCGAAGATCTCAAATGTGTGTACTGAGATGATTCTCCGTCGATATAACTAAAAACAGTCCCTAGCTTTTCCCCGTTTGACAGAAACACATCTTCGCGGTTACAGAACATGTTGTTCGTGGCTGCATCAGCGACAACAAGATCCAATTCAGTCTTGTGCATGATTAATCGACTGTGATGTTGTTTATGATCATACGCTCCACCTTGAGTGAATTTCCCTATTATTCTTCGTCCTAGATCTTTTGCTGTGCTTTCGTCATTTCTGAGTTTGTTTTTAAGTACTTCAGGAGCTTCCTTGATGATAGCGTCGATAGAAGTTTCTGGATGTTCTCGTGACCAATCTTCGATGACTTCTTCTAACGTAACCCGCGTTGGAGTTGGCAACCAAACTTCGGTTTGACGACAATAACATATAATCGCTTCGCTGACCGTCAGTGACAACAGTATTCGACTGTCAAGCATGTATCGCAATAACACTATCGGTGCCCATCGCTTCTCAACGAAATGTCTGCCAAACCAAACATAACACACAGGATGTAAATCCTTAGCGAATTTAAACGACGACACACAAGCAAATCCGGTCAGGTCAAAATCAGGCAATGGTCCGTTTACAGCAACTCTTGTCATCGAGTTTGTAACGTGTCCAAACCGTTTAAAATATTCGCTGCATTCTCCACGCCCAAGGAAACTTCCTGGATAACACGCCGTCATGTCCACGGATATCATACCGCGGTGATCATATCGAGTATTCCACAAACCGCCGTGTCCGTATTCAACACAGCTCTGTTGGATATCCCCAAGAAAACTTTTCGGAGTTGGTCTCCATGAATTTCGTTCCCGGGCTACATGTGCGGCAACACCGGGGACAGTAAAACAGTGTGTCAGTAACGTATCAATGTCCGTCGCATGATATTTTTCTGCGAGTTTTTTCATTTCGTGCTGTAACGCCATTGTTCTGTATATTTCCCCGTCGGGTCTCACAAACTGATCATATTCTCCATCTTCGCTACTTCTGAATAACCACACAGACACCGGATCGGTTTTACTTATCTGATAAATAAAATCAAACATGGAGTGCCTCGCACTCTCCCCGTTAGCGGTTCCGCTCGGCAATTCCGGATAATACTTCACAACACGGTCTCGCGGGAATATCCTAACCGAGACAGACCAGGCGTGACTGTTATGATCGATAATAGTTATTGGTGCTCCACGGGAATCATATTTACACGCATACAATGCCGTACCGGTTAACGATGAAACCGTTATAGGAAATTTTAGTAATCGCTCTAGCTCAGCAACATCATTTATTGACGCTCCTTTATCCGCTACGTGTGTCGCCCACGCTGTTATTTTAGTTTGTCTTAGCGGTGTTAGGCCGTTTCCTCGCATTGCATTTTTAAAATGTTCCATTACTCGCTCAGCTACACAATTCATCCTTGACTCTGTCAACGGCGACACCCTCATCGGGGCGAGTTTATCGACACTTGGTTTCTTTATCGGATAAATTCCATAAACGACCGCGGTCACAGGATACGCTCTGGCATAATATGGTTTATCAATCCCAACAAGTACTCCCGGGTTTGAGTCTTTGCTCAACAAAATGGTTTTTCCGCGCGGATCAAGAACAGGGTCTAGTTTGTCTCTGATAATCCACTTTCGGGTTCCCTCGTCGTCGACTCCAACAATAAATTTTATCTGCACGAAATATCTTCTATCGTCGAGATACTCAATTATATTACGCGCGATTGTATCGTTGATGGTACCATCAATGATGAAACTCAAGGAGTTTTCACGGGAAACTCTTCGATGAGCGATGCTAGCATCGTCGGGGATAATTTTATACGAAGACCACGTGTGTGCGGCACCATCACGACGAAACTCTTCTTTGGCATCCTTGATAACACCAATTACCGTTGCCAACTCTCTTCGTCGACGATCAGTGGTTAACCGGTCAAGATCGAATCGACCGCCTGCGGGTTTTATTCTGGATAGTCTTTCAAAACTCATTATTATAATTAAGACAAGTATTTAAATAGACAAATATATTATATGCACCAATGCAAGTGGATTAAACTAAATTCATCAGCGCCGTGTAGCAAACCATGCAGACACGAATACTGTGGACAACATGCTCAACAGGTCCGCGGCGGGAGTCTAGGACCGATGCCGTGTATCAGATGCGGCATTGGAGTACGAGGAAAAACGCAATTATGTTCAGCGTGTGGGGGGAAACGCTATCGAGAACTAAAACGGTATTATGATAAAAAATATCCAGCCTCGAACACTCTCTCGGAGCGTGATTACATAAATAAGTTTTCAGACAAATTATGAATTAGACAAATGATTTGCTTATAGTATAATGAATCAAGAATTCGTCCCCGAACAAGAATTTGTTCCACATCCAACTATTCCAAATTATGAGGCAAACCGAGATGGCATAGTACGACACTGCACGCGAAGACGACCAGTTGGTGGAGTTGATAATGGTGGTTATTCAAGATTTACTGCCACGTGCTCAAAGAGGTATTTATGTCATCGTTTCGTCTATGAATGTTTCTTTGGAGTGATCCCTAAGGGTTTTGTCATTGATCACATTAACGGTAACATACTTGATAACTCTATAAACAATCTTCGCGTGGTCACTCAGAGCAAGAACTGCCTACTGGGTAACACAGGGCGTTGTAAAACAGTTGCAAGAAGAGCTATTAAATCTATAAACGCAATTACAGGTGAAGAAATTGTATTCCAGTCAATAAACGCCGCCGGTAGGTATTTCGGTATTTGTCCACCTTCTGTACAGCATGTCGCAGATGGGATCCACAAAACAGCATTTTCAAAGAAGCTCAAACAGAAGATTTCATTCTGTTATATAACTCTTATCGCTGACACAAACGACGATAACTCCTCCGAGAGTGTGTAACGCTTTGCAGAGTTGTCGTTGGGTCAGAGGATTTGCTCCCCCTAAGAAAGCCACCTTGATAAAATATTTTATCGAGTTCATAACATGTAATCATTTATTTACCGTAGAATATATATTTTTTTACAAACAATATCCTCGTTTTACTGAATATATCCGACTGTTTTGCTCTTCTGTGCTTGTTATATGACCGCGCTTAAGAAAACATACAATTAAAATATTTTAAACAAGTCCCGCCCACTGCTAGAGCGAATTTCCAACTCGCAAGTAACAGTTGGGTTATATACGAAATCGCTCCCTAAGACCTTTGGGTCGATCGAAAGTCAGCAGCGCAAGCAAAACCATAAATTAAATCCGCCAATGGCGGGTGTTTTTACACCATCCAATGGTCGATTCAATGGATGGTTTTGCTCTGCTGCTGATCGTAGAAAATGACCCACCTGTGTATGTTTGTGTCGTCATAGGATAAGGTCTTAGGATAAGATTACATGTTCATTGTGCCTTTGCCTGCTATGACACTCGAATCAGAGGTTAAAGGTTGTTCTGTGTTGTATCGTCCCTCCCGAGCTTCTAGACCGTTATTTGACGATCTAGAAGTTCCTCATGGGGTGAGTGACCCCCAAAAATAAACAGATAGATGGATGCATAAAGCTCTACGTCACCTGGGTGCCCACCAATAGAAACATTCAGAAAGAGTGTTGGCCAAAAATAAACGGTAACATGAGGTGCCTAAGGGAAAAATCACAACACGAAGGTCTAATATAAGACCAAGAAAAAAAAATCCTAACAAAGGACTCATGAAAGAACCGTAGGCCGGTGAAGAGTACCCAGTAAGTGATAACCGCTCATCATCTATCTGTTTATTTTTGTTTTTGGTGATGCTAGCATCGCTCATGCAAAGCATTTCTCTGGAAGTCCAAGGGACTTCTCATGCATTTAAAAATATGAAAATATATAATAATATGAATCACGAAAACATAAATACCATACTTGTTGAAATTAAAGAATTACAACAGCGAGGTTTTAATATTTTACTAGACACTGAAACAATTATGTCAGATTTTGAATCCTTGAATGAGCTATCACAATCGGGGAAGAACAATCTCCCCGCCCGTTATAGGTTCATTAAGGGTTTGCAAGATCGCATTTACAGATCACTTGCCACGATAACTGAAAATCAGGTATCTGAATTTATTCCACTGTGCCGTGCAGTTGAGAAGATTCGTCTTGTATTGTCAAGCGAGTATGAGACTCGAAAATTAATTAGCACCAGGGTGAGACGGTTAAAAGGTTATATAAAGAATCTAGACACGGAAATGCCTTGCATTTCTGACGAAAATACTAGTATTTGTGACTACGAGGCCGACAAGGAAGTATAAACCGCATAGCGTGTGACTCACAGCACAAAGTGAAAGTAGAACCTGAGAAACGCTAGCCCCCCGCTTAAGTGTAAAGCACATTTCCACGGGTAAAAAAAAAAGTGTATTATTTTTTTTGCCCTTGGAAACTCAAGCATTTCTCTGGAAGTCCAAGGACTTCTCAAGGGCGTTTTCAGATTTTGGAAATGTTTTACATGAGAAGTCCTTAGACTTCCAGGATTAACTCGAGCGTTTCAACATCAATACAACAATGAGAATAGTTCATAATCTGTTCTCGTTGACACCAAGCTGTGATCATATGATTTTGCTGTAACTGCGTCAATTGTGACGGAGTTAACAAGAAGTCTTCGTTGCCATACACGTCAACGATTATTTTAACGGGGAAATACTGTTCTGGGGGCTGACTCTTTGAGTTTCCAAATGCGGTTTTTATTGCCGTGTGAAGAATTTGCTTATCATGAATATGAACTCGTGCGTGGATGTATTCGTGTTCCATTATACACAACTGTTTTTTTTTAATTGTGAAACGCTATGCGTTTCTAGGATTTCACCAGTAAGTTCACGGAGACAGTCTCGCCACGCAGGTCCAACAAATTTCCCCGTTGGTCGACGAGTTTGAAATTTATCGTTGACAACCACGGATTATTACACCGCAGATAGACCACATTGATTGGTTCTTGCACAATCAGAAAACCAGGGGGGTCTTTTGGTGTGAACGTATACAGGATAAACCCCTGATGGGGTGTAGCATTATCTGATGCGCTGTAGCTACCGTCGATGACGTCACATACAAGATTGACCGCAATAACATCTGTGATATTTACGATCCCGGGTGAGATGTGTCTGCCATCGGATGCTGTACTGTTGTCGTGTCTTAAAATAACAGGTTGTGGTTTTGTTCGCGCGTACGTGGCAGAAATATCTTCGAAAGATTCCGCGACAAGATCAGAGACTGATTTTCTCAGCATGTGCGCGTTATATCCAGGAAGTGTAAATTCTGAAATCTTCTCCACGGGAATACCAAATTGGGATGCGAACTTGGATCTTTTTTCGTTTCCGTAATCGCCCTTGAGATTCAGTAGATGCTGAATTATTTTTTGATTTATAATTTCCATCGCGGATGCGAGTTTGTTTAGTTTTTCTGTGGTCGTGATAATTTTATCGCGCGAACTTGTTAAATCAGAAATATAATCTTGAAAATATACTCGCAACAGTTCTAGCTGTTGTTTATGTGCTTGTTTGATCGGATTAAAAAAATGAGCTTCTATATCTTCTGGCCGGTATTGACGGTATTCCCCGCCCGTGAAAGCTGCCCCTATTATATCTACGGGAATTCTAGGTGATGTTGAAAACCAGGCTTCTCCGGATATTAATTTATCCACAAATAATAAATAATCCCCGACGAGGTCGTGTGGGTCTTGCTTAACGGTCTCGAAATCTGATTTTTTAGGTTTTGGTGGACCCGGTTCAGGTTCGGGTCGGGATCGTGGCCATCCTAATACGGTCCGAATTGAGCTGTTGTAAATATCCACGGCGTATCCCGGTGTTGAGATTTCAATGACCGCAGACAGCGTTGGTTCGTGCGCGGTCACAGATATTTTGGCTTCCTTGCCGGTGATTCGTTTTATTTGGCGTTGTATCTCATTGTTGATTTCTTCGATCTGATAACTCCCAGTGGGTAGCGTAATTGTATCCCATTCAAGTTCACGTTGTTGTGGGTCCGCGCTGGGTCTCCCGAACACGAACGAATTATTCGGCTGCTGACCGCCAAATGATTCCGACCTGATATTGGGCCAGCTGTGATACACACTGAGCTTCGACAACGCGATTTCGTTCACCGAATTGGAGTTCGAAAATTAATGCTGAATTCTGGTGTCGTCGAGGACACTGAGATCATTGTGGTCCTTACCGGTGTTGTGTTTGTGACTATTTGCTGAAGCAGTTCCTGTGACATTATTTATTTGTTTAGTTTTCAAATAGTCATTGTACGCATCTGACATTAGTTTAAATTCAGAATCTGATATCGACGTAGCGTCGCTGGATTGCACGTCTAACGATGATGATATCAGCGATGATAATTTCTGATATGCGGTCGTGGCTGTATTTAATTTTGTCGTGTAATCGTGTAATTTTGTGTTAGCACACGAGGATATTTTTTTTGCTATGATGCCGAAAACTCCTGCCGTGGTTGTGGTCGCACAAACAGAGATCGTGGCAGCGACTACTGCTGTTACCGGAGTGACCGCTGATAGTATTACTCCCGCGGATGCAACAACGGCAGATACTGAATAAACCATAACGTCTAACACTGTTATACGTCTGCGGTATTTTTTTACTTTTTGACTGGTTACTTCGATGACAGTTTTTAACTCAGATTGCCACTCACGGACTTGATTGTATCGATATTGTTGAGCATCTGGAAATCCTTCGGATTTCAACGTTGACATATTATTTAAAAATCGCTGCCGATTTTCAATTACGCGGTAACCAATTGAGGCGTTGCAGCGACGAATTCCAAACAAAACCAGTAAGATGTTGCTGTTAAACTATCGTCCTCGGCTTCAAGCATAAATGTTTCCTCGGTTCCGCTGTTTAGTATTACAGTGCAAACCCCGGAATACTTATCGGTGGAATGTCTCCAAGGATATGTTGTGAAGATTTCAAATTTAGCGGCTGAAAACACAGACAACCTGTAAACACCGGTGGCTGTTGCTGTATATTTGATAGTGTTATTTTGTCGTGACCATGTTGCGAATCCCGATGATACCGTGAATACGATGTTGGTGATATGCCCGGGAGTAACTCCAGTGGGAACTTTAATCAGACTGGTTTTGTTAACGATCTCAGGAATTCCCGCTACGATATTCTGCTGTGTTTGTTTGATCGTGTTAATGTTATTTTCTATTATCTGAACTTGATCTGAAAAACTTTTTTCCGTTCTGACTACACCTAACCGGGTATTAATTTTGTTGATATCGTTGGCGTTATTAGTAAGATTTGGTATGATTTCAGAAAGTTTCGTGTCGACGACTGGAGGAGTCCCAAAGAACTTATCCACGACCTCATCAGTTTTTACGAAGTTTCTTTGGAGTCTTTTAAACCCGTTCACGTGAACATCATACTCTGACCGCAGCGTATTTAGTTTACCGTTGACGATGTCCACGTATTGTTTGTTTGACGCATCCTGGTCGGATTCGGGATTCGCTAACGCGGTTATTTTGTTGCCGTTCATGCTGAGTTCTCCGGTCATTACGTCGCCGGATTTTGTTACTTTATCGCTGAATAGGCCAGCAACGAGTTGGTACTGCGCGTCGACGTATTGTTTATTTGCGGCATCTTCGAGACCTTTCGGATTTTTTAGAACGGTTATTTTGTTGCCGCTCATGCTGAGTTCGCCGGTCATTGTGTCACCGGTTTTTTTCACACAATTTTTAATTTCATCGTTGATGTCTTTGATGATTTTGTTCGATATACTTGAATCCCTGATGCTACCACGGTCAGTAAAAACGGGAAAGTTACCAGGGACAGCTGTACGAACATTACGGATTAAATCATTCCACTTGATGTTGCTAGTTTTTAGTTTTCCTTGTTTGTCCTGAAAAACAGCAACCTCATCTGGGTCAACTCCGGCTAGATTCAAAAGATTATCGACTTCATCTCGGGTCGCATATTTTGAGAGATCAGCATCTGTGCTTGGTTTACCTCTTCGTGTGAAAGGTCTTCCGTAAATATCCACCATTATTCTTATTGCTGTTTTTCAAATGCGAGCATGAAAATGCCTAGCATTGGAAACGCTAGCGTTTCTCGATGCGGTATATTCATGCACTACTCGATGCGGAGACGTTGCTGGATTTCTTGAGATTGCATCAAGAACATTTAAAACCTCGTTCCCACAAATGGGCGGATCAATTAATGTTTGTGTTGGTAGCGTCGACTGCCACACTGGAACATTATAAAATCTGCTGTTGAGAGTGCGAGGCACTCCGCGGACATACTTGAGAAACTCAACTGGCGGTGCTAAACCGTACGAATCAAAATAGATAATTCCACGTGGATCGATCGCGTAAGCAACCCAGTGAGTTCCCGGACCGTCTTTGTTGTCGAGATTGATAATGCCAGTTTCTGGATTATTGGTCGTTGCGGTAATTGATCTCGCATGAATACACCTCTGAAATGTTTTATACGCAATTTTTTAACAGCATCTAATAAATCAAAATTGCTCATTGGAGACTGACGAAGCGTTTTTAAACCCGTTTTGGGTACCATGATGCCGGAGTTCCTGGTAGTCTTAGCCCTGATCCGCGAGCGGATCTCCCCTTTTTTTTCTTATACCCGTGTCCGGTTGCTTTCTTTAGTGCCATTCCAGCTGCGGTTCCAACTGCACCAAGTGCTGCTGCCTTTGCTACGGCTGGTGCTGCCGCGGCAATCAACGCCGGTATTGCTGCGAGAAGAGGAAATATTCCACCGGTTTTGGTCATGTCCTTGATAGCTGCAGCAGAGAAATTAAGTCGGACACCGGTTTTTGCTGTTAGTGCCTTATTAAAATGTTTAATCTGAGTATTAGTCAACGACAGCTTGTTTGGACCACCAACAAGTTGATCTCGTTTTAACGTTATTGATGTCCCGCACGTGCCTGCGTTCTTCGATTGCAATTTCTTCGTTTGACCGGAAGTCAAGGTGACATTAACGTGACTGTATGACATTATATCCTAAGTTTGATTTTAATTGCGTTACATATTCTCGATTGGAGCGTCGATGACCCTCATTCGTCCGCCAACACCTTCAAGCAGTATTGCTTTATCGGAGAGTATGACAGCAATCGCTCTATAACCACCAGGAGGAACACCTACACGAGCTCGGAAATGTAGGTCGACAACAGATTGTTTAACCAGATCAAGATGTTCCAGCGAAAAGTAATAAATCGGATATAAACTCATAAAGTCTCGCTGTGATATTTGCAGGCCAGTGTCTACATTAAGGTCGCGCCCCATAAATGACATCAGACGATAATACGCGCGTGCGACACGATGATGTCCGAAATCTATTAATATATCCTCAGATGGCTCCTGATGCCCATTTATCCTCAACGAAACTTCAGAAACTCCAAGTGTATCAAATACCATTGGATTTCTTTCCTGATTATTTATTCTATCACGGTATTGAAATGCAATGAAAATATGTCGTGGTGCTGATACTCCTTGTTGCGATGATATATGCCACGTAAACAACCCGCCGTGATCACCCTGAATAACGTCTGTGGTTGTTGTTTTCCAGGATAGCAGTGATTTACCGCCCGTGTTCATAAAAGACAACAGTCGTTCTTCTTCGGTGATTGACGGAGACAACACTGGCATCCACAACCACAGTTTAGTTAGTATTATTTGACCAGCGGCAACAGCAGCATCTCGCCAGATAGCGTCATTATCATCAGGTTTTCGCACAAGTACAACTGTGTGTTTGGCACCGAATATGACCTTGTGGACATCTCTGCAGAATCCAAAGATGTGAGACAATGGAATCACACCTGAGAACTCTTCATCTCCACTTAACATCGATCTACGTGTTGCAAAACCCAAATTAAAATTTTCGTTCATCGATGCAACTTCGGTACCACCAGCATTCATTGTTACATTCCTGTTCTCGGGGCTGTCGGTTATATCCTTTGCAAACATCATTGATGGTCCGGCTGATCTGGTGTAATCATCCGAGTATCTCGCCAACCCGAGAATTGTTGTGGCAACGTCGACGTTATCATGAATTGTTTCAATTTCTTTTCCATCTATCATATAAATAGCGGATTTAAATAACGCCATGATGCCGTTGTTAACAAATCCAACTCGGTCGCCGATTCCGTAGTTAGTGTTATCATTCTTTAAAAGCCTACCTTCAACTTCGATGAAGGCCTCAGCGGGCAAGAAGTATCTACTTGTATCCTGGACCTGTAGTTCAATTCTTCCGCGTTGGTTAGGATTACGTGCTTCATAAGAATAATATTGAAAATCACGTACAGAATCATCTTTAAGTACTGGTTTGGACATATCAAACGCGTCATTGGATTTTCGCACAAACATTATTATTATTTGTGATGGTCTAATTAAAATGTTATCGTCGCCGGAAACCACTACCAGCTATCAAATTAGCAGATACACTATCTTGCAACGCTTTGGAGGTAATTCCTGTTGTTGCGATCTCAGCTAATTTCTGATTTACGGCCTTATTTACTACGCTACTAACATTTGCCGGCATAGCTTCAGTGGATGGTAGTTTTACTGGCGCGGACTTCTTGACTGGGGTTTTTTTTCGTATCAGCTGTGCTAGTCGATCCTTGATTGATTGAAATGCTTTCCCGGCAAGACTACCAACAGTGCCAATGGCTTTATCCTTGACAACATCAGCGGCTTTCATCGCGAATTGTTTTGCTAACGGTCCAGCTTTCGGAGCGATTCTTGTGACTAAATCCCTAACAACATCACCGACTCCATCTCCGTAAACAACCTCGTATACTGGTAATCGTGAGTTTACTACTCTGACACTTCTTGGTCTGCGAAAAGAATCGTGTAGTATCATTTTATTTAATTATTGTTTCTCTAACTAAATTTATTAGTCGCTGTGGTAACCATCCGCGAGTTCATCAATGAGTCCCCGGTAAACGCCGATATCCATAATGCCACGCTGAAATAATCGCTGACAAATATCAGCTGCTTCATTGGTTATTTCCGGAGAGTTGTTTCCGGCACGTCTTCCTCCGATGAGAACTTCTAGTCTGGACACATCGTTGACGACGCTATCAGGACAGATATTATAACCGTAACCGGTGTAACCTTTTCCCATTTTCCTTAGTTTTTCTTTTGTTTTATCAATTTCAATAATTATAGAATTTCTACTATCGATTTTGCTTAATAAAGCATTTTTAGCACCAGAACCCTTCAGTTTTTTTATGTCTTCTATTTCCTCGTTTACATATTTTAATTTATCATTTAATTCGATTAGTTGCCTTTCTAGTATTTCCCTTTCTGACATATCGGGTTGCAGAATGGGTGACGAAACAGGAGAGGAAAAATCATCATCGTCATCGGGAGAGCTAGCGCCCATTTGTTCACGCGATAAAAATTCAGGCACTGGATCGGGCAGTGTCATTTGCAGGGTCTGTTTTAGAGCTTGTGTTTTCTTCGCCGGTATTTTTGCCTGCTTTTTCATTTCCTTTTCCTGTATTTTTGCCTGCCTTTCCTTTTCCTTTGCCTTCATTCGTTTGTCTCTTAGTTCCTTATTAACCCCAATTACGCCAGTTTTTATAAAATTATAGGTATCATCAATGCTAGATATTCGAGAAATGCCTCGGTTTACTTTATAAACATAATCCCGCCACTCACCCTGAGTCATACCCGAGCCAGCTCCTGGTTTTAGAAATTCTTGCCGGTTAGGATAATTTAAGACAATCCAAGCAGAAAACTCCCTAAGCTCATCTATGTTAGTAAGCGGAATATTTTTTATTTCAGTAATACCATCTTCGGTAAATTTATTAATAAATGTTTCCTTAGCAACTGTCACTACTCCGGCGGCACCTGGATCAGCTACAGCACCTGCATCTGCCTGTTGCTGTTTAAGTTCTTCTATTGCTTGAAGTAACCCTCGTTTTGTTTTGGTAGGGTCAGCAGGATCAGGTTTTCCTATAATTGCAGTTTTAACTTCACCAGTAGCTGCTGTAATAGGCTTAAATAATTCCTCCGCAGATGTTGCAAACTCAACTCGCGATTCTTGTCTTGCTTTTAATTTTTCTTTAACGGAATCATGGACCGGAATAAATTTTTTAATCGCGGCTAGTCGTTGTCGTGCCAATCTAGTTGTGAGTGCTTCTCCGATATTTGCCATTATTTGATAACCTGCGATTTAATTATCGCGCACGGATTTGTGACAATAAATTTACACGACCCGCGGACACGATACCGTATCGGACTTGATACATTGTATGGTTAACATAAAAATGTTTTTCCTTGGCGTCGAAGCATTTCTCGCACGCTAGCGTTTCTCGAATTTTTTTAGATATTTTTTTTTGTTCTGTGGTCTGAATAGAATGGTTTATTTCGTCGAAATAAGCCTTCTATCGAGGAATATTTTCCTGGAAGGGGTTACTGGTAAAATTGTTTTGGTCTGTTCGCCCCCCCTGCTGCTCAATTTTTAATTATTATTCTGACAGAAGCTAACTTGTGCGAAATATTGATAATGCTACATTCAGGGAAGCAGGACATATGCAATACCACGTGGTTGATATTCCATTGTGTGTCAGATTTGTTAAGTACATTAATTCCTATATGTATGATTCTTCTGACAGTTATGTGTTAGTTACGTGAGTTTCTACTAATGACGTGATACTTATCTACTTTGCTTATTAAGCATTGGAAGCCAGTCCTACATTCGTATTATACAGGATAAACCAGTTTCCGACACAGATGTCATTTAGAAGTAAACGTGACTCACTTGGTATTCAACAATATACGTTACACTTACGAAGATTTTTTGTACATATATTGTCCGTGCACACCATAATTAGCATATTAAGCCATTCAATGCGTTTGTCCATAGGATTTCAAATACATCAGGTAACAAGGAAACACGTTTGAATAAGGCCATGTTGTTGGACATAGCGGCCATAATCATAAGTCACATACCAGACTCATTCCCACTCATCATCATGCGAGCACCAGAGGTACGTGCTGACAGAGGGCCAACGGTGGATAAAGAGGCCATCCGTAATATTGTTCCAGTGACCGCGAAAGGACGTTCGGCTGCAGCAGCAAAGGCTAATATGAAAGCTTTGTTACAGAATTTTTTGATGCAATCTTTGTCCCCAATGCTCTGGCAGTATGCGCAGAGCATGTCTGTGAGGGCCGCATCCATGATGACTCGATCCAGATTCCCAATGCCTAATGAATAAATATAAATAAATAAATAAATAAATAAACAAAAAAAAAAAAAAAAAAAAAAAACAACAACAAACAAACAAACAAACAGACAAACAAACAAACAAACAAATAAATAAAAACACACAAATAATCTGCAGCTTCGTAAATATCACTTTGTTATTTTAACACTAATGATTTGAAGTAACTGCAATTAGTGTTTTAATTCAGAGGGTTGATAACCTCAAAGTTGTTTCTTTCAATTATATATTTGTGTCACAAATATTAGCCTTGAGTCTGAAAAGATGTTTTGAGTTTTACTTAATGTTAGCGTCACGTTTGGTCAGCCACAGTTAGTAAGCCGTGTATAAACTAAGGTATTATTACAACCCATGGTTTAATGTCTAAACATTGCCGCAGGCTAGAGCTAATCTCTTACGCAAGGTTACAGTGACAGGATAAAGAGAGGACCAGGTATATTGAATCGGCACAGGTATTAGATCGCGCGTCTTCCCACCTATGTGTTACAGCTCAGTCCTAAGATCAGAGGAACCCACGAAGGGGAAAGGTGCGTGATCTAAATCCATCCCCACGTGGACAGACAGTGAAAAGACATTGTCCGCTAAGTTTGATTGGATCGGGTCACAGCGACACCCAACGGAATTGAGATAGAGGGTGTGATAACAATATCGATCAGAATTATAACTTCTAACTAGCGAGCCAAAATTTAGTTAACGCCTAGACAGATTGCTAAGAAATAGGGTTACATCGAGGAAGCCGCTCGTAATTTGGCGAGTCAAGGAGCAGCAGAGGGGCTGTACAGACCGAAACTTTTTGCACAATAAACCCCTCCAGGAAACTATTCCTCGATAGAGGGCTTATTTCGACGAAATAAACCCTTCTATTCAGAATACAGGACAAAAAAAAATGTCCCCCGAAAACTCGAAGAGTTTCCAGGGACAAACTCGTTGAGTTTGCACTGACAACTTGGGTTACTTCAATAAATCTGAAACAGTTTCCGTGGCGGGGTCGTTATTGAAAAATCCATGGGTCGGGTCCATCCCCTCTGCTGCTCTGGGAAATGAGTTTCCAAGGAAAAACATTTTTATGTTGCAAATAGTGTATCAAGTCCAATACGGTATCTTGTTCTGGGATCGTGTAAATTTATTGTCACAAATCCGTGAGGTTTTCTTTGAGCATGACTGAAGAAATTTTTAAATTTATTTAAATCCATATCGCCACCACACCAGGTTTGATGAATATTTCTCAGTGTATGTGTATCAACTCCATTGAATATCGCAAGAAGATTACAATTATCCCTGATTACTTTAGGAATTTGTGTATAACGCTGAGTAACATAAATCACATCAGTGTTTTTGTGACGTCCCCGGGAAAATATTTTTGCGGGATTTTTTTGCTTGTCCAACATAACATCATCATACACTACTAGGTTGTTAATTGATTCATCAAGATCCTCGACGCTGGGGGCTTCTTCGATATCAGTGATAAATTCAACAACATCCTCACCGTCTTTACTCAGCGCGCTTGCACTCTCATTAAAATCTTTTATAACGTTATAGCATCGTTGATCATCTACAGATGGAGCTATCAAATACAGTTTATCCCATTTCATCCACTTCATTATCAAGTTCAGCAACAGCTGTGTTTTACCTGAACCGGATGGCCCAATTATAATCGCGCGGATAGAGTTTGGTAGCACTGAATTATGCTTAACTGGCTCTTTCTTTTTTGTCGCAGAAAAATCTGTAATTTCCATTTGTATATAAAGAATAATAATTATGGATCTATATTGTGTGAAGTGTAAGGCACGAACCCCTACGAATGATCTAACAACCATTACAACAAAAAATAACAGACAAGCACTTTCTGGTAAGTGTACGCGATGTGGCACAAAAAAATTTAGATTTCAAAAAAAAAGCGAGAATTTAGCGGAGGTGACATTGCAGCCAAACTTGGAAAGCTCCCCGGAACTCCCTGGGCAAAGTATCCCGGAGAAAAACATCTCCCAGGATACAATTACTGCGGTCCAGGGACCCGACTAGATATCAGACTTGATGAACAATCTAAACCAAAACCGGGAGAGTATCCGATAAACGCTATCGACGCAGCGTGTCACATACATGATGTTGCTTATCGAAGTAAAGATCTACAAGACAGGCATATCGCGGATGTGAAATTAATTCATGCACTAAGCGCCATAAAAAATAAATCATTTAAGGAGTCACTCGCTAATTGGTTAGTAAGATCAGCGATGAAATCTAAATTAGTATTAGGCGCTGGATAATTAAATAAAAATGCAAGCGATTTATTATTCCCCAATCGGATACTGGAGAGGTAACTCAGCAATTAATAAACTCGCCAACGCGGCATCAGTAACACGCGAGGTTGCCAAAAATTGGCTATCAAAACAAGCAATATGGCAAATCTACTTACCACCACCTCGACAAATCAACTTTACACATTTTGATGTTAGTGTGCCCAATGAAGTTCATCAGGCTGACATACTATTCCTGCCTCATGATACTGTCCGTAGAAAAATATACAAATACGCGCTAACAGTAGTTGATGTTGCCAGTAGATACAAAGAAGCAGAACCGTTAGCGACTAAAACAGCGTCCGAAGTCGCCTCTGCGTTTAAACGAATTTATCAACGAGGACCTCTAAACTGGCCACGATTATTACAAGTTGATCCTGGCAAGGAATTTCAGGGCGCGGTGTCATCACTGACAAAGCAGCATAACGTTACCATACGACGAGGACATACTGAAATTCATCGGGATCAGGCAATTGTTGAGCGATTTAATAGAACACTCGCTGAGAGATTATTCGGATACCAGTACGCGAGGGAATTCATTTACGATACGAGATCTCGTGAATGGGTTGCAAGACTGCCAAACGTGATAGCCGCACTGAATAATGAAATTACCAGAACAACAAACATGAGACCTGTAAATGCAATCACAAAAAAATATATACCCCGCGTCAGTGAACGCGGACAACAGCAACAAAATGTTTCAACGCAGCCAGGGACGCTAGCGTCCCCACTGCTGGGTAATGTCACCGTTAGGTATTTATACGAACCAGGCGAACTAGAAGGAGGAAAAAAAAGAGCAACCGATCCCACATGGAGTGTTACTACACATAAGATATCCAGCATAACCAGATCAACTGGGAGAAACGCAATCTACAGATTAGATTCGACTGCTCCTCAACGCGGATTTAAACGCGAGCAACTTCAGGTGATTCCCGAGGATACACAATTACCACCCCGATCACTAAAGTGATCCGCACTGAAGTGATTCAATCATTTAAATAACTGCAGCAACACCTCTGCGTCGGTTACACTCAAGACAGGTCAACATCACATTTTCACGTGTATGACCGCGACTGCTATCTATTATATCTACGGTGAATTGCCTTGGGTCGTTTTTCGAATACTGCCACAGCAATAAACAATTACAACTCGCACAGTGATTATTCTGCTGTTGTTGTAATTGTATTACAAATTCAACATCCAAACTTTGTTTGGGATCAAACTCTCTACCATTTTTTTTGTCGCTCTGTTTGTAACCGGCTAATTTCTTTCTTATTGTGTCATCAGCGATTGAGCTGTCGTTGACAACATCATCTAATACAATTCTTCGTAACTGACCTATCCTTCTTACTCTTGACACGGCTAAATAAACTAAATTTGACCACTCGATGCGATCATCAACAATCCAAACTGTTGTATCTGAAATAGTTAGTCCCTGCGAACTGTGGATGGTCATAGCGTATCCTAGCGTCCACGGGGATTTGCTCATTTTCAGTGCCTGTTCAACAGCATCAACATCAACTGTGACAATATCATTTAATACTAAATTCTGTTTCTCCGGACCCGACGCAGTCAGGCGCCCTGGAATATCAACATCAATATTCTGCAATCGCGTATCAGCTGGTCTATAACACAACGGCACTGGCAACATGGGAAATTTCTTCTGATGTAACTGAAATAACCGCTGCTGAAGTGTGTCCCTGACTATCTTTCTACTTGCCACAATTAAATCACCTGGTTTCCACGTTTCCCAAAAGTCGCTCAGCGAAGTCTCTGGAATTATTTCACGCATTATCTCACACTGGACTTTATTGGTTTGTAGCCTGATCAGTGCCTTAAACTCTTTCAGCGTTTCATCGAGTGCTCTAACATCGTTAGTTATTTCCTCATAATAATCTACAAAAGTTTTCAGCCACTCGTGTGGAGATTCACCTGTAAATGGGGGTGGTTGACCATGATCGCCGCACATCACCACTGCGGTATTTTTCTTTAGCAGCCAATCCAGAAACTGTTTTAATGTATCCAACGGCACAGTGTCTATCTCATCCCAGATGATTTTCTCGGGAATATATTTCGTTCCCATTCGTTCAGGTGTCCACGTGCCGCCGCTGTATTTGAAAAAACTGTGATACGTGCACGCGTTAACATCCCGTTGTCTCATCTCCCTGGCAAGTCTGTGTGTGGGTGTTAGCACAATCATGTCAGAGTTTCTAAATAATTCAATCGCTCGAGTTGTTTTACCAGAACTACCAGGACCGTTCAGATAAACTGTTTTGTGTCTTGTAACAGGATCGTGCACCGGCGGCAACAACGAAGTTGCCCCCGACGAAACCATCGAAGATATTTCTGCGCTGAGATACTCATCCTCGATTTCAACATCAGCCGATTTACAATATCCGTGTAACATTTCATTCTTTATTCTCCACGAGCCCCACGATGGATCATCCGATATAACATTATCCAACAGCGCTGAGTGTTTTTTATCAATATAAAATGAATCCGTTGCAACTCTCACTGCGGCAACAGGGAATCTATTGATCATCGACAACAAATTTATGGATACATAAGCCAGCATCGAAGATCTCAAATGTATGTACTGAGATGATTCTCCGTCAATATAACTAAAAACAGTCCCTAGTTTTTCCCCGTTTGACAGAAACACATCTTTGCGGTTACAGAACATGTTGTTCGTGGCTGCATCAGCGACAATAAGATCCAATTCAGTCTTGTCCATGATTAATCGACTGTGATGTTGTTTATGATCATACGCTCCACCTTGAGTGAATTTCCCTATTATTCTTCGTCCTAGATCTTTTGCTGTGCTTTCATCATTTCTGAGTTTGCTTTTAAGTACTTCAGGAGCTTTCTTGATGATAGCGTCGATAGAAGTTTCTGGATATTCTCGTGACCAATCTTCGATGACTTCTTCTAACGTAACCGGCGTTGGAGTTGGCAACCAAACTTCGGTTTGACGACAATAACATATAATCGCTTCGCTGACCGTCAGCGACAACAGTATTCGACTGTCAAGCATGTATCGCAATAACACTATCGGTGCCCATCGCTTCTCAACGAAATGTCTGCCAAACCAAACATAACACACAGGATGTAAATCCTTAGCGAATTTAAACGACGACACACAAGCAAATCCGGTCAAGTCAAAATCGGGTAAAACACCGTTCACAGCTACTCTTGTCATGGTATTGCCAGCGTGGCCAAACCGTTTAAAATATTCGCTGCATTCTCCACGCCCAAGGAAACTTCCTGGATAACACGCCGTCATGTCCACGGATATCATACCGCGGTGATCATACTGAGTATTCCACAAACCGCCGTGTCCGTATTCGACACAGCTCTGCTGGATATCAGCAAGAAAACTTTTCGGAGTTGGTCTCCATGAATTTCGTTCCCGGGCTACATGCGCGACAACACCCGGGACAGTAAAACAGTGTGTCAGTAACGTATCAGTGTTGCCAGCATGATATTTTTCTGCGAGTTTTTTCATTTCCTGCTGTAACGCCATTGTTCTGTATATTTCCCCGTTGGGTCTCACAAACTGATCATATTCTCCATCTTCGCTACTTCTGAATAACCACACAGACACTGGATCGGTTTTACTTATCTGATAAATAAAATCAAACATGCTCCCAGAATTGCTTTGCAATTCCGGATAATACTTCACAACACGGTCTTGCGGAAATATCCTAACCGAGTCAGTCCAGGCGTGACTGTTATGATCGATAATAGTTATTGGTGTTCCACGGGAATTGTATTTACACTCATACAATACCTCACCGGTTAACGATGAAACCGTTATAGGAAATTTTAGTAATCGCTCTAGCTCAGCAACATCATTTATTGACGCTCCTTTATCCGCTACTCGTGTCGCCCACGCTGTTATTTTAGTTTGTCTTAGCGGTGTTAGGCCGTTTCCTCGCATTGCATTTTTAAAATGTTCCATTACTCGCTCAGCTACACAATTCAACACCGACACCTTCATCGGTTTGAGTTTATCAACGCGTGGTTTCTTCATCGGATAAATTCCATAAACAACTGCGGTCACAGGATACGCTCTGGCATAATATGGTATATCAATCCCAACAAGTACTCCCGGTTTTGAGTCTTTACTTAACAGAACGGTTTTTCCACGAACGCCTCTGGCATCAAGAACAGGGTCTAGTTTGTCTCTGATAATCCACGTTCCCTCGCCGACTCCAACAATAAATTTTATCTGTACGAAATATCTTCTATCGTCGAGATACCCAATTATGTTACGCGCGATTGTATCGTTCATGGTAGCATCAATGATACGGTCACGAGAAATGCTCGCGTTTCCGAGGATAATTTTATACGAAGACCACGTGTGTGCGGCACCATCACGACGAAACTCTTCTTTGGCATTCTTGATAACACCAATTACCTCTGCTAACTCTCTTCGTCGTGGATCAGCGGTTAACCGGTCAAGATCGAATCTAGAACCTGATATGGGTTTTATTCTGGATAGTCTTTCAAAACCCATGATTATAATTAAGACAAATATTTAAATAGACAAATATATTATATGATGAACCAATGCAAGTGGATCAAACTAAATTCATCAGCGCCGTGTAGCAAACCCTGCAGAGGCGAATACTGTGGACAACATGCTCAACAGGTCCGCGGTGGGAGTCTAGGACCGATACCGTGTATCAGATGCGGCATTGGAGTACGAGGAAAAACGCAATTATGTTCAGCGTGTGGTGGAAAACGCTATCGAGAACTAAAACGGTATTATGATAAAAAAAATCCAGACTGTGATAACGCTCTCAAATGCGAGCGTGATTACATAAATAAGTTTTCAGACAAATTATGAATTAGACAATGATTTGCTTATAGTATAATGAATCAAGAATTCGTCCGACATCCAACTATTCCAAATTATGAGGCAAACCGAGATGGCATAGTGAGAAACTACAGGCTGAGGAAACAAGTTGGTACAGTTGATAATGCTGGTTATTTAAGATTTACTGTTAGGAAAGGGAGGTATTTATGTCATCGTTTCGTCTATGAGGTTTTTAACGGAGAGATCCCTAAAGGCCTTGTCATTGATCATATTAACGGGAACAGACTTGATAACAGTATTGAAAACCTTCAAGCGATCACTCAGAGCAAGAATACCATACGAGGAAGAGTTAAATGTAAAACAGCTATAAGAAGAGCAGTGAAATCTGTGAATGTTGAGACTCGTGAAGAAATAATATTTCAATCAATGAGCGCAGCCGGTAGGTATTTCGGTATTTGTCCACCTTCTGTACAGCATGTCGCAGATGGGATCTACAAAACAGCATTTTCAAAGAAGCTCAAACAGAAGATTTCATTCTGTTATATAACTCTTATCGTTGACACAAACGACGATAACTCCTCCGAGAGTGTGTAACGCTTTGCAGAGTTGTCGTTGCTGGTCAGAGGATTTGCTCCCCCTAAGAAAGCCACCTTGATAAAATATTTTATCGAGTTCATAACATGTAATCATTTATTTACCGTAGAATATATATTTTTTTACAAACAATATCCTCGTTTTACTGAATATATCCGACTGTTTTGCTCTTCTGTGCTTGTTATATGACCGCGCTTAAGAAAACATACAATTAAAATATTTTAAACAAGTCCCGCCCACTGCTAGAGCGAATTTCCAACTCGCAAGTAACAGTTGGGTTATATACGAAATCGCTCCCTAAGACCTTTGGGTCGATCGAAAGTCAGCACGCGCAAGCAAAACCATAAATTTAATCCGCCAATGGCGGGTGTCTTTTGTGCACCATCCAATGGTCGATTCAATGGATGGTTTTGCTCTGCTGCTGACCGTAGAAAATGACCCACCTGTGTATGTTTGTGTCGTCATAGGATAAGGTCTTAGGATAAGTTAGGATAAGATTACATGTTCATTGTGCCTTTACTTGCTGTCATACTCGAATCAGAGGTTAAAGGTTGTCTGTTCTGTACCGTCTCTTAGGATAAGATTACATGTTCATTGTACCTTTGCTTGCTGTGATACTCGAATCAGAGGTAAAGGTTGTCTGTTCTGTACCGTCTCTTAGGATAAGATTACATGTTCATTGTACCTTTGCTTGCTGTGATACTCGAATCAGAGGTAAAGGTTGTTTGTGTTGTCAAATAAATGTTTGCCGGGCCTGCTAGAGAACTCGATCCTAGAAGCCAGGGCTGTCTCGTCTTGTAAATAAATGTGCCTCTGAGTCACTTGGCAGTCAGAGGGGTCCGTCCTTAGGATAAGTTACGTGTTATATGTGTGTCCTTGTCAATTCACTAAACACGTCCTCTTGAGCCTATAGAACGTTATTTGACGATCTAGAGGCTCTTGCAGGGGATAAAGTGTTTCGTGTTACATGTTGTATTGTCATGTCGGAAGCAGTCCTCGTGGGGTTCTAGAACGTTATTTGACGATCTAGGCCCTTGCAGGGGATAAATGTTTCCGACTGTCTCGTTTTGTTTTGGAAAGCTAGCGTTTCTCATGCAAAGTGTTTCTATTAAAAATATAAAAATATATAATAATATGAATCACGAAAATATAAATACCATACTTGTTGAAATTAAAGAATTACAACAGCGAGGTTTTAATATTTTACTAGACACTGAAACAATTATGTCAGATTTTGAATCCTTGAATGAGCTATCACGCTTGGGGAAGAACAATCTCCCTGCTCGTTATAGGTTCATTAAGGGTTTGCAAGATCGTGTTTACAGATCACTTGCCGGGATAACTGAAAATCAGGTATCTGAATTTATTCCACTGTGCCGTGCAGTTGAGAAGATTCGTCTTGGATTGTCACAAGAGTATGAGACTCGAAAATTAATTAGCACCAGGGTGAGACGGTTAAAAGGTTATATAAAGAATCTAGACACGGAAATGCCTTGCATTTCTGACAAAAATACTAGTGTTTCTGACTACGAGGCCGACAAGGAAGTATAAACCGCATAGCGTGTGACTCACAGCACAAAGTGAAAGTAGAACCTGAGAACGCTAGCGCCCCCCCCCCCCCGCTTGGAGTGTAAAGCACATTTCCACGGGTAAAAAAAAAAGTGTATTATTTTTTTTGCCCTTGGAAACTCAAAGAGTTTCTCAAGTGAAGGGCGCTTTCAGATTTTCAGGATTTGCTTAAGCGTTTCAACATCAATACAGGAATGAGAATAGTTCATAATCTGTTCTCGTTGACACCAAACTATGATCATATGATTTTGCTGTAGCTGTGTTAATTGTGACGGAGTTAACAAGAAGTCTTCGTCACCATACACGTCAATAACTATTTTAACGGGGAAATACTGTTCTGGGAATGTCTGTATTTGAAATGCGGTTTTTATTGCCTCGTAAAGAATTTGCTTATCATGAATATGAACTCGTGCATGAATGTACTCGGGTTGATACATTATACACAACCGTTTTTTTTTAAATGCGTGCTAGCACTTTCAACGATAACTTATGCTGGTTTTGATAGGGTATTTGCACGATAAAATGACGAAAATGGATCAGTGCAGAAAAAAAAAACTATTATAAATATTATGGATCCCTTGACTTAGGACTTCACCAGTAAGTTTATACTAACAGTCTCGTCACGCAGGTCCAACAAATTCCCCCTCTGGTCGGTGAGTTTGAAATTTATCGTTGACAACCACGGGTTATGACACCGTAGATAGACCGGATTGATTGGTTCTTGCACAATCAGAAAACCAGGGGGGTCTCTTGGTGTGAACGTATACAGGATAAACCCCTGTTGTGCCGTCGTAGTATCTGATGCGCTGTAACTGCCATCGATGACGTCACATACAAGATTGACCGCAATAACATCTGTGATATTTACGATCCCGGGTGAGATGTGTCTGCCATCGGATGCTGTACTGTTGTCGTGCTTGAGAATAACAGGTTGTGGTTTTATTCGTTCGTACGCGGCAAGAATATCTTCGAAAGATTGATCGATGAGATCAGAGACTGATTTTCTCAGCTCGGGCACGTTATATCCAGGAAATTTAAAATCTGAAATATCATTCACTTGAATACCATATTTAATTGCAAAATCTGCTCTGGCTATCTGTCTATAATTATCATCGATATAGTCTTTAAGATCCAGTAAAGCCTGAATTATTCTTAGATTTATAGTTTCCATGGCCGATGCGAGTTTGTTTAGTTTTTCTATGGTTGTGATAATATTATCACGCGGACTTGTTAAATCAGAAATATAATCTTGGAAATATACTCGCAGGAGTTGTAGCTGTTGTTTATGTACTAGATTGATCGGAATAAATAATTCAGATTCTATATCATCTAGACGGTAAACACGGAGCTCCTGCCCCCCCTTAACACGTGGAGCTTCTATACTCCAAGTATCGGGCATTAAAGTACTTTTTCTTGCTAGTAATTGATCTGCAAGGAGTAAATAATAATTGTACTCGAGGTCGTGTAGTGCTTCTTTATAGGTCATAAAATCCGATTTTTCAGGTTTTGGTGGACGAGGTTTAACCTCGGGGGCCTTTGGCCATCCTAATAATGTTCGGATTGAGCTGTTATAAATATCCACGGCGTATCCTGGCGTTGAGATTTCAATGACCGCAGACAGCGTTGGTTCATGAGCTGTTATAGATATTTTGGCTTCCTTGCCGGTGATTCGTTTTATTTGGCGTTGTATCTCATTATTGATTTCTTCGATCTGATAACTCCCAGTGGGAAGTGTAATTGTATTCCAGTCAAGTTCACCCTGTTCGCCGGAGTCGGCTTTGCTTTTCCCGAACACGAATGAATTATTTGGCTGCAGACCACCAAATGATGCCGACCTAACATTGGGCCAGCTGTGATACACACTGAGCTTTGCTAACGCGATTTCACTCACTGGAATTGGAGTTCGAAAATTAATACCGAATTCTGGTGTCGTCGAGGACACTGAGATCATTGTGGTCCTTACCGGTGTTGTGTTTGTGACTATTTGTTGAAGCAGTTCTATTGACATTATTTATTTGTTTAGTTTTCAAATAGTCATTGTACGCATCTGACATTAGTCTGAATTCAGAATCTGATATCGTAGCGTCGCTACTTTGCACGTCTAACGATGATGATATCAGCGATGATAATTTCTGATATGCGGTCGTGGCTGTATTTAATTTTGTCGTGTAATCGTGTAATTTTGTGTTAGCACATGATGATATTTTTTTTGCTATGATGCCGAAAACTCCAGCTGTTGTTGTGGCCGCGGAAACACAGATCGTGGCGGCGACTGCTGCAGTTACCGGAGTGACCGCTGATAGTATTGCTCCGGCAGATGCAACAACGGCAGATACTGAATAAACCATAATATCCAGCACTGTTATGCGGCGCTTGTATTTTTTTACTTTTTGACTAGTTACTTCGATGACAGTTTTTAACTCAGATTGCCACTCACGGACTTGATTGTATCGATATTGTTGAGCATCTGGCGTCGTTGACATTATTCAATTACGCGGTAACCAATTGAGGCGTTGCAGCGACGAATTCCAAACAAAACCAGTAAGATGTTGCTGTTAAACTATCGTCCTCGGCTTCAAGCATAAATGTTTCCTCGGTTCCGCTGTTTAGTATTACAGTGCAAACCCCGGAATACTTATCGGTGGAATGTCTCCAAGGATATGTTGTGAAGATTTCAAATTTAGCGGCTGAAAACACAGACAACCTGTAAACACCGGTGGCTGTTGCTCTATATTTGATAGTGTTATTTTGTCGTGACCATGTTGCGAATCCCGATGATACCGTGAATACGATGTTGGTGATATGCCCCGGAGTAACTCCAGTGGGAACTTTAATCAAACTGGTTTTGTTAACGATATCAGGAATACCCGATACGATATCCTGCTGTGTTTGTTTGATCGTGTTAATGTCGGTCTTTACATCAGCGAGTTTTACATCGACGACTGGAGGAGTCCCAAAGAACTTATCCACGACCTCATCAGTTTTTACGAAGTTTCTTCGAAATCTTGTAAACGCGCCCACGTGAACATCATGCTCTGCACGCAGCGTATTTAGTTTACCGTTGACGATGTCCACGTATTGTTTGTTTGACGCATCCTGGTCGGATTCGGGATTCGCTAACGCGGTTATTTTGTTGCCGCTCATGCTGAGTTCGCCTGTCATCGTGTCACCGGCTTTTTTCACACATTTATCAACACCTTTATCAATACTGTCTTTGATGCTTGCGATTGATATATTCGAGTCCTTGATCCGGCCGCCATCACTAAATGCAACGAAGTTATCCTTGGTAGCTCCAAGAACTCTGCGAATTATATCATTCCACTTAATGTTGCTCGTTCTTAGTTTTCCTTGCCTGTCTTGGAAAATAGCAACTTCATCTGGGTCAACTCCAGCTATATTCAAAAGATTATCGACTTCATCTTTGGTCGCATATTTTGAGAGATCAGCATCTGTGCTTGGTTTACCTCCTCGTGTGAAAGGTCTTCCGTAAATATCCACCATTATTCTTATTGCTGTTTTTCAAATGCTAGCATTTCTCGATGCGGTATATTCATACACTACTTTATGAGGAGGAGTTGCTGGATTTCTTGAGATTGCATCAAGAACATTTAAAACCTCCCTCCCACAAATGGGCGGATCAATTAATGTTTGTGTTGGTAACGTCGACTGCCACACTGGAACATTAGAAAATCTGCTGACATACTTGAGAAACTCAACTGGCGGTGCTAAACCGTACGAATCAAAATAGATAATTCCACGTGGATCGATCGCGTAAGCAACCCAGTGAGTTCCCGGACCATCTTTGTTGTCGAGATTGATAATGCCAGTTTCTGGATTATTCGGTCGTTGCGGTAATTGATCTCGCATAAATACGCCTCTGAAATGTTTTACACGCAATTTTTTAACAGCATCGAGTAAATCAAAATTGCTCAACGGCGTTAGAATTTTTTTGGATACCATGATGGTGGAGTTCCTGGTAGTCTTAGACCGCGTCCCTTTTTTTTCTTGTATCCTTTTCCCGTTGCCTTTTTTAGTGCCATTCCAGCTGCAGTTCCAACTGCACCGAGTGCTGCGGCTTTTGCTACGGCTGGTGCTGCCGCGGCAATCAACGCCGGTATTGCTGCGAGAAGAGGAAATATTCCACCGGTTTTAGTCATGTCCTTGATAGCTGCAGCAGAGAAATCAAGTCGGACACCGGTTTTTGCTGTTAGTGCCTTATTAAAATGTTTAAGCTGAGTATTAGTCAACGACAATTTGTTTGGACCACCAGTAATCTGATCTCGTTTTAGTGTTATTGATGTCCCGCACGTGCTTGCGTTCTTTGATTGCAATTTCTTCGTTTGACCGGAAGTCAAGGTGACATTAACATGACTGTATGACATTATATCCTAAGTTTGATTTTAATTGCGTTACATATTCTCGATTGGAGCGTCGATGACCCTCATTCGTCCGCCAACACCTTCAAGCAGCATTGCTTTATCGGAGAGTATGACAGCAATCGCTCTGTAACCACCAGCAGGAACACCTACACGAGCTCGGAAATGTAGGTCGACAACAGATTGTTTAACCAGATCAAGATGTTCCAGCGAAAAGTAATAAATCGGATATAAACTCATAAAGTCTCGCTGTGATATTTGCAGGCCAGTGTCTACATTAAGGTCGCGCCCCATAAATGACATCAGACGATGATACGCGCGTGCGACACGATGATGTTCGAAATCTATTAATATATCCTCAGATGGCTCCTGATGCCCATTTATTCTCAACGAAACTTCAGAAACTCCAAGTGTATCAAATACCATTGGATTTCTTTCCTGGCTATCTGTTCTAGCACGGTATTGAAATGCAATGAAAATATGTCGTGGTGCTGATACTCCTTGTTGCGATGATATATGCCATGTAAACAACCCACCATTATCACCCTGAATAACGTCTGTGGTTGTTGTTTTCCAGGATAGCAGTGATTTACCGCCCGTGTCCATGAAAGACAACAGTCGTTGTTCTTCGGTGATTGACGGAGACAACACTGGCATCCACAACCACAGTTTAGTTAGTATTACCTGACCAGGGGCAACAGCAGCATCTCGCCAGATAGCGTCATTATCATCAGGTTTTCGCACAAGTACAACTGTGTGTTTGGCACCGAATATGACCTTGTGGACATCTCTGCAGAATCCAAAGATGTGAGACAATGGAATCACACCTGAGAACTCTTCATCTCCACTTAACATCGATCTACGTGTTGCAAAACCCAAATTAAAATTTTCGTTCATCGATGCAACTGCGTCACCGGCATTATTCATTGTTACATTCCTGTTCTCGGGGCTGTCGGTTATATCCTTTGCAAACATCATTGATGGTCCGGCTGATCTGGTGTAATCATCCGAGTATCTCGCCAACCCGAGAATTGTTGTGGCAACGTCGACGTTATCATGAATTGTTTCAATTTCTTTTCCATCTATCATGTAAATAGCGGATTTAAATAACGCCATGATGCCGTTGTTAACAAATCCAACTCGGTCGCCGATTCCGTAGTTAGTGTTATCATTCTTTAAAAGCCTACCTTCAACTTCGATGAAGGCCTCAGCGGGCAAGAAGTATCTACTTGTATCCTGGACCTGTAGTTCAATTCTTCCGCGTTGGTTAGGATCACGTGCTTCATAAGAATAATATTGAAAATCACGTACAGAATCATCTTTAAGTACTGGTTTGGACATATCAAACGCGTCATTGGATTTTCGTGCAAACATTATTATTATTTGTGATGATCTAATTAAAATGTTATCGTCACCGGAAACCACTACCAGCTATCAAATTAGCAGTTACACTATCTTGCAACGCTTTGGAGGTAATTCCTGCTGTTGCGATCTCAGCTAATTTCTGATTTACGGCCTTATTTACTACGCTACTAACATTTGCCGGCATAGCTTCAGTGGATGGTAGTTTTACTGGCACCAACCTCTCGACTGGGTTTTTTTTTCGTATCAGCTGTGCTAGTCGATCCTTGATTGATTGAAATGCTTTCCCGGCAAGACTACCAACAGTGCCAATGGCTTTATCCTTGACAACATCAGCGGCTTTCATCGCGAATTGTTTTGCTAACGGTCCAGCTTTCGGAGCGATTCTTGTGACTAAATCCCTAACAACATCACCGACTCCATCTCCGTAAACAACCTCGTATACTGGTAATCGTGAGTTTACTACTCTGACACTTCTTGGTCTGCGAAAAGAATCGTGTAGTATCATTTTATTTAATTATTGTTTATCTAACTGAATTTGCTAGCAAATTTAATTATTAGTCGCTGTGGTAACCGTCTGCGAGTTCATCAATGAGCCCCCGGTAGATGATGATATCCATGATGCCACGCTGAAATAGTCTCTGACAGATATCTGCGGCTTCATTTATAATTTCCGGAGAATTGTTTCCGGCACGTCTTCCTCCGATGAGAACTTCCAACCGTGATACATCATCGATGATATTATTAGGGCAGGCAATAAAACCGGATCCTAAACCCTCCCCTGTTGATGGTACAATTCTTGGGGATAAAATGTCTTGAGGCAAACTTTCAGAAGATGTTGTTAAGCTAATTATCGGCGACCTAGTTTGTTTGAATTTTTGGCCCCGCGGACTTCCTTCAGATGCAGCCTCGTATTCACTTAACGGAGTTAGGTCAGGATCTATTGCTCTTCGCCGTGAAGGATATTGTTGTCGTTCTGTGTGTTGCAACGGTGATTTTTCTTCTTGAGGTTGCGATGGTGGAATTTCAAGTTTACGTATAGCATCTACAAGTCTATCGTATTTTGTATCGTCCCTGCTGATTTGTTTTTTATTTTCACGTATACGATACGAATATTTGATAAAATTATCATCTGTCATAGAACCGTGTTCTGGGTTTAAAGACACATCTCTTCTAATCAATCCTAACAGTATTGTCTCAGGTAATTTCTCTTCTGGTACATTTTTAAGAAGTTCAATATAATCCGGCGTAAATCTTTTGGCGGGGTCAGTAATTCTCCCTGTTACTCGCTTACCAGCAGGTACTGACACAACAACTTCATCGGGTGGAGGCGGGGGTTTAAGTCCAGCTGAAATATCCTGTAAAATTTTCCTTTGCTCTATTAAAGCCTCTTTGGTAACAGCTGCGGATTTTTCAGTAGCTTTGGTCACGGGTTTAAATAATTCCTCCGTAGTCTCTGCAAAGCCTTCCCGTGCTTGCTGTCTTAGTTGTAATTTTTGTCTGACACTATCACGGACAGGAAGAAATTTCTGAATTGCTTCGAGACGTTCTCGAGCTAATCTAGTCGTATGTGCTTCTCCAATATTTGCCATTATTTATTTGTCAATGATTTAATTCCGCTAACATAAAAATGTTTTTCCTTGGAAACTCATTTCCCAGAGCAGCAGAGGGGATGGACCCGACCCATGGATTTTTCAATAACGACCCCGCCACGGAAACTGTTTCAGATTTATTGAAGTAACCCAAGTTGTCAGTGCAAACTCAACGAGTTTGTCCCTGGAAACTCTTGGAGTTTTCGGGGGACATTTTTTTTTGTCCTGTATTCTGAATAGAAGGGTTTATTTCGTCGAAATAAGCCCTCTATCGAGGAATAGTTTCCTGGAGGGGTTTATTGTGCAAAAAGTTTCGGTCTGTACAGCCCCTCTGCTGCTCAAGGTCACAAAATAAAAATAGGAGCGGGACTCCGAGTTAGGTGATAGAAACCTACTCGGAAGAACAAACCTATAGAATACACTAGGAAGTTAAAATACCCCGTCAAAAATTCAATAAATTTGTGAACGAAATTCTTTTTATATAAACACATTGCAACATATCGGGGGAAATCAGTAACACATAAAAACATTTACTATTTGGCTTGGGGGGGGGGGGGCTCTGTCTGGTGCCCCAAAAGAAAAGAAAAAAGTAATTTGGCGGTAAAACTTAAGAGAGGAGATCCTAAGGAAAGACAAAGCTTCGTAAAGACCAGTAAGTTATTTGCTCGACTTTTGCAGAATATTACGGCATTGTAATTGTAATTATTTGTAGTATGTATATTTAATTACTAGGATCGTTTAGTACGTAGGAATACCTTTGTAGTGTTTAATTTACATGCGTATTTGAGAAATGAGCTTGAGTACTATGTAGAGAATTATGTAGATTGTCAGCTTGTGATCAGAATTAATTTTGTAATCACTATTATGTTACTTCGTAGTAAACTAATGCTTTTATTCATGTGATATGGTAGAATTTACACATGCTTGAATTGTGAATTTGGAACAGCAGGGAGGGCGAGCCGACCAAGGGGTTCCGACAAAAAATAAACCTTCCAGAGAAATCTAATCCGGAGAAAGGTTCTATTTACCAAATAGAGGCTTCCTGGAGGAATTACATCTTTATTGACCCCCCAATCCGAAAATAAAACCCTGGTTCGAAGATCTAGCTGCAGAATAACCTGTTCATGATTTTTTATTTATCTCTGATTATATTTTTGTCGACCGACTTGAGGTAGGCGCCCTCCCTGCTGCTGTCGTGTTTAAATGGATTTTAAGATTTTCAGATTGTATTAAAATATTCTATATCAGAGTTTCACAAAAATTTTAATTTTCAATTTCAAGATACAAATAAAAATAAAATAACATGGATGTAGGGGAATCACTTAGATCAAGAATAGCACGAGAGCGACTAAAAGCAATAGAAGAATACCTACCAGTGCAAAAAGCTGTTAAGAAAAAAATACGAGCTATTCAAGACGCAAAAGAAGGATTTGCGGAGGCGACTCAGGAATTATTTAAACCAGTGACCAAAAAAAAAAACAGAAGAGATTCTTTTAGGTGATATAAAAGATCTTGAGGTGAGAAAACACGGTATACTTCCTGTGTTAAAAAAAAACTGAGGAACAAACACGACCGCAACCTGCTGCTGCTGCTGCACCTGTTGTACCTGCAGTGGTTAGGGCTAAAAAAAATACAACGTCCTGTTCTACTTGCAAAAAGATTTACTGATCAAGGAATAGATGAAATGAGGATAGGAGAACCACTAAAAGATGTTGAAGACGCGTTTGAATTTGGTCGATTCGCAAGTAAAAAATTTTCATTTAGGAGGCCTTATTTACGTCCCGAGCATTTTGTTGACACTCGAAAAGAATGGATAGGTTTATTATTTAAGGCGAAACAAAATGTTAGCAAACCAGATACAAGTGATGAAAAGTATAATGCGTATATTGCAGGATTTAAGCGCGAAGAAGATGATCGGAAGGAAAGGAAAGGATATCAAGAACAACAAGAAAGGGAATATAAGGAACAACAAAAAAGACTTAAAGGACTTGAGAAAAAAATGAAGGAGGATAGAAAAGCAAAAGAAAAAGAACAAAAACAATTAGAAAAAGAACAAAAAAATTAGAAAAAGAACAAAAACAATTAGAGAGAAAACAGAAAATAGAAAAAAGTAAAGAATTATCAGAAAAAGGAAAACCAGAGGAGGAAAAGAAAGAAGAAGAAAAATTTTCTGCGAAAATGTATCAATCTGATCCTGTACCTCAGGGAATACCCGTAAATTATTCCGAAATGTTTTCAAAATCTACTATTGATACAATTCGTTCTAGTGAAAATTTAGCAGCTGATATAGCAGCTTTTAGTTATAAAAATAGAGACTTTTATTTGAGACCGGAATATGTTGATTTAGTGCCAGAACATTTATGGAATCAAGTAATTTATTCTGTTCATAAAAATAAAAAAATGGAACCTAATGATCCGGATTTTAAAAATTTTCTCAAAAAAGTTAGCGAGAATAAACAAAAATCTCTCTCACTTGGTGCTACAGGTGGTCCTGATACTAAGATAGCTTCATCTAGTCAAAGTACTCCCTCTACTTCTCCTGTTGGTGAATTGTCGGTCTTGGATCGTTATAAAGATTTACTTATTGATGCGGTTATCCGGATAATTCAAAGTAGTGAGAAAAACGCAATTACAATTACTTCTCGTTATAAAATGAAAAATGAGTACATAAAACCAAAACATTTTGATAAATTGATACCAGAAGATATATGGCCACTAATGGCATATGCTGTACATAAAAGTACAGAACCCGATTCTTCTGATCCAGAATATAAAGATTTTTATGAAAAAACAATGGGAGAAAAAAAAAAGAGAAGAATTTTTACGACCTCCTCCTACTGGTAGTGGATATAATTCTACCTGCCCCGATAGCGTAGTTAACGATGTATCTTGAGTGGAGGTTCTTATTGGGGGAAAACGAGCCGGAAATAACTCGCACGAGATAGTTAATGAAGCAACAGATATCTGTCGAAGATTGTTTCAAGGAAAAATCATCGACGTATCTATTTATCGCGATCTTATTGATGAACTCGTCGATGATTATCACAGCGATTAAATAATTAGATTATAAATAAAGATGATCGTGCATAAAAGTCATCAGAGAGCGATACAGGCTCGTATCATGAATTCAAGGTTACCTGTGTATAAACTCAAATACGGATCGGGGATAGGTGATTCAATTATTAAATTTTTCACTCGAATAGGTCCTAAGGTTGGTCCGTTAGCTAAGCAGCTATCGTCAAAAGCCATAGGGGTTGTTCGCGACAAAGTCATAGGTACAGTCGGTACTGCTACCAGCAAAGCATACGACGCTATTAAAGATAGAATACTGCGATTGGTGAGAGGGAAACCAAAGCCAATTGATAAATTGCCTGTTACTGCTGAGATGCCTGGCGACATCAGCAAAATTATAAATAACGCAGCTAATCAAAAACTAGCATCTTTGGCGTTAGAACAGGTACAACAACCACAGCAGGAAATAATTAGTACCTCATTTGGAGGGCGTCTTCGTTTTAGACGATAAAAATATTTTATTAATAAATATGTTCTCGCGTGCATCTAATGAAGCTTTTAAGTTGGATGAACCAGCGGATAGAGACGACTCAGTGCGAGATTACCAGTATTATTCATACGACGCAATAACACCAAACAGCAGCAGCAGAATTGAATTACAAGTACAGGATACAACAAGATATTTTCTTCCGTGTGAGGCATTTATCGAGGTTGTTGGTAAGATTGTGAAACACGATGATACTAATTACGGAGCAGCTATCAAGGTTGGATTAGTCAACAACGGTATTATGGCGCTATTCAAGAGTGCTGCATACATGATCGATGGCAGAGAAATCGAATCAATTAACGACAACGTAGATGTGGCAACCACAATCATAAGCCTAGCGAGATACTCAGATGATTTCACCAGATCAGGTGGTCCTAGCATGATGTTCACCAAAGATCATTCAAATGTTGCTGAGGATGTACAGTTTCTCGTGAGACAACCAGTAAATCGTGCTAATCCTGCGGTTGCTAATCCTGATGTTGAGGATATGATTATAAATGAAAACGCTGGGTACAATCTCTGATTTAAAACGCGTACAGCTATGTTGTCGGGTAACAGTAAAAGATTTTCATGTGCTATCCCGCTGTCGCATATATTTGGTTTTTGTAGAGATTTTAGAAAGGTCATATTTGCAGCTAAACACACGGTTGTTTTTAATCGAAAAGGCGACAGCAACGACGCTATCTGGAGGACTGGAGGAGCAGGTGATGTTGGTAAAGTTGTATTAGAAAAACTAACTCTGTGGATGCCTTCGATGACACCATCGATAAAAGAAGAGAGGAATTTGTTATCGTTTATGAATCAAGGTGGTAAATCAGTGATGTCGTGGCTTACGACGTACACAGATAGCATCCAGAATAACATCAGCGGTAACTTTACCTGGCATATAGCATCTCAGCAGGGTGTATCTGCGCCAAGACACATCTTTGTGGCTCTTCAACTAGCCGATCGATTAAATGATCAAACTCGAACACATATGATCTTTGATACATTTAATGCCAGTGATGTATCACTGAGGATAAACGGACATCAAGAACCAGTTGAAGAGATTCAACTAGATTACGCAAATAACTCAGTAGCACGTGGTTATCATCGTTTGTGGAGCTATATGGGTCGAGATCAAAATATTGATACCGGATTGCAAAAATCTCAGTTAGATTTCAAAAATTTCTATCCTATCTATATTTTTCACTGGAACACATGGATTTGATATAACAATCTGTCGTTGATATACATTTTAAGGCTAGAATAACTAATCCAGGTCCTGCTGCGTTCAGAGCCATTGCTGTCATACTCAGCGATAGAACCATGATGCTCGAGGGTATCGAGGGTAAAATGAGGATCGTCGACGCTCCTGTGGAGAAAATGTGATTTAAATCAATCGTAGATTTTATAAATGTCGTATGAACATGCCAGTGTGACTCTGACTTCGGGTCAGATAAAAAAGCTACAATCAGGATTAGAGAAAAAATGTGGGACAAAATTAACGCTGAAACAGTCAGATTCAGGGTGGTCCAAATAAAATACCGATAAGAAAAACGCAACAAAAATATTTTAACGCAGCTAAATCATCTAACACCGGAGTACAAATTGCGCTATCTCCAGCTGCTATAAAAGATATAGTTAAGGTAGGTGGATTTTTCCCGTTATTATTCGCGTTACCAGCATTGATTGCAGCAAAGGCAGCTGCGTTACCCGCATTAGCCGCCGCGGCCGCACCAGCTATCGCAAAGGCTGTAGCACTGGGTGCTGCTGGTGCTGTGGGTTCGAAGGTCATTGATAAAATCACCGGTGGTAAATACAACAAAAAAAAAAGGACGAGGACTCCGATTACCAGGGACACCTCCATGGTACTACGGGAGGGGTACCAATCTGCCAGGAACTTCCGCGGTGTGGTACAGAAGATAACGCCGATGTCGAATTACGATCTAATTAATGCTGCCAAAAAACAAAAAATAAAATTTTTCAGAGGCGTATTTATGCGAGATCAATTACCGGCTCGTCCGAATAAATACGAAACGGGGATCATAAATCTTGATAACAATACCGGACCTGGTACTCATTGGGTAGCGTACGCTATTAATCCGCGCGAGATTATCTATGCTGACTCATACGGGTTAGCCCCACCTAGAGGGTTTTTAAAATATGTAGCTCAGCTAAGTACTCCAACGTGGTACTCTACACTACCAACACAAACACTAACTGATCCTCCGATATGTGGCGACGAAGCAATCAATATTTTATCGGCGATATCCAGGTAAAAAAAACCCTATCATAAAACGGTCCACGAGTACACGTCAGATAAATTAGATCAAAAACAAAGAGTATAATGGTTGACATTTACGGTAGATCTCTGCTAACAAGAACAATAAGAAAAATACTAGAGAGAGAAAAATTTGATACCGGTGATTTATCAAGATACGCTACGAAAGACGACGTTAACAATATTTTATCGCTAGCAGAAGCAGATCCTGGTGAGGTTGCTGTTTTTCAGGATGAATACGGAAAACTAAAGACTAGCAACGTAAAGATAGGTGATATAATCAAACGAAACGAATACGACACTCACGTGGCTGATTTTAACGTCGTCAAAGAAGATACCAGGAAAAATGATAACGCCATCGAGAGAAATAGCGGATACATCAAGATCATGTCTGAGCAGATGATTCAAAAGACTGGCGTAGATGAAACAGATAAAATAAATAAAAAACTCGCCGTCGTTAATACCTCAGTCAATGGTAAAATCGATCTTAGCAAAATTCCATCAGCGATGAAGGATTTATTCATCAATCTAACGCCTGTTATTGCATCAGGAGTATTCAAGTGGACGAATGTATCAAATGTTTCTTTCAATTATACAGCACCTGTCACTGGCGCATACAGAATAAATATTTTTTCCTCAGAGAGATTCAGAATCACCTGCGATAAATATAAATGGAGACATCACTCAGATAGATTTCTCGGCGTGCTAAATATTTTGTTAAATAAAGATATCGAAGAGGCATTTAAATTCGAACCCACTGACGCTAATAAACCAACACCACCACCAGATACACCCATATGGTGGTGCATAGAATTTATCGCTGAGACACCTCCTTCATTTAGTTTTTGATCGATAAATATAATGGAATACAGGTACAGTCAAGCTCGTGCGTGGCAGATGTCGCTGAAGAGTATCATCGACGTCTATCAGGTAAAAATAAAAAAAACACCAACGCAGATTAGTTATCATCGATGTTACTGTTTATTCTGTTTCGGCAATAATAACTGGTGTTGGTATAATTCTATCCGCGTTAACGATGACCGCTCCTGTTGTTATCACGGTTATTGTTTCTACAACCACCACGCTAGCTGGTGTATTTGGTATCATAACAAAAAAGATATCTTCGTGTACCAACACAAAATTAATCGCGTATAAAGATAAACTAAATACAGCAACAGCAGCGTACTCCAAATTATCTTTGCTGCTATTAGAAAGTCTCAACGACGGCGTTATATCCGACGTAGAATTCGCGCTGATATCTAGGATTTACAATCAAACGATTAAAGACATCAATATAAATGATGACCGAGTTGCTGCAATAGATTGCAACGAACACAACGGTGACAAGAACGACCATGATCTCAGCTAGTTCAACTAAACCCGAATTCAGTATTACTTTTCCTACTCCTATCTTTATCAGCGAGATAGCATTAGCTCAGTTACGCGTCTATTACAGCTGGCCAAATATCAGATCAAAATCATTTGGTGGACTACATTCAAATAA
Organism: Sinohyriopsis cumingii; assembly: GCA_028554795.2. Lineage (NCBI taxonomy): Eukaryota > Metazoa > Mollusca > Bivalvia > Unionida > Unionidae > Sinohyriopsis > Sinohyriopsis cumingii. The sequence continues at coordinate 61,420,124 of CM068838.1, forward strand.
TTCCTTTGTTTTTGCTTATAAAAACAAAGACGATGGTACTCCTGATTGGAATGTGGTTGGATTACCAGCGGGTAGTTATCAGATTGATCAGATCAACGATGAGCTGATACACAGAATAAAAAATATAACAGGATCCGATCCCGGAATAAAGATAACTGTACACGAACCAACATCAAAATCGATTATCGAGATAAGCTCGAATTACCAGGTTGATATCTACGCTAGTTCAATAAGAACCGTATTAGGTTGGCCAGTAATCAAACCACCAGCACCACCGATACCACCAGAACCGCGGAGAGAGGATTTCAATACATCTGATAAATCAAGTCACGGAGTAAACCTCAGTTTTATGAAAAAATTAAATGATTTAGAGGAAACAAATAGATTCGATGAATCCTCCAAAAGAAATCGCAACAACGGATATGTTTTCCGAGGAAAGGATGACATGATGTGGACATTTCGAGCTTCGCGGAATAGATTCCAACAAGACGTGGATGAATTTGTTCTTGAATTTGATGACGTCGTTAAATGGTTCAGAGAATTCAACGGAGAACATGAGAGGCAATTACAAACAATGCGGCAATATTTTGATGAATGTATTTTTGATTCAGCGGCTTCATGTGAAAAAATTATTCAGCAGATAAAGATACTGAATTATCTATCAAGCATGATGATTGATATCAACAATCTACTAAACACCGTGATATTGCGCGATACCACCCCTTCTATGGAGGAAAAATTTATTGATGCATATTCACTGAGAAAGGGTAACATGACACTTCATCATAAATTTCCTGGATTTGATGGAGGCATGATGAGAAAATCGGTTACTGATACCATCGATGAAAGGTTTTCTGAATTACACGCTGCATGGAGAAAAAGATTGCCTCCACCATCCATTCTTAAACGCGACAACGCCGAAGATGGCACTGGCAGGCATCTCTCACCCGAGATAGTCAATATAACCACCACCATCGCGGTCAGTCTCAATTGTGATATCGTCGAAGGCAGCTACATCGCTGATGCATCTGTTTCTGATCAGGCGAAACAAGGATTTGTTTTGTATTCGTTTTCACCAAAGGATCCACCAGGATTTTTGCTGATACAAGAGCCAATTAATCCTGTTTATCTTAGATGCCACAATAGATTGTTGCAACAAGTGAATTTCTCCCTGACTGGTCAATCCGGACATCTGCTAGATACACGTGGAGAAACGCTGAGTATAAATCTATTAATAAAATCATAAAAATAAAAAATATTTATAATCTGTAGATTCTAGTGAATTTTAGTGATTTTTTGTAAAATTCAGTGAAATTTGACTGTTTTGGTCGATTTTTTGACTGTTTTGGTCGATTTTTTTACTATTTTGCCCATTTTACCATTAGATGAGTTACCCAACCTGATCGATTCTCTAATTGATTTCAATTAGAAGAAATACAAGAGTCAACAAAAACAAGTAAAAATCAACCAAAATCGACCAAAAATCAACAAAATTAACTCAGAAAACAGCCAAAAAACAGTCAAAAAGGTCAAAATTTACTGGTTTTTATTGACTCTTGCATCATCTCTAATTGAAATCAATTAAAGAATCGGGTATCCTACTCAACCTATCTAATGAGTGAAATTGACCAAAATGGTCAAAAATCGACCAAAATGGTCATTTTTTCGTCCAAAATAGCCAAAATTCACTGAAAATAACAGAAAAAATATTTACAGAAAAAAAATAAAATATTTACAGAAAATAAAATTATTTTTCACTATCTATCAGCCTTCGCAATTGTCGTGCACGTGTGTCTATTGTTGTTTTGGATTCGTATTCATCAGATAACGATGATCGAATCTTTTCAACGACACGCGCTAACGGAGCAAAATCACCTATATCAGCCTCATCAATATTAATGAGCGATTTATACATCGCAGATTGTATTTTTTTGATGAGTCTGTATTCGGACGACAGAGTATATCTATTTTCTTGTTTGTGTTGCATGATGGTATCAAAATCTGATGCGATCTTATCAGAATCTAAATCATCAGATAATTGTGTTTCTTTTGTTTTCAGTATCTCAATAGATTTTATTATCTCGTTGATATATTCTTGATTCATATATTCATAAATAATTTATTTATCTAATATGAAAGGAAAGTAAGAGAATTTTATCCAGCTACCGAATTTATATGAGAAGGATGATCCGTATGTTCCCTCTGCACATTTTTGTACTGAAGATGAATTGATACTAAAATATTTACCAGCAGAGGTCATTGACTGAAAATATAAATCTTCACCTGTCTCTGTGTTGATTGATTTAACAGCTTTGGAAACTTTTCTTCCACCAACATCTCCCTTTGCAATATTCTCACTCTGAGTAATTGCCTGAAGATTATCTATGGAATTATTGAGTTTGTTTCCATCGATGTGATCGATTACCCGACCGCGCTCAATTGGTCCATGAAAACATTCAAACACGAATCGGTGATTATAATAATTTAATTTACCACCAATAGTGATCATGAGATAACCGGCGTTATTAACGTTACCGAGTGTTTTTTTTTAATCTGCAATTTCTGATCGTACCATCAGCTGATGCTTCATAGTTATCATGAATCGGATGTCTCCTGTATATAGGATTCATTTTATATATTCCATTTGTTTAAATCAAAGTTTGTCTGAGAACCTACTTAAATAATCCTCCTCACACTTGATAGCGATATTACTATTAGGAGATATTTTATCATAATGCCGTTTTAGTTCTCTGTATCTTTTTCCACCACATTCTGCACATATTCTAGTTTTTCCACGAATTCCAAAGTTGCATCTGATGCATCTCGTAGGACCAACTCCACCTCGTCGTATGTAAGCTAAATGTATCCCGCAATATTCTTTTCTACACGATCTGTCGCAAGAAGTAAACGAACCAACCATGAGCCATTTGCAGTTATTCATTATATATTTAAAGATATACTTGTTTAAAATATAACAATGGTATTTGATCTCGACGAAGCAGAATATATTATTCCTGAGCTAGATCAGGCTAAGAAAGAATTTTGCGATGACGGAGCAGCTCATGTATGGTCGACATGGAGAGCAGCTGATATTGATAACACGATGAACGATACACGAGCTAAAAAGATAATTAATTCGCTCGGTAGTGATAAATTTATATTCAGAATAAAATTTATTGTGAATAATTAATTAACGGAAAAAAATCTGTGACGGTGAGCAATAATTCCAAGCCAGGATTATTGACAGGCATAGATAAACCGTATTATGTACGAGCATATCCTGTAGCAGCCGTTGTTTATGGTATCTACAGACTAAATAAGCCTGTTGCTGAGAATCTTGCCAAGATGAAAATGTCAGTGAAGATAAATTGTGTAGCTGAACGAGTCATATAACATTTCATGAACATTAAACGCGGTAACGGATTAACAGACTTAAGAAAAGAAAAAATAAATAAATGGGCAGAATCAGTTGCTGATGGTGCATCAATAAGTGACGTTGATGTGTTATCAGCGAAATTAAAATTCCCAATCACTGTGAAAACGATATCTGGTGAGATATTGTATTCTTCTGCGTATAAATCCAAAGGATCTCCTATCGAAATAATTGATCATAACTCACATGCTTGGAGTAGCGCAGTAACCGTTTTTCCTCGGAATTGTGTTATTAAATTCTATTCTACCGCTGCGGGAAATATATTTGATTTTATTTATAAAATAAGTAAATCAGATCCTGTATCTGTCTGGTTGTTCTCCAGCGATGATCGATATGATCAGTTCGTCAGACCCAATGGGGATACATATCGAAGTGAATCTTTACATAATTCGATGACGGAGATAGCAGAAAAATATTCAGTAAATAAGGAATTACTTGTTAATTGTTTCACGATTCCGTCTGTTGTTGCCCACGCAGCAAGGGAGAAAAATTCATGGAAACCAACCAGAAAAGATTTTCTTTAAGATATCCAATAGAGTTGCGTTGAATACGGTCATGGTGGATTGTGGAACACAAAATACAATTTTATTGATATGATCTCGTTTGACATGATAGCGTGTTATCCAGGTAGTTTCTTAGGAATGGGAGAATGCAACAAATACTTTACTCGGTTTGGTCATCCGTGTGACGAGATGACGAGGATATCAATTAACGGTCCGTTACCGGATTTCCCTCTAACAGGATTCGCTAAGGTCACATCATTCAAGTTCGCCACAGGGTTACACAAAATATGCTGTGTTTGGTTTGGAAGACATTTATCAGAACAACGTTGGGTTCCGATAGTTTTATTGAGGTATATGTTAGATTCTGCTATGTTAACATCGTTGACGGTCAGCGAAGCAATTATTTCATATCAGAAACAATTTGATGTTTGGCTACCAACCGAACACGATGACGCAAAAGATTTAGGTAGAAAAATTATTGGTAAATTCACTCAGGGTGGTGCGTATGATCATCAGAGACGTAGCTGTAGATTGATTATGGATGAGGCTGAGTTGCATTTTATAATAGCTGATACCGCTGAGAGAGGTATATTTTGTACCAGAGAGGATATTTATGTTGCTGATGGAACGAAACTTGGTACCGTGGTTAATTATCTTGAGGGAGAATCACCGCAGTATGTCCATTTAAGATCATCGATGTTAGAGTATGCGAGTATAAATCTTTTATCGATGATAAACAAATTTCCTGATACCGCGGTTAGAGTAGCTACTGATTCATTTTATATTGAAAAAAAAATACCTACCAGAGTTAGAAAAACTGACCGGAGATGGATCATGGGGTACGTGGCGAGTAAAGGATGAATATATCTTACATTATTGCGAAGACGCTAACGTAGCTGATGAAGAAAAATACTACTCAGATAGTATATCAGAAACATCAACAGCACTATCTGTTTATATCCTGCTGCGAGATATAAGATGGTCTACATAAACGGACCGGGCGGATCAGGAAAAACAACCAGAATGATAGAATTATTTAACTCTGATATGATTGTGTTGACACCAACACATCGATTAGCGCGGGAGATGAAACAGCGAGGAGTAAATTCGTGTACGCATCGTAGTTTTTTCAAGTACAACGGTGGTACGTGGAGTCCGTCTAGGATGGGAGAAAAATACATAAATAAAACAATTATTTGGGACGAAATTTGTACTGTATTTGCTGGTACATTAAAAATGTTCTTAGAGTGGCTATCAACAAAAAATACTGCTGTGATTATGTGCGGTGATCACGGTCAACCAAATCCTATTGATGGAGAATCTCCTCACGAGTGGCTGAAAGGTTTTGTTGATTACTATGAGGAGGTTGATACTGATTACAGATCACTTGATGGCAGATTGAGTGAATTCAAAAAACTAATTCGATTAAAATCAAATAAAATTCAATGTGACGTAATGAGGGAGGTAATCCAGGAAACATCAATGAAAGATTTCTTATCAATGTGGACACCAAATGATCTTATAGTAGCTAGCAGAAAAATAATCAGAGACGTACTTTAACAAAAACTATTCAAGATACATCAAGAAAAATTCCCATCGATGTCTGTTCCGCTGTGTTATAGACCAATCGATACCAGATTACAAAATATTGACGTCGATATACCAGGACGGGGTAAGCAGAATCTTGTATTGAATGATATCGTCGTCGTTGATATTGATTTCGTTAATGATATGCTAGGTGCAGAAAAATCTTCGTGGACGTTAGGATATGCTATGACGATACATTCCTCACAGGGATTGACTATCTCTGATTGTCGAGTTTGGATTGTAGATGACAACATAGGATGGTCTAATCTGGTATATTTAGCTGTATCTAGAGTGAGAAAAATATCTCAGTTGGGTAGAATCACCTTAGATAGATCGGTTATCAGCGACGAAACCCACGAATACGTGTTTAAAAAAAATATTCAGCTATAAACAAACTGATAAGAAAAATAATCACGAATTCGATCTGGATGTGGATTTTATTTTATCGTTGAAAGAAAAACAGGGTAACCACTGTTCCGGTTGTAATTGTATTATGACTTGGACGTATCAAAGGAATGATTCAAGACAATTCACCGTGGATAGAATAAATAATAATCTAGGACATAACAGAAAAAACGTTACTCTAGCCTGTTTAGAGTGTAATAGACGCGGAATTGATTATTTAAGCGACTGAGGAGGTAACTGAGTATCAACAGGAATCACCTGTAATTCTTCTCGTGTAAAACCGCGTTGCGGAGCGAAAACATCGAGCATATAAATTGCTGGTCTACCTGATGATCTCGTCACAGATATTATTCTATGTGTTGTTACACTCCAAATAGGATCTGTTGCTCTTTTTCTGCCTCCCTCAGCTTCGCCATGTTTATATAAGTACCTAACGATAACATCACCGAGGACCGGTCGAATTGAAAAATCTTTTCTACGGATCGGTATAAATTCTTTTTGTATTGCTGTTATTGGTTTCATGTTTATCGATCTTTTTATCTCGTTATTTATTGCTGAGATAACACTCGGTAACCTGACGACCCAGTCGCTGGATCGTTTATCCTGAATGAATTCTCTTGCATACTGATATCCAAATAATTTTTCGGCCAGTGTTTTATTAAATCGCTCAGCAATAGCCTGATCGTTATGAATATTTACTTTACCGCGTCTTATTGCAACATTCTTTTTGTTCATCAAATAAGTAACAGCACCAAGGAATTCTCGTCCAGGATCAACCTGAAGTAATCTCGGCCACGTTAATGGACCTCGTTGATATATTTTTTCAAAAGCATTAGCTACTTCAGTTGCTGTTTTCGTTATCAGCGGCTCAGCTTCTTTGTATCTGCTAGCGATATCTACCACGGTTAATACATACTTGTAGGTTTTATCGTTAACGGTATCGTGTGGTAGAAACATTATATCAGATTGATGAACCTCATTTGGAACGCTGACATCAAAATGTGCGTATTCGATTCGTTTTGGTGGTGGTAGATAAATCTGCCAGATAGCCTGTTTAGATAACCACGTAGCAGCTACTGATGGTTTCACTTTAGCAGCTTTTGCTAGTTTTTTGATTGCTGATTTACCTTTCCAAAATCCAACAGGAGAATAATAAATCTCTTCCATATAATACTAATTACCACCTAGAACTAATTTGCCTTTCATAGCGGCATTAATCACCCAGCTGGCTAATCTTTCTTTGATAGTCTTATTTTTTATCGAATTTATCGCATGAAGCAATTTGATATCAGCTAGATGTCGCTGTTGTAGATCCTTGCTTCGATATTCAAGATCATGAATATAACACGCCCGATCAATCGCATTTACAGGGTCCTCACTAGGATTTGGTTGATCTTGATCATTTAATCTGATATCGAGTCTGGTACCTTGTCCGCACTAGTTATATCCTGGTAGATGTTTTCTCCTGGATATTTGGACCAAAAAAATCCTGGTAACGACGATAATCCTGAGGTAATATCACCTCCGTATTTTCTTCTTTTTGTTAATGGTTTTTACTTTAGCTGGTTTTTGATCAGATGAAGAGAATCTAAACTTCTTTGTGCCACATATTTCGCATTTACCGGTGACGGCTGATCTATTATTTTTTGTGACAACAGTAACTAGATCCACCGTTGGTGTTCGTGTTTTACACCGTACACAATATAAATCCATGATATAATTATATCATGAATGTAATTGATTTTTCAGCCACGAAGAAATCTGTTCCGGTGAAGCATCATGCTGCTTTACCTAATTCGATTAGAATGATTATAATAGGACCATCAGGGTCAGGTAAAACACAATTATTATTGAATCTGATTATGAGGTGGCTAAAATGGGATAAGCTATATTTAGTTGCACCATCCGTAGATGATCAACGATGTTATCAGGTACTTAAAGAGTTTAATGAAAATGCGGCGTTGTTGAACAACGGTGAAAATATAATTGATTTTATCACAGATGTTGAAGAAGCTCCTTCGGTTGATGTTCTAGATGGTTCGATAAATAATTTGGTAGTTTACGATGATGTCATGCAGGATAAACAAACGAACCCTGCTAGAATATTCTCTCGTGGACGACATAAAAATACTGATGTTGTTTATGTAACTCAGAGATATACACAAATTCCAAAGGTAATCAGAGATAATTGTAATATGTTGGCGATCTTCAACGGCGTAGATACACATACTCTGAGAAATATTCATCAAACGTGGTGTAGCGGCGATATGGATATAAACAAATTCAAAAATTTCTTTGCACGAGCTCAGTCTACACCATATGGATTTGTGACAGTGGATTCATGTGATCCTAGAAGCAGATATCGAGTAGGCCTAGATAGAATCTTTTAACAGTGAAAATCTTAAAATCCATTTAAACACGACAGCAGCAGGAAGGGCGCCTACCTCAAGTCGGTCGACAAAAATATAATCAGAGATAAATAAAAAATCATGAACAGGTTATTCTGCAGCTAGATCTTCGAACCAGGGTTTTTCGGATTGGGGGTCAATAAAGATGTAACTCCTCCAGGAAGCCTCTATTTGGTAAATAGAACCTTTCTCCGGATTAGATTTCTCTGGAAGGTTTATTTTTGTCGGAACACCTTGGTCGGCTCGCCCTCCCTGCTGCTATTTGGAAAATGTTTGAAGTGTGTAAGATTAGTTAATATGGATGTATAAATATATCAGTGCATGGATATTTTAATATTTGTGTACTTTGTATGAGTTGTAATGTAAGGAAATGCATCTGATTGCTGTGATATTGTTTAGTGTAATGGAGATTAGGAATATGTACTTATGTGACGCAATTTATTGATGTATGTAATTGATACCGTGCCTTTATTACGACGTTGTTTTACCATACAAGAACGTATGAGTATTTCGATGTGAATGAAATGCGTGACCAAAGAAATTTAATAGCCGTTATCTGATGATAGGCTGGGTGTAGTGTGAGATGAGAGGGCTAAGTTAAATATTGTACCGTCTTTGTGTTTTCACGGGAAGCTTTTGGGGGGACAGAACTTCCGGTTCAGATGAGTCCCGAGTCTCTAAGATGGGAGACGGAAGTGAGACTAGCAGAGCATGTCGGGGTCGACAAGTCTAGTCAGGGGAGAGAGTCGAGGAGGAGGAGGAAAAGGAGTAGAGGAGGAGAAAGTGAAGGAGGAGGAGTATAGAGAAGTCGAGGAGAAGGAATTTTGAGAAAGTCGGGAAGTCGAGAAGCACGTGGATGAACAGGAGAGAAGAATACACAGATGAGTAGAATACAAGGACTGATGGAAAGCTATCACACACTAAAAATCAAATGATGCATTATGTTATCACGGTCGAGCGGAAGACAAGTACTTGGGAAATCTCAAGCAGTATTTAATTTTTTAAATTGTTATTCGTTGAATTTCACTTTTTTGTATATTCAATCATTTAACCGTCGGCATTGATGACTGGGAGCTCGGAGTTTTACATCTATCTTCCACTAATTTAACTTTCAACCAAAATCGAGCCTTGGTGGCACTTCTAAAATAATTTAAATAGAATATTGAGAGCACCCTACCCCAACCATAACAAACCGACCACAGTGGTGGCATGACAACCCGTCACACCACAGTTAGCCATCTTCGTATTGGTTTTATCTCTAAGATTTAAATAAGATCATATCAGTGGATTTTCTCTGCTTTGTCCTTAGCTGAGGAATTATTATATAATCTTATTGACAATTTAATATTCTCTGATTGTATTGGCAATTAAATATTGTGTGATCTTAAGTAAATATTAAGATGAAAAACCACAACTTATCAATTACAAACTTAGACATTTCTGAGACCAGAGTGATAATAGCCTTCAGCCAGTTACAAATCTTTGGGTTTCAAAATTATTAAAAGAGGAAAGTGACTAATCCCGGTTTGATGAGCACTACATAGTCATCATAAGTGTGTGTATGTGTGTTTTTGTTGTTTTAACGTAGCTTTAAAAATTTTTTAGTCATATCGCTACGATGTCTGCAGTTTGGCAGTTTATAGTACTGGGTCATCATGCCGCAGACATGTAGCATTATGTACTACCTGGTCACATTATCCTGACACCAGGCTGACGAGTCCTAACACTAATCCTTTAATGCTGAGCGCCAAGCGAGGCAGCTGTTAGTACCATTTTTGTAAGTCTTTGGTACGACTCGGCCGAGGATCGAACCCACGACCTTCCGCTTCCGAGGCGGACACTATAACCACTAGGCCACAGGAGCGGTGAAGTAAAAACATGGTGTGGAGATGAACATAATACGATCATATCACATTCTACACGTGCACGTTAAACAAAATGGAACTGAATTCTTATGACGACAAAAGTAATGTGTTTGATGATTGTATTCCAACTTTGGCACACGGACAGATAAATATTCATGGTCTACGCGGTGATCCTCTTGAGGAACCAGGATTAATATAAATCATGCGTGCATCCAACAGTATGTTCTTATGAAACCGGAATTAGTAGTGTGCTTTTCGTTAAGTACACAAGTACACAGGCTACCACCCTTCAGTGTTAGGAGGAATAAAAGACCAAACGTTTCGCTTACTGAGCGTTCTTGAGCTGATGCCCTCTTGAAAGGGGTAGCTGACGAATACTTATAAAAATTCATAAAGAATTTTCATCCTTGTTCTTAGTACATGAGTATACGTCCAGCTGTTTAAGTTTAGTTCAAATTCTCAGCAACCTTGTCGGTTCGTTCGTGTTCCATCAATAGACTGTCATTTTTCCTTTGCAATGCATAACTATATACTTCGATACATTCAAACAATCTGGGCCAGAAACCGTGTCAATATCTGTATATTTTTGTGTAATTACACAGCATTACTTGTAAGTTGTGCTCACAATGCGTCATCCTAGATACCGTGCCTTACAAAGGCTATTTGCTTGCCATACAGTTTTTCTAATACATGTCTGGTATTAAGATTTATAATGCTATGTTTAAACTTTCGAATTTATAAAAAAAAATAGCATTTCTGAACAGAACACGTCTGGAAATGACATACAATTTATGTGAGATATCGTGAGAAACGATTTCCATGATATTAATTTCATGATGATGATGATGATGATGATGATGATAATGATGATGATTGTGATTCTTCGAGCGTAAGTTAACTTATGCAAAATACTGACAATGCTACCTACAGAGACACAGAACATTTACTACTTATTGTTTTGACTTTTTCGTGGAAAATCCATACAAGACCTCCACAGTAATTCAGAAGAACTGTTTGCTACCATAGTGTGAAAATTTAAGAAACGCTGAGCATGTACTATATATAGATTTACAAGTTTTTGAGCCATTTGACTGCAGCTTAAAACTGTACAAGACTATCGACATTTTAAGTTTTATTTTGGTTTCGGAGATTGTGCTGTCACATCTGAATAACACATTTCAAACATCTTACACTGAGAAGACAATAAACAAGACAGTGTAACAAGATGTTATTATTCTTATATTGACTTCGATCAAATTTTTGGTAATATATGGACTCGTGGATTGACTACATGTTATTAGAAAAGATCCCTGTTTACTACTTTCCTATATTTATTTCTGCAATTTATTTGCAATTTAGTTTAACATTCTACCACCAATTATTACTAGTATCGTAATCTGTATACTGCCATATACTTAGATGTAGGTGGTTGTAGTAATTTATACATCATATCAATTAAGAAATCTTACCTGCATCTATCCGAGGGACACGTAATGTGTTCCATCTGTTCACGTCTTCGTCTCCATGAACAGCACACGCATACATTACGCAAATGGCGACGATCCAACAGTGTTTTGCCATTTTGCCACAAAACTCTGTTACCAGGTTTGTTATCTTTCTTCTTGTGTATTACAAATACACTTCTAACGTACTATCAGGTTCCGGTGTATTTTTGATGTATGTAGACAAACTTGTGATCAGATCTCAAAAACTGGGATCCAGAGGCACGCTAGTGTCACATACGTTCTACGCGAGCATCACGTCCTGTCTTTATACCACCAGTCAGCCACTACAAAAAGGCATTCGTCACAATTAACTAAATACAGAGGACACCAAAGTAAACCAAGTTCATTTTAAGACGACCCAGTACGCAAAAAATTATTAACATATAATCCACACATCAGACTGTAGGAAGAAAGATTCGTGTGTGTCATTTTATCTAAGACAAGTAAATATAGGGGTGTCACTGAACGGTATAAATCCTTTTCTTTATTAAATACGTGTACTCTGGTTTCGCTTCTTGTGTACAACGATACCCGAAGGTGATTTCTATATATTGTACACTATTTCGAAACAGTGAGTTCAATTCATTCAATGCCGCACTTGCGAAGTGCTTTCGATGGGCAAAACCGATATTCATCAAGGGCACATACTATGCAGGGTAAATTGTCTGTGTATAAATGCCTTACCGTAGGACGAAATCTGTACATAACGGAACATCTTGTAAGTGAGAGGTCTGATTGACAAGGAAAGTCTTATGATAGTACCCTGTATCTTCAGGAGTGTTCCTATTTCAGACATTTATTGTCGAGGATAATTTGCCCCACGTGTGAGCTATATTCACAAATATATACACGTACACACATATGAGGACCTCTAGAAGGTACACTATTATTTAATATTTTATTACACTTAAATACCATTATTTATACAGTGTAAAATTTCAAATTGTTGATATATCTTTCTTCATTTGGAAGGTAATCTGTAGTGGGTAGTTTCCTGGCCCTTAAATGGCAAACATACACACATACAGTATGGGGCAAGGAGGGAAGATTGGAAACTGTTTTCCTACGGAAACCAATGAAATAGACCAGGGGAGACTGATAATGGCCTACAGAACGAAAGGATGCCAGATTCTAGACTTGACCAACTTCACTGATAATGAACGATCGCGCCCTGAAGAGATCCTTCAACATCTGGTAGCAAGAGGGACAAAGGCAAATGATAGTCTGGCTTTACAAAATGGTAAACGAGGACTTACTTTCTGTTTGCTAAAGGCAAAGTACCACTCTATGGAAATAACCAGGCAATAGATTTCAAAGGAAAATTAGTGAAAATCTACGCACCCCCACCCCCAGTCCCGCCGATTAAGGCCTTGGGAGAAAAAGTAGTAAAAGTGCACTGCTCTGGATTGCCCTTGGAAGTCCTAACCAAAGAACTGCAATTTAAAATAGAAAGAAAATACGGAGTTAAAGTGGTTAAATCACAGATGGCTACATACTGGGGCTTTCCCACAGTATATACAGGAGTCAGGATCTTAAGCGTCACACCAGATGACGCTAAGAAAATCCCTCCATTCATATATATCATGGGGGTTTATGCTTAAAACGTCGTATAAGAACTGTCACTACCACCACAAATGTAACCGTTGCGGAGCCACAGGTCACCTACAAATGGAGTGTCAGTAACACAACAAAATACAGCTCCAAAGACCTACGCAGCGGCAGCGACAACATGGACAACAGTAAATGTAGAGCTGTGAAAAACACTACAAACCATTCCAGATCCTACGGAAGAACATGAGGAAAGCCAGTCACTAGAGGAAACCACCTTATATTCACAACAAGACAGTATGGACAAATAAAAAAAAGTGGGAATCGGCGGACCAGACCAGCTCCGCCTAAAAGATAAAGGCGAGGAAGAGAGCCAGGCAAACCAGAAAAAGGAAGAGAAAAAAAGCGAAAGAGGCAACATTAGTGGAAAAGAACACCACGTCATTTTTTGTCCTGCTGGAGCCACAATTTGGTGACACCACTAACAAAGCAGACATACTAGCATGCGAAAGGATCCAGGCAAGTCCCTTGATAGAGATAGAAACTATACCAGAAAAAGCTGTAGAAGAGTCCATGTGTCTATAAGCTGAGATATAATCCCCAATACTAACACAAGAGGGGAAAGCCAACAACAAAGTAAATGCCAATGCAACCAATGCGTCGACCACCAGGATACTTTCAAAAAGGAGAAGGACATCATCCACGCCTAGAACTTCGACTGAGGCAGAGACAGTCGACTTCATAAAAAGTCATAAATCACCAGAGAAAAGGGTAGTGGAAGCAACAGAAGCCCTTCGTGGGACCAATTAAAAGGAACAAGCCAAAGTAAAAAAAAAAACAACACAGTAGGCGCTCGGCTTCTCTAACAAGAAACGAGAACAGAAACGTTATCAGCTTAGAGGAGTGCAGAGCTAAGATAACTACCCACTGATTAAGAATTGATTGGTAATTTTAATAGTTATGGAAATTAAAAATTTTAATTGAAATTTACTACAGTATAATACCTTGACATAGCCAAGATGGAGGGATTGAACCTGCAAATCTTCACTGAATATCAATGGTATTACAAATAAAATTGATAAAATAATAAATCAATCTAAAAACTCTGATATGATCTTAATTCAGGAAACACACCGGATGACAGAATATGTGGTGAAAAAATTGGAAGAAGATTTAGACCAATTAGTTTTCTCCAGTAACCACCTGAAGAAACTAAATCTGGGGTGGCTACAATAGTCAGGCGTAACGCCAAAGGATTGAACCTTGAAAATTATAAAGTCCCGCGTGAATTACAAGGACGCCTAGTCCAAATAAATATAAATAAATGGAACTTCTTTAATATATACATATCAGCTAGAGGGATAACTAAAAATTAATTTCAAAACTAATGGCAATCATTATATTCAACGATATGCGCCAGGACCATGTATTATAGGGAAAGATTTTAACTGGGTATATTCAGATGTTGACAAAAGTGAGGGACTAATGGATTCAGAAAAGAAAATGCAAAAATTGATAAAAAATCTTTTTGAAAACTTTATAGCTTAGTAGATGCATTTTTAAATGGAGAGATTAGGGCATACACATAAATATGACAACAACAAAGGAAGTCGCTTAGATACCTTTTACATATCGGAAAGGCAAATATATGTCTTACAAAAATGCACTATATTACATGGGAAAATCTCAGATCATATCACTGTACTACTGGAATTGCTATCCACCAATATAATTAAATGGGGCCAAGGAGTATAGAAGATGAACAGTGCTCACGTGCTTGATAGCGATTTTGTGAGTGCTGTTCGCTTTCATTTAAATAATCTACAACTAAAGTACTGTGGCGATATTATGACTAACTGGGAACAAATGAAAAAAGAAATAAAACAATTGACTAAATACTTTAGTAACATAAAACGAATTCAGAAACAATGTGTACAAGGAAAATAAATTGAAATCAAAACCAAAACTGGACCATTAACGGAAAATGAAAGCAATAATTTAAAAATGGGAGGGGACAAACATGATATATTAGAAGGTATTAAAACGTATTATGATAATACATAGAGAACCAAAAATATTGTTATGGAAACAATAAACAACTATTTGACTAAAACTGAATATAAACAAATATCAACCGAAAATAAAGAAAATTGCGATAAAATTATTACTGCCAGCTTAATCTTGACAGCGATTAACAGCTTAGAAAAGGGAAAGTCTCTAGGATCGGATGGGATAACATCTGACTTTTGCATCAAATTCCAAAACGAATCAGCAGATATAGTAGAATTATTGTATAATAACATACTTTTTAGCGGGGATATACCAGAGAACCTGAGGGAAGGGGATAATCACGTTAATATATAAAGGGAATGGAGAAAAAAAAGAAATTAAAAATCGGAGACCTATTACACAATTAAATACTAATTATAAAATCTTAAGCAAAATTATAACTAATAGAATAAGACCTTATTTATATACATTACTAGATATAAATCAAAGCTGTGGGAGAATAGGGAGGAACGTTTTAAATAATACTTTATCCAATAATGCAATAATAGATTTTTTAAATATTAATGGGGGAGAAATTAGTCATGATGCTTCTATTCGATGAAGAATAGGCTTTCCATCGAACAGAGCATGACTTCATTTTTAAAACTTTATAATTATGTGGCTTTGGCCCAAATATAGTTAAATGGATTAGAGCAATGTACAATAACATTACATCAAGAACAAGTATAAACAGAGGATTAACAAGTAAAATTAACATGCAAAGATAAGTAATGCAGAACTGCCCTCTATCTAAGCTGCTTTGTACTATAGCGATAACGTCCCTGAATATAAATATAAATAAAAACACTAATATTCAGGGAATTAGAATACCAAATCTGAAACAGGAATGCAACTATGTTACATGCAGATGACCGCACCAACTTCACCAGAAACGGATTATCCTTTAAACACCTGCAATATGAATTCCTGCAATTTGAGAAAGTCTCTAGCTCGGCAATAAACCACGATAAAACGGAAATTTTACTAATAGGATTCTGGAGAGGTAACCACCCCGGTTTCCCTCCGAGTTTGATCAAGAAGCATGTTGAAACACTAGGGATAATATATGAAAAGAACTCCACTCACTTGAACTTTCCTGAGATACTAATTAAGATAGGCACGCATATAGAAATTTGGTCGCATACAAGGATTAACTTAAAGGACAGAATACACAATGCTAAAACCTATATATGCAGCGAATTGAATTACATAATGAACACAGTGCACCTCGAGGAAGCATGATCAATACTGAGCTTTATTTGGAATTAAAAAATCACTAATTAAAGAAGAAACAATTATGCATACCTAGAGAGAAGGGTGGGCTAGTCCTACCATATCTCAGCATTAAGCAAAAGGCTACAATTTTAAATCGATTTAAATCTTTAAATAACACACCTAAATTTCCTTGGTCTCTCTCTCTCTCTCTCTCTCTCTATATATATATATATATATATATCGATACTTGTGGATACAATGCAATATATGAAAACAATATATTTAGTAAACTTTTTGAACCACGAGGTTATTGTAGAAGAATAAGGGACTTTATATATATATATATATATATATATATATATATATATATATATATATATATATATATATATATATATATGGGTGTATATATATGTGTATATATGTGTATATATATGTATATATATGTGTATATATATGTGTGTATATATATGTGTATATATATGTGTATATATATGTGTTTATATGTGTATATATGCGTATATATGCGTATATATATGTGTATATATGTATATATTTCCTCGCATATTGAGCATCACTCTGGAATTAAGCCCACCCATGTGGAAAAGTTGCAAACAAAATTTAATACCTATGCCAGCTTCAAAATCACACGTGATAACCCTACGCACAATGCGATGATGAACGTGGATGCGTGGCCAAGAAACGCGTTAGTTAGAGACTACTATCAAAGTCGTAACTGAACCATCATATCCACAAATTGGACTCAAATTATACATAATGGATACTTTACGCATTTCATTTTATAACTGTCGTTCATTAGCAAGAAATATACAAAATGTAAGAACTTTATTGGATAGTTCTGATATTTGTTTTTTTTTTTTTTACAAGAATTGTGGCTTCTCGACAGTGAGTTAGACTGTCTCTCATCCGTACACGACGAGTTCTATCGATCAGGGGAATCGCCAATCAAATCTTCTAACCATATTCATACAGGCAGACCTTACGGAGGTGTCGGGGTACTATACCGTAGATATCTCTCAAGTATTATAGAAGTACAACACCTCGATGATCCCAGATTAATAGGTATTAATATCCATACGGGGGATTCCTCTTTGTTTTTTGTCAGTGTCTATTTACCTTGTGATCTTGCGGAAAATTTTGCGGAATTTGTAGATTATTTTGGCAAAATTAATTCTATTGTAGAAAATGCTTATACTCAAAATGCTTATGTAGTAGGAGATTGGAATGCTAATACGCTCAAATCCACTGCCTTTGGAGATGAACTTCGTCTATTTTGTGACGAATATGGTTATATCATATCGGACATAAAACTAATCGTAGACCACAACATTTTTTTTACTTACATCAGTGATTCACACAATACAGTGTCTTGGTTGGATCATTGTGTCTCTACACAGTCTACTCATTCCGCTACAGCTGAGATGAGAATACTTCACACCCTAGTAGGGTCCGACCATCGTCCTACTTTAATGACTATTAAGACTGATCTACTTCCCAGATTTGATTCATGCCCCAGTGAACTCTTACACTTTTAGTACAACATCAATTAGTCAGACCTTACTTCTGATGAATAACTGAATTATACTCAGACCTCTGCATTCTTATTAAGCAAGTTTGAGATCCCACGTTGTGTTGCGATCTGTAATAACCACGGCTGCACTAACCAGGTGCATACGAAACAGATAAATGGATTATATACACTGATATTGTAAAAGCTTTGTCGAGCTCTGGTAATAACTTGAACAGTAAATCCAAACGCGGTCACCGGATTATAACAGGCTGGAATGAGTGTGTCAAAGAACTACATGAATTTGCACGAAATGCTTACCTTATGTGGCGTGATAACGGTAAACCTCGTCACGGCCATCTCAGTAACCAAATGCGCCAAACAAGAGCACAATTTAAGCGTGCTCTTAGATTATGTAAGATGGAGGGAGTAAAACATCGAGCAGACTAGTTAGCACAAAAATTTGAAAATGTCGACCAACGTGAATTCTGGAAGCAAGTTAAACAAAATGCTACGACAACTTCCAATAAACTACCAATTTGCGCTGATAGGAACCATGGTCAGAATAATATATGCAACATGTGGAAAAATCATTTTGAAGACTTACTCAATAGTGTTAAAAATGAATCGAATAAGAAGCATGTGCTTTCAGCATTGAATACCCCTTCTGCTCCTACTGAGGAAATCACATTATCTGAGATCCAAAGTGCAATTACAAGACATAAAGGCGGTAAATGTCCAGGATCAGATTTTTTATATGTGGAACATTTTAATTTTCAGATACTAGACTTCATGTGCTTTTGATGATTTTATTTAATTGTGTGTTTGTGCATCACTTTGTACGAGATGATTTCACAAAAGTTGCAATTATACCGCTACTAAAGAGCAAAATTGGTAACCTGGCGGACAAAAATAACTACAGACCCATAGCTCTTACGACTATTATTTCAAAAATATTTGAATGCATCATACTGCAAAGATGTGAAGTCACAATCTCCGATAATCAGTTTGGTTTTAAAAAGCAGCATTCAACAGATTAATGCATATATGCCTTTAAGGAAACTGTTAGCTATTATGTGGATCATGGCAGCCCAGTATTTGCATGCTTTTTAGACACTAGCAAGGCATTTGATAGGGTCAATCACTGGACACTCTTTAAAAAGTTGATTGATATTAAAATACCTGTCTACATAGTTCATATTTTAGTTAACTGGTATGGCAAACAGTTGTATTGTGTACGATGGGGAAGTGTAATATCCAGCGCTTTCCATGTAACCAATGGGGTGAGGCAAGGGGGTATTCTTTCCCCTTTGTTATTTAATATATATATATATATATATATATATATATATATATATATATATATATATATATATATACGAGTTAAACCGTAAGCTCGGTCAGTGTTGCGCGGGGTTACGTCTGCCACCAAATGCATTGTTTCTTAACAATTTTAGCTTTGCTGATGATATGTCATTGATAAGTCCTTCTATCACAGGTTTAAGGAAATTATTAAAGATATGTGAACAATACGCATTTGAGAATGATATAATCTATAATACAAAAAAAAATCAGTATGCATGGTCTTTCAGCCAACTTCTTTCAAATTACAATCTCCTCCCCCTGTACATCTTAACGGCATTGCTCTTACGTATGTCAACAGTTATACCTATTTGGGTCATATTTTGAAATCCAATCGGTCGGATAATGAAGATATGATGAGACATTACCGATCTTTGTGTACTCGAACAAACATGCTTCTACGTAAATTTAAAAATTGTTCATTGAATATCAAAATTAGATTATTCAAATCTTATTGCTGCACTATGTATTGTGCTCCTCTGTGGACAAACTTTAGTGAATCTATGAAAAGAAAACTAGTTATTGGTTATAATAATAGTCTTCGTTTTCTAATAGGTCTTCCTAGGTGGAACAGTGCCTCCAGCTTGTTTGTAAATCATAATGTATTCAGTTTTGATGCAGTAATCAGAAAGTATGTTTTCTCAATGATGACAAGAATATTTAATAGTAAGAACTGTATATTGAAATCTCTTTGGAACTATGACATTTATTTAAATTCTCACATCATTAGTAGATGGAACAAATTACTCTTTAAATGTGCCATTTAATTTTTTTCTTAACACTGCATGGCACAATTATTTGTTTTAAATGTATCTGTATACTTGTATGTATGATACATATGTTCTTTTATGTTTACAATGTTTTTACTTTATAATTATATTTTAATTTAGAGGTATGGACTTTGTAGTCTGAAATAAAGAATTCTTATCTCTTATCTTATATGTATGTATGTATGTATATATATATATATATATATATATATATATATATATATATATATATATATATATATATATATATATATATAATAAAGAAATATTGGTGGAAAACAAAAGCATATATTAAATACTGATTGATAATGCCTGTAAGGAAAAATATTAAGCAGAATTTCTTTCTCCGAGCCTAAACTGGATAGTTATTCGGAAAAATTGGGCAGGTATTGGATCGGCCCCTATACAAAGTAGACTCTTTCTATACCTGCAAAATAAATGGTTAACAGTGGAAATGACATTTAATAGGCTCCTCATTAAAACCTCACCACCGTGTATGCTGTATGGTAACTATATAGACTCGAAGGAGCGCTTAATTCTGAGATGTCCTAATAATGACTTTGATAGACAAGTAATAATGAATACAATTAAAAACAAATATGACACAGTATAAGCCAACAATTTTTATTTATGAACAATGTTATAGATAGGAAAATATACATGGATTTGATAGGATTTATTAAATCTATAATGAAGACAGTAAGAGCAAATAATTAAATATGTATAATACCGCTTTAAAGCAGAAACGAAACACTTTATACAAGAGGTCCTCTAACAAGTAAGTTAACATATTACTTACCAAACAGAAACATGCACACGTGCAATGGGACAGGGAACATGGCCTTGCTGATTAAGGAGCAGATGATGGTACGACACCTAAGTTACGTGGCTAACGCGAGGTAGTACGGGTCGTACCAGATCTTCCCAAAAACACGACCAATTAACAAGAACATTACGAAAACAAAATCACAGGAAATGTATAAACTTACACATACACATAGCAACAAATCACCTAATAAATATTATTTCCCGCTCCACTCTATCTAACTTACCTATATGTTCTCACACAAATTATAAATTAATATAATCAATAACTCAGAGAATTTGATCCATATGAGCCAGTCCATACTGAAACACAGGGATGGCATACAAAACATATAACATGCACACATAGCAAACACTGGACGCCATTTATCCTTGGCAAGGATTACTAATGTTAATAAAGCTCTAAGACCAGCTAGGGTTGAAGAGCATTTAAACACTAGAGTAGGGAGGTGTGTAAACCCTAGATCGAAATTTATAAAATCCAAATTTTGCTAAATTAACATATACAACATTATGGGGGAAACATAAACCCATAAAAACCATTGCAACTTCAGGCACTAGTGGGTCTCCTCTATGATGCAAGTCTGAGAGGGACCACACCAATAAAATAAGGACTTGCACGTCTTCAGCTGTAGAGGTATGTGAGTTATTTATTAATTTGTTATGCATATTATAGGTAATAACTATCGCACTACCGCGTTTATTTTTGTATATTTTCTATATTGCTCCGGCTTGCGTAGTGTAACGAAAATATTTTCTATTCTTGTATGTGACTTAACAGGAGATCCATGTTAGCAATAAAGTTGCATTTTATTAGGAAACGTTTAGTACCATATGATTCATATCGGACACAAGTAGGTTCATTTCTAAACATGTTTATTGCTTTGTACTGTTGTGTCGGTACTGTAATTTGTATAGCTTACCGTATATAACGTCAATACGTGTTATCGTATATGCCCGTGTTATTCTTAAGTACAAGGTGTTAGATTTATTTTCAGCTGATCAGTGTCGACGCGGTACTAGCTGTAGAGCTGACCATAGAAGTTGACTATATCAGTTGTAAAGCTGACCATATGAGTCGTAGATCTGATTGAACAGTGTGTTGCTGGTTGAGTAGTAGGTGCTCGGGCGTTGCTGACCGATTGGTGGGCGTCGATTGCTTGATTGACCAAGGGATTGTATGGTGGTCGGTGACTACCTGTAATGCTAACCGTTTGACTGACAAGTGTGACTGGTAGCCAAGTATTCTGGTGACGGAGTGTTTTGTGTAACTCCATATATTTATTCTATTAGCTGTGGGCTAATTTTGGGTTTTGTAGTGGATCTGCTGGTGGTGGGGTTGGTGGGGTTGTACCTTCTTACAAGGTGTCCGCTTTTATTTGGCTATCGTTATCTAGATGATGATTTACCTCTGTATTGTTGCCAGATCGAGTAAATATTAAAATAAAAGTGTGAAACTTATAGATGGCATAAATAGAGATCTGAGCAGATATATAGAACATAATGACACGAGCCGCCGTACATGAAAACTAACAATTTAATCAACTACATAAACAACTGTGATAAGACATTATATTATAAAGAAACACTTCTTTTTGAAATAAATCATTCAGCAAATTTCAAACAGAACTATATTTATATAAATATCCAATCTGTTTTAAATGATAGGATTGGTTCATCATATAATCGAGTGAACAATCGAAGTCATTGCCTTGCACAACTTCATAAGTTGCTTATTCCGGTTCACTCCAACTTCACTGTGGCTGAGCTTTTCAGTCCTTACGCTTTTTATTACTTCTCCCACCTCCCTAATGTCTCGTCTCATTTCGGCCCTCACACTTGGCGTGGTTAGGTGGATACGTAAGTACGTGGATACGTATATACTTGGATAATTAGGTACGTGGATACGTCAGTGGAGATATTTCCCCTTTCAAAAAACAGAAGTAACCTAAATCTTCTGTCAGATATCCTACTGGGAAAAGATCATTACTCCCCTCTCGTTATGTCAGATATCGTCCTATCGGAGTTCAATATTGATGCCAAAGGCTATCTGGCCAAGCTAAACATGGCAGACCATAAACAGACCAAGTATGATAAGATTAATGTACTTCCTAATGGTTATTCCATCACTGACTCACATTAACATCACACGAGACATAACATTTCCGTTCTCGTTTCAATTACACAAGTGAATGAATGAAATTCATTATATGCCTTAACTACGTTATTTTCAGCGAATGCACATATTCAAGACTTTATCATACGTGAAATCGTCTAAGATCGGTGAATTCACACGGATTCTCGTAACTCATATCAACTAAAGTAATGCATGAAATTCTTAGATTCCTATAACAACGAAGACGAAAAATTCAAACAATTCGTCAAAGTTATATAAAGAAGATCATGGTACGAATTCAGACAGATAAACTCAAACACAGTTATACTCATATCATGAAAACTGATTTATGGATTTAAACAAATAAATTCGTGCAAATATAAGCAAATAAATTCAAGTAAATCATTATATTGGTATCAACGAATTACATGAGATTGACGCAAATACCATGTGCTTTCAAGCTTTGTTCGCTTCTACCGCCAGACTTGTCTGTCGACCTTCCAGACGTACGGTTCCTCGGATAAATATTTTAACGAGAGACATTTTTCCAAATTAAGCATCGGAGTACCTTCATATTTTCAATCTTGCAGGAGAAATGTAGATTAACTAGATTCTTCAAAGGGGCAATATTAAAACCAAGAAATTTAGTGTGGGGAAACACGCCCCACTATTTAGCATAACCAATCAGGATTAAACATATCTACTGGCTTTTTTAAACAAGGCGCCAACATTGCGGTCAGCCTGACTTCTAG
Organism: Sinohyriopsis cumingii; assembly: GCA_028554795.2. NCBI lineage: Eukaryota > Metazoa > Mollusca > Bivalvia > Unionida > Unionidae > Sinohyriopsis > Sinohyriopsis cumingii. The sequence continues at coordinate 61,443,995 of CM068838.1, forward strand.
ATTTCCAAATACCTGATTCTGGGAAAACTCAACTCTGACAGTTCCGATATAAACTCGAAGTTAACCTTCCATTTCTAGTCTGTCTGACGGTTAAATAAACGAAAGCTTAACTAAGAATCCAATCCTCTTCCGACACAGACATTAGAAATCATTGCAGTCAGAACTGTAGTAACCACGAACTCTGTTGGTGACTCTTTCACGGTAACGTTTCAGGAGATTAACGTGGTACAGCTTCTCCTTGTCTCCTATCCGGATACAGTAGTTCTGCCTAGACTTTTTCTCCGTTACTATGAATAGCAGTATTCGGAGTTACCGAATTAATTGTTGTCATACGATACTTCGTACAATCTTTAACGACATGGCTGGTCTGTTGCAGCCGTAACACACCAGTTCATATTTCCTCCCCGTGGTATCCTTCTCTGCCCCCTGAGTCTTCCCCGACCCACGGTACTGCTGACTGCTTGATTGACCGGTGTGACTGGTAGCCAAGTATTCTGGTGACGGAGTGTTTTGTATTCTGAGATTTCCGGCCCCTTGCCTACCACCATTCTGACCATTAAGTCTTTGCGTACCACCTCAGTGGTCTTTCTATGCTCGCCGATGCCAGGTCAGTAGCTGCCACCCCAGATGGCTGGACGCAAGTGCGCGCTCTCATAGTGCTCGTGGTACAAAAAGTAAAACTCGTCTATGATTTCGAGTTTCATTGAGTTAAAAACACAGGGCATTCGTGAAATAAGCATCTTTATAATTTTTAGATGCTCTGGGAGTTTTTTAAATCCTAGATATACAAGGAAAGACTTCTGAGTTTCTTTTATCAACCCTTTCGAGCATATTGTATCCATTTGACTTCACATTTACACCATTTATGCAGCCAGTGCAAAGCTTTTTGGCGGAATATCGATGGCTGACGGAGAGATTGGATTGAAGGACCATGCCTAGTTCGATCTCGGGAATAAACTTCTTTCGATAGACCAATCTACGCGCTTTAGTGACGGTTGATGATTCATTTCAAGGGTCGATATGTCCGTGATCAATAAATAATTGTCGAAATTTTCCATAGCAACAGCATAACATGTCTACATCAGTTTGACAATACGACAAGATTTCTTCCTGAAAGTTTAGAGTTAATTTGGTATCAAGTGTAGAATGCTTCTCGATGTTCTGTGTGCATACCGTTAGGGTTATAGTAACGAACGTTAGGCAGATACAAGATAACAAAGTGTTGATTAGCTTGTTTACTGAAAATGTGTGGAAAAGAACCTTTAGTCATTGCCGTCAGATAACTCATCTGATCTTTAAACAATAATTTTCATACTTTTATGGAAATGAGTTTGACTTCGTGCATGCTGACTGTGGGATATTCGGTGCCTTTTTCCGAATAATATTTGAAAACAAAATGTCCGTCGTATCCCGAGAAACTGTGAGCCATGACTGTAGAAACGCTGAATGCCATATTCGCCCCAAGTGTCTTTGGTAGTATCTACATTCAATTCGGCAACATCAGCAAGAGTACGAGATCTTTGAATGATTTTTTTTCCATATCTTCCTGGAATCTTACTGCAATTAGGATTTGAAAAATTATAGGTTCTTGTATACAGTTCCCAATAGCCCGACGAGCTACTCAAAAGGTATGGAACGCGAATACCAGATTCTTGTGTACATTTAAAATAAAAAAAGATAATATCCACTGGTTTCTTTTTGTTCCTGTGCTCGTCTGGCTTGAAGCCTGACTCCAGTTCATTCTCATTGTTTTATATAACAGTGATGTTCAAAGTCCACGATTTGGTAAAAAGAAACGCATCTTTCCACTCCTGTACTTTTAGAAAACACTTTCTGTTGTTGATATTGTTTCACTGACAAATGTTCGCTTGCAATAAACAATGAATTTGTTCTTTTCCTTCAGGAATTCATAGCGTGGACTGCAAACAGCCACAAAGTGCGTTTCTCTAAACTGGTAAATCCTTGGTCACATTTCTCAGAATAGCAAGAGTAATGCTCATAATAATAATACACAAATGGTATTTTGATCTGGGAAAGTTTTGTCCTCGAAACATGAATGCTCCGCGAAAGATTTGATGACATACGTTCAACGTATAGGGAGGAGATAACACGTCTTGAAGTTTTGTATTTCAGAAACCACACACACGGTCTCTTTCAAAATGCATTCTTGTTGCAAAAGGAATTCAATGTTCCGCTCTGTCCGAATTTCGAATGGTCTCCCAGTCTCTTTTTTATTCTGAGGTCACATTTTATCAACATGCGTTCTATCCACGACGATGGGCCAAGCACATCTGGTCTTGTGAGTTGTCAACTTGGACGATACGGCGTTTGGTACTTCGAATTTCGTCCACCAGTAACACTTTATGGGATTCTCTTCTTTCTAGGGAATGAAACGTGGGCGATGCGAAGAGTGGGTTTTCCATCGGTCATGTTGAACTCGTCATTGGATTGTTGAACATGCTGAATTGTGTAGATGGCTTTGGAAGGTGTAATTCTGTAATTGTACTAAATTCGATCCAGACAGGAGACTTCAAACTGATGGATCGTCATCTTTGGCTTGGCACTGTGGTTTCGTTGTCTCAAACAAGGAACTTTTTAGAAATCTGTTATGAACCCTGTTGTTTTATAATAACGAAAAGAGAGAAATGGTGTCCGGGAATGAGGAAACTGAACAATATATTAAACGATCCAGAATACAAATGATTATTACAAGAAAAGTTTATAAAATTCGCGAAAAATGAGAATCTGAACATTAAGGGGGGATGTGATAGTTTAATGAAGACAACTGTGAATGAAACAAAATATATTGTAAGTCATGGAAAAAATAAAACTAAGGAAAAAGAAAGAAGAATTTCGAAATTTGATTAGGAGAGGGATATAGAGGACGAAAACAAAAGGAATGCACTAAGTGAAATGGACCATACGGAAGAATTATAACGGAAAAAATTCAAAGCTTGGAAATATGGAGCTCTGTATGAAAAAGCTGAAGGATTATATAGACGGGAAAAGATCAAAAGAGGAGTGAAAACGTATAGAAGAAATAAAGGACGGGTACACAATATATTAAGAAAACGAAATAATCTTACAAAAGATAGGGTTTTACTACACATCACAAGAGGCAAAACATGAGAAGATTATAGAATATTTACAAAATACAAAAGTGGAATAGGTCAATGAGGAGCAAATAAAAGAAAGTATAAGCTTAATAAGGAGGGAAGGAATTAATATTATTATTATTATTAGCAAGCTACCTCAAGGGAAATCGCCAAGATCAGATGGATTAACGGCAAAATATTACATGACATTTAGAAAAGAATTGTTACCAATACTAGAATCACCTTACACAAATATTTTTTGTGCAACTAGAAATGACGTTGTCCATTGGGGTGGGATTATAACAATCAAATATACGGGAGAAAGGGATAAAGAGTACCTTAAACATTGGAGGTCGATATCCCTCCTAAACGTAAACTACAAGATATTAAGTGGGCTGTTAGCACAAAAAATTAGGGGAAGGATGAATTCAATTGCAAACACACATTAAACTTGTAGAGGGGGAGAGGGACAAGACATACAAAATAGTATATTAACCATTTCAACAACAATTGACTACTTAATGATAAAAGGATACAAAGGAGCATTAGTCTTATTTAGATCATTTGGCCGATTGGAACGTAACTATATAGACAAGGTTATATATAAATTTGGCTTCGGAAACAATTTCCGAAAGTGGATTCCAATCCTATATACACAAATCTTTTCCAGAGTCCAGGTAAATGGAGCGTTAACTCAAAACTTTGATATCGAAAAATCCGTGAGGCAGGGATGCCCCCTGTCAATGCAATTATACGTAATACCAATTGAAGTCGTATGCGCCAAGGTAAGAGAGAAAAAGGATGCAGAAAGAATACAATTTTCCAAACTGGAAATATGACTTAAAAATGGTACAACATGCTGTTGATTATACTAACGTTATAACCGACTCAAGCACCTTTATGCATGTACAAAAGGAATTTAAAAAGTTCGGGAAAGCATCGGGCTCAAGAATTAATCATGAGAAGACGGAGATTATATTAATAGGAAACTAGAGAGGGGACCACCCTGGACTTCCTTCCCACCTCATAAGGGACAAAGGTGAAAGCCCTACGAGTTATCGTAAGGAAAACGGAATAATAGATAACTATAATAAAGAGGAAAGTGAAACAAAATATAGAGACTAGGGCACTAACGCCGCTAGCATTACGAAGATAGCACAGTTTGCTAAAACCGACATATTTTGCAATATTAATTGCGTATTGAAAAAAATAGAAAACTCTAGAAAAATTAGATATGCTAATAATTGATTATATCTGGAACAAAAAGCTGTATTATCTGCCGAAGGATTATCTTTTTATGGAAAAACATGGGGGGGGGGATAAATCTACATAGTCATAAATTCAGGAAACTAGCAAACATATTAAATAGAATCAGTAAACTGACAGGGAAACCACAACATGTCTGGGAAGCTCTATACCATACTGGTCTGGATGTATTTAAAAAAAACAAACAAACCGGGCTCCAGTATTTCGCGCAAAGGTGTGATACCTAAACCGGGCTTGGGGCTATTCTCTCACAAGCCGTGTTCTCGATGGGGGTTGGGAGTGAGTCTTCTGGGAACCAAGTATATTATTTAGTATAAATTAAAATACAAAATTTCACAAAGTCATGATATCCGCTATACAAAAGAAAAATTGATTATAATAACTAATAATTTAAAAATAACTAGACAAATAGGATTACGCACTAACTAACTTAGATCTAACACACCACAGTATGTACAATAAAGAATAACATACAGGGACAAGGAACTGCGACCCTTGAAAAGTACCAAGGAAGATACCATAGGGCTATGGCACATGGCGCTACCAAAGTGGACAGGCCTATGGAGAAGCTATGAAATCAAGCTAGCAGAATATATGCTAAACACACATACAGACTGCAGCTTTCAGTTCTCCCATTATATTAATATAAATGCAACTCTCTCTCTCTCTCTCTCTCTCTCTCTCTCTCTCTGTATCTGGCGAGGAGTACGGGCCCCTGAATCTCAAACATGGGAAGTTTGGGGAGCCAGCCTGGGATCCCTTATTATTACTGTCTCGTAGGAAAATATCCCTGAATCAAACATAATATTTAAATAAAATTTTGAATGAAAACTCTATTTTTATATGAATATACAGCATAACAGACCTTAGGGGGAAACATTAACCTTAGGGGGAAACACTAAAATATTAAAACCTTTGTAATTTCGGAAATATGGATGGGGGACTCCTCAATGTTCATCAGTTAACATAGCTGGGAGCTTGCGAGGGGCCCACATATAAAAGACTGCCCACTATATGTGAAGGCATAGCGGGCCATTGCAAAGAATAAGGACACAGTTATCACGAATATAAAAATTTATGTGAAAATGCAGAGTTGTCGGTAGATGGTATTGGTGTATTGACCAGCAGCGGGAAGAAGTTTGAGGAGAAGAACAGTGAAGCGGTGTTTTATATGTCAAACAAGTCTGGTTAACAATCCCAAAGGCCCATTTCAGGGCTACCCAGATCTCAAGAAAAGAGATTCTAATCGCATTTACCAAAACAAATTATGTTTTATGTATGTATTAATATGCACGTGTTTGTATGCGTATATGTTGTGGACAACTAAAGCTTAACACACACACACACACACACACACACACACACACACACACTTTACCCCTTCAGTTCGATAGTGTGTGTTTTTATATATATATATATAAGGGTAAAGTAGTTTGTATGTAAACACTTCCTTACTCCTCTGTGTGTGTGTGTGTGTGAGTCTGTGTGATATTAGGTTTGTACGCTAATGTGTGAAAGTGTGCGTGTCTCTTTCATCCCACTTCTTTTTGAACTTGTGTGATAGTATGTTTGTTCAGTATGGGATACAGATTTTAACACTACATTTCCCCTAGTCCCTGTAAGCATTTTGGTCCCAATAAACACATTTGTTCCTCTAATGTCATTCCCATGTTAAACCTAAAGACAAATTTAACATAGGATTCCAATGGTCCCCATACCGCCCCCCCCCCCCCGTTAACCTACAAGCCAATTTAACATAGGATTTCCGCTTTTCATCATACCGCCCCAACCCCCGCCCTCATGTTACCCTAAGCCATAACGTTAAGTATAGTCCTCCAACCCAACTCAAACCCCCATACAACTACTGGTATTTAGCAACAAAAGTGGTGTCATGAAACATTGAAGTATAACTGATGCGTGTGCAAATGATTGTTTGAAGAAAAGCCTTCCACGTGATTGTCAATCAAAATTTTAATGTCGGGTAGCAAGTTAAAACAATTGGAACAAGGCTACCGTCTTGGACAAATTGATAATCATCATAATACCGGATTCAAGGCTGAATCTGAAATGTAATAATTCGAATACGGAGGACAAATATTGATAGAGGGCCACAGTGTAGGATAAAAAGGTCGTCTGTAGTATGGTTCCAGGGCTGTGATCACCGAAGTAACTGGGACAACAGCAGCTAAGGTTAATGCGAAATCCCTGTTACACCATCTTCGGATGCAAGCTTTGTCCCCAATCCTCAGGCAGTAGGCGCAGAGTATGTCGGACGACGCGGCAGCCATGACGACTGGATCCGCCCACCCAATACCAGAAAAATACATAAACTTCCTCTTTTTAAATGTGTTTGCTGTTTATAACTATGTAACTTAAAAAATTTCCATCAGCACTTTAATTGAAAAGGTAAATAACCTCGTTGACAAATCCCCTATAACAAGCAAATGTAAAGCCAAAAGTGGACATGACATCTCAGTCAAGTTATCGCACTATATTCAGTGGGGAATAAAGACAACCTTATAAATCCAGTACCATGCTCTGAAAATGCGTTGCAATTAAGCATGGAACAGGTTACAAAGACACGGGTAATTTGTATCGGAGTTTTAACCTTTTAGCTTGATATCGTCTAGAAAGGTTACCCACCACGGGACATTATAGTTACCATAGTAACGAACACCACTGGCTACGGAGAGAAGACGATGATTTATCACATGTAGCCCTCATCAGATACATATTCATTGATGCAAACTATAGATTCCTGGAAGTTTTGTGACATCTACAACAATTATATGCCGGCAGCAATCTGATCTCATAAACATGGGGTAATAACACATAATCAAATTAACAACTATTAAATGCCCCGAGTGTCTTGGTAACACATTACGATTGAAATTAGTCGAAATCAAGGAAGTGAACGCTTTCGGAAAACGTAATTGCTATCGTATATGCTTTTGGATTGATGCATGAGGCGGGTTTAATTTGTAATTAGTTTGATCTGCTTCATGTTTCTCTTGTGCAATGCAAATACGTTTCGTTCGGATAAAGAGTTCCTGTGGCCTAAGTAGCTAGAGTGTCCGCCTCGGATGTGGCAGGTTGCGGGTTCGAATCTCAGCGAGTTATATGAAAGACTTATAAAAATGGTAATTTCATCTTTCTCGCTTGACGTTCAGCATTAAGAGGTTGGTATTAAGACTGGTCGGTGTGGTTTCAGGATAATATGACTTGGTGGGACAACATGCAACATGTCTGCGGGTCGATGCCACAGTGCTAGACATCACTATAAACTGCCATACTGACATCGTAGCGTCATGACTGAAATTATGTTAAATCTAAGACAAAGAAACTATTATTTTATACATTGTAAATTTTCTGCAGGCATGACCTGTGTTCTATATGTTGCAAATTTACTTTTTGTATGACCTGTGGGAAATTTTATAAAAAGGAGCAATCCTAGTTATTTTCTTGCATACCTCATGCGCAAAGTTTCGGATTCATTTTTAAAACTACAATATATTTATTACAAATAAATACAATGTATTACCTTTCCGAGACTAGAGTGCATATAGTGTTCCGCGGTCTATGACTCATCTTTGATAGTACAATTTTTGAATGCAGGACACTGACGAAGCTTGTTTTAATGAACACTGTGTGGTACGTGTTAGGTGTGTATTCTGCGTATGGTTATTTTATCCATAACTTTATAATTATCCTCGATGTCACTGAGAAGTATATGATTCACCTGACACACTGAATATAGAACAAAATAAATTGTTAACATTAATACAACGTACTAAAATAATCATTTAAAAATGTCCACTTCATACCAGTTTGTAATAGACTGTTTGCTATTGTCAAAATCATCATTGCTTTTGTGACACTTTAAGCATTTTAAACTAAATACAAGATTATGGTAATGTAAAGATAAACGATCAACAACTTCATCACATAACTGTTATCCTAAGCCGCCTAAATCATCTGCTTTACAAAATCTCATGATTCATTTGATCATTGTTATGTATTCGGTTCTTTCTTATAATCGGTGTTTTTCTCATTTCACTCATTTTTCTCTCAGGCTGTCCGTATTTATCATGTGTACCTGTCGCTTTCTCTAAGCGTGTAACCATGGCGGGACAGAGACATTTATAACACATGCAACAAACAACATACAAACACAAACAACTATTCAACCAACTAAATATGTTTAGGCTAGAAAGCAAATCTTTTCGAGGCATATGAGTGGCCCTGAAAAGGGCCTTTGGGTTTATGTTAACATCATTCCGTTAACACAGAGGCATCGCATAAGACTTCTTATCTTCCTCAAACTTTTTCTGAATTCTAGTCCGTAGATAAAGACTCTTTTCAAACAGCTTTTTCTCTCCCATACATTCTTTTCCAAACGCTTGTATCGGTGATCCGGATAATTGTCCATGATGATTTCACATACATGGGTAAGTCTGTACGGAACAGCATCAACGATACGAGGGTAGACGATTCTATGTTTGTCCACATCTTGTGATGAGAACAGGTGAATGAATTGAACTGAACGGGGTTATTGGTAGTGGAAGAGCAGATCGAAACGGATTGAGTTTTTTCACCAATCCTAAGACGCGTTACAAAATTCAGTCATTGTGTGGAGTCTGTATTCCAATCCGAAGATAGCTACTTGTGACGTCACATTCCCTATATAGGTGCGCTAGCGTCTGTTCGCAGTGAATCCATCCGACAGAGTTTTCAAACATGATGGAAACTAAGAAGACAATGTATATTTGGTGCACCGACCGTGGAGACAAGAAGCGATGGTATAGGAGCGGCTAGCAAACTTAACACACTCCTACTTCTAAAAGAGGTCGATTGTAATTGGGATTTAGTCGATTTTCTTTCTTCTTCGCAATAATTGTTCCGGTACCAGTACTTTCGCAACCTTCTCTTTCTTTACCACACGAAGAGGATTTTAAACAGAGAATGAAAAGAAGAACTGGAGAAATTTTACAACATCAGAAAGGATCAGAGCCAGCTTTTCTCCTTCAACAGCAGCAACAACAGCGAGTAGAAAAAGAGGCAAGAAGAAGGAAACGACAAAAAGAAGAAGAAGCAGCAGAGACGAAACAAAGCTTGGGAGAGAAGGAGGACAGTGAAAGTCAAAAGGTGACGGTACTCTTAGACATTTTAGTTAAGGAGTCTGAAATTAATTTATCAGACTTCTTTAATACGACCCAAGAGAAAAAGATCTTTCCGAGCCAAACAACCTAGCCCTGTTACTACGTCTACGATACCACCTCTAGTGATTTCTATCAAATCTTCGGCAGGAGCAAATCAAGAAGTAGGCTTTGACCGTGGCAAAGGCTTAAGGCAGTTTAAGCTGATTACGTCACGTTCTGAGTTTGATTTTTTGGTCAGCAAGCAAACACCAAACGGTCCTTTTCATGGTCACCCACTTCTCTTGAAAAGAGATATCATTCATTCTGCCAAAATCAATTCAAACTCAAAATCCCATTTTCTGCCCAGAACGTACGTGTGTGAGTGAGTGCGTGAGTGTAGATCCATATTCTAAAACATCAAAACCAAGAGACACTTACGTTTACTGTCTGGTCAAATCTGGTACAAATTTTACAATCCATTTCATAACACAACACTTTAAATCGTTCACAGACTTGTTCTTTGTCTTTGTTCACTCTTTGGGTTTTTAAATTCTTCACTTTCAAAGGGTTTTTTCTCCTCTTCTTCCTCACATTCTCCTCATCTTCTTTTCTTCTTTCTTTTTCTTTTTCTGGACGTGTCTTAGTTCTTCCTTTGGGGAGGGTACCTCTTCTTCCTCTTAGGCACCCATGTCTTCCTCTTGTTCTTGTTGTTTTCTAGCGCATTCTGAAGACCAATGTCATTTCTCTCGACAGTGATACACCTCGTATCTTCACTTTTGTCTCCTTTGATACCTGTCTTCCATTTTTCACGGTCTGGACACTCTGTAGCCCAATGCTCTTTCTTCTTACAGATATAGCTAGTATGTTGACTTTTATCTCGAAAGGGGGTGGGGGTAGTCCGTCGGTTTGTCTGAAGAAATCTTTGGTATGACACCTCCCAAAGCTCTGATCAGAAGTTAGATTGTTGTTGGCTCTTCCATCTTTCTGGTAGGTTTGAGAGTGAAATGAATACTGAGAGGGAAGAAACTGACCCTTGATATATTCACTGGTCTGACATGGATATAAAGGAACCCAAGGCATTCAAATGTAATCATTTGACAATCTTCAGTCATGATGAAACGATCGCCTCATTTCGAGTAGAAAGGAGAAGAAAGTAAGAGGCAGAAACGTAACTTATCACCTCACACAGTAGCTGAAGTCTAGGTTCAAATTCATTCTAGCGATTTTGAACATGAAATGAGTGAGCCAGAATCCAGACCCAGAGAGTCATCACCGAACCAAAATTCACCACCAGTAAACCCGGAAAAGTACTACCACATTCGTGACGGAAAAGTGCTCCTCTAGAAAATTTAGAACTATGGCTTACACAAACACCGCGAAGTGTAAAGATTTCAAGTCCGAAGTACCGACGGAGAAAGCAGAGATGTTCATCACCGAGGTATGGGATTCTTTGTTAAGGACACTGAAATGGCAATGTCATACCAAAGAAGACGGTCGCTTGAGACTTTCCATTCATCACGACAGCTTGAAGTCTCCTGATTGGATCAAATATAGCAACCCAGCAGAAGTGACACCTTCTAAAGTCATTGACAAGATTCAACACGTGCAACAATCTAACAACAAGGTTCATATTACCGATGTAAAAGCGACACTGTTCATGACACACGTTTCTCTTCCCCATGGGACAAGACACAAAAAGGTGATATTGGTGGACGACCTTCGCAGCACCAAAATTAGCCTCGTGCGAATTAACTACCCTCAAGACCAGATGTGTTTAGTCCATGTCATCGTGGTGGGAAGAAAATATTCCGACATGAACGACATGGCAGGATGGAAAAGAGCCTGGAAAACTATTCGACAATTAGATCGAGCCAAGCAAAGAAGAGAAGCAAAACTCTAGTTACAACAAGCGGGGGATTCCAAAAACACACCTTGTGGCATTCCTGAAATGCAAACATTACAAGACGTCTTGGCTCCACACTACACGTTGAAAGTACATCCTCTAGAAATGCGCGGACCACTGGTGTTTCGAGGCGAATATTTCATAAACCGAAAATACATTTACGTCTATTATCACAATGAACATTTTGATGACATTATCAGTAATACCGGATTTATAGGATACGTTTATTACTGTGATAAATGTGACTATGGCTATAACAATCGAGAGCAGCACAAGAATTGTGGATCGAAATGCTCAGGATGTTTGGCTTCTTAACCCTGTCGGAACAAAGGACAAGAACGTGTGCATTGCCCTGCTTGTCAGCGCACTTTTGTCAGTCCAACCTGTTACCAACAACATCTAAAAAGCAAGGTTCACAGCAGGCGCACGTATGTTTAGGAAAGAAACGATATCACATTTGTCACCAAATCGTGGACATGGAACACGAATGCTATTTACAAAAATGTCAGCCCCAACATGAAGATGATGACATGAATAAATTTAATTTTATTTTTTTTCGATTTCGAATGCATGCAAGAGACTGGCATTCGCATTCCTAATTTCATCGAGCGTCCTAGTAGTACATCAAAGAACCTATCTTTAGTCATTGCCCTCACTGTAGCAAGTTTCCTGGAGGACGTGACAAAATCTGTATTAAAACGAACACACTAGCCGATTTTGCCCAATGTATCTTAGATCCCATCGACGAGATGTGAAGCCAAGAGGACATCGAACGCTATGGAGATTGTCATCGCCATGCCACGGTGCTGGCTCACAATTTTTCGGGATACGATGGACAGTTTATTTTGAGATATTATACGGAGCATAGTACCGAACGTGCGAAAGTGACTTTGAACGGAGTCAAAATCATTTCCGTGCAAGTGGGACGAGTAAAATTTAAAGATTCGATGAGTTACTTGGCCATGCCGTGCCCCGAATGCCTAAAACGTTTTCAGTACTGAAGCCAATCAACATGCCTTCTACCCCATTTGCCTGAGGCTCACTACTACGACCTCGACAACATGCGAACGAACAATGAGAAGCTTTCTAAGCTTAGTACCAAATTCACGCCGCACGCCTCAAACCCTTTCAACTTTCAGGAAGAAATGTTAAAGTATTGTCGTTCCGACATGGATATTTTACGTCGTTGCTGTGGAAAATTGCGAGAATTGTTCATGGAACACGGAGGATCGATCCTACATTACTTGTGTGACAAGGAAGACAAATGATCCATCACGCACGAAACGGAGGGGTCGAAAAAACAATCGGAACGTATTCAGTGGATGGCTGGGACCTAGAAAACCCTCAGATCGTGTACGAGTCTAACGGGGGCTTATTTCACGGATGTCCACTCTGCTACCCCCAATGTGACACTAAAAATCAGTTTTTGCAACGTACCATGGAATACTTGTACCACGCCATTTGTCAGCGTCGCTTGAAGTTAAAACAACAAGGATACCAACTGGTGAAAATGTGGGAACACTAGTACAATCACCGTTTGAAGACCGATTACGAGTTTAAACGTATCGTGGAAAGTTACAAGTAGGTGGACCCACTAAACCCACGGGATAGTTTGTACTAAGGAGGGACGAATGCACCTGTTTTCTGTACCACGCCGACGAGGAGAAAGAAGAAGAAATCATATACATGTTTGTGTGTTCGCTGTGTCCTTACGTGTGCAAATATTGTCATGTTCCCGCAGGGTACTCGTAATAGCTGACGAAACACATCGACCTGGACAACATTCAGCAATATAAAGGATTGATCAAGTGTAAAGTCTTGCTCCCCACGGACTTGTACCATTTCGTTTTACCTTAGCATTGCCAAGGAAAGCTGATGCTTCCCTTGTGCCGTACTTGTGTCGAAACGTGCAACCAAGACCAACCTTGTCATCACACCGAGAAAGAACGCACGTGGGCCAGCGTGGACTAGTTTAAAGGTCTGGACCTGGGATACCAACTGTTAGAAGTGTACGAAATTTACCACGTTCCCAAGACATGATCAGGAAAGCATCGCTTTGGACCACGTGTAGAAAAACGAAGGAAGGCGGTAGAGAAAGATCGCACCAATAAAGGATTTTCTGCAAGCCGATGTTTAGAACTGACGAACCGCTTGCATTTGGGCATGGGGTTGCAAGAGAAGTATTTGCTGAATGGCTTGGATTTTTTCCTGAGACTGAATCACAGCAGTATCAATTTCCATTTGATTACTGGTGCTGCCGATTACAAAACTTCATCGAGGAAGCCAGACTCTACCTGCGACGCGTGGAAGTGTTACCTAAAGTGGGAAACGACATCAGTCACACTTTAAGCAGAACGACCGCCATGTATCCGATACGGCGCGTGGAAGTGAAAACTTCACCGTTGCCACTGGTCTCCGATCCATGATCGAAGATCATCTGTTCCAAGGACAGTTACGCAAGTAATTAATAGTTGGCATCGTTAGCAATGCTGCCCTCAACGGATCCCACAATCAAAATTATTTCGAGTTTCAGCACTACGACGGGTCCAAGATCAAAGTCAGTCGCGATGACAAGACCTTGTGTAGAAGGCACTTCGAACCTGAGTCGTAGTTATCCTGTATGAAGCTACCGGACAGTTAATGACTAACACCAATCATGAAATAACGACAAATATTATGCAGGAGGCTACGCTTTGTGGGCTTTTGATTTCACTCCATTCCAAGCTAGCAACGAGGGACATTTCAACCCTATACACTCCGGTCAGATTCGTGATGACACTTCGGTGTGCTAAAGCTGTACCTGAGAAGATGAACGTCATCCTGTACGGCGAGTTAGATAATACCATACAAATCAATAGTTTGAGAGAAGTCATTCTAGACTATTAGAAACTATGGAAGACTGAATAGTGGAGAATCTATAAAAATGGAATGGGAGAAAACCGTGGATGTAGAACCCCAACACTCAGATGAAAACGACATTGTCACGAAATCCAGATGACCAGAACAAGAACAACATTTACTCTCATGTTTTGCAAAACACCTGGCAGAAACCATTACGGAATTAAGAAAGATTGTTTTGGCTGTCAAAACGATCATCCCAGGAAAATTCAGCACGATCTATGTCTGATACTGAGTCAAGAAGTAAACTTGGACGAATATGAGAACGAAGCTTAGAGTCTCATCTCAGAAGAAACCGCGTTGTTTCAGTTGTATAAAGACTTACGTGATCATTTTTCTCCTCCACTGATGACTCTAGAGATCCATCACATCGAAGCTCTCTTGTCTCAGAGTGCGGAGACGAAGCCAAGAAACGGTTACTTGTCAGAGATTTTCAAACATTAAGTTCGGATTGAAATGGTAACTTATCATCACCTGTGAGAAAAACAAGAAGAAAAAAAAGCAAAACAAGACAAGAAATGTATACCATTTGAACCACAGTTCGTACACTGCTTCTTGGAATTCTGTCGTGTGTTATAAAGATGAACTTCATCATTGTAAACCTCAAAACCATCAAGCCTATGTCATCAACACAGACCACAGTCATATCCATGGAAATCACTGGAAGGCGACATCATTGACTTTATGAGCACTATTGCCCAAACGACATGATTCAATAATGTGAAATTACAAGGCACACATTCCATGGTGTGTGAACAATATTGTGTGTAATTTCTTCATCAATGCAATCTTGGATATTCTTTAGAAGATTTAGTAACTAATTTTGATGGTCACTCTTCTAGAAACGATGTCAAAATAGATCGATAGTTTTGTGAACATTGTGGTTATTTGTTGTCTTAAGATATGAAACGCAGTGTAAATCAATGGCCCAATGACTACCGTCAGTGGAAGTCTATTTTGACTTCACAACGTTGTAAACCTTGTCAAAAATAGTTTGTTATTTGAAAAAGTGTTTGTTTGAAATAAAATGTTATATGGTTAATTGTTTTTTGTTCGTTATTTGAATAAATATGTGTTTTGAAAAAAATGCGTCTGTCGTTTGTTTCAAATTTTTATAATGATACATGCACTTTGATTTCTCTCTATCCTATCTCTCATCCTAAAATCGATCTATTGTAGCGTTCTGGTTTTAAACATAATAGGGACTTTTCTTTTATATCGCGTCTTCGCTTGAACCATATAAAGCTAGGCAGTCTCCAGTCTGACTATCCATTGTTGACTCATCCTCCTACGAAGATGTGTTCAAGACTAACCAAGCTGAACTAAGCTTACGTGTATTTACATCGTGTCAGGCAATACCTGATACCTAAGCCTGAAGAGAAAGAGAATTCAGAATGTTGAAAGTGACCGAAGACCTGATAGAAGAACTCTTCAGAGAAGAAATCAGGAAAGAGAAAGAAGAATATACGGAGTAGTACAGAACAACAACAGCAGCAGCAACAACAGAAACCAGACATAGGTTTGGCGACTGCCCTGTAGACATGAAAGAGTTTTCCTTCTCTTTCCGAAGAAGCAGACACTATCATATGCGAAAGCCTGTCACCAGACGGGTACGCAATCTTAGACAATAAAAGATTGCCATAACTCCCAATCCAAAACAGTCCTTTTCAGGGCTACCACAATAATCTAGAAAATGGATACTAATTCAATTGCCAATGGTATGTTAGTAAGTTAACAATTAGAAGTGTGTCTCTAAGCACCTTGTTTCCGTAGCTTATCAAACCATGTAAGTAAACAGTGAGTAAGTTCTTTTAGGGTGAAGATATGGCTCAATTGATGTTTTCCTTCACGTCCGCGCTATACATATATAAAGGTAGAGCACGTCAGTCTGGCTACCAACTGAATAGGTTGAGTGTGTGCTCGGTCTATTCCCACTCGCCTGCAAGACCTCCATTCAGACAGTTAGGACCACTTATTAAATCCATTGCATGACGGTTTCAATTAAAGAGTGCTCCCTGATTACATAATGCCTGGGGGAAGCGGTTCAAATTCCTTCCTCTAGGAGCAATTAAATAGCCTACCATGTAGGCATAAAGCAGAGGTAAATGCTTGGAAAAGCGCAAACCTATTGAATTCAACATAGATTTATTGATAGTCTGGCTATCTAGTCGTCGAATAACGAAGAAGCAAGCAACACGTGAAGCATTAAGAGAGTCAGTGATGGAAGCCATATCCCCACAACAAGTGTTAAATGCGATAAGTGGGTTAAACCGCCAAATTTCCACAGGATGGAGCCTTTGTGCGTACTACGCTATTGCTAATATGGAAAGAAAACAATTGGAGAGGTACCAATAGGAAAAATTGGAGAAATGCGCCCTCGAGAAGGCCGACACCAACAAGACCAAATGAGGCACGGCAGAGGTAGGAAACCTTACAACAGCAGAATGCATATACCCAACTGCATGTGACTCCCAGTGTCGGCATCATAATGATTCCTACCCACGGAATGATGTTAACAACTGTTACATCACCTCCAACTACTCAACTGGAAAGAAGAACAGTTGAAAACTCTACCAGAAATGGAAAAGAGGTTCAAGAGAGTGGCATGGAGGTGAAGACAAGTCATAGACCAATTGGAACGGATTCAGTGGCAATATAGGTTTTCCTAAGGGAGGGTAAAAAGGAAATATACAATTATGCCAGTACCGCATGAAATCAAGTATCTAAACGAATTAAGAAGATTGGTACCAGCAGCATTAGGAATCATAGCCCAGCAAGTGGACACGGGTTTAACAACCCCAGTAGTAGCTACACTGACATCTCCTACTCTACTACCCCTCCCACCCCCCAATCACCTAGCCGGAAAATTGATGGAAGTAAATCTACCAATCCTGACATTAGCACCCGGGGAGAAGAATTTTATGACTGCCCAATACCAATCTTGGCAATGCTGATAAATGAGCTTCTGGAGTGCCGTGGAGTGCAGCCCAAACCAGTTTTAAAAAAAAAAACATCAGTGGAAACTCCCGGTCCTGGGAGATTTATGAGGTATTGATGGATACGCAGGATGAAGAAGGGAAAGCTTCAGCCTTCAAAGAAAAAACATCCAGCCGTTCCTGTATCCATTCTCCAAGGGTTAACATCTGCCCTTCTTAGGGCTAACAAAAATTGCCATTTTATAAAAGAGATTTCAATTTGGCTTGAAATCTCGACTTGATAACACTACGATAACATAATATGATCCTTTGATCACCGTTCTAAATCATAACCACAATACCTACCTTGACATTCAAAACTTACATATGGTCTCTCAGACCTACATTCCTTTCGACTGAAATTGTTAGTGCACACTACGTGCTTTTGGAATTAATAAAGATTAAGAAAATTTAAAACCTTCATCCGAGACTCTAATTACGATTGTGGCTAACACATAATTGGTAATAGGTAATACCCATTATACAAGTAACTGGGTTGAATTTGGTATTACTAATTTTGGAATTTCAGGTACGTTCCGGCGGCATGTGGACATCCATCCAAGTACCTCCCCTCCCTGCCTGCTCGGACATTAAAATACGAGCGTGTCGAGTGGTTCCCACTCGTCAATAAATCAGGTGCCCCTTTGAGCGTGTACGCACTGAACCGGAGTGAAGACCAGAGCCCAATCCTGTGAGACTTCTTATCCTGCAATTATGCCGACGCAAAGACATTTATTTACCTTGAGTGCGTGTTGGGTCTAATCCCACTCGAGATAGCCTTTCATGCAGGTCTAAAGAGATATATCGTCCCCATACCTGTCGACTAATTAATAAGCACTCTGTGAGTGCAATAACGCGTTGGGGGAAGTGGAACCATTCCTGCCCCCTCGAAACAATCGATCAGCCCCAAACAGGGCACTAACTAATCATGCATGCCCATAAGGACGAACGCGACTTAAATCAAAACGACTGACCGACCGTCTGGCTACCCTTCGTTGATTCGTAAACTACGATGAATGATCAGCAGAATAAACAACCTTCTGGAACTCCAGATGAACCTGGAATATGTCAGGTTCATCCTGGAACAGTTAGCCATGGAGGCCAGAGACGAAAGTGAAAGAATAGAGAAGTTGGAAGATGACAATAAGAAAAAAGAAGTAAAGGAAAAGAAGAGAGGGATACTGCCTCACCTGTTGATAAGGCTTGTGTGTGAAGTGGAGCCAATGGTCAGTACACATCCACAGGCAATATCAGCACTACCAAGTCAGCTACAACCACAGCCACAGCCACTACAGCCACATCAGCCACTACCACCAATACCGAGAGCCGTTATCCCCCCGACGGAAAACTGGGAAAATGAAATAAGAAAATAAGAAGGCCACATCATCCACGGATGGCATAGGAGAAGGGAACAAGTCTTCACTATCCCTCAAACAGGGGTGTGGGATAGTGAAAACACTAACGCCCCGTTTGCGCTCCCAACCACAACTTTGAATTGGGACAGATATTGGAGTCAGCGTTGTGTTTGTGGTGCCCGGCCATGGATATGTCAGCATTAAGAGAGGTGGATTTGGAGTTTAAAAAAAACACAACAAAAACAACCCTTCTCATAACTATCCAAATCTCTAGAAAAGAGACTATTCAAGCTGCCAAATGGTATGAGTGTGGAGTACTGTGATTATATATTGTGGTTATGATTTAGAACGGTGATCAAATGATCATATTATGTTATCATAGTGTTATCAAGTCGAGATTTCAAGCCAAATTGATTTAAGACCCAACACGCACTCCTTTGCTGATGTGATAGTGTGTGTGTCTTTGAATAAGATCACGTACGTTTGTGTCGATAGAAGATTAAGTGGTTTGTAAGCGTTCACGTACGTTTGTGTGGATAGTAGATATTGTGTTTTTTTTCCTTCCCTTGTGTGGATGGTAAATATTGGGGGTTTTGATAGTATATTATGAGATTGTTTTTTCTCCGTTCCGTGTGTGGATAGTATATTTGGGTTTGTTTTTTTCTCCTTCCCTTGTGCGTATAGTAAATATTGGGGTTTTTGATAGTATATTTTGGGTTCGTTTTTTCTCAAAAACTAAAAATTTAAATACTGGTCACAGGAGAAGAAAACAACTTGACATCAAGTATTTAAAAGCCCGGACTCTCTCTCTCTCTCTCTCTCTCTCTCTCAACATACCAATTAATACTAAATATTTCACAATTTTGGAAATGCCTAATTGCGAAATAGAAGATCACTTTATCATGTTTACATGTAAAAGTCACATAGCTCCTGCATCTCCTTGTAAAGAACCAACCATTTTACTCCGAGAAAAAGTTGCTTACTTGACACTCAGTCAAGGCCAGGAACAAAGTCAAAAATATTGACAAGTATTTCTATTATAAGGTATCTATTGAAAAATTAAAGTCAAACTGAATTTTCTGGAAAATATCAAATTCCTAGTAAACAAAATTACAATACATTGACATGTAAAGAAGAAGAAAAGATTCAAAAACCCACAAACAATCAATTCAAATCAAACACAAATTAAATCAAATATGAATTAGATCAAATATATGTACAACAGTTGGCACTGGATGGTGGATGCCGCCTATGTGGTGGAAAGGCTAGAACATGAATGGAGGTATCAAGTTACCAAATACTTTGTAGCAAGTCAAGTGACCAGCCTCAATGTTGCCAGGAATCTGGTACAAGGCATGACAGAGGAGGAAGTGGGGCAATTAAGAGGACTCATTCATCCTCAGTATGTGAGAGCCGGAACCTTGAAGGAGGCACTTGATAATATCATCAACGTCACGTGCTTTTTAGAAGATATACTGAATTTGACAGAGTGGTCATTTGTGAAGTGGGGGCTAGGCCAACTAAAGAAACCTGAAGACATTATGACAGGGCTAATGAAAGAGGAGGTGAAAAAGATTAAAGATAACTAGGCAAAGGAGAGATCGGAAAACGACGACAGTAAGAAAAAGCAACGAAAAAAGAGGACTTTAAATATTAAATAAATGAACAAAAACTGGATGAAGGTGCAGAATAAATTTAGATCTATGGGACATCCTGACTGTATGCCAGAGTAGGAAAATATGGAGAAGAAAGGAATCATTCAGAAAGTGAGGAAATGATGAAAGAAATGGAGAAAATAGAAGAAGAACCCGAAGTCTTTATTCAGGGTCACTCATATGTCTCGAAAAGATTTGCTTTCTTGCCTAAACTATTTTTTAGTTGGTTGTATAAGTGTTTGTGTTTGTATGTTGTAGTAGTATGTGCTATAAATGTCTCTTTCCCGCCAGTCCCGTTCCCGCCAAGCGTTCTAGGAGTTTTCCCTCTCTTTGGTCCCGATTGACGTCACTTCACCTGTTCCTACATTGTTGCAACATTGTTCCCAATCTTCAGAACCGTGACGTCACCTGACCTGTTCCATTCCTGTTGTCCTTATATAATAAACCAACTTTCCTTTGACGCTATATAGGCTCAGCACTCCCCATGTTCGATTCCCCTTGAGGCTAGAGTGAGGGTGTGCTAACAAAGCTTTATGGCTAGAGTGTCGTTTGGGGTTCTGTGATGTATTTTTTCATTGAGGCTAGGGTATCCCACTTCACTACTAACCATGTTTGAATAACGGAAACACTTACTACGTGGATATGGGCTGGTGTCCTGTTAAAAGAGGTAGCAAACAAATACTTTTATAAGGATTTTAAATAATTTTAACCAGATTCTATCTTCTAAAGACTGACTTTTCAAATTTTTAAAGCATTCGAATATCATTATTTTTATAAGTGAATAACATTTGCAGACAGTATCAGAAACAAGAAAATAAAAATTAAGAAATGGACTTAACAAATTTAGATCGATTATTGTTTGCTGATCAAGACTGAAGTGATTAAAGGTATTTCTTACGATCAATGGCAGCTATGTATCAATTGGTGCGGAATCGCATATTTAGAATCTCGTGTTAAAAGTTTTTTACCATTCCGAAAACACTGCATATAGCTATGAATGTGGAAGGGGCACATGTTGTAATTCTTCTCCGTTGGTACCTATATATTTCCGGCTTTGTTTGCGTTTAGATCGATTTTTTCGAACTTGTAACCGTGTATTACATGGATACATTGATTGTTTTCCTTAACCACACTCACTGATTTTGATATATTCAAATCAGAATAGCCTAAATACTTAAAATTTGCACATTATGCAATTATTTTCAAAATTTTCAGACAAAATGAGCGTGAAAATTTGTTAATATTTACACATTTTGCTGTTTTTGCAGGAATACTTTTTCAACCGCCCTCATAAAAGGGTGCTTCATCAGGTACTTTCGGAACGGTAATTGTTTTCATCGCTATTCTAATGTAACGACGTATCATGCATTCTGTATTTTTGTGTGCTCATGTCTAGCTTTTTATTAGAAAGAATAATACAAGACAGTATATAATAAACATCGAAAATATTTATTTGTTTATTAACTTAAGTAAAAGAACGTGTGAACATGCAATTACTGAATGTCAATACAATTACATATACATTGATGTTTAAGATTAAATACGTGACTTAGTATAACCCAGATAATCACGGGGGACAAAGGTGATCGACTCCCGTGATGGAAGGTGCGATGGAGCTTCAAAGATAATTGCACCTTCTCCACCTCTCCTTGAGTGGATTTAAGAATATAGTTGTAATGAATTATATCATAAAGAATTCACGTTATGGAAGTACAAGAAAAGAGTTGCTTAAGTCGGAGTGGTGAATAAGGTGAAGGTGAAATATTAACCATCAGGTGCTGAAGGTGGTGAGCATCGTAATTGAAGTTGGAACTCGAGTTCGCCTTCTAACGAAGGTGAAGAGTAACGCTTTAGTAGCAACTTAACGTTATTAATGCAAATGGCGGATTAGTATGTATTGGCAGCGAGTGCACAGCAAAGCATTGGAATTGTGAATAAATTGACCATGTCCTGGTAGAAAAATACTAGGTAAAATTTCATTATACTGCTATGACTAACACGAAAAATATGCACAAAATAATAATACAAGGTTGCAATACATACCGAATCTGTTTGTCACATGGTGTCAAAATATCATGAGTCAGGGTGTTCAAATTCACAATGCAGGTAACAAAATTGACTTGCTAAACACTGAACGACGTGTCCTAGATAAATACATTATACATATTACCATGCATAAAACACACTTCTCATCTAGAAGATGATGCATAGTAATTAAATTGTAAACTCGTAATGGAGTGAAAGATCATTACACTAAAATACGTCTGAGACCAATATTTATCACACTATGTTTGAACATTCGGTTTTCTTCAACATGGCATTTTTAAAGTCTTTTAATTCTTTTTTGCGTGAAGATGTAATGTGTGAGTACTTTTACGATATTTTCCAAAATTATTTTTATTCTGATGATGATAATTTTTAATTATGCTACATTCAGAGAGGTAGGACATATGCTAGAGGAAAACCATACAAGACTTCAACAGCCATTTAGAAGAACTATTAGCTACCATCGTAAGAAGTTCATAGAAAGCTTGAGAAAAGATATCAAACAGATTGAGCAATATGTATAGTTTCACAGGGATAAGATCCACTTAACTACTAGGTAGAAATATACAAGAATGCAGAGCAGCAGAGACGGTCAACAGACCATTTAGCTGAAAGTCCATTTATGATAATAAAACCTCATACGAAAAAAAGGAAAAATATTAGGTCAATAACGTCAAAGCGAAGCCTCTAACTAATGGAGAGTTTCTCTAATTGGGTTAGTTTTATTTATTACGTTATCATTTTGCTTTGCATTTTTTTAAAATTTGTCTTTATCCACCGTGACACTTATTTGTGGTGGCAACCTCTCTGCTGCTATAAATGTGTGAGTAATTAAATCAATTTTCTCATGTAAATTTATTGTTATAAATCCGTGTGGAGTAGATTGTGCTTTTGAAAAGAAATGTATAAATCTGATCATGTCCATATCTCCTGAACACCAAGCCTAATGAATATTTCGCAGAGTATGTGTATCGACACCATTAAACACAACTATAATATTACAGTTGTCTGTGATCACTTTAAGTATTTGTGTATTTCGCTGAGTAACATAAATCACGTCTGTTTTTTATGCCTGCCTCGATCTTCTAGCTGAAATTTGTTTGTCCAGCATTACATCATCATATACCACGAGATTATTAATAAATTCATCGAGGTTATCTACAGATGTGCTTCATCAATATCGGTGATAAAATCATTAATATCATTGCCGTCCTCATCTAACAATCTTGCATTTTGATTAAAATTGTTAAGTACGTCGTAGCATCTCTTATCATCAACTGACGGAGCTGCTAAATACAACTTATCCCACTTGAGCCATCTCATTAACAAATTAAGTAATAATTTTGTTTTTTCCCGATCCGGATGGACCTATTATTATCATTCTGATGGAATTCGGTAATGCTGAAATATGTTGTACTTGCTTTTGTTTTTGATGTCGCTGAGAAATGAATGACAGCTATGTTATACAAATATAATAAATAATATGGATTTATATTGTCTTCGATGTAAAGCGTCCACCTCCACAAGTGGATTAACAACAATAAAAAAAATGAAAAGCGTGCACTTACAGGCAAGTGAAATATGACATAAATAAATATAAATTTATTTCCTGACACAAAGTGTCTGGTGGTGATATCGCTACTTCATTGGGAAAATTACCAGGAATTCCATAGGCAAAATACCCAGGATACAAAAACATCTTCCAGGATATAATTATTTTGGTCCTGGAACCGAACTTGATATCCGACTTGACGAGAGAGATCAACCAAGGCCTGAAGTGTATCCTATAAACGAAACCGATAAAGGATAAACATTCATGATGTAGCTTATACAAGTAATGATCTGCAACAACGACATATTGCAGATTTGAAGTTGATTCACTCGTTAAATTCCATAACAAATCAATCTGTTAGAGAATCATTAGCTAATTGATTGGCATGATCTACAACGAAAGGTAAACTAGTATTAGATGCAGCAAATGTTACACGTTCTGTTGCTGCAAATTGAAAATTGATCTGCAACAACGACATATTGCAGATTTGAAGTTGATTCATTCGTTAAATTCCATAACAAATCAATCTGTTAGAGAATCATTAGCTAATTGATTGGCATGATCTAAAACGAAAGGTAAACTAGTATTAGATGCAGCAAATGTTACACGATCTGTTGCTGCAAATTGCTTAGCACGACAGGCAGTATGGCATATTTATCTACCACCACCTACAAAAATTCCGCATGCACATTTTGATGTAAGTGCTCCTAATGATTTTATCAAGCAGATATTTTATTTTTACCACATGATACTATTAAAATTGGTAGCCGTCAATCACGTACTTACAAATACGCGTTGACTGTAATTGACGTTGCAAGTGGATATAAGGAAGCAGAACCATTATCGAATAAAACAGCAGCTGAAGTTTCTTTTGATTTGGAACGAATTTATCAACGAGGACCCTTGCGATGGTCCAATTGCTACAAGTTGATCCTGACAAAGAGTTATTATAAGATTCCATTATTGATATAATAATGATTTAATTATTCACACATTTATAGCAGCAAAGAGGGTGCTACCACAAATAAGTGTCACGGTGGGTAAACAAAATTTTGAAAATCACGAACGACAAAGATGAAGCAACAAAAAACTAACCCAATTAGAGAAACTTTCGGTTTTAGTTAGAGGCTTCGGATTGACGTTATTGACTTTTTATTTTCATTTTTCGTAGGAAGCTTTATTTTTCAAAAATGTACAGTCCAGCAAGTGGTATGTTGCTTGATGACATCTTTTCACTTGTATTTTTGTTTCGGAAATCGTATTGTTAGGTTGAAGAACACTTTTCAAATATATTGCACTTGGAAGACAATGAACAAAAATTTAAAATAAGATGTTTATTTCCTAAACTGATGTTGATTAAATATTTCTTGTAATAAAGTAATAAAAATGAGCCTATTTGATTAATTCCCTATACTCATGCAAGTAATGTATTTGAAATTTAGTCTAACTTTCTACAAACATTTAATTATAGAATCATAACATACAGAGAAGATTATAATTATACATAGATGTTTTCGCCTAATAAGCATTAGTTCATAACAACAGAGATAAAGAAATCTTATTTGTATCTATCAGATGGACACATAATGTGTTTCATTGGTACACATCCTCGTCTCCACAAACTGCAAGCACAAACATTAAACAAATTACCCCAATCCAACACTGACCATTTTTTAACAAAATATTTTAGCCGGGTAAATTATATTTCTCCTGGTTTATTTTACTGTGCACTTTCAAAATACTTTCAGTTTCCAATGTTTTTTTTTGATGTATGTTAACAAACTTGTGATCAGATCTCGAAAATAGAGCTCTAGATGCACACTAGTGTCACATACGTTCTACACTATTATAACTTACTGCTGATATACCACCTTTCAAACGCTAACAAAGGCCTTTGTCATACTTTAATTAATTACAGAGGACACCAAGCGTGAACAAGGTTTATTTAAAGATGACCCAGCACGCAAACATTCTATAAACCTATATTCAACCCATAGACTGATATGAAAAATTTGTTTGTTGTTTTATCTGACAGGTAAATATTGTTGGTTATTCTTTGTGGGACAGTCCACGCGTGTTTCAATTTATAGCGGCATTTTCTGAAAGTCAATCGCATAATAGTAAGATGTGTATAAAGACATATACGCAGCATGCGGAGAGTACATGTATTATATTTTTATTTCAGACTCCAAAAGGTGTGTAATAATTGTAGCACATGGTATTTAACCCATATTGTAAGTCAATTGTAAGTACTAGCATTGTATCTATTTATGGATCATCACATTTTAGAGCTTCCGTTGACATGTGGATTATATCACGCCGGCATTTATTATGACACGTATGTACGTATGTGCTCTTCTGACCGGTGTTAAAGGGGTAAAAATGACACATTCTATTATTCTATTTTGATCACCGGTAAGTCGACGCAACAATCTTCATTTTATATATATATATATATATATATATATATATATATATATATATATATATATGAGAGAGAGAGAGAGAGAGAGAGAGAGAGAGATGCACACACACGCTTTGAACTGGAACTCCATAAAATTGGAACTCTTCTGGAATTAGATACAGTCATGGCTACTGTACCATACAGGGTAACTTTAATGTCACGGACCCTCAGTAAGCAACATTCTTTTGTAAATTGGCCCCCAAATCTAATTCCATCAAAGTCGTTCCAGGATTAGTGAGACCTCTGCTTATTATACAGTTCGATAAAGCGTCCACAACAGTGACCAGCTGAATGAAGTCTTGCTGTTATAATTGCCGACACGTGCATTTCAACACACTGTTTGGTCTGCACAACATGAAACCTTTCGTGGAGAATACCACGTAGCATTGGGAATATAGGTATCGTAAGAAATGCCTTCATAAGCTGTGAATAAATAGTCAAACCCCTAGGCATTCCCATTGACTATCTGTCTGGAAACAAAACTTTTGAAAGTTAACTTTATTTGACGAACTGGGAACTTTGCATTCTTTTATGATTTCCAGCCTCAACTTTTGTCTCGTAACCTGGCATTTCTTTCTTTAGCCTGGCACTTCTTTTTTTAGCCTGGCATTTCTTTGTCTTAGCCTGTCATTTCTTTCTTTAGCCTGGCATTTCGTTGTCTTAGCCTGGCATATCTTTCTTTTAGCCTGGCATTTCTTTCTCTTAATCTGGCATTTCTTTCTCTTAGTCTGGTACTTCTTTGTCTTAGCCAGGCATTTCTTTGTCTTACTGGCATTTCTTTGTCTTAGCCTGGCATTTCTTTCTTTAGCCTGGCATTTCGTTGTCTTAGCCTGGCATATCTTTCTTTTAGCCTGGCATTTCTTTCTCTTAATCTGGCATTTCTTTCTCTTAGTCTGGTACAGCTTTGTCTTAGCCAGGCATTTCTTTGTCTTACTGGCATTTCTTTGTCTTAGCCTGGCATTTCTTTCTTTAGCCTTGCATTTCTTTCTTTAGCCTGGCATTTCTTTGTCTTAGCCTGGCATTTCTTTCTCTTACTTAGTCTGGAGTTTCTATCTCTTAGCCTGGCATTTCTTTCTTTAGCCTGGCATTTCTTTGTCTTAGCCAGGCATTTCTTTCTCTTAGCCTGGCATTTTTTACTCTTAACCCGGCATTTCTTTCTTTAGCCTGGCATTTCTTTATTTAGCCTGGCATTTCATTGTCTTAGCCTGGCATTTCTCTCTTTAGCCTGGCATTTCTTTCTCTTAGCCTGGCATTTCTTTATCTTAACCTGGCATTTCTTTCTCTTAGCCTGACATTTCTTTGTTTTAGCCTGGTGTTTCATTCTCTTAGCCCGGCATTTCTTTCTCTTAGCCTGGCATTTCTTTCTCTTAGCCTGGCATATATTTGTCTTAGCCTGGCATTTCTTTATCTTAACCTGGCATTTCTTTCTCTTAGCCTGACATTTCTTTCTTTTAGCCTGGCATTTCTTTCTCTTAGCCTGGCATATATTTGTCTTAGCCTGGCACTTCTTTCTCTTAGCCTGGCATTTCCGTCTTTAGCCTGTCCTTTCTTTCTCTTAACCTGGCATTTCTTTCTTTAGCTTGGCATTTCTATCTCTTAACCTGGCCTTTCTGCAGGACATGAATACTAGTAAGCTTGAAAACAATACAGCTGCGTGTTCTGAGATACGTTTGATGCTTACGTAAGCGTTATCATAAGCGTTATAATAATCTCTTACTTGGGCAAACGTGTCAACCCTGATGGCGCGAAGACTTCGGGTATGGCTGTAGAGACTTTAAAATTATGAATAAGTGTTCTCTCAAATGTTTTGGATGATGGATATACTTTAAACACAAGCAATACGTTTTTAGATGTTTATGTATTTTAGATGTCCCAAGAATTAAGACCTCAACATATGGCAAAAATAATCTTTTCGATATGCAGATGCCCGTCCATGAAATGAGCTACATTATCCTTGCGAGACCAGTAAAAGTTGAATCATTTGTATCATTAATTTTATCTACGAATTATTAAGACTGTAAATAAAATATAAATGTAATTTATACATCTCCCCAAACTCCCCTGTCGCAATGATGACTACTAATATTTGTGTTACCGCTTTGTTTTACTGTCCTTGTCTCATGTGCTATCACGTGCCATACTGTTAGCTCATTCTGGTGAATCTGTACTGCACCATGTTTAGTCCTACATTGGTGATGCTGCTTTATATTTAAATTCAATTTTCATCTATAATCTTAAATAACTTAGCCATTTATTTTTTCATCCTTTAGACCATCCAAATATGTGCTTTTTTAGTTATCTGGATAGTAAATTTACTTTTAACTACTTCCTTTCTAAAATGCTTTGCTTGCTTATAGTTTAAGTTAAACGCTATGTGGGTTTTTTTGTGTTACTTGTATCTATGAATTAACAACTGGTTATATGTCTTGCAGATCACGTGTTTTATGTTTTTATTGTTTTACGTCATGTCGGTAAAACGTTCATTAGAGTTTATGTTGAATTATTGTTTTAAATCATGCCGACTAAAAATAATTATTGTCTTACCTTACATGCAAATTGCATTCAATTTCCTTGCGATCAGAATGGTGCCACTAACGATAGCCATAAACATCTAAACTAAACAGAATCAGAGAGGAAGTATGAATCTATTGACCATGATTTCACAGTTTTAGTTTCGCTTCGAAAAAGCATTCTTAAACTACAATAAATGATTGCGTCAATACCGTAATTATCACCTACCCAGCCCCTGCAATGGGAGGTGAGTAAATTGTGAGTCTTACACATTTCGAAGTAACTCCACTGGTTTGTATCACTATTACTTGGTCCGTCTCAAGCATATTTACTCAGCATGCTCTCAAGAGTTTCCAATTTTCAGGCCTGGGGAGTTTCCGCACAAAACATTTATTGGAATCGTGATGAGAATATAACTTTCATGATCAATCTAGGAAGGAATATATTCCCCATTCAAATTATATCAGGTAATTTGTGGAAATTAGCTCAACATACAAATTTTTCATCGTATGTAACAAAACTTAGCTACGAATCATACCGGCTTTGTTTTTTGGCTTGTTGTTTATTTTATATTTTTCTCCGAAATCTCCGAAAAAAGGGGGGTGGGTGCACAAAGGCAGATTTTCTTTCCAGACCTAGTCAGTACCATTAGTACTGTAATTCATGTATTACTGT
Organism: Sinohyriopsis cumingii; assembly: GCA_028554795.2. Classification (NCBI taxonomy): domain Eukaryota; kingdom Metazoa; phylum Mollusca; class Bivalvia; order Unionida; family Unionidae; genus Sinohyriopsis; species Sinohyriopsis cumingii. The sequence goes on from CM068838.1 coordinate 61,473,528, forward strand.
TATGGACATAAGTGACTATAATACTCAAATAAAGACTATTAATAAAACTGTAATTATTTCTTAGCATAACAACTAAATGGATAAAACCTCCATTTCTTTCGACGATGAAATAATATAGGAAAACAAAATATAGTTCTCCAGATGGAGTTGATATTCCGTTTTGTGTCCGATTTGTTAAAGACATTAATTCCTATATGTATGATTCTTCTGATAGTTATGTGTTAGTTACATGAGTTTGTACTAATAACATGATACTTATCTACTTTGCCTATTAAACATTGGAAGCCAGTCGTACATTCATATTATACAGTAGAAACCAGTTTCTGATACAGATGTCATTTAGAAGTAAACGTGATTGAACAATATATATTACACTTACGAAGATTGTTTTACCTATATTGCCCCTGCAAACCACTGTCAAGAGGTTAAGACATCCAAAGCGTTTGTCCATCGGAATTTTAAATACATCAGGCAACAAGGAAACACGTTTGAATAAGGCCACATTGTTGCACCAAGCTGCCATAATCATAAGTCACATACCAGGGTCCTTCCGAATCGTCATCATCCGGAGGCCATCCGTAATATTGTTCCAGTTCTATGAGCACGAAGAGGCGTTGGATTGCAGCAGCTAAGGCACATCTAAGAACCTGGTTACACCATATTCTTATGGAATCTAGGTCCCTAATCCTCATGCAGTAGGCGAAGTAGATGACGGACACGTTGGTTTTTTGGGGGGGTTATTTTTATTAAAATAAAAAAGTAAAAAACGAACAAGCTATAGACGACTTAAGGGAATTTGAATTTGATATGTGTGTCTTCCTCACAAAGAAACCATCCATACACACAAATAGCATAACGCATACAGCATACAAAAGGACAGTAGGGAGACCTTCTCGCCAAAGGTCACAATAAGAAGGGAGAAGGAAACCAGCCTTATACTTCTGTATCTGGCGAGGAGTACGGGCCCCTGAATTTCAAACATGGGAACGTTGGGGAGCCAGCCTGCGATCCCTTATTATTACTGTCTTGTAGGAAAATATCCCCGAAACAAACATAATATTTAAATAAAATTTTGAATGGAAAATCTTTTCTTTATAATATGAATATAGAACATAACATAATCGTTTTTTAAAAAAAATAATGATTTATGTATGTATTGTTATGCATGTGTTTATATTCGTATATGTTGTGGACAACCAATACTTACCACACACACACACACACACACACACACACACACACACACACACAACTCCTTCTCTTGCGATAGTATGTGTTTGTATATATGTAATGATATAGTAGTTTGTATTTAAACATTTCCTTACCCTTCTGTGTGTGTGTGAGTGTGTGTGATTTAGGTCTGTACCCTAGTGTGTGAAAGTGAGCGTGTGTATTTCATCCCACGTCTTTTACAAATTGTGTGATAGCATGTTTGTTCCGTATGAGATCAAAATTTTAACACCACATTTTCTCTAGTCCCCGTAAGCATTTTGGTCCCACACACATTTGTTCCTCTAAAGTCATTACCCTGCTAGATCTAAAGGCAATTGTAACATAGGATTCCTATGATCCCCATAACTCCCCCCCCCCCATGGTAACCCATGGGCCAATTCAACATAGGATTTCTGCTTTTTATCAAACCGCCCCTACCCCACGCCAGCATGTTACCGTAACCCACAATATTAAGTATCGTTATGTCCTCCAACCCAACCCAACCACCCATACAACTACTGGTACTTAGTAACACAAGTGATGCTATGAAACATTGAAATATAAGTGATGCGTGTGCAAATAATTGTTTGAAGAGAAGCCGTCCAAACATGTTTTTCAATCAAAAATTTAATGTCGGGTAGCAAGTTAATATAATTGGAACAAGGCTACCGTCTTTGACAAAGTGACCATCATCATAATACCGGATTCAAGACTGAATCTGAAATGTAATAATTGGAATACGAAGGACAAATATTGATAGAGGGCCACGATGTCGGATAAAGAGGTCGTCTGTAGTATGGTTCCAGCGCTGTCATCACAGAAGGAACTGGGGCAACAGCAGCTAAGGTTAATGCGAAAGCCCGGTTACACCATCTTCGGATGCAAGCTTGGTCCCCAATCCTCTGGCAGTAGGCGCAGAGTATGTCGGACGATGCGGCAGCCATGACGACTGGATCCATCGCCCCACTACCTGATAAATAAATACATAAACTTCCTCTTTTTAAATGTGTGTTTGCTGTTTATCACTATGTAGCTTAAATCATTATTATTATCACTTTAATTAAAAAGGTAAATAATCTCCAAGTTGTTCCCCCACACATCCATGTTTCAATTTAATATACGTCTGAAAAGTTTTAGCCCTGGCTAAGAAGGGATATTTGAGTTTTTCCTAATTTTAGTCAACCTGGTATAGCTCTATCTCCAAAATGTAAACAATATGATATCAGTGCATTTTCTCTGATTTGTCTTTCAAAACATTGTGTGATCTTCAATCCAATTAAGAACCTTAGAGGCAATAGCTGCATTTTTCACTTTTACATGAATGATATTTAAAATCGTTTTCTTTAATTTAGACATTTTTGTATGCTGGCCACATACATACATACATACATACATACATACATACATACATGCACATCCATTGATGTAAACTATAGATTCCTGAACGTTTTGTTACATTTACAACAAAAATGCCAACATCATTCTGATCCCATAAAAATGGGATAATAATACATAATCCAATAAACAACTATTAAATGACCCGAGTGTCTTCGTTACAAATTAAGATTCAAATTAGTCAGTTCAAGGAAGTGAACGCTTTCGGAAAACGTAAATGCTATCGTATATGTTTTTGGATTGATGCCTGTGGCGGGTTTAATTTGTAATTAGTTTAATCTACTTCATGTTTCTCTTGTGGTATGAAAATACGTTTAGTTTGGATAAAGCGTTTTTATGTAATTATGCCGTTTATATGTAATAGTTTCTTCTTAAGACGACCGCTCATGTGGCCTAAGGGGTTAGATAGTCCGCCTCGGATGTGGGAGGTTGCGGGTTCGAATCCTGGTGAGTCATATCAAATATTATAATAACCGTAATATCTTCTGACGCTCAGCATGAAGAGGTTAGTGTTAGGACTGGTTGGCCTGGTGTCAGGATAATGTGACTGGGTGGGACATGTCTGCGGCATGATGCCCCAGTGGTTGACATCACTATAAACCGTCACACTGCAGACGTCGTAGCGTCATGATTGAAATACGTTTAAAGCTACCTTAAAAATCCGAATCACACACACACACACACACACGCGCGCGCATACACACACACACACACACATGAAGACAAAGAAACTATTCTTTTATAGATTGTGAACTTTCTGCAGGCATGACCTGTCTTCTTTATGCTGCAAAGGTAAGGTTTTGTATCTTCTGTAGGAAATGTGATGAAAGAAAACAATCCTAGTTTTTTTCTTGCATACCACAAGGTATTTATTACAAATGCATTACCTTTCTGTGACTACAGTGTATATAGTGTTCCACGGTCTATGTCTCATCTTTATTATTAAATATTTTGAAGGCAGGAAACTGACAAAGCTTGTTTTGATTGCAATGATTTTTAATTATCATTATTATTTCAGCAGAAGCTAACTTGTCTACAATATTGATAATTCTACATTCAGAGAGGCAGGACATATGCAAGGGGAAAACCATAAAAGACTTCAACAGCAATTTAGAAGAACTGTTAGCTGCCATCGTAAGAAATTCATACGAAACTTGAGGAAAACATCAAACAGATTAAGCAACCCATTTCACTGCTAGTTAGAACTATAATAGAATACGGACATATCTTCAGTTGTATTTTTATTTCGGAGATCGTATTGTTAGTTTGGATAACACTTCAAATATATTGCACTTGGAAGACAATGAACAAAACTATAGGATAAGATGTTATAATTCCTAAACTGACGTTGATTAAATATTTCTCGTAACATATCGACTCACGGATTGATTTCAAGTGATACAAATGAGCCTATTTGATTAATTCCCTATATTCATGCATGCAATTTATTTGAAATTTAGTCTAACTTTCTACAAACAATTAATTATAGAATCATAACACACAGAGAAGATTATAATTATATATGGATATTTTCGAATAAGAAGCATTATTCCATACACTATATCTATAAAGAAATCTTACCTGCATCTATCAGAGGGACACATAATGTGTTCCATCGGTACACATCCTCGTCTCCATGAGCCGCAATCACAAACATTAGACACATTAATACGATCCAACACTGTCCGGCCATTCTTTCACCAAAAATAAAATGTCTCCGGTGATATTAAATTTCTCCTGATTTATTTGACTGTGCACTTTCAAAATACTTTCAGTTTTCAATGTCGTTTTGATGTATGTTAACAAACTTGTGATCAGATCTCGAAAATAGAGCTCTAGATGCACACTAGTGTCACATACGTTCTACACTATCATAACTTACTGCTGATATACCACCTTTCAAACGCTAACAAAGGCCTTTGTCATACTTTAATTAATTACAGAGGACACCAAGCGTGAACAAGGTTTATTTAAAGATGACCCAGCACGCAAACATTCTATAAACCTATATTCAACTCATCACACTGATGGAAGAAAGATTTGTGTGGGTCGTCATATCAACGACAGGTAAATATTGTTGGTTGTTTGATGACAGGTAAATATTGTTGGTTGTTTGTAATGGGACTGTCCACATGTGTTTCCATTCATTATAGTATTCGGAGAAAGTCACTCTATAGAGTAAACTGGTTTTACTGACACCTATGCGCAGCATGCGGAGAGTATTGTATTTTTTTTTCAGACTTCAAAGGTGTGCAATAATTGCTGCCCATGGTATTCAACCCACATTATAAGTCTGTATTAAGTACTAGCATTGTATCTATTTATGGATGATCACATTTTAGAGCTTCTGCTGACATGTGAGTTAGATCATTCCGGCATGTATTATGATACCTTTGTGCTATTCAGACCTGTAATTAAGGGGGAAAAAATGACAAATTTAACTACGATCACAGGAGGTCGACAAGACAATCCTCAGTATTAGTTTTCTCTGAATCTTTAAAATAAACTTCGGTGATGAACTGAAATGCACGCACACACACGCACACATGCTTGGAACTAGAATTAAAAAAAAATCGGAGCTCTTCAGTCATGGCTACTGTATCATACAGTGTAGCTTTACTATCACGGATACTCCGTATGCGACATTCTTTTGTAAATTGGCCCCCAAATCTGATTCCAACAAAGTCGCTATGGGATTGGTGAAACCTCAGCACATTATATAACTCGATAAAGCGGCCAAAACATTGTCCGGCTGAGAGGTCTTGCTGTTATAGTTCCGACACGCACATTTCGACACACTGTTTGGTCTGCAGAACAGAAAACCTTTCATGAAGAATACCACTGGCTGCAAGACGCTTGTAACAAGACACTTAGTATAAAGCTTGCACTTATCGTAAGCAGTGCCTTGGTCAATTTTAAAGAAATAGGAATTAATATTTACTACCAACTGCAATTCGATTCACATGTAAAAAGTATTTGTAGGAAAGCGTCAAGACAACTATCTATCTTGAAACATATTGGTCGAAAGTTAACTAGAATCGACGAAACGATAACTTTGTATACATGTATTTTTGGCATCTTCAGTCCTTTAGTTTGTCATTTATGCAGTGATAAACTTGAAAGAAATATTCAGCTGCGTGTTCTGACTTATGTTTATAATGATTGCACAATCAGTTATCACAAACCCTTACTTTGGGCAAAAATGACAACTCAGGACTTTGGGTATGGCTCCTAAGACTTTTAACATTCTGAGCATGCGTGCTCCGAAATGATTGGATGATTGATATGTTATAAATACAAGAAATACACTTTGAGATGTTGATATATATACTTTGTGTGTTACCTGAATACTAAATTTACTATAAACTACTTCCTTTCTAAAATGCTTTGCTTACTTATAGTTAAAATTAAACGCCATGTGGGCTTTTTTGTTTAATTTTATCTATGTATTAATGTCTGGTTATATGTCTTATAGATCACCTGTTTTTATGTCTTTATTGTTTCATGTTATGGCGGTAAAACGTTCGTTAGAGTTTATGTTGAATTGGTGTTTTAAATCATGCCGACTAAAAATAAATATTGTCTTACCTTACATGCAAACTGCAATAAGATTTCTTGCGATCGATAAGGGTGCCACTAAAGATAGCCAAATACATCTAAACTAAAACAGACACACAGAGAGATAGAGAGGGGGGATGAATATATGGACCATGATGTCAGTCTCAGTTTCGATTCAAACAGCATTCTTAAACTGCAATAAAACATTGCGTTAGTACCTTTTATCACATTCTTGGCCCCAGCAACGCAAGGTGAGTGAAATATGAAGTCTTGTCAAGGGAGCTTGAAGCGGAAAGATATAAAATTTGAAGTAGCACCACCGGTTTGCATCACTATTACTTGGTCCGCCTCAAGGATATTTACTCAGAATGCTCTCAAGAGTTTCCAATTTTCAGGTCTGGGGAGTTTCCAATTTTCAGGTCTGGGGAGTTTCCAATTTTCAAGCCTGGGGAGTTTCCAATTTTCAGGTCTGGGGAGTTTCCAATTTTCAGGCCTGGGGAGTTTCCGCACAAAACATTTATTGGGAATCGTGGTGAGAATATAACTTCCATGGTCAGTCTAGGAAGGAACTTATTACCCCTTCAAATGATATCAGGTAATTTGTGGAAATTAGCTCAACATACAAACATTTAATAAAATATGACAACATGTAGCGACGGATCATTCCGGCTTTATTTTTGGTTTGTTATTTATGCTACTTTTCTTCCGGAAGCTCCGAAAATAAATGGGGGGGGGGGGAGGCACAGAGTCAGATTTTCTTTTCAGTTCAAGTCAGTACGGTTAGTAATTTATGTCATACATCACTATTATGGGCATAAGTGACAACAATACTCAAACAAAGACTATTAGTAAAACTGTAATTTTGTCATTACATAGCAACTAAATGTATAAAATCTATATTTCTTGCGACGATGTGATAATGTTTAATACATTTAGTTCTACATGAATGATTCTTCTGAAAGTTATGTGTTAGTTAAGTGAGTTTATACTAATCACGTGATACTGATCTACTCTGCTTATTAATCATTGGAAGCCAGTCTTACATTCAGATTATATAGAAGAAACCAGTTTATGACACATTACATTTAGACGTTAACGTGCCGCAATAGGTATCGAACAGTATACGTTACACTTACGAATATATTTTGTGCATATATTGCCCGTGCACACCACAGCTAAGATAGTAAGCCATGCAATGCGTTTGTCCATCGGAATTTCAGATATGTCGGACAACAAGGAAAAACGTTTGAATAAGGCCACGTTGGCCATAATGATAAGTCACATACCAGGGTCAGTCCGAATCATCATTATGCGGATACCAAAGACACATATTGACATAGGGCCACGGCATGGGATAAAGAGGCCATCCGTAATATTGTTCCAGCTCTGTGACCGCGAATGGACGTTGGGTTGCAGCAGCTATTGCCAATCTGAAACCTTTGTTACACCATATTCGGATGCAAGTTAGGTCCCCAATCCTCTGGCAGTAGGCGCAATAAACGTCGGACACTGCCGCAGGAACGATGACTCGATCCGCTTCCCCAATATCTAATAAATAAATAAATAAATGAATAAATAAATAAATAATCTTCCGCTTTTTAACTATCGCTTTGTTGTTTTATTGAGCTGAATTAATTGCAATAGGTGTTTTGATTGAGAGGGTTGATAATCTCAAAGTTGTTTCTTTCAATTATATATTTGTGTCACAAATATTAGTCTTGAGTCTGAAAGGATGTTTGAGTTTTACTTAATGTTAGCTATCTTCATATTGGTTTCATCTCCAAGATCCAAATAAGGTCATATCAATAAATTTTCTCTGATTTGTCCTTAGTTGAGGAAATATATAATCTTATCGGCAATGAAATATTCTCTGAATGTATTGGAAATTAAATATTGTGTGATCTTTTTGGTAATTAAATGTCGTGAGATCTTATTGGAAATTAAATATTGTGCGATCTCTATGGTACTTAAATGTCGCGGGATCTTATTGGCAATTAAATATTGTGTGATCTCTATGGTACTTAAATGTCGTGGGATCTTATTGGCAATTAAATATTGTATGATCTCTTTGGTAATTAAATGTCGTGGGATCTTATTGGCAATTCAGTATTGTGTGATCTTAAGTAAATATTAAGTTGAAAAGCCACAATGTATTAATTACAAATTTAGACTTTTCTGAGACTAGAGTGACTATAGCCTTCAGCGAGTTACATATCTTTGGGATATCAAATGTATGAAAGGAGGAAAGTGACTAATCATGGTTTGATGAGCACTGTGGAGTGTTTGGCGTGTATTCTGCATACTGTTATCGTAAGTAATGGTAGAGAGGACCGTTCTGATTCAGTATTATGATATCTAACTCGATCTCTGCCCTTAATGCTTTTAAAAAGACGCGTGATCTTGCGATGTCGTGACTATCTCTAACCAGAACAAACGTGGACGGAAATGACCGTCTCTACTACTAATATTGTACCATTACAGCAAACAAATCGGTGATATGGAATATCTTGACTCATTTGTATATCTCCGTCTACAACTCGACACAGATTCAGCACATGAACAGCGGCACATGTGGTCTCTGCTTTGTTTACTACATCAAGTCACGCTCGCAAGAAAAAGCTCCGATCGAGATTATGTTACATTTCGTAGAGCAGAGAGTCCAACATGGAATATTGCTCAACACTTGTCGTAGAGAAACTAACGAGTTTTGTGTAAATCTAAGCTACACACCTGAATATGACAACCTTTTATAGCCGTTGCTAAAAACGACACATATAAAATGTAGATAAAATCTTTTTGTAAACAATAATAACAATAATAATGAAAACTTTGTATAGCGCCTAATCTTTATAAGCTCTAAGCGCTTTACAACATTAGACAACACATATAAGACAAAAAGCATATATAATGATATGATTACAAAAACAAACACCATGAAATTAGAAAACATAAAAAAAACATGCTGAGAATATTTAAGGTAGGAAACATTATTAGATCTTTAAGTTTGTTCTTGCAGTCGAAATAAGTGAGTTTTGAGAGCCCCTTTGAATGTGATCAGTGTGTCTTTGTGTCTAAGTTCAGTGGGCAATTCATGCCACGTTGCTGGGCCCTGGTATGCAAAAGAACGCTGTCCATAGGACTTTGTTTTCATACTTAGAATAATGAGTATACGATTGTCAGAAGAGGAGTGTAAGTATCTTGCTGGTGTATACACATGGGTGAGGTCGGATAGGTATGTTGAACTAGAGTCCCACAGTGAAACGTAGCACATAGAACAAATTTTGTGTTTGATTCTGGATCAAATGGAAAGCCAGTGTAGGGTACAGAGCAGCGGAGAGGTGTGCTCTGATCGTTTTGAACTTTTGGAAGTTTCTGGAGCAGATATTGAGATGAACCAGACATAATTGAGTTACAATAGTCCAGTCTTGAAAGTACTAATGAACACACAAGTGTTTTAGTGGCATCATCTGAAAGATATGTGCGAATGGAGCTGATGCGTCTCAGCTCAAGATATGCAGCCTTGCATATGTTCATGACATGTTGGTGCAATGTGAGAGTACTATCCAGAGTAACACCTAGGTTTCGTACTGATTGTGTGAATTTAATGTCGGTGTTGCTGATATGTATTATTTGAGGTAAAGGATGTGAATGAGAAAGTCTTTGTGTTGTGATCAGAATGGCCTCAGTTTTATCATCATTCATCTGCAGCTTGTAACATGTCATCCATGATTTCACATCAGAAATGCACCTCTCTACACATTGTACGGTAGCGCCAACTTCAGTTGGGTGGCTACATTTGTATATTTGGGTGTCATCAGCGTACAATTGGTGAGACACTGGATGATGATCTATGACACTTGAGAGCGGCTGAGTGTACAGAATGAAGAGAACAGGTGCAAGAACAGACCCCTGTGGAACACCACAACATAGATCAACTGGGCTGGAGTGTATTCCATTTGCACACAAAATTTGTGTCATGTTGACCATGTAAGGACTTGAACCACAGTATGGCTGTATCACGAATGTAAAATACCTGCTGTAATATACCCTGGTCTATTGTGTCAAATGCTGCAGACAAATCAAGGAGGGTGAGGACTGTAATCTTTCCGCTATCCAACGCAGAGAGAATGTTATTAACTACTTTTAGAAGAGTAGTTTAAGTACTATGGCAAAGGCGATATGCAAATTGCACATTGCTAAAAAGACCGGTTGAATTCAGATGAGATACAAGATGGAATAGAACAACCTTTTCTAAGATTTTTGATATGAATGGGAGATTAGAAACTGGACGTTTGTTCTTAAAATCGTTATGTTCTAGTGTTAGTGTCTTCAGCAGAGGCTTTACAATGGCAATTTTGAAATATGATGGGAATTCCGATGAGAAAGATGTATTAATAACATCAGTTAGTGAAGGCAATACTGGATCTAAGCACTCAAGCAGCAGTGATGTTTGAATTGGATCAAGTTCACATGACTTTGGTGTACCTTTCATCAGGATTGTACGTACAAAATTTATAGAGACAGGTTCAAATGCTGCTAATGGTTGCCGCTTTAATTCTGTATCCTAACTGTATGGTGACGACGAGTCATTTGAAATTCTGGTGTCCAGCTTATATCTAAAGGTTTATACTTTGTCACGGAAGAAATTTGCAAACATGTCCGAAGGTCAACTGCAGAGAAGGTAGTTGGAAGTGGTGGAGATTTGTTCTTTGACATTAGCTTGTTAGTAATCTCGAAGAGCTCTTTTTAGCTGAAACTTTTCATGATCTTAGTAGTGTAGTGGGCTGATTTCGTTGCATGGACTATATTTGTGACATTCTTCTTAGCGGCATTCATATATTTGCTTATGAATAGTGAATCTGGTGGAAAGCCAAAGCCTCTCAGCTTTACGGCGGTCTCTTTTAGCAGTGCGGAGCTGGTCCCTAACACTGCTATACCATGGAGAACACTTTTGAATCGATACTCTGCACTTGGTAGCTGGGGCATGTTTGTCGAGCAATGAACGCAGACAGTTATCGAGTTGTTCTGCTGTAGGAGGTAAGCAAGTTGTTAGGTTTGCTTGAATGTCATGCATTAGTCTGGCTCTATTTATCACACGGAAGTTTCTCTTAGTAGCAGATAAAGGTGGAGGGTTAGGAACTGATACGTCAAGATGGCGTATAATACAGAGGTGATATGATGCAAGTTCATGGGATATCAGGGAGGACCGTAGAATGTTATCATCAGGTCTATGAAAAGTCCAGTCTAAAATGTGACCATGTTTATGGGTCGGACGGTTAACTGACTATTTGAGATTGAAAACATTGATGGAATCTAGGAGTTTTGATGTGTTTGGGTTTCCTGGACAGTCAAAGTGAAAGATAAAATCTCCAAGAATAATCAGGTTGCCACATATCGAATTTCCATACTCCAGGAGATTCGAAACTGCTCCAAAAAGAGAGATTCAGTCAGCTTGTTTTTCCTGCTGGGGGGAGGGGGCGGGGCGGTATAGGCAGAAAAATAGGACTGACCTTTGCTGCAGTGTGAGTGTGCTTTGGACTAGTTGAAACGATGTATAGTCAAAATTGAATGTTGTGGTGTGGTTAAGACATTTGATCATATAGTTCTTTGTGATGACAGCAATTCCACCTCTGCGAGAGTTACGGGGAACGACTTGATGGGGTAAACAGTGGGTGTTAGATCCGCACACTTGGGCACATTGCCTGATATTTTTAGCCAATGCGTCTGTCAGGAAGAAGACGTGAATATTCTGGTCGTTGATAAAATTAACTATTTGTGTTCGCTTTTTCGGTGGTCCTACTGATTGGGCATTGAATAATGCATACGCAGAGGTATCTCTAGGATAGTTGACACAAAGGTTGAGGAATTAATAGTGATTTGAATTAGGTTATCTAAATTAACGGTCGAATTGTTAAATTGTTGAGCCGGAAAGGGCATAAGGGAGACAACTGGAATTCTTCTTCCTGTTCTACGGCTGCCAGTTTTGAAACAACGTTTATGTTTTTGCTTCTGTTTTCATTTAGGTAATGATCAATGTAGTTCCAGTTCGTTTAGTCTAGAGCACATTGTAGTGTGGAGAGCCAAGGAGTCGTCATTTAAAGCAATTAAGGAGGGTCCGTCGTAGCATAAACAGGTTGACTGTCGAGTATCACGTGATGGCGGTTTGTTAAAAAAAGAAGTGAAGTTGTAGCAGTGGAGCAAAAAGTCTAATTGTTCTTGTTTCCAAAACAAGGAGACGAAGAAACACATACGAACTGAACAGCTAATACATACTGAACACAATAACGTATACGAAGACAGACAACAAGCACAAACATCATGAAAACGGCACAAAAATCGGAACAGCTGCTTCAATCCGGTTAAGCGATTAGCGGCCATCTTGATCCATTTTTTCCAATACACGGACATATGATTATCAAAGTCAACGTGTGCGAAATCTGTGTTTTGAAAGTCAGGCGGTTGATTACCACAGTAACCAGCATTAATTATGCTAGACGATGACTTTGTCTTATACAAACAGTGAAACTAGCTGCTGCACTTTAACCGGATATACGCATGCAGAGAGCGTGTTCGTTTGCGCATTTCTCTGTGGAATGATCGGTACCTAGTACAAAATCTGGATTGGACCAAGCGTTCGAGGAATTGATGATGAACTACATGCTCCTAACAGAAACATGATGTCGATGATATTTGGGAGTCAGGTCTGTTAGACATACAAGAGTTCTCAAAGGACAACTACGCGAATCAAGTATTTGTGGAATGCAAGACGTGTGACGCATACCATTCCGGGGAAAACCGGAACTCCTATCAGAGATGAGTTTACGAGCAGACACGATGAACCTAATGATGTCTGGGTGGATAACGGTAGTTTTTCAAAATAAAAAAACATAACTTGTGATCGATACAAACTCAAGACAAATCCGAATCAACTCTACAAGACGATAAAACTTAAAATGTAGATGCACAATGGCACCAACATATAATTTGAAGTCTAACTGCAGTTTACCGACGAATACAAGACCAGACACGGTAGTGTCAGATTGTTACGTGCGTGGAAGCGAAAACAAAAATGCCATGACCAGATTTGCATCAGCCTTATATTGCAAATACCAATACCAGGTAGGGGATCATATCAGGATCCAAAATTCAAACTCTATTTCAAGAACTTAAACACCACGAGCTGGACCGAAGAAGTATTCGTAGTCGATGAGATTTCGAAAACTATTTCGGCGACGTACAGGATTTTCGACCTGCTCAGAGAGCCTGTTCAGAGATCCTTTAACGAGAAAATGCTGCAAAAATCAGACGTGTACAGGCTCGAACGCATTATTCAAGAACACGCTTGATGGTTAGAGGCATCTACATTTGTGTGTTTCTAGTAGTCATAACGTTTCGACTAGTTTTAACTTTAAAAAGAAAAGACCTTGTAAAGGCTTTTTGTTCCTTGGTTGCAAGTGTTATTTCCTAATTGCTTAAGGCTAAAAATTATAGAACATTGCAATTATTTGCCCACAGACTTTGCTTTTGTGACCAGGACAGTGATATGTTGAAATTTACCTATTTTTCAGAACATTCCAGGTGGAATCAGTGCTGCAGAAACTTGGAGTATCTTCTAGAACGTTCTAGAACTTGCAGTAATTTAAATAGTAGTATAAATACAGGGGACTTAAGCCCACTAGTTTAGTTTAGTTCCAGCTGCCTTAATGGATACATATCTGCATTTTCTGAGATGGCATCAAGAGGCTGCAAGAACTTGGCTGACGCATTTGGCTATGTCTGCGAACAATTTAACCAGACAAGAGCGAATAAGGACTCCGTGGAAGCACCTGCTAAGGTGTATGAGGCCTATGAGTCATATTTCGGCATGCCTCTCCGGAACCTGTGTACCTCATTTTACCTGCGAGCACTGTCAACAATTTTTACGGAAGGTAGGATGGACAATTGTTGCTCGTTTCGACATTATACAAATTGTGAAACTTTTTAAAATTGTAAAAGCTTTTAATGTTAAAACGTTTTACAAATTTCAATATTATTGAAAAAATATCATATATGAAAAACGTTGCGAGAACCTCTTACACATTAGTCATGGGTGAAATAAATGTATTTTTTAGGATGGTACAGAGAGGAAAAGAGAACCATGAAGTTCTCCATCCCAAGATTTCACGGGAACCAACTGACCACTCAAGCACTGCTACTTCTTAATGGTGGACCCTTCCAAACGTCAGACTGGCACGAATGCACCCACTATCACGTATCCAAACCTTTCTTCATTCATTGCCCCAGTGCCACATTGTCTTGAGATCCCCATTCCCACTCTTCCGGAGAGAGTGCATCCGTCTGAGGAAGCGAGCGTAGCAAGTCAAAGAGGGAGTAACACTATGTAGATCCAGATGACAATTTCAGATGTGGATATGAAGAGAGAAACCCATACTACTCCAACCAAAAATACCTCAACGACTTGATCATAGATCTTGGTTTCACCAAGTCCTATGCCGAGCTTTTGACGTCTATGCTCAAGCAGTGGAGCGTGTTGGATGAAAATGTGCAGGTCTCAGATTAGACGGAGCGTCACCAAGCTTTTTTCCAGATTCTTCACCCATCAAGATTGGCTCTGCTTCTGCCACAATGTGACCGGTCTGTTTGAGGCTGTCGGTATTGACATGTAACCAGAATGAGTGCCGCCTCTTCACTGACAGCTCATCCGGGAGCCTCAACGCCGTTCTGCGCTATAGTGGGAACATGTACTCGTCTCTTCCCCTTGCTCAATCAGTGCACCTCAAAAAGGGTACAACAGCACCAAGACCTTGCTGAACTTCTTGAAGTATGATGAGTAGGGCTGGCAGGTCATGAGAGACATAAAAGTGGTAGCATTCCTGAAGGGTCTGCAAGGCGGTTTTCCAAGTTTCCATGCTATTATTACCTTTAAGACAGGTGGGACCGGCTGAGCAGACCGAGTTCTCTGTAAGGAGGAACAACATCAAGCGGGGACCACTGGTGGACCCCAGGAAGGTGCTGCTGCCACCAATGTACATCAAATTGGGCCTTATGAACCAATTTGTCAGATCTCTAGAAAAGTACCTTCAAGGCTACTTCCCTAAGCTGTTTGAGGCAAAGGTCAAAGTCGATGTCTTCGTTGGATCACAGATAAAGACGATCATGGAGTGCCATGAATTCCCCAAGAAGCTCACTAGTATGAAGAGATTGGCTTGGAACAGCTTTGACGCAGTGGTTCGGGTCTTCCTGGTCAATCACAAGGTCGAAACCTATGTTGAGCTGATTGAGACTCTGGTGAAGAACTAAAACACAATGGGCTGCAGGACGCTTTTCAAAGTCCATATCATTTATGCTCATCTTGATAAATTCAAGGAGAATATGCTAACATCCTTGGACGAGCAAGTTGAACACTTCCACCAGGACATACTGGACTTGGAACGCCGTTACCAAGGACAGTATAATGAAAACATGATGGAAAACTATATTTTGAGGGCTGATTTTTAATCGTAAATCCCGAAACGCTACTCACTTCTAAATGTTTGTGGTCATGTTTCTATTACTTTAGTATAAATACATGTTAATTATGATTCACGTGCTGTTTGTCTGACTTTATGTGAACGAAAAGACACAAATTCACCCGTGTTTTCATTGAAAATAGGTAAATTTTAAAATATCACCTTCCTTGTCACAAAAGCAAAGTTTGTGGGAAATAATAGCCATTTTCTATACCTTTTAGGCATAAGCAATTACGAACTAACACTTACTAGCCACCCAAGATTTATAAGCATCAGCTAAACGTGTAACGCAAACAGTGGTTGGCCGGCTATATGTTTATTTAGTAATTAGACAGTTGAGTCGGCTAGTCGCTTCGAATGAATAAGTGTTTAGTGTTGCTAAGAATGCCAGATTACTGAACTCACAACTACATGTATTTAGGCTGTCGGTATTGCTGAAAAGGGATTCATGAGTGATTCAAAATTTAAACGTCCACCCTTCTGCCGTATTAGTTACAATATTGTATAGGGTGTGTGGCATGAACAAACACTGTGTTGATTGCGTTATTGAGGAACGCACCATATTACTAAAAGGCGATGAGAACCTGTAACATTTTGGAAACTATTCGAGAAGTATTTGTGAACACTAATTTCGAACCATTGCTGATCCCGATTTCTGGAGCTAATAGTGATACAGGATATTTATCGACGTGCCAGTATCAAGAGCATGTGTCATGCGATTCTGCATGCAAGCTTATGTACGTCAATCCTGCGCATAACCGGCCAATGGTAATTTTAAGTGGCGACGACCGTTTTACTCGTGTTATTGTCATATTGCTGACTGAGATCAGGTGTGTTGACAGCATTAACCACACGTTGGTGATGATAAAACCAGACGGGCATGACTTTACCAACAGGGTTAACTGATATGTTATTACCTGGTGTTTGGCGATGACTGTATATGGGATCATTGTCATTCCACTAGGAGATGCCATGGAGCTGTGCGCAATGAATGTAATAATAAACCACGACAGTCAAAATTCATTACTCTTGCTGCATAACCTGCGAGTATATAATTCGTATCTAATCGTAAATTGCTGTGGCAGTTACAGAAAAAAACTCACATACATCCCAACACCTTAGAAAAGTACTTGAGCTTTTCTCTGGGAAACTGCGATTCATTGGAAGTTTAAATTTCATGAACGCTTGTCTTGATGACATGATGAAAAAAAGATCCCCAGCAGTTCATGCACAAACACTTGCAGAATTCGGTGACAAAACCGAGTATCTCACTCACAACATCATCGGTCCCAATAACAGTCTTTAGACTACGTTGTAAAGAGTATTCACTCAAACTTGCCAACGGTGACATAAAAAAGAATCAAAACAAAAGGTAAACAAATTGTGCACCACATCAAAATTACCTGCTGACACTGACAGAAGTAAAATTAAGGTGTGCAGATGAACACAATACGATCATATTATCACATTCGAATTGCGTTCTTATGACGACACAAGTAATGTGTTTGATGTTTGATGATTGTATTCCAACTTTGGCACACGGACATGTAAATATCCATGATCTACGCGGTGATCCTCTTGAGGAACTAGGATTAATATAAATCATGCGTGCATCCAACAGTATGTTTTTATGTAACAGGATTAGTAGTGTGCTTTTCCTTAAGTACACAAGTCTACACAGGCTTCAGTGTTAGAAGGACTAAAGGCAAAACGCTTCATTAAAGAAGGAAGTAGTAGTTGTCCACACTGATGTTAACCTCGTTGTGATCTGGCTAGAGACATTTATGCCATCGTCCTTCTTTAATAGAAATCTGGATATGTATTCAAATGGTTATAGCAATATAGCAAAGGAAAGGACCTCTTAACCAATGCTATCATATCTGTAACGATATACTTATTCCTGTTGACACTGAGAAAGTATTTGTATAATCTGACACGTAGAATAAGTGAACAATCGTATCAATAGAAATCTTGCGTCCTAACATACAAACGATGATCATTTGAAAGTAGTTTTTAAGAGACGGCTTATGTTTTATACAATCTTGATTATTGTTGAGCCACGTTAGGCATTTAAACATATGTAATACGAGTAGATCATGAATTTCATCCCTTAACGGTTCCCTTCTGCCTTTGTCTCCTTTTTGCGGCATTCCAACGATCCATTACGCCACTCATCTGTATCTTATTATACTCGGCCTTGTTTCCTCTCACTTATTTATCTTTCAGGCATTCGTATTTCGCATTTATCAGGTCTTCTCATCGCTGACACTGCGCATATAAACATATTCAAAAGAAAGAAACTCTTACTGAGCGGTCTTCAGCTGGTGCCCTCTTGTAAGGGGTAGAAACGAATACTTGTAAAAATTTAAAAAGAATTTTCATCCTTGTCCTTAGTACATGAATGCAATGCTCTCGGGCATTTCTGCGCAACTAAGGGTTCCCTCTCCAATACTGAGGCAAAACGCATATCTAATTTGACCGATCGACGAAAATAAAATACCGCAGTGCTTACCATTCGACAAGCGGCAATTGTTACCAGAATATTCCGTTCAAAAAATATTAAATTTGGACGCACGGGATACCACCACCGTGTTTTCATGACTCGCGATATGTCGTCTAATTCTGCGGACAGCTTTGAAAAGATGCAATGTTTATCCATCGGTCTATATAAATGAAATACATTACTTTTTACTGTTTCTGTCAGCAGTTCAGCCGAGTAATTACGTCAGGTTTATAGCTAGTTTTACAAAATTCAACGTAACAATGCCAATAGATGCCAAGCGATATTAAGCCAGCTGAACCGACCTTGTAAACAAATGAGTAAACTTCAACATTTTATTAAAATAATAAGCTATTATGTGGAAGAGAAACAACACCGAATAGGGTGTAATGTGTTTACAACGTCTCGTTTATGGGTAAAAATTAATAAAGAAACAGACTTAACGCCGGGGAAATTTCGTGACAATTATGTTATAGCGGCAAGCTGACATGATGGGTAGCGGACGATTTTGTGTGTGGGACAACTTCTTGCAAATTTGGAAACTTGGATTAAGATGCAGAAATTTTTTAAAGTATACGTTTCCAGCTTTTATATAACGTATTTATTGCATGATTCTAACAGATACATAGTAAATAGGATTTTCTGGGTTATAGTGGGGTCTTCATGTTGACATAGAGAAATCACATTTTCATATTCCTTTCGAATCGAAATGTGGGATATTTTTGTACACTTTATGAATAACATATTCCTTAATTAAAGTTCGATTATTCTTTCATGATACAAAATGGATTTTAGACCCAAAATAACACGTGATCGACTGTTTACAGAAATGACGTATCGTTGCGCAGAATTACCCGAGCCACAGAATTGGCCGACATAGTGGTATGTATATACCGCCAGCAATCTTTAAGTTTAGTTCAAATTCTCAGAAACCTTGTCGGTTCATTCGTGTTCCATCAGTAGACTGTCATTTTTTCCTTTGCCATGCATACCTATATAATTTGATACACTCAAACAATCTGGGCCTGAAACCGTGTCAATATCTGCACATTTTTGTGTAATTACACAGCATTACTTGCTAAGCTGTGCTCTCAATGCGTCATCCTAGATAATGTGCATTGCAAAGGCTATTCCTAGATACCGTGCCATGCAAAGGCTATTCCTAGATACTGAGCCTTGCAAAGGATATTTGCTTGCCATACAGTTTTCCTAATACATGTCTGGTATTAAGATTTATAATATTATGTTGGAACTTTCGAATTTATTAAAAATGGCATTTCTCAACAGAACACATCTGAAAATGACATACAATGTACGTGCAGATATTGTGATAAAACGTTTTCCAGATTATGTTGTTGTTGTTGAAGTTGTTGTTGTTGTTAATGATGATGATGATGATGATGATGATGATGATGATGATGATTTGTATCATTGTTAGAGCAGAGGTTGACTTACGCAAAATATTGACAATATAGGGGACACGGGACATTTGCTAATTATGGCTTTGCCTTTTTTGAGGAAAATCCATACAAGACCTCAGCAGTAATTCAGAAGAACTGTTAGTTACCATAGTATGAAAATTTAAGAAACGCAGGGTATGTACTAATTTTAGATTGTACTATTTATAGATTTACAAGATTTATAGCCTCATGACTTCAACTTAACACTGTACAAGAATATCGACATTTTTAAGTTTTATTTTGGTTTCGGAGATTGTGCTGTCACATCTGAATAACACATTTCAAACATCTTACACTGAGAAGACAATAAACAAGACAGTGTAACAAGATGTTATTATTCTTATATTGACTTCGATCAAATTTTTGGTAATATATGGACTCGTGGATTGACTACATGTTATTAGAAAAGATCCCTTTTGACTACCTTCCTATATTTATACCTGCAATTTATTTGCAATTTAGTTCAACCTTCTACCACCAGTTAATGCTTGTATCGTAATCTGTATACTGCCGTATACTTATATGTAGGTGGTTGTAGTAATCCATATATCATATCGATAAAGAAATGATACCTGCATATATCCAAGGGATACATATTGTGTTCCATCTGTTCTCGTCTTCGTCTCCATGAACAGCACACGCATACATTACGCAAATGGCGACGATCCAACAGTGTTTGGCCATTCTATCACATCACTCTATTACCGGGTTTATTAGCTTTCTTCTAGTGTATTATCAATATACTTCCAACGTACTTTCAGGTTCCGATGTATTTTTGATGTATGTAGACAAACTTTTGATCTGATCTCCAAAACTACCAGATACGTTCTACGAGAGCATCACGTCTTGTCTTTATACCACCAGTCAACCACTAAAAAATGGCCTTCGTCACAATTAACTAATTACAAAGAACACCAACGTGAACCAGGTTCATATTAAGGCGACCCAGCACGCAAAAATTATATTAACCTATAATCCACACATCAGACTGTAGGAAGAAAGATTCATGTGTGTCATTTTATCTACGACAAGTAAATATAGGGGACTATGTGGTGTTGCAAGTGTTATATAATTCATTCCAGACCTCAAAGTTATATAATTAATGAAGCATATAGTGTTTAATACATCGCGTAAGTCTGTTCAAAGTATTGTCCGTTTATGCATGATCAAATTTGTCAGCTTTCGTTGCTATGTTCATTGTTTCACGCCGGCATTTATCAGTACTCTCTTATGTTCTTCACACCTGTGGCCAAGGACGAAAAAAAGGAAACATTTTAATTCGACCACAGGAAGTCGAGACGACGCAATTCATTTTCTGTTTTCTCCAAATAACTAAAAAATTCGGTGTAGAGCTGAAAACAGTTCTTCGTAAGAATATTTACTAATGTAATAATGTAATCATTCAAAATGGTGGATATATATATATATATATATATATATATATATATATATATATATATATATATATATATATAGAAGAAGAAGTTGGAACTCCATAATATTGGAGTTTTGCATGAACTGGGCACAGTCATGTCTACTTTACTAAAAATGGATATTTTGCTATAACACACCCTCTGTAACCGAATTACGTTGCAAATTGGGACCCACACTTTAATTCCAACAAGTCCGTTCATGGGCTAATGAAACCTCTGCATACTGAACCCCCTGATAACGCAACACAAACAATGTCGGTTTTATAGAAGTCTTACTTTTATATGTACAACAGAAAATCTTTCACGAAGAATAGTTTACAAATATTGCTTTTATTATAACCATAGGGACCTGGAGTAATGCACCTTTAATGAATGTAGGATCTTTGTTATTTCTCCACCCATTCACCTTTTACATGGTATATCATTCTTTCGACTTTATTTAATGCAGGATATGTTTCCATCTCATTGTCTTGTTAAATTTTATTGAACTGCAGCGAATATCGTTAAGTTGTTTTTCTCTACAAACCTAACCTTTGTATTTGACATGTTTTTCAAAGTTTTCATATAGTTGCTTAGAAGGAGGCACGTTTAGTTTTATACCAGTTTCTTATTTTAAAAAGGTTCGATATTGTTTAGTAAATGTAACCTTAATATTGGGCTGCATATGAACGTTAGACATTCAGCTTATTGTATGGCAGGGCCTCTGTCGTATGTAGAGTGTTGTCCGTCTTTTACCTGTCAACAGTCCCTAGGGTACCAATCTGTAGTTTATACTGTTGATGCAAGTAACTTGTATATACCTGTTCTGACTACATGTATTAGCATATTGTATATACCTGTTCTGACTACCTTAGCTTACATTCTTCCGATATGTCACTCTGACTATAAGGTATAGAGGTCTGACTTGGACAGTTACGCGTGTGATGAACAGCATGACACCTGTATAAGCAGACATCAATCAAAAATAAAGTATTCAAATATAAATATTAATCACTGAATAGGTGTCATGCGTTATTTGCGCACGTTGTTAGTTTTAATTATCTTAATCACTAGAATTTAGCTCATATTATAACACGATTAGTTTAATAACTAAAACGATGGCAATTACATTTTGTTGTACGTACTGATGCTGCACAAATTATATTCCGCTGATTACCCGCTTACCGATCGTGCAATAACAAGATATAAAATAAGTACGTACGTATATATGTAGACTGGTTGAATCAAGTTCCATCCAAGTTCACAGTATTTTGTTGATGACTTGAATGCATGCCATACATAGGCATACAGAAAAATCGGAACCTGAATCTATTTCTAGAATTTCGGAAACCTTTTCCATAAAGGAAACAAGCAGACAAATAAGCAATCAATCCGACAGACAAACAAACCTCTCTCTCTCCGTGATAAGCTCGGATTTATAGATGCTCATTCTAAAAGCACAGAGATAAAACTTCCGTTTTAATTGTGAAAGTAGATAAATAATAATAATAATAATAATAATAATAATAATAATAATAATATTAATAATAATAATGAGGACTTTGTATAGCGCCTAATCTTTAGGAGCTCTAAGCGCTTTACAACATTAGACAAGACCTATAAGATAAAAAACATATAATATTATTACAAAAACAAACAACATAAAATTAGAAAAAACAGTAAAAACAAAAATCATGCTGAGAATATTTAAGGTAGGAAACATTATAATGTCTTTAAGTTTGTTATTGCAGTCGAAATAAGTGAGTTTTGAGAGCCCTCTTGAATGTGATCACTGTGTCTTGTGTCTAAGTTCAATGGGCAATTCATTCCACATTGCTGGGCCCTGGTTTATGATTGTCAGAAGAGGAGCGAAAGTATCTTGTTGGTGTGTACACATGGGTGAGATTGGATAGGTATGTTGGACTAGAGTCCGGCAGTGAAACGTAGCACAGAGAACAAATTTTGTGTTTGATTCTGGATCGAATAGATAGCCAGTGTAGGGTACAGAGCAACGGGGAGGTGTGCTCTGATCGTGGTACTCTAAGTATGATCTGAGCAGCTGTGTTTTGAAATTTTTGAAGTTTCTGGACTAGATATTGAGATGAACCAGACATAATTGGGTTACAGTAGTACAGTCTTGAAAGTACTAATGAACACACAAGTGTTTTAGTGGCATCAACTGAAAGATATTTGCAAATTGAGCTGATGCATCTCAGTTCAAGATATGCAGCCTTGAATATGTTCATGACATGTTGGTGCAATGTGAGAGTACTGTCCAGAGTGACACCTAGGTTTCGTACTGATTGTGTGAATTTAATGTTGGTGTTGCTGATATTTATTGTTTGACGTAAAGGATGTGAATGGGAAAGTCTTTGTGTTGTGATCAGAATGGCGTCAGTTTTATCATCATTCATCTGCAGCTTGTTACATGTCATCCATGATTTCACATCAGAAATGCACCTCTCTACACCTTGGGTGGTAGCATCAACTTCAATTGGGTGGCTACATTTGTATATTTGGGTGTCATCAGCTTACGATTGGTGAGATACTGGATGATGATCTATGACACTTGAAAGCGGCTGAGTGTACAGAATGAAGAGAACAGTTCCAAGAACAGACCTCGGTGGAACACCACAACATAGATCAACTGGGCTGGAGTGTATTCCATTTACGGATACAATTTGTGTCCTGTTGACCAAGTAGGACTTGAACCACAGTATGGCTGTATCATGAATGCCAATTACATGCTGGAGACGGTGAAGTAATATATCATGGTGTATTGTGTCAAATGCTGCAGACAAATCAAGGAGGGTGAGGACTGTAATCTTTCCGCTATCCAACGCAGAGAGAATGTCATTAACTACTTTTAGAAGAGTAGTTTCAGTACTGTGGCAAAGGCGATATGCAGACTGTACATTGCTAAAAAGACTGTTTGAATTTAGATGAGATACAAGGTGGGATAGAATAAACTTTTCTAAGATTTTTTTATATGAATGGGAGATTAGAAACTGGGCGGTAGTTCTTTAAATCGTTATGGTCTAGTGTTGGTTTCTGCAGCAGAGGCTTTACAATGGCAGTTTTGAAAAATGATGGGATTTCCCCGGGTGAGAGAGGTATTAATAACATCAGTTAGTGAAGGCAATACCGGTTCCAAGCACTCAAGCAGCAGTGATGTTGGAACTGGATCAAGTTCACATGACTTTGGTGCACTCTTCATCAGGCATCTACGTACGAAATCCATAGAGACAGGTTCAAATGCTGCTAATGGTTGCCGCTCAAATTCTGTATCCCAACTGTATGGTGACGACGAGTCAATTGAAATTGTGGTGTCAAGCTTATCTCTAATGGTTTGTACTTTGTCATGGAAGAAATTTGCAAACATGTCCGGAAGGTCGACTGGAGAGAAGGTAGTTGGAATTGGTGTTGATTTGTTCCTTGACATTAGCTTGTTAGTAGTCTCGAAGAGCTCTTTGCAGCTGAAACTTTCCATGATCTTAGTAGTGTAGTTAGCTGATTTCGATGCATGGACTATATTTGTGATATTCTTCTTAGCGACTTCATAGATTTGCTTATGAATAGTGAGTCTGGTGGAAAGCCAGAGCCTCTCAGCTTTACGACGGTCTCTATTAGCAGTGCGAAGTTGGTCCCTAACACTGCTATACCATGGAGAACACTTTTGAATTAATACTCTGCATTTGGTAGCTGGGGCATGTTTGTCAAGTAATGAACGCAGACAGTTATCGAGTTGTTTTGCGGTAGGAGGTAAGCAAGTTGTTAGGTTAGCTTGGATGTCGTGCATTAGCTTGGTTCTATTTATCATACGGAGGTTTCTCTTAGTAGCAGATAAAGGTGGAGGGTTAGGGACTGATACGTCAAGATGGCATATAATGCAGAGGTGACCTGATGCAAGGTCATGGGATATCAGGGAGGACCGTAGAATGTTATCATCAGGTCTATGAAGAATCCAGTCTAAAATGTGACCATGTTTATGGGTGGGTTGGTGAATTGACTGTTTGAGGTTGAAAACATTAATGGAATCTATGTGTTTTGATGTATTTCAGTTACCGGGACAGTCAAAGTGAAAGTTGAAATCTCCAAGAACAATAAGGTTGCCACCTATCGAATTTCCATAGTCCAGGAGATTCGGAAACTGCTCGAAAGAGAGAGAGAGAGTCAGCCAGCTTGTTTTTTCTACTAGGAGGAGGGCGGTATAGGCAGAAAAATAGGATTGACCTTTGCTCCAGTGTGAGTGTGGTTTGGACTAGTTCAAACGATGTGTGGTCGAAACTGAATGTTGTGCTGTAGTAAATAAAACAAACAATCGTTTAATAATTATTAATCTATATTGCATTATTAGTGTTATTATCATTATTATTATCATTATTATTATTATTATTATTATTGTTTCAGCACACACTAGTTTGAATTTTTTCTTTGTGCAAAAATAAAGAAATAAACGATGTGACATGGCTGGCGAAAACTCTCTTCAACAGTAAAATAATTATATCAGTCCAAGAAACCGAACTGAAAAAATCTAAGTGTGCCTAATTTCGTTTTGAAATATTTAAATATTTACCGAGACTGACACATTACGGATCCGTCCGCCGCAGCTAGAAAAGAAACGTTGTTTACTAAAAGGGAATGATCAAATGTCTCGACTACGCACTTCTCAATTTTTTAAAACCTCAATTTGACTCGCATTTCCTTATAGTTATAATTCTGTCTAGACTGATGTGGTAAATGTTGGCAAGTAAATGTACTTCAGCGGAATTACAGTGCGAATAAAAAATCCTCATCCTGAACGATAATATTATTTACATTTGTATGCGTGTGTATGATATTTTATTCTTCCTAATTAAATAACTACTCTCATCTTTTGCTTTCACAAAACATCGAAAATAATTCTTTCAGACTTAATGTTTTGTAATATTTTATAGGAACCCACTCTTCAGACAGACTACATATCTGTAATAATTGATCGAACCTCACTCGTCAAAACATAATTCTATCATTTGCACAAAAAAATATCCATTGTCTGCAATTCATCCGGGATACCGACCCAGCTTGGAGTTTGTGTTTTTCAGATAGAGATATTTTTTTTAATATAAGAAATGTAAACAGCATGTGCAATAATTAAACATATATTATAAATCTCCGCACAAGTGGCTAATCCGTCCATATATCTACAACTATGACAATTATTATTCTGAAAAAATGAAAAAACAAAATATCAGTCAGTCTAATATGAAAGTGAATCTGTTATCGTGTACAGTAAGTGTTCAATGACAACCCCAATTAAGGACACCTGATCATGAAAGACTGGTAGGAACCCACAATTTAAATTTTTACATAACTGAACTTTATGTACTTGTATTTTTCAATATATTTTTAATTCAGTTTTTATTAGAATTTTTAAAACTATTAAAAAATCTGCAACTGTTATGAAAACCCCACTTGTCTAACTTTGAAAACAACTTTTGTTCTATCCAGTGTGTATGACTGACATTGTAACGTGTTACAAATGGAAATATGATCGTGGCCTTCCTCTTGAAGGATTGTTTTTGAAACACCTGTTTTAGTGCCTTTATAATTTAGCGACCGCAAAAGTGAATTATGAAATCTTCTCAACGTAAATCTTGATAAAAAGGTCAACTGTCAAGGTCACTACTAGGGGAAAAAAAACATTGGCCAGTATGCATGCATTCATAATTTTTCGAGGTTCCTAGATAGATTTTAAATTATAATAGTCTATAGAGATACAAAGAAACCGCTATTCATTGACGTACCTATTGCGCTTTATATTCTATGATATATAACTTAATCATACAATGCAATAAATGCATGTGCGATATGAAATGTAAAACAATAAGTAATTTTTAAGAAACGAGCTGCTTGATTCATACGAAAATGAAATTTATTTACTGTTAGAGAAGCATGTTTTGTGTATATATTTTTATATTTGCTTATATACAGATTACGCTCGTTTTAAATCAAGGTCAACTGCAAACAATAGAGACCCTGAACTGTCGTCATATAATATGTTGGCAGATCAGGGTCTTTAGTGTTTGTCACTCCAAACTACGTTGACCCAGATCTACCAGGACAATATGCGACGACAGATCTCGGTTTGTGCAGTTTGAAGTTGAACTGGGCTTATAAGCGAGTAGATATTACAGATAACTCGCACATCTCATCTCTATCCGCTTGAATTCGACCTACTTGGTAGCTGAGAAAGCTTGCCTTTGGCTTCCAGCAAGAATATGGTTCTACCCTAGTTCTTCGCCACCAAATCTACTGGCCGCCATGCATCGTCTACCATGTGCATAATACGGCCTCAACCCTACAAAACCATTGACAAAAATATATGTTGCTAACGAGGACTAAAATTCAAGTATACATTTATTTTTGTTAGACAAACCAATATAACATTCATTTCATGTATTATTCCAAGGATAAAACTGAGACTTCAGATGCAGCGGGGTCATCTTGATTTTATCCTGTCTCTCCTTCCGTCTGTGTGTTCTTCCATCCATCCGTTCATCCCAAAACGCTTTGTTAGCCATATCTTGAAAACACTACGCAACGAAGACAAAAAAATTAAATAAATTAACAAACAATGACAAATGTGTTAGACATATTGTATGTAGCGTATCTGATTATATTTGTTCGGCTCATTACAGGATTATCTTAAATTTTTTAAACGTTTTTATAAAAGACGTTCTGGCTTTGTTATATAATACATTTTAGTGAAATTAATGGAACAACACACGAGGTAGAAAAAAGTAAACTTTGTAGTGTTATTTGTATTCATGTGGAGATGTACAAAGATTTTCAGGTTGGTTTGATGCTGTTTCGGATTTCTTTCAGTACTTTTAACACAATTTTGACCACATTATGCCGAGGTAATGAAAAATAAATGGTGCCATTCACAACTCCACAAAGGCCGTTGCAACAGTTTTACAATAGTTTTGATACTTTTAAATTTGTGGACGTAGAAATCTTTTGATAAAAAATATTGCTGTTTCAGGACGAAGAGAAAAATCTACTTCAGGTAGACACGTCAATAAAACAAATAGTCTTGTGAGTAGTATAGTGGGACTATATACGGACAATTGGAAAATACATTACAGACCCCCCAGACGATATACGGACAAGGTTTTTCAGACCCCACAAGGACTATATACGGAAAATCGGAATTTAACATGGGGAATATTGGGACTGTATATGGACAAGGGAAAGTGGGGTTGTTGTATAGGGACAATAAGAATGGAACAGGTGAGGTGATGTCACGGTAATGAAGATGGGTAACAGTGTTGCAAGGGGCTGAGTTCAGTTCATAAAGTATACCACACTGTATCGCGCTTGGCGGTGGGGGGGGGGGACTGACGGGATTTAGACATAGACATAGACATATATAACACATCCACCATACATAGATTGATGAACACACGTCTATGGCATAAAAAACTACAACCGACTAAAAATTGTTTTTAGGCAAGTAAGCAAATCTTTTCGAGGCTTATGAGTGGCTCTGAAAAGGGCCTTTGTTTTTTTGTTGTTTTGTTAACATCATTCGGTTAACATAGAAGGCATCGCATAGGTCTTCTTCTTGTTACGTATATCTGATTTAATTCATATTTATTTTAATTTTATTGTTTGTTTGTCAGCTTTAAAAATTTATTTTTTATTGTTCATGCTATTATAATATAATCTTGTTCACGTGATTTGGAATTTGTTTTCAGAAAATAGTTTGACCTTGACTGACTCATTTATAAACACATAAAGCTGACCTAGTTCCCGACCTTAATTCAAAATTAGTAACAGTCACGTAAATAAGTTTTTATAAATTGTCTCACAGCATAAATTCTTCTTTTCCAAACGCTCGTATCGGTGATCCGGACGATTGCCTATGATGATTTGACATACATGGGTAAGTCCGTACGGAACAGCATTGACGACACGAGAGTAGATGATTCTACGTTTGTCCACATCTTGTGACGAGAACAGGTAAAGGGGATGAAATAGTCCGCTGTTATTTATAGTGGAAGAGCGGATCGAAACTGATTGATTTTTTTTCACCAATCCTAACACACGTTACAAAATTCAGTCACAGTGTGGAGTCTGTCTTCCAATCAGAAGAGAGGGGTCTGTGACGTCACATTCTTAATACAGATGCGCTAGCGTCTGTGCACATTGAATCAATGCAACAGAGTTTTCAAACATGACGGAAACAAAGAAGACGATCAATTGGGTGCACCGGCCGTGGAGCTGTACGTTGTGACCTCAGGGATTCAGTACCAACTCATGAGAAATTTGCTATGACTGCTACTACTACATCTACCATGGTAAGTAAAGCTGTGCGTGTCAAACCTGACGGATGCGAAAGCGATACCAATCGTTATCGTGGACGTTTTACTGGTTTTCATGGTGGATGTCATCCTCCAAGTGAAACCATGCAGCTACCACCCTACGGAGGTTATTCAAAAATGAACAAACACCTGCGCATTTCACCGTACCCTCATCGAAATGAACCTTTGAAAGACGAATAATCGTTCCCTGTACGTTTTCCTGAATAGAAAGACTTTAAAAGTCGATTCCAAACGTTACAAGGAAAATGGCCTAAATAAGGACCTATCCCCAAGGAATTAGAAAGAGCCGGAATTTTCTTCTTGGGCAAAGGGGGAAAAGTTAAATGCTTCAGTTGCGGTGTATCACTTCACGAGTGGGCGCAGAAAGATTCAGCTTATCTGGAACATGTTCAATGGTTTCTGTATTGTCACTA
Source organism: Sinohyriopsis cumingii (assembly GCA_028554795.2). Classification (NCBI taxonomy): domain Eukaryota; kingdom Metazoa; phylum Mollusca; class Bivalvia; order Unionida; family Unionidae; genus Sinohyriopsis; species Sinohyriopsis cumingii. The sequence goes on from CM068838.1 coordinate 61,503,356, forward strand.
CCTACCTTTAGTGGGACCGTGGTCATTAAAGCGGCATACCATATCGTTTAAGAAACCCGTTTGGCTAGAAGTCAAATGAAAGACAACACCTAGACAAGTATTTAAAACCCATGTAAAAATAATATTCAAGGATTACCAAACAAACTGCAAGAGAAGATCTACAAAGCTGTTTGGAAGGGACTTGTCAAAGCAAAATTGGTGACTGTAGAACGTTGATGTCGAGAAATTCATGAGAAGAGAGTGAAAAAAGTCAACAAACTCGTCAGATTTCTCTGGGTCAAGTCTGCGCTCGTCCGATTGTTCCGCTTTAGAACGTTTACATTAGAAGATTTTATTGACATTCTTTACCCTTGTCATGAATAGCAGTGGTCAGAAATTATTCACTCTGTCCATTACTTTCGCTCGAGGAGAAGATTTTAAATAAAATAATGCTGACCGACATGATCATGGATACTTTACATGGGAACATTCGTTGTTTGCCTAAGGAGGAGAGAGAGCGCATTTACCAGGAGCTGGTCAAAATACAAATGATAAGCAAAAAATATTGCATTCATTACGTCACCGATGTTTAAACCACTGGTACCTGAATGCTATTTGAGGACTGATTCAGATCAAAGTCTCCCAGTGGTCAGACATTGATCAACTACTCGAGGGCGAGAAGGATTGGTTTTTTACTGAATGGATGTACTACAAGGTATACTTTCTGCAACGAATTCAAGAGGAAAAGTTAGAGGGTTTCCTAAATCCTTTACACAACATAAACTTAGTTCAAGAAGAATCTTCTGAACGGTGTGTTGTGAAACTTAGTGACTAAACCATTCAGAATTGCCACTGGAGTACGATCATATCTGTGCAGAAAGTACACTTATTGCCTCCGACAAAAAGAGGTATTGAAACGGAGTACCACGCCACGAGCTTTATCAGTGCTGATACAACAGATTTTGTGGAGTAAGGGTCGACGTGTGGTGTGTGTCTTAGTGACCTTCTTTCTGGGATTTATTTCCTTTACCAGTCGATTCATTGTGAACTCTTTACGAACAATAATTACCACTAAAAAAAGGCATCAAAGTGGTCCCTTTAAATGATCACAAGAAACTCATTTTGTTAAAAGCCTTCCGTTTTCATCTGGATATTTCTCGATCCCTACGGGGAAAAAAGACTCGTCAACTTGTAGGTACTGAAGAGGTGTACGACGATTTGTGTGTGGCATATGACTTGCACCCTCACTGGATAGATGTACGTGACTGGAAAAGTTTGGGTGTCGAGTCTTAGACCAAAGAAGTGGCCAATTATGCCCAAAAGTTGCGATCCTCAATTTAAACGTCTAGTGCAAAAAGTAACTTTTTAACAGTGTTAGTGACAGTGCCAGAAGAAGGACCCGTCACCGATGACAACTACTCCCTTCTGGACAGGGGTGTCATGGACATTCCCGAAATGCCATTCAAGAATGACACCTGTGTGACTGTACCCAATGTAGAGATTCTATGAACATTACACACAATCCCTAGGACACATTCGTTACCAAAACCATGTTGTACAGTAACCTGTTTATATTCCACTTTGATCGTTTTCATGTGTATTTCATCGTTGAACTTAACCATTGGGCTCTTATTTATTTTTGTCTTTCATGTTTTTCCATATTAACTTGTAATAAAGGTGTCTTGATAAAAGTATGAAAACTCGTGTCTTGTCTGTCTTTGTGTCAAAAGTGACATTCCCTACACTACGGCTACATCTACTGTCTCTTCTCCCTCTTCCTCCACTTTCAAAGTCATCGACGAAGACTTAAATCGTCCCATTTGGGAGGCCTTATATATTCGCCATCTTTCAACATTGTAATTTCCGAACCTAAAGGTTCAGGTAAAACCGAATTTGTCAAACATTTGATCGAACATAAACATCATTTGATCGAAAGTCCATCCCAACGGATCGTGTGGTGTTACAAAGAGCGGCAATCGGTGTACAACCTCTTGCGAGAAAGTCAAGGCAATTCCATCGTGTTTGCTGTATGGTATTCCTGGCGAAAACGACGGGATCGAGTCTGAGCCTAGTCAAGCACATTAGGCCATTTTCGACATGTTAGGAGAAGACGAAGAAGAAATTAAACTGTGGTTTACGCACAAAGGAAGTCATCGTAATGTTAGTATGTTTTTTTTTTACATCAATCAACATTTGTTTAAAAAAGTAAACCCATCGTACCATCAGTCTCAATGCTCATTACGTGGTCTTGTTTAAAAGCACTAGAGATAAATCGTAAGTGCAAGTCTTAGCCAAACAGTTAGGAACGCCTTGGCTGACTCATGAGTAAGACGATGCCACTCATACCCACACGCCTATTTACTTGTGGATTTAAATTCCAACGACCCCGATTATTTGCGATTTCGTACCCATCTGTTTCACCACTAGTTCCAAGACGGATTACATGTCGTGTACACGTCGCAATCGTTGACTTGACAACCAAAAAATCTATACAAACCTCAGACACTTTGGGTCTCTCTCATACAGAGTCAACATGACCTCCCTTCAGTCTAATATTCCTGTCAATTGATTCGTGCCTATGGCATCAGTCGCGAAAAAAATCCACGAATACGTACTCGTATCTTAGAAGCCAGTCTCAGAGACGTCTTACCATGATTTACGTTGACATCACGTCAATGACTGCAAGGCATCATTCACATTCCTCATTAAACTAAACACTTTGGGAGAGAAACAAAGAAGCCTTGATGCATCTGGTCAATCGCCGCATGGACACTCAAACCAAAAAGTAAATCATATTGAAACCTGGATGTAGCGGTTTTCCAGGACATGTCATCATTCGATCCCTCTTAAAATCAGATCCTAATGCTGCCAAAGTTGTCCCCAAGAAAAAAGCCACACCCAAAGACGCCAAACTAATCCAAAAGAAGAAAAAGAGCAACGGTGTCAAGACCAGGTCACATCCCCATAAAAAAGCCCACAGATAAAGAAAAAGTCCCCAGAAAAAAGAAAAGTAGAGACAAAAAACAATTCTACCTTCAAGAGAGACACTTCAGACACGAAGCAATCTCATATTCGCAAACAACGACTGGAAGCGACGGTGACTGTGTCTCAAGTAGCCTCAATTACTTCCACTTCTCCGTTGTTGGCGATACCTGCCGAACCCAATTTGACACCCGTACTTCCTCATTTGATGAAACATGGAAACCTGCGTCACCAAATACTTCTTCTACATCGGCGACACCCTCCTCTTCTTTAGCTGCAGTAGCAGCTGCTCACAAAGTACTTGCTCCCACAATCAAAGTCCAGGAGACATCGTGTATGTTACAGAGTTTACTGGATTTGTCCAATCAAAAACTCTCCCGATTTAGTCCGTTATGAACCCTTCCATGACGTGTGATGCTTGTCATGAAATTGATTCGACGTAAAGAGAATCAGTGGCGACGCATTCCAATATAAAAAAGGCCTGATAGTAGTGAATTGGGGCACTTTAGCGTCAAGGTGAATTAGCATTACAGACCCCCCCCCCCCCAGGCAACTTTAGCGTCAAGGGAAATTTAACATGGGAAAAAATCATGGGCAACTTTAGCGTCAAGGGAAATTGAACATGGAAAAAATCATGGGTCACTCTAGCCTCAAGGGGAATTGAAAATGGAACAGGGTCGGGACCCTATTTTAATAGGGTCCCGACATGATGGGTCTATAGGGTCCCGACCTGATGGGTCTATGGAAAGGGAACAGGCGAAAATTGAAACAGGGAGGGGTCTCTGTTTTTCTTAACAAAAATAAAAAATAAAAAAAGGGTAGGCAATTGAAAGTCAATCTCTTTTCGAGACCTATGAGTGGCCCTGAAAAGGGCCTTTGGATTTATGTTAATATGCCCTTAACATAATGGGCATCTGTGGCATCTTCTTGTCCTCAAGCTGCATCTTACTGCAGGGCCATAAATCAGAGTCCTCTTGAGGCATCCTTGTCTTTCCACATACACTCTTTGTATCCACAGACTGGTGTCTGACTTGTGGACAACTGTCCACTTGGATCGAACATACATTAGCATGTCAGTCCTGAACATCATTGAAGAAACAAGGGTGGATGATTCGACTGTGGTCCATATCTTGAGGCAACGAGAACAGGTGAATCAATGCAGTGAACTGCGTTTATTTATAGGTAGAGGAAGGATTGAAACGGATTGCGTTCATTGACCAATCCAAACATGCGTTACAAAATTCAGTCAGCTCGTATCCAATCCGAAAAGAACAGTCTGTGACGTCACGTGGTCTATATAGATTCGCTAGCGCCTGTGTGCAGTCAATCTATGCGACGGTTATTCAACATGACGGAATCTCAGAAAACGATCCATTGGGGTGCACCAGCAGTGGAGACCACCCAAGGGAACCCGGACTTACTTTCAGAAGAGGTAAATTGGGATTTTGTGGATTTTCTTACCTCGCAAGAATTTGTTCCGGAACCTTCGTCACCTTCTTCATTACCGGACGTGGAGAATTTTAGACAGAGACAGAAAGAAGAATTGGAGAAATTTATACAACGACAAAAGGAAGCGGAACAAGCTTTTCTCTTACAGCAACAGAAGCAAGAAGAAGAGGTAAGAAAAAAAAAAGCAAGAAGAAGAAGAAGTAGCAGCAAAGAAACAAGAGGGTGAAAATCAAACGGTCACGGTACTGTTAGACATTTTAGCGGAGTTAAGAAGTCTGAAACAAATGTATCAGACTTCTTTATTACGACCGAAGAGAATACGACCTTCCCGAGCTAAACACGCCAACCCTGTGACTAAGCCTACCGTACCACCCTAAGTGATTTCAACCAAATCATCATCATCATCATCAACAGTACGCAGTCCAGAAGTAGGCCTTGGCCGTGGCAAAGGCTTAAGGCAGTTAAAGTTGATTGCTTAAACTCACCCCTACACCAAAAAAGGCCCTTTTCAGGGCCACCCACGTCTCTCGAAAAGAGATAAACTTTCAATTGCCAATAACTCAAAAAAAAAAGAAAAAAAGAAAAAGAACCATTTTACCCCTATAGTACGTGTCTGTGTATGAGTGCGTGAGTGTACGTTCTTATTTTAAAATCAAAACCCAAAGACATTTACCTTTTTATACCTAATTTATTCTTTTATCAATATTTACAATCCAATTCACAATTCACAACAGAGCACTTTAAAAAGTTCTTACACTCCTTCTGTCTCATTGTTTAGTCTCTCTGTTTTTTAAATTTCTTCGCCGTCACATTCTTTGCCTCCTCTTCCTCCTCACTTTCTTCCCTTCTTCTTTTCTTCTCCTGTTTCTTTTTCTTTACCTGGCTGCTTTCTTCCTCTGAAGAATCCCTCTCTTCCTCTGAAGAATCCCTCTTTTCTTCTGACTCCTCTTGTTTCTTTTTTGGGCAATCTGGAGACCAATGTCCTTTTTCTTGACAATAATAACAGGTATCTTGACTTTTGTCTTTTTTAGCCCCTGTTTTTCTTTTTTGACGGTCTGGACACTCTGAAGACCAATGCCCTTTCTTTTGACAGATATAGCAAGTATCTTGACTTCTATCTCGAAAGGAAGGAGAGTAGTCCGTCGGCTGGTCTGAAGAGAATTTTCTAATGACCCCTCGCAAAGCTCTGATGAAACGTTCGATTTGGCTAGTCTCTTCCATCGTTGTGCTCGGTTTGAGAGTGAAATGAATAGTGAAAGGACAAGACACACACCCTTTTATATACGCTGGTCTGCCATGACTATAAATTAGTCCATGCTGTTTAAACTTGAGTCATTTGACGTTTTGCACTCAAGATGAAACGATCCAATTCATTTGAGAAGAAAGAAGAAGAAAGTAAGAGGTAGAAACGTGATCTATCGCCTCGTACCAGGGCTGAGGTCTTGGCACAAATTCATGAGAGCGATTTTGAAGAGGACATGAGTGAACCAGAATCCGAACCCTCTAAACAAAGTTCACCACCCTTAGTCAACCCTGACAAATACTATTCCATTCGAGAGACCGAAAAGCGCTCCTCTAGAAAATTTAGAACCACGGCTTACAAATACATGGTGAAGTTTAAAGATTTCAAGGCTGAAGTACCGTTAGAGAAAGCAGAAGGGTTCATCACCGGGGTGTGGGATTCTTTGCTCACCACACTCAAGCGACAATGTCAACCCAAATAAGACGATCTCTTGAGGCTTTCCATACAACACGACGGTTTGAAATCCCCTGTTTGGATCGAGTTTAGCAGTCCTGCAGAATTGACTGCTTCCAAAGTCATGGACAAGATTCAACACGTACAACAATCCAATGACCAGTTTGACATCACCGATGGAAAAGCCACACTGGACATGACCCACGTCTCTCCTCCTCAAGGGACTGGCCGCAAAAAAGTCTTATTGGTGGACGAGCTTCGCAGCACCAAAAAGAGTCTCGTCCGAATTCACAACCCTCAAGACCAGATGTGTTTAGCCAGGGCCATCGTGGTGGGACGAACCTATGTCAACAAGAACGACACGGTAGAATGGAAAAGAGCCTGGAAAACTATTCAACAATCCGACCGAGCCAAACAACGAAACGAAGCAGAACTCCTGTTACGACAAGCTGGTTTACCCAAAGACAAACCCTGTGGCATTCCTGAAATGCAAAAATTGCAAGATGCCCTAGCTCCACGCTACACCTTGAAAGTGCATCCTCAAGAAATGTGTGGGCCTCTGTTGTTTCGAGGGAAAGACTTTAAGGACGGAAAATACATTCACGTCTATCATCACGATGACCATTTCGATACCATTACCACTATCACTGGATTCCTGGGATACAGTTATTACTGTGAGAAATGTGACTATGGCTATAACAATCGAGAGCAACACAATCATTGTGGATCGAAATGCTCAGGATGTTTGGCCTCTCCACCCTGTCAGAGCGAAGGACAAAAACCAGTGCATTGTTTCACTTGTCTGCGCACGTTTGTCAGCCCTGCCTGTTACCAACAGCATTTGAAGACGCAAGGTTCACAGAAGAAATGCGCTTGTCAACTGCTGAGATTGTGCCCTACGTGTGGACAAGGCCTATGTACCAATAGTGCCAAGACACACGTATGTTCAGGAAAGAAAAAATGTCACATTTGTCACCACATCGTGGACTTGGAACACGAATGCTACGTGCAAAAATACCAACCCCGACCAGAGAAAGAGGATGGACACAAGAAGAAAGGCAATTTCATCTTTTTCGATTTCGAATGCATGCAAGAGACCGGCATTCACATTCCTAATTTCTGCGTGGCTCATCGAGCGTGCGAGAAGTGCATTCAAGAACCTATTTTCAGTCATTGCCCTCACTGCAGTAAGATTCATGGAGGGCGTGAAAAAATCTTTCGAGGACCGAACACGTTAGCCGATTTCGCCTGATGGGTCTTAGACCCCATCGACAAGACGTGGAGCCAAGAGGACATCGAATGTTACGGAGATTGTCATCGTCATGCCACAGTGATGGCTCACAATTTCTCAGGATACGATGGACAGTTTCTTTTGAGGTACTATACGGAACATGGCACCGAACGTCCTAAAGTCACTTTGAACGGAGCCAAAATCATTTTCATGCAAGTGGGACAAGTGCAGTTTAAAGATTTGATGAGTTACTTAGCTATGCCTTTGAGTCGAATGCCTAAAACGTTTGGAATGACAGAAATGGCTAAAGGGTACTTTCCACACTTTTTCAATACGGAAGCCAATCAACACGCCGTTCTACCCCATTTGCCTGAGGCTCACTATTACGACCCCGACAACATGCGTACCGAACAACGAGAAGCTTTCTACGTTTGGTACCAGGCTCACGCCTCCGACCCTTTCGACTTTCAGGAAGAAATGCTAAAGTATTGTCGTTCCGACGTGGACATTTTACGGCGATGCTGTGGAAAATTTCGAGAACTGTTCATGGAACACGGAGGGGTCGATCCTTTGAAAGAAGCTTGCACCATTGCCAAAGCGTGTTCCTTAGTGTACCGGCAACGATTCATGCCTGAAAACACCGTGGCTGTCATCAGTCCTCAAACTACCAACTATGTCAAGCGTCAATACTCGGTCAAAGCCCTGCGCTGGTTACATTACTTGTGCGACAAGGAAGACAAATGGATTCAGCATGCCCGCAACGGAGGAGGTGAAAAGACCATCGGAACGCATTCGGTAGATGGCTGGGACTTAGAAAACCCCAAGATCGTGTACGAGTTTAACGGTTGCTTATTTCACGGATGTCCCGTCTGTTACCCTGACCTCGACACTAAAAATCAGTTTTTACAACGAACCATCGAAGACTTGTACCAGGCTACTTGTCAGCGACGCCTAAAGTTAGAACAGGAAGGATACCAAGTGGTGGAAATGTGGGAACACGAATACGATCACCGTTTGAAAACCGATCCCGAATTTAAACGCGTCGTGGAAAGCTACCAGTTCATGGACCCGCTGAACCCGAGGGATAGTTTGTACGGCGGTAGGACCAATACCACCTGTTTGCTGTACGAAGCCGACGAAGAGAAAGGAGAAGAAATCAAATACTTGGACGTGTGTTCGCTGTATCCCTACGTGTGCAAATATTGTCGCTTTCCTGTAGGGCACCCACAATTGTTCACGGAACACATCGACCTGAAAAACATTCGACAATACGAAGGTCTGATCAAGTGTAAAGTTTTGCCTCCCAAGGACTTGTACCATCCTGTCTTACCTCACCATTGCCAAGGCAAACTGATGTTTCCTTTGTGCCGTACTTGTGCCGAAACGTGCAACCAAGATCAGCCTTGTCAGCACACCCAGGAAGAACGGGTTTGACGGGAACCTGGGTCAGCGTAGAATTGTTCAAAGCTCTGGACATGGGATATCAACTGTTAGAAGTGTACGAAATTTGCCACTTTCCCAAGACACAACAATACCACAAGGGTGACCCCACTCAGAAAGGCATTTTCGCCGACTACGTGGATGCCTTTCTGAAACTGAAGCAAGAAACCAACGGCTATCCGTCCTGGTGTCACACTCCCGAAGACCAAATAAAATTCAAAGAGAAATACTGGGCACAAGAAGCCATCCCTTTAGATCACATCGAGAAAAACGAAGGCAGGCGATCGTTTCCCAAAGTGATGTTAAATTGTTTGTGGGGTAAAATGGCACAACGACTGTGTGTACCCAAGACGGAGTATTTGACAGAACCTTCCCGCTACTTCCAGATGATTCACGAGAAAACCAAATACATGAAACACGTGGACGTCGTTCGCGAGGATTTGATCTTGGTCAATTACGAAGAAGATCTGGACTTTGTACAAGACGACCCTTTTGGAAATGTCATCATTGCGGCTTACGTGACAGCTCATGCTCGCTTAAAATTGTACGAAGCTTTAGAACTGTTAGGGGAACGCGTCCTGTACTTTGACACGGACAGTTGCATTTACATCCATCAACCGAGTCAACAGCACCCTGACATCGACGGAGACCGTTTAGGAGCCTGGACAGACGAGCATCCCGACGACAAGATTCTAAGTTTCGTCAGTGGCGGTCCTAAAAATTACGGCTACGAATACCGGGACAAACAAGGAGAAGTGCACACGCAGTGCAAATTGAAAGGATTGACTCTGAATTATCGTACCAGTCGTGTGGTCAACTTTGGGGTATTGAAAGAAGCCTTGCAATCTGGAGAGGATGAACACTTTAAAGTGACCACCTATCAACCCAACAAGATTGTACGTTTACCCACTCACCACCTTGTCAGTCGACACTTGGAAAAAGTCTATCAAATCGTGTACCAGAAGCGAGTGCGACTGCCCAGCCACTTTACTTTGCCGTATGGACATGTTCGTATAAAACATTGGTTGTAAGAGGATAGCCACCCACCAGAAGGATGATTTCGAAACAGCAAGAATCGAGTGAGAAACCCGATGAGAACTCCAAGTTCAAACCCTACCATTTTCCAGTCTTCTTACCTGACTATTGTGATTGTGCCCGTCGATTGGACACGTTTCAGAAATGGCCTACGGATAGGGAAGGATTACCTTCTTCGCATGTTTTAGCTAGAACAGGATTTGTCTACTTGGGACCTGAGTCAGGATTGGGATATGAAGTACAGTGTTTCGCTTGTGGCCTGAAGTTACGAATGGATCTATGTATCTATAAAGATTCAGCTATTCTGGAACATACTCGATGGTCTCCGCACTGCCCTTACCTTTCTATGGTCTTTCCACCCATGACATTACGGTACAATGATGACGGTACCTTAGAGACGGTACCTTCCAAAACAAGACATAAAAACGGAACGATGTACAAGCTTGAGACTGCATTGCGACTAGTATAAAAAGGGGCTATAGTCAAGATCGATAGTTCATTGGGACTACCAAGACCAAGCGAACAAGATGAATACTTTCAGAGAAACACAAAACAAGTTCAGACAGGTACACTTCAAGTGTGGGACTTCTGAAGTGGAATGCGATTGTGAGCCTTGCGATGGGAACGATGCTGTACGCTGTGACCTTAGCGATGCCGTAAAGCATCATGGAAACTTTGTTCTCACTACCCCTATCATGGAAAGTGATGCTGTGCGTGCCAAACCTGAGGGATGCGAAAGCGATGCCGCTCGTCCTCTTGGACACTTTACTGGGTTTCGTTTTAAAGGTGAATGTCCACCTTCACGTCTACCTCCCTACGGATGTCATCCAGCCCTGAGCAAACCCCTGTCCATGTCACCAAACCCTCATCGAAACGAACCTGTGAAAGACGAATATTCGTTCCCTGTGCGTTTGTCGGAATACTGCGACTTTGAAAATCGTCTTCAATCGTTCAAAGGAAAATGGCCTAAGTATCTGGGAGGCCCGAGCCCCGAAGAATTAGCCAGAGCCGGAGTTTTCTACTTGGGCGAAGGAGATAAAGTCAAGTGCTTCAGTTGCGGTGTGTCACTTCACCACTGGGAACCGCAAGATTCGGCCTACGTAGAACATGCTCGATGGTCACCGAGTTGTCATTACTTACCCTTAGTTGGACCGAGACATTGAAGTAACTTACCATAATCTGTTTATGGATACTTTACAAGAGAACATTCGTGCTCTGCCTGTGGAGTTGAGAGAACGCATTTACCGAGAGCTGGTCAAAATACAAGTCAAACGTAAAGAACAGTTGCATCCGTTACGTCACCAGATCTTTAACCACTGGTACCTGAATGGTATAAAAGAACTGATTCGTCAGAAATTGTTTCATTGGTCAGACATTGTTCAAAATTTTGAGGTCGCCAATGATCGACATGTTCATAATTTTGGTTACTTCGAGATTCACCTAGTGTAACGCATTGAGGAAGACAAGTTAAAGGATTACCAACATATTTTACGTGGAATCTACTTAGCGGAAGAGGAAACTTCTAAACAAACTCTGACGTTTAGGTTACAGTATGCAAGATTTAGATTCCCTACTGGAGAACGAAGATCTCTGGCTAGAAAGTACGTGTATTGCATCCGAAAAAAAGATAATATATAAACAGGCTGCCATGCCACGACTTATGTCACATGTAATTGAACAGGTTCCGTGGAAGGAACTCAATGACCATATTCAAACCGTGGATCATTACCATCAATTATTACAAGAACTGTATCCATTCAATTTGGGACGACGCATAGTGTGTGTCTTAGTGACTTGTTTTCTGGGATTTCGTTTACCAGCCGATTCTTTGTGGACTTTTTACGAACAGTACTTACCACCCCATTCAACATGAAAGTGGTGCCTTTAAATGTTCACGAGAGACTCCTTTTGCTCAAAGCCTTACGTTTTCATCTGGATACTTCTCGACCTCTACGAGAAGAAAAGATTCGTCAACGTTTAGCTACCCAAGACGTGTATGACGATGTGTGTGTAGCTTGTGACTTACACCCCCATTGGACAGATGTCCGTGACTGGAAAAAATGGGATTTTGAGGCATGGACCCAAGAAGTGGCCCAGTACGCTCGAGAGTTGTGATCCTTCCTTTCAAAGTCCAAAGAAAAAAGTTACTTTTCAACCTGTGTTAGTGACGGTGCCAGAAGATCCCGTCACCCAGGATAGGACTGTCGTGGACAGGCCTGAAAGACCCTTTCGGGAGGACACTTGTGTGACCTTACCCCCTATAGAACTGGTCAGAACATTACCCAAAACATGTTGTACAGACACTTGTGTTTATTCCACGTTGATGGTTATCATGTGCCTTTTATCGTTGTGCTTAAGCCTTTGGCTTTTATGCATTTTTGTCTTTCGTGTTCATGTTTAAAACATTCAATAAACGTGTCCTGAAAAAAGTATATAAACTCTTGTCTTGTCTGTTTTCGTGTCACAAGTGACATTCCTGACACTATGGCTACCTCTGCTGTCTCTGCTCCCTCTTCCTCCACTGTCAAAGTCATCGACGAACACTTAGATCGTGCCAGTTGGGAGGCTTTGTATCTTCGCCATCCCTTTAACATGCTCATTGCTGGACCTAGCGGTTCAGGCAAAACCGAATTCGTCAAACGTTTGATCGAACATAAACATCATTTGATCGATCGACCACCTCAGCGGATCGTGTGGTGTTACAAGGAGTGGCAATCGGCGTACAGTCTCTTGCGAGAAAGTCAAGGCGACTCCATCGTGTTTGTGGAAGGCATTCCTAAAGAAGACGCCTTAATCGTCTCTGACTCCCGTCAAACCCATTTGGTCATTTTTGACGACATGTTAGGAGAAGACGAAGAAGAAATTAAACTGGTTCACGCGCAAAGGGCATCACCGTAATGCCAGTATCGTTTACATCACCCAAAATTTGTTTCAACAAAGTAAAGCCCATCGCACCATCAGTCTCAATGCGCATTACGTGGTCTTGACTCAGGCGTACGACGACGCCACTCAAACTCCACATGCCTATTTACTCGTCGATTTGAAACCTACAACCCCCGATGATTTGCGATTTCGTACCCACTTGTTTCACCACTGGTGCCAAGACGGAGGGCCTGTCCTGTACAAGTCTCCGTCCTCGACTTAACTTCATTCCACAAAAAAATCTATAAAAACCTCAGACCCTTTTCGTCTGTCTTACACAGTTTGAACATGACGTCCCTTCAGTCGCATCTTCCCGTCAAATTGATTCGTGCCTTGTATGGCATCAGTCGAGAAAAAAATCCACAAATACGAGCTTGTGTCTTAGAAGCTAGTCTCAAAGAAGTCTTACGATGGTTCATGGTGACAGCACGTCAATTACTCCAAGGGATCATTCAGATTCCTCATCAAACCAAACGCTTTTTTGATCGAAACAAAGTCGCTTTGACCCAACTGGCCAATCCCCGCATCGAAACTCAAACCAAAAAACAAATCATTTTGAAACCTGGAGGGAGCGGTACTCTAGGAGGGGTCATCATTCGCTCTCTCTTAAGATGGGATCCTAATGCTCCCAAACTTCTCCCTGAGAAAAAGGTCAAACGAAGCTCCAAGAAGAAGAAAAAGACCAGGTCCCCAAGGAGACCTGTGTCTCCAAGAACTTCTCCAGTGGCGGGACCCTCCTCTTACCAGACACCACCCCGGAAAAAGAAAAGAAGCCCCCAGAAAAAGAAACAGAGAAAAAGTCCCCAGAAAAAGAAAAGCCCACAGAAGAAAACTAGTCGCAAGAGAGGCACTTCGGCCAGGACGCAACCTTACACTCGCAAACCACGACCTGCAAAGGCGGTGACCGCGTCTCCGGTAGCCTCAGGTTCATTCACTTCCCCGTTGATGACACCAAGAACTGAAGAGTACTTGGAGACGTTGATCACACCAAGAACTTCTCCGTTGATGACTCCAAGAACTTCCCCAGTGGCAGGACCCTCCAATTTAGTGGCAGTGGCCGCTGCTCACAAAGTACCTGCTCCCAAAATCAAAGTTCAAGAAAGATCGGGCATGTTACAAAGTTTACTGGGTTTGTCCAAGCAAGAACTGGCTCGATTTAGTCCGTTACGTACCCTTGCACGACGTGTCATGCCTGTCCTGAAGTTGATACGATGTAAAGACAATCAGTGGCGACGCGTTCCAGTATAAAAAAGGCCTGTGACCAAGTCGGGGTATCAGTGTTTTTGGTGCTGAAGACTCAAAGATGTCACCCTCCAGAAAACATCCCTCTTCTAAACAACCCCAAGGAAAGAAAAGGAAAGGACTGCCTCCTCGTTTAGTCAAACATGGGGACAGGTTATCTGTCCTGTCCAAAGCTTCTCCACCTCTACGAAAAAAACTCATTCAATCAGCCTCCAAAGAGGTCATCGATACCGTGTGCGAATGTTGTTTGAACGTCTTGAAAGGCACGATCCCTTTGTCCAAACACCAGAAACAATGCTTAGGCAAACGTCGTCACGTTCTGCGCCAAATGGTTCAAAAGAAAATTCCCCTTCGTCAAAAGAAGAAGATGTTGGTCCAACGTGGAGGCATTTTACCCCTCTTGTTAGGCCCCTTACTGAAAGGGGTCTTGGGAACCATGTTGGGAGGACTGGTGGGAGCAAGATAAAAAGGCCCTCTGAAGTCCGAAGATCTCAGAATCGACCCCTGACAACCCCATGGAAGGACGAAAACTAGCTTTAGTGCCTTACAAACGATGGATGGAATACCATCGTTGGCAAGAACAACGCACCCCGCATTTACCTCCCAATCCCCATTTGAGCGAGATGTCCCAGTTACAACACGAATTGCAGTCCTTGATGGATCGCCAAGATTTGTCCGAAACAAAAAAATCGCAAAAGTACGGTCAACTCTTGCAACGACTGCAACTCTTTCACCAGAAAGCTTTAGACGAAACAGCTCTACCCACTCTGAAAGATTTTAAGACCTTGATGAAAAGTCCAGCACCATTACCAGTACCACTACCACCACCACTACCAGTGACCAAGACAGAAAAAGGAGAAGAAGAAGAGGAAGGGTTTCAAACTCCACCAGAAAAAGTACGCAAGTTAACAACACCATCTACCTCCAGAATTGGATGGATTAAAAAGATGATGACCACCCCTTCTTCATCACAAGAAAAAAAGAAAGTGAAGACAGAAGTGAAACAAGAAAAAATATCCCCTGTTCCGACATCCTCCTCCTCCTCCTCGACACCTATTGCCGGTCGCACACGCAAAGCATTGCAATCCAAGAAAGTACCCCAAGAGAAAAAGAGTAGCATCTTCCAAGAGTGGGTGCCTTATTAACACACAAACAAACAAACAAAATGGAAGAAGTGTTAGCCAGCATTTACTACGATCCCTCCCATCCTGCAGGTTACGCAGGAGTTCAAAAATTGTATCGTGCTGCCAAAACTCGACTGAAAAGTCTCCGTTTACCTCAAGTGCAACGATGGTTACAAGAACATGCTACTTACACTTTACACAAACCCATTCGACGCAAGTTTTCCAGAAGTCGCACCCGAGTGGAAGGCATCGATCATCAATGGCAAGCCGATTTAGCCGATGTCTCTCATTTGGCCAGCTACAATCGTGGCTACAAATATTTGTTTTGTGTCATCGACGTCTTTTCGAAATTTGCCTGGGTCGTGCCCTTGACTTCCAAATCGAGCAGCGAGTTAGAGCGAGCCCTGCAACGAGTGTTGAAACAAAGCGGTCGTCACCCTCTTCGATGGCAAACGGACAAAGGTACCGAATTTCTGAATCAAGCTTTCCAAAAAAAAATTAAAGAAACGTGACATTCATTTTTTTACCACCGAGAATCCCGAAACCAAAGCCAGCATCGTGGAACGTTTTCAACGCACTTTGAAAGAACGCATGTGGAAATATTTTACGCATCACCACACTCTGAAGTACATCGACATCTTACCGCACCTGGTGCAAGCGTACAACCAATCTTACCATCGAAGCATTGGACGTGCCCCGCAAGAAGTGACTCCCGAGAACGAAGTGCTGGTGTTTGAGCGTCTGTTTGGTACGTCCCCGACGAGGGCTGTCCCCAAGAAAAGTGGAGAGTTGACCGTAGGAGATTGGGTACGCATTGGCAAAACCAAACGCACTTTCGACAAAGGTTACTTACCTAACTGGACGACCGAATTGTTTCGTGTCGCTGGACGAGTACATGGCCGTCATCCTGCCGTCTATAAATTGGAAGACATGAACGGAGAAGTGCTCAAAGGAACGTTTTATTTGCCCGAGTTACAACGTGTCAGCAAAAAAGAAGACGACGTGTACGACATCGAAAGCATTCTCGAACGCAGAACCCGTAAAGTGGGCAAACGACGTGTCAAAGAAGTCAAAGTACGTTGGAAAGGATATCCACCCAGTTTTGATTCTTGGATCGACGCTTCGCAAGTCATCGACTATAAAAAGAAGTGACCATCATGCCCTTTCAGACAGACGCAGCTACGTCGACCACTCCTTCACCTAGTTCTTCTCTGCAAGATTTACAAAAGCAACCCTTGTGGGTGTGGTGTGGAGAACGTGTGCCTAAAACGCAAATCGTCTTTTTCTGCCAAATCTTCGTGGTGTATTGTGTCATCGGGGCAGCCATTGCCAATTTGAGTTTGCAACAAGGAGACAAACAACTGTGGACCATTTTGTTGAGCAGTTGCATCGGTTACCTGCTTCACAATCCCTCCATGAAATTCTCCTCGAATGGGAACCACGGGAACCTTGTGTCCAGTGCCAGTGCCAGTGCCAGTCACGACTCCAACCATAACCACAACCAGAACCCCATTTTGGGCGGAGACACGCCTCTGACGTCCAGTAACCCCTCGGACAGCCATAGAACTCTGGAATTATGAGTCACCAAAACCAATTTTACTTAACCTTACCCAGTGACAGTTCCATGGAGGTGTTTCCCCACAACACGTTGTGCTGTTACACGGCCATATTACCTCAGGGCATCCCATTAAATCACGAAGCCCATTGGGAAGTGGCTTTGGTAGAAATGATTTACCGAACACAAATCAAAAACATCACTGAAACTCAAAACACTTTTGAGGTCGAAATTCTGGACCCAACAGTGCAGCAAACCATGACAAACACTCCTCAACATAAATCACTTGCGAAGACCCCAATACCCCGTAGCAGCAGTGACACTTCTCCTCCTTTTTACGTTTATCACTTTAAAATTAACCCAGGCCATTATTTTAGTGGTCAACATCTGGTGGAGGCCATCGCTGACAAATTCTATGCAGCATTTGACAAAGTTCTGACCATACTAAAAAAACGTGTCACCATTGAGTACCACAAACTGTCTCTCCGTCTACTCATCAAATTTGAAAGTGAGGAAAAAAGTATACGTATTAAATTTTGCCCTGAATTGTATGACATTTTGGGTGGAGACCTCAATATGGTCACGGATAAGCAGACCAAAGAGATTCACATGGCAGACATTGACAACAACGGGCATTTTGCAAGGTATTTTCGTTTCCCGGTAGAACTGAACCAGGGACTGAATTTGATGTTTGTGTACTCCGATGTGGTGGAGTACAACGTGGTGGGACACACCTCCGTGCCGTTACTGCGTGTCATTCCTTTCAAAGTAAATTCTGCCACGGTCACTGACGAGGGAGGTGGAAACACTTACCACGTTCACCGCGAATTTGTACATCCTCACTCTTTGCTTGTCAGCAAGTCATATTTGGACACGGTCAACATTGCTAAAAAAGGAGATCTGGGACAAAATATTCAATTCACCAAAGGAAAAGTCACGCTGAAACTCCATTTTCGAAAACGGTTCTCTAGCGACTCGTAAGTCATGTATCCAGTGTACCGAGGGGTTGCTCGACAGCGAGGACACGGTTTAGGAGATATGTTGAAATTGGCCTTTCGTTCGGTGGCTCCGGTGTTGAAACCGATGGTGACACGCGGATTGCACGCCTTGAAAGATGCGGCACTGACGCAAGGCAAAGATTTTCTCCAAAATGACATCATCGACAAACAAAACCCTAAAGAAGCCTTCATGAGGGCAGGCAAAAATGTCTTGCTGCAAACGGGCAAAGACCTTTTGGGCCGACGAGAAACACCTATAAATGCCCTGCACGCTACCGAGTCAGGCATTCAGCAAGGACAAGGCAGAAAGAGACGACGAAGAAAACACCCTTTCACCAGACTTCACACGTCTAAAGCTAGAAAGGCAAAGAAAAGAAGAACTGTTCGAGACTTAGACGTTTTCAATTATTGAGACACAGAGAAAAAATGATGCACCGAGAGTCATGCGCTTGTTCCAAGTCGGAACTGGATCTGTTTGCCATGCCCCCCACGGTGATGACGATGCAAGAATCCCAATGGGTGGAATTTCACCCCGTCTCCTCATTGACAGATTCCGCTGCCATCGAGTTTGAAATCAAGGGACAGCCCGAAGATTACATCGATCTGAATAGCAGTTACTTGTACTTGAAAGTCAAAGTTCTAGATAAGGATGATGATGGAGTAGAAGACAGTGAGAATATAGCTCCCGTCAACAATTTCATGCATTCGTTGTTCAGCTCAGTGGACTTGTACTTGAATAACAAACTGGTCAGCAGCAGCATGGATACTTACCCTTACCGTGCCTACCTGGAAAATCTCTTGACGTACGGAATAGATGCCAAGAATACTAATCTCAATGCCTGTGTGCTATGGGAACCTGACGAAGCGAAGGAGTTTAACACATTAAATAAAAGCAATGACGGCTTTGTGGAAAGACGAAGCAAAATCTTAAATAAGAAGAGTTTAGAACTGATGGATCGTTTGCATTTGGACATGTGGTTGCAAGAGAAATATTTGCTGAACGGGGTAAATGTTCGCTTGAGACTGAATCGTAGCAGTGCCGCTTTCTGTTTGTTGGATGATAGTACTGCCAAAAGCAAAATCGAGGAGGCCAAACTCTACGTACGACGCGTGGAAGTGTTACCTAAAGTGGGAAACGACATCAGTCAAACGTTGAGCATAACGACCGCCAAGTATCCCATACGACGCGTGGAAGTGAAAACGTTCACCATTCCCCGTAACCATCATTCCATGATCGAAGATCATCTGTTTCAAAGACAGTTACCCAAGCGTTTAATCCTTGGTATGGTCTTGAATTCAGCCTTCAACGGAGCCTTCGCTGAAAATCCTTTCTACTTTCAACACTTCGACGTGAAGAAAATCGAAGTCAGTCGCGATGTCAAGACCTTGTGTACCCGTCCTTTCGAACCTGACTTTGGTGACACAAAGATGAATTACTTGAGATCGTACTTGTCCCTGTACGAAGCCACCGGACAATTAGGGACCAACACCAATCACGGCATTACGTACGAGGATTACGCAGGAGGCTATGCTTTGTGGGCTTTCGATTTCACTCCAGACCAAGGCAGCGACGAGGGACATTTCCACCCTATAAAATCTGGCCAGATTCGTGTGGAACTTCAGTTTGCAAAGCCACTGGACGAGACAGTGAACGTCATCCTGTATGCAGAATTCGATAATACCATAGAAATCAACAGTTTGAGAGAAGTCATTATAGACTATTAGAAGCTATGGAAGACTGTTATCCCTCTTTACCTAGTGGAGAAACTTTGGAGATGGAATGTGAGGAGACCGTGGAAAAAGAATCTCAAGACAAAGACGACGAAGTTATGATGAAGTCAAGATGGCCAGAACAAGAAGCGCATTTAGTCTCCTGTTTTGCCAAACACTTGGTCGAAAAAATGACGGAATTGATCAAAAAAGATTGCTATGGATGTCAAAACGATCATCCCAGTCGAATTCAACACGATAAATGCCTGATGCTGTGTGAAGAAGAAAAATTGGACGAGTATCTGGACGAAGCTTGGAGTCTCATCTCGGACGAAGTCGTGTTGCATCAGTGGTATAAAGACTTGCGTGAACATTCTTGTCCACCATTAACCACTCAAGAGATCCATCGTATCGAAGCTCTCCTGAATCAGAGTGAGGAGACGAAACGAAGAAACGGTTATTTGTCAGACATTTTCAAGCAAAAAGTCAGGATCGAATTGATGACTTATTATTACCTGTGAAGAAGAAAAAAAACAAAACATGGATACCTGGGAACTTTATTACCTTTTGAACCACAGTTCGTACACTGCTTCTTGGAATCCTGTCGTCTGTGCTAAAGATGAACTCCCTCATCGCAAACCTCAAGCCCATCAAGCTTATGTGATCAACACGGACGACAGTCATCTCCCAGGAACCCACTGGGTAGCCGTCTACTTTCCTCAAGAAGGATGTGTGGAATATTTCGATTCGTATGGATTGCCTCCTTTGGAAGACGATATCATTGACTTTATGAGAAGAAATGCTCAGATCACCCGATTCAATAATGTGAAATTACAAGGCACAGATTCCTTGGTGTGTGGACAATATTGTGTGTATTTTCTGCATCATCGCAGCCTGGGCTATTCCTTAGAACATTTAGTGACTCATTTTGATCCTCGTTCTTCTTCTAGAAACGATGTGAAAGTAGATCGATGGTTTTGTGACCATTATGCTTATCTTTTGTCTCAAACTAGGAAACGTGGTGCCCATCAATGGCCTAATGACTTCCAACAGTGGAAATCACAATTTCATTCACAACGTTGTCAGCCCTGTTTAAAGTAGAGTGTGAATTGAAAAAAATGTTTGAGATTTAAAAAAAATGTTTGACGTTACATTGTTGAATTATTGTTAAAAAATGTTAGAGTTGTTTGTTAGTGTTAAGTGATTTTGAATAAAAAAAATGTTGTGTTTTGAAAAAAATCCCTCTCATGACACTCATTGAACGTTACGGCTCGAAAACCGTAGAGGGATGTTTTCCTTCACGTCCGCGCTTTGACTTTAAAGCCGGGGCAGCCTCCAGTCTAACCATCCATTGTAGACTCATCCTCCTACGAAGATGTGCTTCAAACTAGCTAAGCTAAACGAAGCCTACGTGAATTTGCATAGGGTCAGATACAGTCTGATACCGAAAGCTGAAGAGATAGAGAATGTGAGAATGTTAAAAGTCACTGAAGACCTGATAGAAGAGCTCTTCAGAGAAATAGAAGTGAACAGGGAGAAAGAAGAATGGACAGAGAAGTACAGACTTCAGAGACAGCAGCAACAGCAACAACAACAGCAGCAGCAGCAGCAGCAACCTGAACCTGACAGAGGCTTTGTCGATTGTCGTATCGACACCAATGAGTTCTTCTTCTCTTTCCGAAGAAGCAGACCTATCGTCAGAAAGTCTATCCTCAGAGGACGTCGCATTCTTAGAAACTAAAAGATCGCCCTTGCTTCAACTTCGCACACAAAAAAACAGCCCTTTTTAGGGCTACCCAATACTCTAGAAAAGAAATAACAATCGATTTGCCAATGTGTGTATGTAGAGTAGTGTGAATATAAACACTGACTCTTTTGTGATGTGAGTGTATGTGTTTGTGTGGATAGTAGATCATGATCATATTTTTTTTTGCTGTTTGACGTGCATGGAGAGTAGATTTGTAGATTTGGGGATTGATTGGATTGCTTTGCGTATGTGAATAGTATATTGAAGTGATTAATGAAAATTTTTAAATTAGTAATGGGAAGTATAAAAAAGTGAGTGAGTGTTTCTTTTAGGTCCGCGCGTTGTTTGGTCATGATCTAGGTAATATCAATTTTGTTTTAGGGGGATGTTTTCTGGAATATGCCAGGTGCATACTAAATGAACTGGCCGCGGAGGCCATTGTCGAAGAGGGAAGGATGAAAGAGGAGGAGGAAAGAAGAAAAAAAGAAGAGGATGAAAAGGAGAGAAGAAATTTCAGAATCCCAGAGACAGAAAATTGGGATTCTGAAGCCACTTATCCCGCCTCTGCACTCCCAAGAAAAAAGGTAAAAGGAGACTGGGGAAGAAGATGTGTGTGTGGTGCCAGGCGTGGAAGGTACTATCATTAACCAGGTTTCACTGGAGTTCAAAAACAAACAGCCCTTTTCAGGGCTACCCAAACCATTAGAAAAGAAATAACAATCGGTTTGCCAATGTGTGTATGTATAGTAGTGTGAATATAAACACTGACTCTTTTTTTATAGTGTTTGTGTTTGTGATTGTAAGCGCTCACGTACGTTTGTGTGAATAGTAGATTTGGGGTTTAATTTTAATGCTTTGCGTGTGTGAATAGTAGATTTTGGGTTTGTTTATTGCTGCTTCACGTATGTGGATAGTAGATCATATGAAATGAGAAAAGTAGGGGATGTTTTCCTTCACGTCCGCGCGTTTTAAGTGATAATCTAGGTAATGTCAATTTTGTTTTAGGGGATGTTTTCCATCACGTCTGCGCTTTAACTATAAGAACCCACAAAGTTCGTCGTTCGCACCATTCTAAGGAATAAAAAAAGAAGATGGAAGTGTCCCAACTGTTTAATGATTTAAGGCATGTTTATTTTTGGATGGTGGATGGTGAATATGGAGTTGAAAGGATTGAAAGAGATTGGAGGTTAAGAACCTGTGTGCACTACGTGAACGAACTAAAATTAGCCAGGGAGATGATAGAAGGATTAATTGAAGAAGAAGTGAAGAGACTGAGAGGGCTAATAAATCCCCCTTATGTCAGAGTGGGGACATTAAAAGAGGCCCTGGAGAAGGTAGAAGAAGTAAGAAGGTTTTTGGAAGAGATAGAAAAAAGGTCAGAGTGGCCCTTTGTCAAAAGGAGTGTTGAAAGATTGAAAAAAGGGGAAGAAAAGATGAGAAAGGTGATAGATGAAGAAGTGAAGAAAATAAAGGACAGGTGGGCAAAATATAGAAAAGAAGAAGAAAATAGAAAGAAAAAGGAAGAACTAGAGAAACTGAACGCTAACTGGATAAAAATCCAACAGAAGTTCCGAGCCATGGGTCACCCGGACTGGATACCGGAAAATGAAAAGAAGAAGAAGAAGAAAGGAGTGATGGAAAAAGTAAGGGGATGGATAAATAAGTGGAGGAGTTAGAAGAAGAAGAAGAAGAAGAAACCCAAAGGCCCTTTTCAGGGCCACTCATAGGTTTCGAAAAGAGATTGACTCTCAATTGCCTACCCTTTTTTTATTTTTTTATTTTTGTTAAAAAAATAGAGACCCCTCCTGTTTCAATTTTCGCCTGTTCCCTTTCCATAGACCCATCAGGTCGGGACCCTATTAAAATAGGGTCCCGACCCTGTTCCATTTTCAATTCCCCTTGAGGCTAGAGTGACCCATGATTTTTTCCATGTTTAATTTCCCTTGACGCTAAAGTTGCCCATGATTTTTTCCCATGTTCAATTCCCCTTGACGCTAAAGTTGCCCATGATTTTTTCCCATGTTAAATTTCCTTTGACGCTAAAGTTGCGGGGGGTGTGTGTGTCTGTAATGCTAATTTCCCTTGACGCTAAAGTGCCCCTATTCACTACTCCTGATGCAAAGAATCGAAATCAGTAATTTTGTCCTTTAGAACACCGAAAGACGTCAACCCCTAGGAGCCATCCGTCTACTAACCCCAAAGGAAAGAAAATGAAAGGACCTCCTCCTTGTTTAGTCAAAAATGGGGACATGTTGTTCGTCCTGTCCAAAGCTTCTCCTGCAATACGAAAAGACTCATTCAAACAGCCTCTACACACCAGAAAAAAATGCCTAGCCAAACATCGTCACTTTCTTCGCCAAATGGTTCCAAAGAAAATACCCATCTGTCAAAAGAAGAAGATGTTGTTACAACGAGGAGGAATTTTGCCTATATTGTTAGGATCCTTGCTGAAAGGAGTATTGGGACAATGCTGGGAGTACTCATGGGAGAAAGATAAAAAGGATAAAAAGGTCCTTGTTGGCCCTTTCCCACACACCCAGAGAGAAGAACTTGAAATTTAGGTAAAAAAGATGATGTCCACTCCTCCTCGGATAGAAGTAAAAAAGAAAGACAGGAAACCAGAAGTTAAAAATTAAAGAAGACCAAAGCCATTTCAACATCACCCCCACCCCCACCACTAACCCCGACTTCTATCCCGGTGGCGCATCGAACACGTAAAGCCATTTCAAAACCACCATTTCGCCTCATCCAAAGAATCATCAGCGAGGAGTGGGTGACCTATTAAAAATGTAGAAGGTGTTAGCCAGCATTTACTTCGACCCATCCCATCCTGCAGGTTACGGATGAGTTCAGAAATTGTATCGTGCTGCTAAAACCCGTCTGAAAAGTCTCCGTTTACCTCAAGTGCAAAGATGGTTACAAGAACCAGCCACGTACACTTTACACAAACCCATTCAATGAAATATTTTTAAGAAGTTGCACCCAAGTGGAGGGCATCGATCATCAATGGCAAAGCCGATTTAACCGGTGTCTCTCATTTGGTCACCTACAATCGTGGTTACATAGTTTAGTTTTGTGTTATTGACGTGTTTTCTAAATTTGCCTGGGTGGTGTCATTGTTTCCAAAATCGAGCAGTGAATTAGCGCGAGTCCTCAAACTGATGTTGAAACAAAGCAGTCGTCACCCTCTTCGATGTCAAATCGACAAAGGCACAGAATCTTTTAACCATACTTTCTAAAAGGAATTAAAGAAACGTGACATTCATTTTTCATCATCGAGAATCCCGAAACTAAAGCCAGCATGGTGGAACGTGTTCAACGCACCTTGAAAAACGCATGTGGAAAATGTTTACTCTAAAACACACTAAGCACATCGACGTCTTACTGCACTTGCTTTAAACACACAGCCAATCATACCATCGAAGCATCTGATGTTTCCCCCAAGAAGTGACTCCCGAGAGCGAAGTGATTGTTTTTGAGCGCCTGTTTGCTCCGTCCCCGACTGTGATAATCCCGAAGAAAAGTTGAGTGTTTGGAGCAGGAGTTTGAGTGCATTGGCAATACTTACCCATCTGGACCACCGAAATATTTCGTGTCTCTGGATGAGTCGTGGCCCTCATCCTGCCGTCTATAAATCGGAAGACATGAACATGGAAGTGTTAAAAGGAACGTTTTACTTAACTGCGTTACAACGCGTAACGAAAAAAGAAGACGAAGTGTGAGACATCGAAAGCATTTTCGAACGAAAAACCCGTTAAGTGAAAAACGACTTGTCAAAAAGTCAAAGTACGTTGGAAAAGATTTCCTCCAAGTTTTTTTTTCTTCAATTCTTTGATCGACGCTTTGTAAGTCATTGAATTAAAAACAAGTGACCATCATGCCCTTAAAACAACCTCAACTACTACTACTGTAGTGACCACTCTTTTACTCAGGTCTTCTCTGCAAGATTTACAAAAGCAACCCTTGCTGGGTGTGGTGTGAAAAACGTTTGTCTAAAATGCAAATTGTCTTTCGCTGCCAAATTTTTGTAGTGTGTCATTGGTGATGCAATTAACAAATTGAGTTTGCAATAAGGATGGCAAACGATTGTGGACTATTTTACTGAGCAGTTGCAGCGGTTACCTTCTCCCCAATCATTTCCTGAAATACTCCTCAACTGGAACAACAGGAGTCTTGTGTCCAACAGCAGTCAAAACCCCAACAATAACGACCACTACAATAATCCTCTTTTAGATATTCCTCTGACATCGAGTGATCCCTCGGACATCAACAGAACTCTGCAATTGTGAAAACAACCAATTTTACTTAACGTTGCCCATTGACAGTTCCATGGAGGTGTTTCCCAACAACACTGTACGCTGTTTCATAGCCAAATTACCTCAGGCCATCCAATTAGATCACGAAGGTCATTGGGAAGTGGCTTTGGTGGAAATCATTCACCCTACTCAAATCGTATATATTCTGTGTGTTGCGGTCGATGTTCATGACGAGCAAGTGCAAAAGTACTTGAATACCAATGTAGATTATAAAATGAAAACACTTAACTCACTAACTCAAAAGTGGACCTATAACATTATAATTTCACGAGGCTATTATTTTAGCGGTCAACATTTGGTGAAAACGATTGCTACTAGGTTCAATGCACAGTTTCTTAAAGCTTTGGAGAGTGTCAGAGAAAGTGCCACCATTGAGTTCCAAATGTTCTCGTCGCCTGTTGATGAAATGTTCGGAGAGAAAAGTGGTGTCCATTTTATTTTGTCCTGATTTGTTGACATTTTGGGTGGGGACATGGACATGAGGATATCAATGATCAAGAAAAATGAATAACTATTCATTTCTGACAACGATTCCTTTACCAAGTTTTTTCGTTACCCGGTAAAAATGAATCAATGACTCAATTTGACTTTGTGTATTCCTATGTAGTTGAGTACAACGTGGTGTGACACACCTCCGTACTGTTATTGCGTGTCATTCCTTTCAGAGTGGATTCTGCCACGAACGCTGACGCGGAAGGTGGAAACTCATATCACGTTCACTGAAAATTTTTACGTCCTCATTATTTGCCCGTCAGTAAGTCGTATTTCGACACTGTCAGTTGGCTATAAAAGGACATCTGTGACAAAATATTCCATTCACCAAAGAGAAAGTCACGGTGAAACTCCATTTTGGAAAACGATTCTCAAACGATCCGTAAGTCATGTATCCAGTGTACCGAGGGGTTGCTCGACAGCGAGAACATGCTTTATGAGATATGTTTAAATCGGTCTTTCGTTCGGTGGGGCCGCTTTTGAAACCGATGGTGACACGAGGATTTCACGCTTTGAAAGATGCCGAAGTGACGCACGGTAAAGAATTTCTCCAAAATGTCATAATCGACAAACAAAACACTTAGGAAGCTTCTTGAGAGCAGGCAAAAATGTCTTGCTTCAAACGGGTAAAGAGATGTTTGGTCTGCGAGACATTCCTATAAATGCCCTGGATGCCACAGTAAGGACAAGGCAAAAAGAGACGACGAAAACACCCTTTCAGAGGACTTCATACTCATAGAGTTAGAAAGACTAAAAAGGAAGAACCGCCCGAGACATAGACGGTTTTGATTATTAAATAAACAGAGAAATAATAATAATAATAATGATGCACCGAGAGTCTTGCGCCTGTTCCAAGTCGGAACTAGATCTATTTGCCATGCCACCTAGCATGATGACGATGCAAGAATCCCAATGGGTCGAATATCAACCCGTCAGCTCTTTGGTGGATTCAGCTCCCATCGAGTTTTAATTAAAACGACAGCCCGAAGATTACATTGATCTGAATAGCAGTTACCTGTACCTCAAAGTTCAAGATAAGAATGGAGGTAATATAGAAGATGAGAAAGTAGCTCCCGTCAACAATTTCATGCATTCCTTGTTCAGCAGAGTAGATTTGTACTTGAATAACAAACTAGTCAGCAACATCATATAAACTTACCCTTATCGAGCGTACCTGGAAAATATCTTGACGTACGGAACAGACACTCATCTGGATGACTGCGCGCTATGGAAACCAGATGATGCGGACAGTTCGACACAATATCGGATGACAACGATGTATTTGAAGAGAGATGAAACAAAATCACAGATGAACAGATTTCAGAACTAATGGATCGTTTGCATTTGGAAATATGGTTGCAAGAGAAGTATTTGATGAATGGTGTGAATGTTCGCTTGAGGCTGAATCTCAGCAGTATTGCTTTCTAATTGTTTGCTGATGCTGACTATTACAAAACCATCATCCAAGAAGTGAAAACCTTCACCATTGCTAAGGGTCAGCGATCCATGATCGAAGATCAATTGTCCCAAGAACAGTTACCCAAACGTTTAATCATTGGTATCGTCGAGAATCCAGCCTTCACCGGAGCCCACAATAAAAATCCTTTCCACTGTCGGCACTTCGAGGTGTCCAAAATCTAAGTCAGTCGAGATAGCATGACCTTGTGTACCAGACCCTTCGAACGTTATTTTGCCAAGAAGAATTTCTTGAGATCGTACATGTCTTTGTACGAAGCCACGGGACAGCTACGGACCAGCAGTAGTCACGACATTATGTACTAAGAATATGATAGAGGTTATACTTTGTAGGCTTTTTATTTCACTTCTGACCAAAGCAGAGCCATTTCCACTCTTTAAAATCAGTCCAGGTTCGTGTGGAAATTCAGTTTTAACCGAGACGGTGAACGTACTCCTGTGTGCCAAATTCGATAATACCATATAAAAAAAAAGATTGAGAGAAGTCATTCTAGATTATTAGAATCTTTGAAAGACTGTAATCTCTTTTTGAATGGTGGAGAATCTATAGAATTGGAATGGGAGGATACCGTGGAAGTAGAACACAAAGACAAAAGAAAGAGGACATAATCATGTCTGATGCTGAGTCAAGAAGAAAACTTGGACGAGTATCTGGGCGAAGCTTGCAGTCTCATCCCGGAAGAAGCCGCGTTGCTAAAGTGCTAAAGTGGTAAAAAGACTTGCGTGATGAATCGTCTCCTCCAATGATTGCATTAGAAACATCACACCGAAGCTCTCTTGGCTCAGAGTGCGGAGACGAAGCGAACAAACGGTTACTTGTCAGACATTTTCAAACAAATAGTCAGGATTGAATTGATGGCTTATCATTACATGAGAAAACAAAATCAACAACAACACAAGAACACAAAAATTGATACCTGGAAACTTTATTACCTTTTGAACCACAGTTTTGTATACTGCCTCTTGGAATCATGTCTTATATGCTACAAATTAACTGCCTCATCGCAAACCTCAAGACCATCAAACTCAGGTCATCAACACGGACGACAGTCACCTCCCAGGAACCCACTGGGTAGCCATCTACTTTCCTAAAGAAGGTTGTGTGGATTGCCACCCTTGGAAGACGACATCATCGACATTATAAGAATAAATGCTCAGACAACACGATTCAATAACGTGATATTACACGGCACATATTCCATGGTGTGCGTATTTTCTTCATCAACGCAATCTTGGATATTCTTTAGAACATTTAGTGACTTAGTTTGATGGTCACTCTTCTAGAAACGATGACAAAGTAGATCGATGGTTTTGTGACCATTATGGCTATCTTTTGTCTTTAGTTAGGAAACGTAGTGTATAGCAACGGCCCAATGACTTCTATCAGTGGAAGTCTATCTTGATTTCACAACATTGCCGAAGTTGTCAAAAATAGTTTGTTATTTGAAAAATGTTTGTTTCTTTGATTGAAAAAATATTTTTTATTGTTAATTGTTGGTTGTTTGTTATTTGAATGAAAATGTTGTGTTTTCAAAAAATGTATGCCGTTTGTTTTCAGTTTTTATCATGATACATGCTCTTTGACTTCACTCTATCCTTCACGTATATTCGTCATTCACATGTTCATTTCAATGAGGGTAGGGTGAAACCGGCAGGAGTTTGCTCAAATTTGGATGACATCCGTAGGGTGGTAGCTGCATGGTGCCATGTGAAGGTTGACATCCACAATGAAAACCAGAAAAGAGTCCACGATAATGAGTGGCATCGCTTTCGCATCCGTTAGGTTTGACACGCACATCATCTCTTTCCATGGTAGGTATAGTAGTAGTAGTAGTAGTAGTAGTAGTAGTAGTAGTAGTAGTAGTAGTAGTAGTTATTGCAAAATTCCCACGATACTTTGCTGAGGTCACAACTTACGGCATCGCTCTCATCGCATTCCTAGCATCGCACAACACTTGAGAATCATCGAACTTGAATGATGTCTGTTTAATAGGATTCGTCATTCTCGCCTTGTCTTGGTGGCTACAATGAACTATAGATCTTGACGTTGTCCCTTTTTATATGCTGGCCAATATCGACGTGACCGTACGGTAAAGTGAAGTGGTTGAGAAGCCGCACTTGCTTTTGGTACACGATTTGATACAGGTTTTGCAAGAGTCGACGATTTTGTGAGTGGGTAAACGTACGATCTTATGCGGTTCGTAGGTGGTCACATTAAAATTGCCGTCCTCTCTAGACTGAAGGGCTTTGTTCAATACGCCAAAGTTCACCACTCGAATGGTGCGATAATTGAGAATCAATGATTTCACGTTACACTCCGTGCACTTCTTGTTTGTACCGGTATTAGTAGCCGTAAGGTTTAGGACTGCCACTAGCGAAACTTAAAATCTCTTCGTCCGGGTGTTCGTCTGTCCAGGTTCCGAAACTGTCTCCTTTGATGTCAGGGTGACGTTGACCCGGGCGATCAATGTAGATGCAACTGTCCGTATCAAAGTACAGGACGCGATCACCTAACAGTTCTAAAGCTTCGTACACTTTTAAGCGAGCATCGGCTGTCACGTAAGCCACAATGATGACGTTTCCAAATTTGTCGGCTTGTACACAGTCCAGTTCTTCTTCGTAATTGGCTAAGATCAAATCCTTACGACGACGTCCACGTGTTTCATGTATTTGTTTTGTCGTGAATCATCTGGAAGTACCGAGAAGTTTCTGTCAAATACTCTGTCTTAGGTAAACACGGTTTTTATGCCACTTTGACCCACAAACAATTTATCATCACTTTGGCAAACGAACGGCTTCCTTCGTTTTTCTCTACGTGGTTTAAAGTGATGCCTTCCTGCTCCCAGTATTTCTCTTTGAATTGCATTTGGTCTTCGGGAGTGTGGAACCAATAAGGATAGCCGCTGGATTCATGTTTCAATTTCAGAAAGGCATCCACGTAGTCTGCGAAAATGCCTTTATGGATTTCGTCGCGATTGTGGTACTGTTCTGTCTTGGGAAAGTGTTAACTTACGTACGCTTCTAACAGTTGGTATCCCATGTCAAGAGCTTTAAACAATTCCACGGTGACACACGTTCGCCGCAAGGCGCGTTCTTCCTGAGTGTGCTGACAAGGCTGGTCTTGGTTGCACGTTTGGGCACAAGTACAGCACAAGGGAAACATCAGTTTTCCTTGGCAATGATGAGATAAAACGGGATGGTATAAGTTCGAGGGAGGCAAGTCTTTGCTCTTGATCAAGTCTTCGTATTGTCGAATGTTGTCCAAGTCGATGTGTTTCGTCAGCAATTGCGGTCGCCCTGCGGGAAAGAGACAATATTTGCACACCTAACGATACAGGAACACATGCCCAAGTATTTGATTTCTTCTCCTTTCTCTTTGTCAGCGTGGTACAACAAACAGGTGGCATTTGTCCGTCCTCCATACAAACTATCCCGAGGATTCAGTGGGTCCAACAGCTGGTAACTTTCCACAATGAGTTTTAACTAGGGATCGGTTTTCAAACGGTGACCGTACTGGTGTTCCCCCATTTCCACCACTTTGAATCCTTGCTGTTCTAACTTCAAATGCCGCTGACAAATGGTACAAGTCTTCCATGGTTCGTTGTAACAACTGATTGTTAGTGCCACGTTGAGGGTAACAAAGGGTACATCCGAGAAAATAAACATTTGTTAAACTAGTACACGATCTTGGGGTTTTCTAAGTCCCAGCCATCGACTGAATACGTTCCCATGGTCTTTTCGCCTCCTCCTTTGCGAACATGTTGGATCCATTTGTCTTCCTTGTCGCACAAGTAATGCAGCCAGCGTAGGGCTTTGTCTGAGTATTGACGTTTGAAAAAATTCGTCGTTTGATGACAGTCAGGGTGTTTTTGGGCATGAATCGTTGATGGTACACTAAGGAACACGCTTTGGCAATAGTGCAGGCTCCGTATTGCGACTGAATTTTGTAACGAGTGTTTGGATTGGTGAGTAAACTCAATCCGTTTCGATCCGCTCTTCAACTACAAATAACCCCGTTCACTGTATTCCCTTCACCTGTTCTCGTCACAAGATGTGGACAAACGTAGAAACATCTACTCTCGTATCGTCAATGCTGTTCCGTACGGACTTACCAATGTATGTGAAATCATCATGGACAATTATCAGGATCACAGATACGAAAGTTTGGAAAAAAAAGATTATATGTGGAGACACAAGGCTGTTTGATTCTCTTTTTTGCCTAATTTGTTTTAGTTAGTTGCATAGTTGTTTGTACAAGGTCTATCGTCTGTGTTATCTCTGTCTCTGTCCCGCCAGTTCTGTTCCCGCCAAGCGTTCTGGGTTTTTTCCCGCTGTTTGCTCCGATTGAGGTCAGCCACTTTCTACATTGTTGCTAATCGTCAGTACCGTGACGTCACCTTACCTGTTCCATTCCTATTGTCCCTAGACAGTCCCAATACCTTTTGTCCCTCTATAGTCTCACTCATTTTAAAAATCCCCATGTTAAATTCCTATTGTCCCCAGGGTACAACCACCTTAATTTAACTTTAAAGTCCCATTTTTCCTAGGGTATCCCCATTCACTACTACTGTCCCAGTTATAGCTTTGTCTGTTTTTCAACGTCTAGCCTGATGTTATTTCACCTGACAGGCATGAATTTATTTTGGTTATGCTGTCGTGAAAAAAAAATCTGCCTAAGTCAAGGACTGCAAAAATGATACCACAGAAAGACAATGATAAGTTAACTATATAATTTCCTTCTGAGAAACTCATTATCTCCAAGATTAACGAATTACAATTTACCAGGGGCGTCAGTAGAAAGATATATATATATATATATATATATATATATATATATATAGAGAGAGAGAGAGAGAGAGAGAGAGAGAGAGAGAGAGAGATAGATAGATAGATAGATAGATAGATGGATGGATGGATAGATGGATGGATGGATAGATAGATATATAGATAGATAGATGGATGGATGGATAGAGAGATATATAGATAGATTGGAAAGAAACGCGTACGTACATACATAC
Source organism: Sinohyriopsis cumingii (assembly GCA_028554795.2). NCBI lineage: Eukaryota > Metazoa > Mollusca > Bivalvia > Unionida > Unionidae > Sinohyriopsis > Sinohyriopsis cumingii. The sequence continues at coordinate 61,535,768 of CM068838.1, forward strand.
ATGCATGCATGCATACATGCATGTATGCATACATACATACATACATACATACATACATACATACATGCATACTCCTTATAACATTACATGCAAAAACTTATCTCGATGCACATAAAGACATGTTCATTCAGACAACGCTGAGACGCGTTCATTCACGTATGATGACACCACAAACAAATAAAAGAATTATCGGTAGGTCATATGAAAAATATCTGACATCTCTTGACATCTAGGTTTAATCTGCTTCGCCGATTGTAACATGATATTAACAAGTTAGGAAATTGTCAAATACATGTAACTTATCATTTCTTCGAATCATAATACCCCTCCAAAAATGCTTAAAAATAAAACGATAATTAGGAAGTTAATCTACAAAATGTTCAAGATCAGAGAACAGATGGAACACCTCGTAGAGTTCTACCAAATTGCATTTCGAAAATACTCCAATAGACTGATAATGCAGAAAATGGATTAAATCGCTGAAAAATATAGGTGAACTTAGTCACTTAGTTTCTATCGCATTGATTGGCTGATCATAAAAAGATGAAATATCGGCGATTTAAGAGAACGGTAGGTTTAGATAAGCTAGTATATTGCAGACAAGTATTACCTTTCCTAAGTCCGAATAAGCAATGTAGCACCCCAATTTTTCAAATTATTACTAATATCTTACGCAAAAAATAATTTAAATGTGTAAAAGGTCATGCAGTTTATATTTATTGCTCAAATTCACAAATAATCTCATTTCTTGCTGAAAGAATTACTTCTACGGAAACACACACACACACACACACACACACACACACACACAAACACTCAAGCTCAAGAAACTATGATGGGAAATCTTACATTTGCACGTGTGAAAATATACGGATATTTTTCACTTATGAAAATATAGAAGGAAAAGAGTAAAAAATAACAAGTATTACGTTGCCTGATGGGAAATCTTGAATTTTGACATGTGATATAGGAATGAACAAAATGGGAAAAATATTATACCAGTAATTTTCTATATTAGGTAGAGTGTCTAGTGCAACCGTCGTTGGTTCGAAACCCGCTAAGGCCATCGTCCCGTGATGATGGTGTTCCTGAGAAGAAGCTCTTTGAATTATTTAAAAAATACAATTTATCAGACAAAAACAGAACAAGGAGCCCCAACAATTGACTTGAAGTATTTTACCCACCTTTTTGGTTTCCTTTGCTTTCCTGTGATATACTTAAACGCTCCTCTTACCACATTGCCATGATATTGCTGATGTACAATTAAACCTGATACATACCGCGAAAGAAGCAAACACAACACAGACATTTCTAAAAAGCAACCTCATTGTCCGCAGACATGTAGACTAACTGCCTATCTAGCACTAGTCAGATCTGTGTTAGAATATGGTTGTGCTGTCTGGGATCTATACTACATTAAGGATGTTGATGTTATCGATAAGGTTCGACACCAGGCAGCAAGATTTATACATGATGACTACAAAACAAAGAAGCAGGATGAGTGACCAAAATGTTAACATACATGGGTCTACCATCACTCCAAGACAGGCGTAGTGGGATTTGTTTGACAAATCTCTATAAAGTACTCGAGGAATTAATGCCGACTCTTTCACCAAATATATTTTAAAAATCATTAAGATAAAAACACCAGACTAAAGCAAAAATTTTTCTCCAAATTTTGAAAGTATAAACATTTTAGAAAAGCTAGTATCAAATAATAGTAGATGTTTCGTAGTTGAGCAATTTATTACAGAACAATTTAGAAATATTTCTTCGTAAAAACAGTTATGGACTCGAATGATCTGAGTGACAGTGTTGTGTGCGCGCAATCAGTGGAGAGCTTCAAGACAGCTCCTGAACAATACCACTAACTTTCTAGTCGGTGCTCTCTTCCGGTGCAAATGTATGCCGTAACTGGCCATGCACTGTCCCCAATTCGATTCAGATTCAGATACCAACGTATTAAAAAATATCTTCTTACACTCGTCAGAACTGAGGTCTGAGACTCTAGTGTGCTATTTGAGACTATCACAGAAAGGAACTGTAAACTACCTGCCAGGCCCAGTAAACTACCTGCCAGGCCAAGTAAACTACCTGCCAGGCCCAGCAAACATCACCCATTCCCTACTGTTATGCAAATGCCTTTTCCAGTGCACGGAAGACCAAGGAAGATAATAAGAATAAAGAGGCTAAGGAAGATAATAAGAATAAAGAGGACAAGGAAGATAATAAGAATAAAGAGGCCAAGGAAGATAATAAGAACAAAGAGACCAAGGACGATAATAAAAATAAAGAAACCAAGGAAGATAATAAGAATAAATATGCCAAGGAAGATAATAAAAATAAAGAGGCAAAGGAAGATAATAAGAATAAAGAGAACAAGGAAGATAACAAGAATAAAGAGGCCAAGGAAGATAATAAGAATAAAAAGGCCAAGGAAGATAATAAAAATAAAGAGGCAAAGGAAGATAATAAGAATAAAGAGACCAAGGAAGATAATAAGAATAAAGAGGCCAAGGAAGATAATAAGAATCAAAAGGCCAAGGAAGATAACAAGAATAAAGAGGCCAAGGAAGATAATAAGAATAAATAGGCCAAGGAAGATAATAAAAATAAAGAGGCAAAGGAAGATAATAAGAATAAAGAGGCTCAGGAAGATAATAAGAATAAAGAGGCCAAGGAAGATAATAAGAATAAAGAGACCAAGGACGATAATAAAAATAAAGAGACCAAGGAAGATAATAAGAATAAAAAGACCAAGGAAGATAATAAGAATAAAGAGGCCAAGGAAGATAATAAGAATAAAGAAACCAAAGAAGATAATAAGAATAAAGAGGCCAAAGAAGATAATAAGAATAAACAGGCCAAGGAAGATAATAAAAATAAAGAGGCAAAGGAAGATAATAAGAATAAAGAGGCCAAGGAAGATAATAAGACTAAAGAGGCCAAGGAAGATAATAAGAATAAAGAGACCAAGGACGATAATAAAAATAAAGAGACCAAGGAAGATAATAAGAATAAAAAGACCAAGGAAGATAATAAGAATAAAGTTACCAAGGAAGATGATAAGAATAAAAAGGCCAAGGAAGATAATAAGAATAAATAGGCCATTGAAGATAATAAAAATAAAGAGGCAAAGGAAGATAATAATAATAAAGAGGCAAAGGAAGATAATAAGAATAAAGAGGCTCAGGAAGATAATAAGAATAAAGAGGCCAAGGAAGATAATAAGAATAAAGAGACCAAGGACGATAATAAAAATAAAGAGACCAAGGAAGATAATAAGAATAAAAAGACCAAGGAAGATAATAAGAATAAAGAGGCCAAGGAAGATAATAAGAATAAAGAAACCAAAGAAGATAATAATAATAAAGAGGCCAAAGAAGATAATAAGAATAAATAGGCCAAGGAAGATAATAAAAATAAAGAGGCAAAGGAAAATAATAAGAATAAAGAGGCCAAGGAAGATAATAAGAATAAAGAGGCCAAGGAAGATAATAAGAATAAAGAGACCAAGGACGATAATAAAAATAAAGAGACCAAGGAAGATAATAAGAATAAAAAGACCAAGGAAGATAATAAGAATAAAGTTACCAAGGAAGATGATAAGAATAAAAAGGCCAAGGAAGATGATAAGAATAAATAGGCCATGGAAGATAATAAAAATAAAGAGGCAAAGGAAGATAATAATAATAAAGAGACCAAGGAAGATAATAAGAATAAAGAGGCCAAGGAAGATAATAAGAATAAAGAGACCAAGGAAGATAATAAGAATAAATAGGCCAAGGAAGATAATAAGAATAAAGAGACCAAGGAAGATAATAAGAATAAAGAGGCCAAGGAAGATAATAAGAATAAAGAGACCAAGGACGATAATAAGGATATAGAGACCAAGGAAGATAATAAGAATAAAGAGACAAAGGAAGATAACAAAAAATAAAGAGACCAAGGAAGATAATAAAAATAAAGAGACAAGGAAGATAATAAAACTAAAGAGACCAAGGAAGATAATAAGAATAAAGAGACCAAGGAAGATAATAAGAATAAAAACGCCAAGGAAGATAATAAGACTAAAGAGGCCAAGGAAGATAATAAGAATAAATAGGCCAAGGAAGATAATAAAAATAAAGAGGCAAAGGAAGATAATAAGAATAAAGAGACCAAGGAAGATAATAAGAATAAAGAGGCCAAGGAAGATAATAAGAATAAAGAGACCAAGGACGGTAATAAGAATATAGAGACCAAGGAAGATAATAAGAACAAATAGACCAAGGAAGATAATAAGAATAAAGAGACCAAGGAAGATAATAAAAATAAAGAGACCAAGGAAGATAACAAGAATAAAGAGACCAAGGAAGATAACAAGAATAAAGAGACCAAGGAAGATGATAAGAATAAAGAGGCCAAGGAAGATAATAAGAATAAAGAGGCCAAGGAAGATACTAAGAATAAAAAGACCAAGGAAGATAATAAGAATAAAGAGACCAAGGAAGATAATAAGAATAAAAACGCCAAGGAAGATAATAAAACTAAAGAGACCAAGGAAGATAATAAGAATAAAGAGACCAAGGAAGATAATAAGAATAAAGAGGCCAAGGAAGATAATAAGAATAAATAGGCCAAGGAAGATAATAAAAATAAAGAGGCAAAGGAAGATAAGAAAAATAAAGAGACCAAGGAAGATAATAAGAATAAAGAGGCCAAGGAAGATAATAAGAATAAAGAGGCCAAGGAAGATAATAAGAATAAAGAGGCCAAGGAAGATAATAAGAATAAAGAGACCAAGGACGATAATAAAAATAAATAGACCAAAGAAGATAATAAAAATAAAGAGACAAAGGAAGATAATAAAAATAAAGAGACCAAGGAAGATAATAAGAATAAAGAGACCAAGGAAGATAATAAGAATATAAACGCCAAGGAAGATAATAAGACTAAAGAGGCCAAGGAAGATAATAAGAATAAAGAGACCAAGGAAGATAATAAGAATAAAGAGGCCAAGGAAGATAATAAGAATAAAGAGACCAAGGAAGATAATAAGAATAAAGAGGCCAAGGAAGATAATAAAAATAAAGAGGCCAAGGAAGATAATAAGAATAAAGAGACCAAGGAAAATAATAAGAATAAAGAGACCAAGGAAGATGATAAGAATAAAGAGGCAAAGGCTGATAATAAGAATAAAGAGACCAAGGAAGATGATAAGAATAAAGAGACAAAGGAAGATAATAAAAATCAAGAGACCAAGGAAGATAATAAGAATAAAAACGCCAAGGAAGATAATAAAACTAAAGAGACCAAGGAAGATAATAAGAATAAAGAGACCAAGGAAGATAATAAGAATAAAGAGGCCAAGGAAGATAATAAGAATAAAGAGGCCAAGGAAGATAATAAGAATAAAGAGGCCAAGGAAGATAATAAGAATAAAGAGGCCAAGGAAGATAATAAGAATAAAGAGACCAAGGACGATAATAAAAATAAATAGACCAAAGAAGATAATAAAAATAAAGAGACAAAGGAAGATAATAAAAATAAAGAGACCAAGGAAGATAATAAGAATAAAGAGACCAAGGAAGATAATAAGAATATAAACGCCAAGGAAGATAATAAGACTAAAGAGGCCAAGGAAGATAATAAGAATAAAGAGACCAAGGAAGATAATAAGAATAAAGAGGCCAAGGAAGATAATAAGAATAAAGAGACCAAGGAAGATAATAAGAATAAAGAGGCCAAGGAAGATAATAAAAATAAAGAGGCCAAGGAAGATAATAAGAATAAAGAGACCAAGGAAAATAATAAGAATAAAGAGACCAAGGAAGATGATAAGAATAAAGAGGCAAAGGCTGATAATAAGATTAAAGAGACCAAGGAAGATAATAAGAATAAAGAGACCGAAGAAGATAATAAAAATAAAGAGGCCAAGGAAGATAATAAGAATAAAGAGACCAAGGAAGATGACAAAAGTAAAGAGACCGAGGAAGATAATAAGAGTAAAAAAGCAAAGGAAGATAATAAGAATAAAGAGAACGAGGAAGATAACGATTATCGATATTATTCGTATGACGCACGAGAGCCAAATAAGCGTGGACGAATCGAACTTCAAGTTCAGGATACAAGCAGTTATGTCTTACCCTCTGAAGCATTTATTGAAGTAGAAGGTGAATTCTAAAAACAGATAATACTGAATATGGAGCTGATGTTAGTGTTGGTTTTTTTAGTTATGATATTATGGCGTTATTTAACAGTGCTACATACATGATTGACGGAAAAAAATCATTCAAATATGTCAAAACAACATCGATGATGCCACAACAATATTTGGTCTAGCAAGATATTCAGATGATTATTAGAGATCAGCTGGTCCGTAAATGACGTTTGCCAAAGACACTTCTGACCACCCTAGCAACAAACAGTATAATATAAAACGACCAAGAAACTTCGCCGACAACACTAACGCTGATGAGTGGCCGGTGGTTCATAGTGTTAATCCAAATTTCAACTTTGGATTTTCAACGCGTCGATCAATACTGAAAGACGGAAGCAAAAGATTTTCATGCGCAATTCCACTGTCGCACATCATTGCATTTTGCAGAAATGTTAGAAAAGTTATTTTTTTTAGCCAAGCATACATTCTGCTTGTGCAAAAGGATACTGACGATGATGCAATCTGGCATCCTATCGGTGATGCTTGTAAAGTAATGCTGACAAAACTTTCGTAGTGGATGCCAACAATGATGGCATTACTCGCTGCAGAACAACGGTTACTCTCCTTTATGGAATCCTGTGGTATATCAGCATTGTAATGGTTGACGGTGACAAACAGTTAGTGTTCAAAGTAATGGTGTATTCACATGGCAGATAGCATCACGGCAAGGTGTTTCTGCACCACGACATATATTTATTGCTTTACAAGATGCTGCACGAGTAAACTCACAAACACATAGTATAATGGTATTTGACAAACTTGGTATTACTGACGTTTCACTGAGAATAAATGGACATCAAGAACCATCCGAAGATATATTACTGAATTTTGAGAATAATCACTTAGCACGTGCATATCATCGTTTAATGACATTCATGGAACGTGATCAAAATATTGATTCTGTTTTATAAACATTACAACTAGATTGTACAATGCTGTATTCGATCTATTACTTTGCGCTGGAACATCCGGATTTATTTAGACAATCAGTCGTTGATATACATTTCCGAGCTCTTGTGACAAGAGGAACTATAGCTGATTACAGAGCAATCGCAGTTATAATCCCAGACAAAACAATATTACTTGAAGGTGTTAGTGGACGAATAAGAGTTATTGACGCCCCAGTAAAAAAAAACATGTAATTAAATCACTCAAGATATTATAATGTCATATCATCATGTTGGTGTTAGTCTGATTCCTGGTCAGATTAAAAAATTACAATCAATTTCAAAAGAGAACTCTGGAATACAAACATCACTAAAAAAAAACAAATCGGATTGGTTCAAATAAATTATCACTGACAGAACTTCAACTCAAACACTTCAATAAAGCAAAAGAATAAAAGAATGGCGTTAAACGTAATATTCTGCGGGTGCCATTAAAGACGTAGTCAGGACGGGTGGTATATTTCTCTTTCTCGCAGCTATACCAGCTTTAAAAGCCGCTGAAGACCCAGCGTTTGCAAAAGCGGCTGCACTTGGTGCTGGAGGAACATCTGCTAGAATGGCACTGAAAACAGGGAATTATGCACGCAGAATGCTTAAAAACAGATCACGGACACAAAAAGGAAGACGTATAAGAACGCCAAATGTGCCGCAGCCCTGCCGTCTAAGACTAACAGGCCCACGATATGGTTGCGGCCTAAGATTGGCAGGAACTCCTCACTCATTGTACGGAAAAGGTCTGAGAGTTCTCAGGACACTTCGTTAGACGCAAATCGTCTCCTTCCTATGTCCAATTTTGATTTAATTGATGCTCACATAAAATTAACCATCAAAAACTTCAGACGTGGTTTTATGCGTGATTAATTACCAAATCAACCAAACAATGTTGAGACAGGCATCATTAATTTCGATAGAAGTTCTGGAAAAGGTATTCATTGGGTTGCATACGCGATTTATCCTACGTGGAATTGTTTATTTTGATTCGTATGGGCTGGCGCCACCGAAAGAATTTTTAAAATATGTCGGCAGAAAGCGAAACACTCCCGTCTGTTATTCATGTCACAGAATTGTGTATGAGTTATATCAATATGTATATGTTGTCAAAAATGTACTCGGGTTTCGTTGCCGCGTACAGCGTCACCCGAGGATGGTATATATTTTCGGCCCTAGTTATTTCGAAATACTGAGCGAAATTCAGACCATGCTGCACGTGCGAATTGCCTGCAGCGGGAAAACCTAAGTACCTAGCTGCTCATATCTGTCACAGCTAGTGTACATATAGAGCAAATTCTTTATAACCAAATTGCATTACGACGAGTCTTGTCAGAAAGCTTACCCCTTTACGGGAGAAAATCTCCAGCTGTAAAGGTAATGAAATTTAAGTATTCTTTATTACTATTCGTTTTATATGACAGAATTGTTTCATACTTTAGATGTTTTAGAATTTATTCTAAATTCTACAGAGAGTCAATACCTAGGTTATTCAACGCCATATTAGAAATACTATAGTCTGGTTCGAGTTAGCTATTTGTTGTAACTGAACAGGCAAATTGAAATTTAATTATACGCTGCATGCATTGAACGATTAATGTAATGGGTAACCAATTCATGTGCGCACATGCGCAACCTATATCAATGCAGAAGTGCTTAATCGTGTCATATGTACTACACGGTTTGGTGGTTATAATTTTAGCTGCCTTATACATGGTTTGATGTGGAGTCACAGAACTCTGTGTGGTTTCGTGTGACGTATACGATGTGTCTGGTGATGTTGGTTCGGAAGTGTGTACTAGTTTTCTCGATGCGAGGGACAAGGGCTTCGCGACCATCGGGTCTGTGATTGATGTGAGGCCTCTCGAGTGTTCCTTCAACAGACTGAGAGGGGCGGACCGTGCGTGGGATCTTCTCTGGCCATTGACTAGAGCGAGTGGAACTGAAGTTACATCTTGGACGTCAAATGGGCGCCACGATATTTATGTGTTCCACGTTGTTATTTTAACTAATGATATTTGAGCAAATTTACATGCAATTAAATGTCGTTGTATGAACGATACATTCAAGACTTTGTTTATATTGGGGTGTAGATCACATACTTTTATTTTGTTGATCGGTGATAGGACTTAATTCACGTTTGTTTGAAATTCCATTTGTTAAAATCATGTTTGAGTTTTTTCTCGTTGAGTTAATTGTTGATAGTTCCATGTTGGGAACTTTATAATTTTCCATATCTTTTTCTTTATAATGGTGTCGGATTTGTTAATATTTAATTTGAATTTATAAATAAACATCTTATAAACGCAGTTGCTTTTGGTGTCTTCCCTAATCAAGTCCCAACCCGACATCATCTTGTGACATTGTGACAATTCAACATTACCAACAAAAGCAATAACCGATCCGCCAACTTGTGGCCGTGAAGTAATTGCTATAATCGACGCTGTATCAAAATCTTCCGATGCACCTCATAGGGTTGCGCGTGCGTACACAAGTTCTGTTTTAAATAATTACTAATCATATAATGGTTGATATTTACGGAAGATCTTCTATCAAAGACAAGAAGAAAAAAAAGATGATATTTATTTGTCGAAATGCGCGACTAGAGATGATCTTGCTGATCTTATGAACTTCTCTGGAGCTGACCGGGAAAAAGTTGTTTTTCTTTCAGGATAAATACGGTGTTTTGAAGACGAGTAACATTAAGTGGGTCGACATAGTTTGTAGATTTTTCGGTGCTACCACGGATAACATTCCATTATTTACTGGCGGCGGTAGAATCAGAGACTCAAATGTATCAATCGCAACTATCAGAAATGATATTAGAAAAAAATGTTGCAAATCGTTTACGATCCAACGGTGATACAATGACAGGTGAATTCAACATGAATGTTAATAAAATAGTTGTTTAAAGAGAACCAACATATGATGAAGATGCCGTAACAAAAAAGATGTAGACAATAACTATACTACAACAGATACCACATTAACCACTCCGAGGTCTGAGTATGACGTTAACGTGAACATGTTTTCAAATCTTCGTTGAAATTTTCAAAAGCTCAGTAAAATTACAGATTTTTGGGGAAGTCTGATGTTTGTTGACGTAAGAGTCTCTGAAATAAACACAAAACTCGGAGATATAAAAGAGCTATGTTAGACATTGAAACGATTAATCAACGATTAAGGGTTATCAGAGAACTTAAATCAATTTCAGTTCTAATCACGATAGCGCAGAGTAATATCGATGATATTAGAAAAAAAACAAAGATGTTATCAGTGGAATTCCTGATATCGTTAAAAAGTTAATGTTATTAAAATTCTTCCCTAGCAGATTATCACCATGGTATACACAGGATCATCAACGTGGTCACAGCAAAATAACACTATCAAACATACTGCAGAAGTTACTGGTGTGTATAGGCTGTCCATGTTCAGCGGTGCAAAAGTTTGGTATATTTAAAACGTATCTATGGCGTCATTCAACCGATGAATTTTCTGGAACCGTGTCTATTGTGTTAAAAAAAGACGACGAAGAAACTTTTATGCTAGAACAATCTGATAAAAAACTAACCTCAGCGTCTTACTGGTGGTATCTCTAATTAGTCGCTGAAACACCACAATTGATTACTTACTAAAATTATATGATTTCACAAATGTCAGATCTAAATTTTGTAAACAAATACAAATTTGAACAAGTATGTGAGTGGCAAACCAAAGTAAAAAAATATCGTTGATGAGTATACAGTAAAAGCAAACAAATATCGCAGGCGTATAGTTGTGGCTGACATAATTGTGTATTCGGCGTCCGCTGTTATCGCTGGAACCGGTGTATTGTTATCAACAATAACATTGACAACACCAGCAATTATAACAACTTGTGTTTCAGCAGCAACAACAAACCCAGGTATTCTTAATATCATCGCTAAAATATATCTACATGTACAAATACAAAATTGCATGAGTATACAATAAAGTTGCATACAGCAACGCTAGCATACTCCAAATTATCTTCGCTTATATCATCAGGTCTTAAAGATGGAATAATATCAGATACCGAGTTCACAGAAATGATTAAGATTCACAATGAAGGTATACATGTAACTTTGGAGACTATCAGAATCTACGTATGATTTAGATAATAATAATAATAATAATAATAATAATAATAATAATAATAATAATGTCAACTTCAAACGAATTAATACAACAGATTGTTCTTAATACAACTTGGTTGAAAACCCCGATGATATCAGCCAGCTCAACCGATCCTGAGTTTAGCGTGGTTTTTCAACGTGCATTTCCAGCGAAAGAAATAGCAGTAGCACAATTACGAGTTTATCATAGTTGGCCAAATATTAGGTCAAAATCGTTTGGTGGATTACCAGCAAATAATTCATTAGTATTTTCATATAAAAATAAACCCGATGGAAATCTTCATTGGCAAGTTGTTGCTATTCCCACATGTAGTTATCAACTCGAACAAATCAACGATGAATTCTAATTCAGAAGAGAATCTAATATTGCTATCTCTATTCACAAACCAACGTGTTATCAGTCGCGATAGAAATAAATTTGCTAGATTACGCCGTATATATATATATATATATATATATATATATATATATATATATATATATATATATATATATATATATATATATATATATAAAATCAATCGTCAATCCGAACAGTATTCGGATGGCCAGAAGTACCACCTGTTTATCAAGTACCACATTAACCTCAACGTGTCGATTTCTCCAGGGACAAGAATATATTTTTTGCAGCTTCCAGAATATCGAGAAAAAAATATCCATGGAGTCTTATGGAAGCTACTCTCATTGCGTCTGATGGTACAAAGCTTCCTGCAATAAATTTCTATTTTGATTATGCGTATGATAAAATAGCATTAAATAAAGAATATAATAAATTTTCCGACGACATCAGGTCAGAATACTAATATGTGTTCGATCAACTGCAAAATTTGTTTTCAAGCCTCACACAATAGGACAGCGTCGATACAAAGCAGCACATCATCGTAATGCTATAACATTTAAATCAGGATATATCCGATTGAGTTTGTCAATAAAATTATCATTGAAAATATAATTGATAATACTTATAAAATAATTTGACGTATTCGTGAAGTACATGCTGTCTTAAAAAATTAAACAATTTGTCCTGGACGCATGTGTAATTACAGTGGAAGGATTACCAACGTTCATAGAACCAGAATTTAATACCAGCGAGATATAAAAAATTCAGTCAATGAACTTATTGATAAATACTTCCCAGAAATGTCAGCCGCGTGGAGAAAAATAAACCAACTGGTAGATATTCCCTGACATGACAATGATCCATGCGGTGGATGTCATCATATTTCACCAGGTGTTGTAAATATAACATCAACGATCGCAGTCAATATTGTATATGGTGAAATTGATCGCAGCTATCAAGTAGAACTTGAAAAATCCTGTCAGTCTCAACAAGGATATATTTTATATACATTCACGCCTCATGCACCCACTGGATTTATTTTGAATTAGAACCCGTTAATCCATTTTATCTGCGATATTATAATCAGCTATTATCGTGGATACATTTCAAACTTACTGACCAGACCAGACACTTTCTTGATTTGCGATATAAAGGTCTGAATATAAATCTGTATGTAAGATCATGAAGATATTTTCGTAGAGGATTTTGCAAAATCTGTTTCTGAGTCGAAGTTGGTGTTTTACGGATAATTTTTCCTTGATATAATCAAGCGGTATGTTATATAATGTATCAACACTTGAGAGTTTTTGTATACAACAAAGAGACACTTAAATGTGCCGTCAGAATAATATTGACACTATCCACCCTTGACAAAGTCAAGGCAGAAATATTTTGTGTTAATATAATTAATGATGAATACGGCGATGTAGAATTTTTGTTTACGCAGGAACAGTTAAATGAGCTGCAGCGAGAACATATTATTGCCATGATGTGCGATATAGATCAGATTCTGAATTATGCACATTCTTCATCGAATTTGATCAGCTTAAAAACATCTGATTCTGAATAAATATTATTATCAGAATAAAGATAAATATCAATGATTTCATCATTGAATCTGAGTCAGAATAAAAATTGAATTTACCCATATTTTTTCAGATTATCAAACAATTTCATCAAATTGATTGGTATATATTACCCAAATTAAATCAGATTATCAAACAATTTCATCAAATTGATTGGTATATATTACCCAAATTAAATCAGATTATCAAACAATTTCATCAAATTGATTGGTATATATTACCCAAATTAAATCAGATTATTAGTTAAATTCATTAACAATTTTAGATTCAATGATTTTATCATTAATTTTAAAATGATTTTATCGTTATTAATACTATTTCTGATTAATGGTTAATTTCACTGATTTGACTGATATATTCCCAAATTAAATAATATTATCAAACAATGTGATCAAATTGATGGGTATATTTACCCAAATTAAATCAGATTATTAAACAGTGTCATCAATTTGCTGGGGTAAATGATACTCAAAGTAATTTAAAAAAATCTCATCGAAAACAGAAGAAGAAAAAAATAATAATTTCACAAATGACAAATAAATATATCATAACAGAATTTCTATTTTGACGATTCTAGTCCAGATTTCAGGTAAATGCACTCAAAATTGACATAATCAAGGCAGTCAGATGTTATAATTTGGTGGGGTTATTGTTACTCATAATTGTGAAAATCCTACTGAAAACAGAAAATTACATAATTAAATATCATAATCTGAATAAAAATATAACTGAATCTAAATAAAAATAAATCTGAATCTGAATAAATATTATAATCTGAATAATTATTATTATCAGGATAAACAATCTTATTTTTCACAGATTGTCTATTTTGCTGGGGTAAATAGTACTCAAAATTGTGATTGTCAATCACATTTCATAATTTGTTGCGATAAATAGTGCTCAAAATAATAATTATAGGACTGATTTAATAAATAGATGGGATAACTGCTGCTCAAAATAATAAAACTTCTACTGAAAAAATAAAAAATAAAAAATTACATATAAATAATAAAATAAAAATATTTCTGAATAAAAATAAACATTACAATCAGAATAAAAATAAATCTGAATCAGAATAAATATTGTAATCTGAATAAATAAATCTGAACAAGAAAAAATATTATATCAAAAGTAAATCGGAATAAGAATAAATATTATAACAAAGATAAATCGGAATCAGAATAAATATTATAATGAAAATAAATCTGAATAAAATTAGAATAAATATTATAATCACAATAAATATTACATGCGATATTATTTGTTAACACTTTCACTTTCACTATCACTGGTGACTTTGACATTGTTTTCACAATCCGTTACTACAGACAAAGCTGAAGCGCTCACTTTCATAATCACTACGGTCACTGGTGACAGCACTTTCATTTTCACTTTTACAAAGGATTGTTTCACGATCTGACCTAATCTTTCTCAACTACCTTAATATATTTTGTTTCGTATTCGTGAAAAAATTCTGATCCAATTTTTTTCAATCGCGTGATACCAATTTTCAACTTCTGTATCTTTGACCGTCGCCAAGGATTGGAAAAGAGATTGTTTAAATCGGCTTAGTGATTCGGTATTCTGCTGCTAATGTATATCTATCTTCAAATGTTTGTTGTGGTAATGTTCCAAATCAGAAATAATTTTTTTCAGGATTCAGTTGATCAGTTATTTTGATACCGTCATTTTATAATTCATGAATTACAGAAATAACTGTATTAATATTTTCGTATTTCATAATATAATAAATATATATTTAAAATAAAAAATGTTTACAATAAAATAAGTATTTATTCAACACAAGCCCATGTGAACTCGTAGATTACCAAACGATATTCTAGCAAATTCAGAGGACGATATTAACAATCTTACATCTAATGACAGCACACAGCTCCCATGTGAACCCTGGATTATCAAACGATATTCTAGCAATGGTCAGAGGGCACATATATAATATTTTAGTTCTAAGGACGTCAAAGTACATATAGTAGCATTTTTATAACATTATATATAATCTTAATTCTATGGACGGCAAAACATATACTGTTATCTAACTTAACTCTCTGGACGGCACAATATACAAACGAGACCTTCTCTACGTTCAATAGATTTCTGCACACCCTCCCCATAAGCAAGCCCCGGAGAACAAAAGAGCACGCACCAGGTGGTCATATGGTGGAAGGGTGTACTTTTTCTGTTGAACTTCGAGTTTGGAGCGAACCCCAATGATAACACGGGATCTATGCTATATAAGCTAACCAATACTTAGAAATCCAAATGTAGCTCACGCAACAGGCGTTGCTTTTTTATGTTTGCATTTTTCTTTTTCTTAATTTTTATCGCTGAAAAAATCTAGAGGAAGAAAATACCTGACATTCAGAAAAATAAGGATAATGTTTAACTTTAAAAACCAACAAAAGAAACTTTATTTATCAGTAAATAAATATTATTTATAATGATACAGACTCTACCTTTACCTGACAGTGTTAAATACCTTGACTTTGTCAAATGACAAAGTCACTGACATTGAATTTCTCTGTATTAAAATAGAGTTATATTCTGAAGTAAAAGATACCATTGTTTGTATCCCTTTGAAAATACCGATTTGGTTATATTATTTGCAAAAAGAAGGAAAAAATAACCACAAATAAAAAATAATTTATTTATTAGCTAGTATTAATGCAAAATACCGGCGGTATAAGTTTTTAATCACTATCTTTTACCCAACAGTTATCTCCCTTCATATGTTTGTATCTAACACAATCGGGAGATACTGAAATATTATTTTTTGTTCATATTTCTTCGAAAACGACGATTTGCGTGTTTTATTCGCGACCAAATATATTGAACGCGTACAAATATCAAAACATTTGTTGGCTGTATATGCCGATGGAAATATTATTTCTTCGCATGTCTCTACATTTGAAAGTACAACTGATCTTATGTTCCTATAATTATAACCAGTATTTCCAAATTTGCAATTATGTCTCTGTGTAATGGCCCACAAATTACTCAAGGAATTATCTTTCCGATCTGAATCAAAATGGTCGATCAT
Organism: Sinohyriopsis cumingii; assembly: GCA_028554795.2. Classification (NCBI taxonomy): domain Eukaryota; kingdom Metazoa; phylum Mollusca; class Bivalvia; order Unionida; family Unionidae; genus Sinohyriopsis; species Sinohyriopsis cumingii. Next base: position 61,552,043 of record CM068838.1, read on the forward strand.
AAGACCTTTTTCGGTTAGTCCGCGAAAACACTCATATATAAATTTATGAGAGAAATACATTTTATTTCCCCCTGCACTGAATCTGAGATAATAAGTATTAGTGAAAGCACAGGAAGGATTTTTAAGTATAAAATTCCTGATGATACCATAACGAGATGCTTCGTAATTCTTGACGATGGGATGTTTTTCAAATTCCTATTGCTCCATTTTATATAACAATAATAGTTATATATATATATATACACACACACACACACACATATATATATATATATATATATATATATATATATATATATATATATATATATATATATATATATATATATATATATATATATATATATATATATATATATATATATATATATATATAGATAGATAGATAGATAGATAGACACGGAAGGTTGATCAAGTTAGTTTTCAACAACTTGTGGTTTAAGGAAATTTATTTGTTCCGCCTATATTCTCAATTGTCTCAAACTTTAAAGAGCTTTTCTAATTATGCTGAAGTATGCCCGTTAAACTAAATAAAGAACAAAATAAATATTGTGCAACATATCTGCTTTCTCAAATGACTTAGTTTTCGAATTTCAGGATATCTTGTATGCACTCTTTCTTGACTGAATACATAGGCGTTAGTAATTCTGTCAGCAATATTGAAATGGAATTTACTTGAACGTAGTCTGTCTCCAATATCTTAAGATTTTGATCACAGGACAGAACAAAGTGCGATACACGAGCGTGTTCTGGAACTAAGGCTACGTTCAAACGTGAATTTATCCTGGAATACACACAGTATTTCCAGAACCAAACAAAAAGGTTTTCTATAACGGGCTAGGGTAAGACAGCTCTCGTTCTTTTCTTCAATTCATTCTCATCAAGCTTTAAAATTACGTTTTTCTATTGGAGTTTCTGCAACTTTAGGGATTCATTCCACACGCTGACTAGGTCCAGAGATGTAATACGACTTGGCTGATTTAGTCATCAATTTGTCAATTCCATTCACAAACACAAAGACGGAATTTCCTGCTTGTAACAGTTCGAGATATTATTGCAATAACTGCAAAACATCTTCCATTTAATGACTGAAGCCATGAATAATTTTCAATTAAACGTGGCTGAACATTTTTCCGTTGTGTCATTTTTGAAGTGTTTTTATGGCACTGATTCTGGTTTATGTGTCTTTGGGAAAATAGTTTCCCTAGACTAAGTGGCAACCATATGTTTTACCTTCCACCTTCTTGCGAATGTTCCTTTTACAAATTACATTCTTCGTCAAAATCATTTAGTAAACTCATTTTACTTGCTCGTCAATACGTCCAAATTTGACTTAACATTTGGTATTTTAAATATAGACGCAGAATGATCATTGATTATCCTAATCACTTCGCTTCAAACAGATCATAACACGTGGAAACTGATCATCTGTATAATCAACTAAAACGTAAAGACTCATTGCTGTCATGAAAAAAGCGATACTGATGAAGGCTTCTTTTATTATTTTAATTGCGTTGACTCATAAGATTTAATTAATTGGCTCATGGGTATATGGGTGGAGTATACACAATGTACCAAAGCCGTTTGCAACACTGTTAATTAATTACACAGGATGTATTGTTTAAATTGTTTTGATTCGCTGATGATTCGGTCGCTTAGTCCGATAAGCATCCAAGCATGGAAAAGAAGGTGCGTACAATGCAGGTTATCACCATATATGAACGTGTGTGTGTGTGTGTGTGTGTGTGTGTGATTTGGACTTTTAACGTAGCCGTAAAAAAATTCAGTCATATCGCCACTATGCAATGTCTTAGTTTACAGTGATGTTAAGCACTGGGGCATCATGCTGCAGAAATGTAGCATGATGTCCCACCCATTTACTTTATCCGGACACCGGCTGTTAGTACCGGGGCGGTCCTGATATGAATGTATAAATGTGTGTGTGTGTGTGTGTGTGTGTGTGTGTTTGTGTGATAGAGAGAGATTTAATGTAGCTTTAACCATTTGAGTCATATCGCTACGATGTCTGCAGTGCCTCGGAGATGTGACACCATGTCCCACACAGTCACATATTATATATACTTGATCTTAATTTAAAATAGGAAATGTAGAAAACTTTACGGCATTCCAGTCGAAAGAACACTGATATAACTAACTTCAACCTGTCACCTAGTTGAGTATATTCAAGTTGCTAGCCTGAGGACAGATTCATCTCTACAGTGTTTTTGTTGTTCTCAGGTGACGTCATAAACATATACAATTCCATATCCGACATTTTGATTTCCTAGCCACACAAACCGGAACATAACTACATTCTTAGTCACACATTAATACGCACATCTCATTTTGTGCGTAATGATATCCTAAAACTACGTTCTGTTGCTTATGTCAATCACACGAGACTGAAATTGTGACACTTCCCATTTGCTTCAAATAGTACATTTAAATTTCTACCATTTTTGTTATTCTTTCTTGCTCACACATAATGGATCTATCAATAAACAGACACATAAACAACTGGATACACGAACAATTAGAAACATGTAATGAATTTAAATTTTCGTAAGCTGAAATCAATCATTTGGTTATCGTTTAAGTTCAAAAGCCAATCGTTCATATACAATTTTCATATTTCTAAAAGCATTTGAAGAATACTTGGTTTTCACATTCGACACAAAAGCATGTTACGTTAGGCACATGTTCGTGTTAATACATTGAAGATGAAATGGCTTTTGTATCAATCTCCGTCCATCATCTCTACAACAAATACCATATTTGACAGTACTAATTAAAATTGATTTGGTAGCTGTCTTTGACAAAAGCAGTTAGGAAATACTCGTTCTAGATGACAATAACGGGGATATCATACAAATTCATTTCTAAAAACAAATCATAATTATGTATGTTTATCAGAAACAAATGCCATTCTATTTGATAGTAATATGTATGATAGCGGTACAAACTTCACTATTCTTTCGATGCAAGTCAGAGAACTTTTGTATTTCGTGCTATATAGGCATTTAATTTAAAGTCTAATTCATGTATTATTGCGATGAAGTAAATATCATTATCCACAATTAAATCAGATTTTTATCTTGAATATACATGATGTTGACAACAGTTGGCCATGGAAACAAGATGGTGGAGCAAGGTGCATTGTGAGTATTTGCGTACACAATCGTGACGTCTGTGAAAACAACCCATAAGATCTGTACAGATTTGTCTCTGCTGTGACTGTGATCTTGCTGTTCAACGGACGACTGGGAACATCATTTGCATATCAGAAAGGAAACCATCTGGCAGGTCTATCAAGTTTTCAGCTCCTGTACTAAATACTATCCTTGGTTCAAACTCGTAAAAACATTTTTAATAACGTTAGATGCAATTATACACGCGTTTGCTTTTAACGCATTAGTTTATCACATGTTGACACGAACGTCCTTTGATTTAGAAACTTTAATTGAATCCAGATTTACACCCAGTCGCATATCAATCCAATTTCAGACTAAGGGCTTTGAATCAATCTGGTCTCCAGAGTTGTTACAGCCATGTCGAGGAGTTCTTGGTACAGCTTATCATAAAACTTGTTCCAGTCGTGAACAGATTCATCGAAGTTAAGGACAGTTTCGGCAATCCATAAATATATCTGCTCTGGGTTCCACAGACTTGGAATAGCGTTGTAGCCGAAGCCTCTCTGCCATTTGCAGAAGCCTTGCATGCACTGCACGTTGCCTACCCCGTTCTTGATGTGGTTGTCCCTCTTGGGATCGACACAAAATCGCAGTACGCATGCTACAGCATTGCTTTGCTTGCACAGAGAACATAGTATGTCCGCATGTAAAGATGTTCCGGTGGCGAATGCTGAAAGAAAAAGACCGCTTGTGCTCACACATAATGGTATCTAATCATGAAAGAGCGTGACGTTGTTTTTCAGAGCCTTAATAATCATGGTATGTGTGGCGTGGAATTTGAGGAGCATGCTTACATACTTTGAAGAATAATGTTCCTCTTACTTCACAGTTCAAAACGTTGAGATCGTGGTCTAAATAATATTTGACTTTGCTATTTTAGCAATATCTTAAAAATTTAACTATTGTATATGTTCAAAATGACTTCATATTCGGGCGCTGTTTCAAATTTTGAAACAATGACATGGTCAGTCTGAGTTCATTTTGTTGTTTTGAAGATTGTTGTATGAATGAGATTCTGTTTATCTAGTAATCAATTAGAAACTTCAGCTGAACTTTATAAACAAAAAAATGTACTGTAGTAATCAATTACATATTTCAGCTGCATTTCAGAAATGAAAATCTGTACTGTAGTAATCAATTAGATATTTCAACTGAATTTAAAAAATGAACATTTGTACTGTAGTAATGAATTAGATATTTCAACTGAATTTAATAAATGAATATTTGCATGGTAGTAATAAATTAGACATTAGATATGCATATACATTATTCATTTGTATGAAATCTATTACTTTTGTTCTCTTTCTCGACAAAGACTTTTCTTACATCATACATTTTTGTCAGAAAATGAAGATTCGTCGAGTTCTTTTTGTTTGTAATCTTAACAATCTAGATGATTTTTTACCAGAAAAGGTACTGACCATTAATTCTTAGGGGTGGTTTGTTGTTCCACAGAGATTTTTGTTTAATGTAGGAGATGGTATACTCTTGTTGGCTAAGACAAAGACATAGTTAACAACATAGTTAGCATATAAAAGGAATGTTAGGCGTTGTTGTCAGCAAAGACAATACCGGAACTTGATTATAAACAAATCACAACTCCCTGGAAAATCAAATCGTCTTTGTCAAAATATGAAAGCGAATACGTACCCCCTTCGGGAGGTAGCTCGGGAAGTCCGGCTTTAATAAACATGTTGGATGGAGTAGAGATTTTACTGGATTTTCCAAGTGTACACAGTGTACTGATGCATCCCATATTTCCCATCACCATGCAGCTTTTACACACAGAGCTTAAGACTTTTGCTATTTCGGAGGAAGCTGAAATACAATCAAAATTATTTTTGCATTCCACACAGAAGCAGACTTTGAGGAAAACAGATTTTCAGTGTACGGTATAGGTGATGTGCTGCCTGTCTATCATAATAATACAGGCTTGTTGTGTGCAAGCGATTTCTGGACCACGAGAAAATATTTTACATTCCATGGGTTCAGTCACTTCCGAGTACTATGGGAAACGTATGCACACTACCAATAGTGTACTATTGTTATTCTTACATGACCATTTCCTTCGTGCATACATTGTTTATCGAATACCTACATCAAAGAGTTGTATAACACAAAATACAATTCAAATATCACGTGCATTTGCAATGTACATCAGGACTGAAGCCCAAAATTCTAACATAGAAAACAACCTACAACCGGAATGAGTCTGAAATAATTCAATATCAGCAATTTGTAGTACTCATTAGTGCTCATCCGCCGTGCCCACTTTTCCACATTTGACTGTTACATAACTTACCACTGCGTGCGCTGTTATCACAGGGCACACTATTTGTTTTCTGAATAGACCGGAATAGTTATTAATGTTACATGTAATTTAATAATTAGGCGTTTATATAATTATAGATACTTCACAAACTGTCTGACAAATTTATTGAATAGCGCAGACATTTTGCAAAATCCGTACAATTAGGATCATATAAACAGCAACAGCAAAAATTTCCTGAATTATTTGTAGTAAATTCTAATCTGAGATCCTGTATTTTAATAACTGAAGTGAGTATATGGCTAATGACAGAAAGGCGAACTTACTACTGGACCACTCTTATTACTACTGGATTAACAGGAATGTAGTCAAGGAACTGTATTAGAACTCTCAAATACCTTACTATTGCAATAATAAGATATGACTCAACTATTACCAAACCTCTTGGTAGTCTCTCGAGTCGAGGAAGACAAGTTGTGCCATCTCATCGACGGAGGACGCGCATGTGGCTCCGGAGTCCAAATACAGATGCACACAGGCGGTTGCAGGTGGGGCATGGGGCACCGTTGGTTGGGGGAGGCTGGTTTACATATCTGCGACGTTTCTCATGAGCTGCAGCAAACGCTGGCAGCGGTCAACCTCAAACTGGAACAGGCTTTTCTGGTTCGGGCTCACCACTGGCTTCTGTCTGAAGCAGCAAGCTCGAGCTGGAGGGGTTGAAGGTCTGCCTATTTTGATGTGCGTCTTGAGATTATCTTTGTACCTCTTGCGAGGGTGGCCTTGGTTTCGGTTGCCCTGGGCTAGCTCGCCAAAGAACAGCTGCTTTGGGATTCTATTTTGATCCATGCGGATAACATGACCAGTCCAACGAAGCTGGGCCTGAATTAGTTTGTCTTCCATGCTTGTTGTATTGGCTCTATCAAGGACATTTTGGTTGGTGATTAGGTCCTGTCACTTGATCCGCATGATGGATCTCAGGGAGCGCTGGTGGAATTGTTCCAACTGACTGATATGCCTTCGGTAGACAGTCCATGTTTCACATCCATACAAGAGAGACGTGAGGACAACTGCATTGTAAACTTTCATCTTTATTGACAGTCGTACGTCCTTGTGCTGCAAGACCTTGGTTCGGATTCGTTGACTGGCTTTTTGGATCCTCGCAGTGATCTCTTGGCCCAGGGAACCATTGCTGGATATTGTGCTGCCAAGGTATTTGAAACTGTCCACATTCTTCAGCTGCGTGTCGCCAATGGTGAAGCAGGGTTATGATGGGACAGGGTTTGGGGCGGGCGGGAACAGGACTTCTGTCTTTCCTAGGCTAATTGTGAGTCCAAATAGGTTGTAGGCTTCAGAGAACCTGTCCAGGATTGCCTGTATATGAGTCTCGTTAGGTGTGTCCTCATTTTTTATAAGTATCTAACATTATGAAACTGAACTAGGAAATTACTAAACTACAGAGTCATTACTTCAGTTACTGCAAGTAAGGTTAAGGGAGATAAATCTTACTGTGCTAGTTAAGCTTAATCAATCCCTTATTGTTAGCATTTTGACCATATATTGTATTGATTTTTCTTCAACTATTTTTTCAAAATTGAAAACAGTAATCAGAAGAAAAATATAAAGGACAGTGAAGAAGGCATTTAATTGCCTCCAGTGTGATGAGAATACTTTCATTAAAGTTTTCCACGCGTATTCAAAGACCGTATTGCTAATAACTGACAAGAACAGTTAATATATCGCATTTTGAATCTGTAAACAGTATATTTAATACCTGAACCGTACAACAAATCAAAAGTACCATGTGAAAGATTTAATTTTGAAACAAAAATAAACTAATATATAATTGTTACAAATAGTTTGATCCAATCTAAAATACCACTTGACGTTAGCCAGGAGCTTGTCTAGTGCTTAAGGGATTCTCTACAATTTCGTACTTTTCGGTGTTTAATTTCTAAAGAATATAGGTTGTCCATTCTGGCCATTTGAATTAGACCTTGTATATCTAAAGCATGGTTAAACTAACTTGTTATTCCCTTTATTTTTGTGAATGATTAAAGGGTGCAATTTGAGTTACAGAGTATACAGTAAGCCCGTTCTTCAAGTGTGCACCTATATATATATATATATATATATATATATATATATATATATATATATATATATATATATATATATATATATATATAAACAAAAACTACCTTTTCGCTTCGCTTGATCATTCCTGGACTTCAAAGGTAAATTGTACCCCAAAAAATAACACCCGGTAATTGTTATTGCTTTTATATATTTTGCTAATTCATTCATTGCACCCTCAGAAGCTGATATTACCTACACTTGCAACATTGATACCTTTTATAATTACTGTGCTTTGGACAAGTTCATGTTGACTTTTCAAAGACATGGAGTCAATCAATTTGATCATACGTTGTTCTTAGATCTTGCATGGTTTCCGCAACTACAGCATGTGAAGGAATTTTAGCCACATTACATGAAAGTAGTATAGATGTATGTCAACATTCCCTCACATGTGCATGTCGCAAATGCAAACAACTTCACCTTGCACCTGTCACCATGTCCGCAACACGAAATATCACTGGAGCACCAACTCCTTCCCCCATCCCGTGAGCGTCTCGTGACACATGGCATATAAACGGCAAATTTGCCGACTTTGTGTGGAAATGAAGCAACCTAGGTCAGTCAGAATGGCGATTGACGATGCTGCACGGTCCCTTGTTTGACTTGAATATAGAACATGTGTACTAGCAATACAAAATATCCAACTGAGGACGAAACACTATCGCGCAGAATAAAAATCTGCAATGTTGTTTCCTACTATAAGCTTTAGGTAACGCAGTAGCACATTTGTGGTAAAATGTAAGACATATATATATATATATATATATATATATATATATATATATATATATATATATATATATATATGTATGTTCTCGCACACGTATGTACGAAACAACCTAAGTATGCAAGGAACTTATTTAGTACACATCTTATATCAGTAAATGCTGGAAGAGACCTTAAAAAAAAAGTAATACCATGTACGCATGTAACAACTTAAGTATGTATTATATGATTTTTTTCGTCTCTTATATGTGTTGTTTTGGTAGAGACCAAAACAAAGCAAGTAAATGCGCATTGTCGGGGTATTAGTTTTGGATGAATTGTCAGAAATTAATTACATATGCAAATATATTAAATTTCACATGATTTTTTCTATAATGTTTTAAATTTTTTATTCAAGATTGTAAGCTCTAGTAATTGTCTATAGCTGGATTTGGATGTGCGTGCATACGTTTTATTGTATGATGTTTAGAAAGTAAAACTGAGTAGGATCTATAAATACATGCTTACATACGTGTTGACATTTACTAATAATAGAATTACAGTAAATATGTTTACGAGCTTCGGGCTTTTTCCCATTAGACATATAGTTCGGATGGTATTTTTGAAGAATTAAATTAGTTCCCATTGGATGGTTCAAATCATGTGAGTTCTTCTACGATGTTTTGGATTCACTTTATAATACTGTAAGTTTCTCTCAAATTTTCATTTAAAAAGTTGATAATTACATTATTTATTAAGTTTCACAAAACTTATTAGTTTAGCTAATTTCTACATGACATATGTGGCAAGTTGACAATTAATTAATCACAAATAAAAGTCCAGACAACGTCCATGTTGAATATACGCACCTAATTAATTCCGCATATATTTAGATCGTTTTTCATACGCAGATGTTAATTGTTCTGGTTTTGTGTGCCCTAACTCTGCTGCAATTCGTGCCGACTATTATACATTTGCTTTAATTTCTCTACACACTTGTTGTTTTGGTTTGTTGTCAACCGTTTAGTATTTCTTTCCATTTGTGACAATAATCTTTTCTGTCCGGCCAGTTCAAATGTGCGTGAAGCAGTATGAATGTGCTCCCGTAGTATTGGGTCAAAGAATATGGGTTGGGTTTTATTAAAGAAATGCGATAGCAAGGAAAGTGGTCCAGTTATGGCGGTGTTTTGGGGATGTTGTATTCCGTAGTTAGGAAATTGGTCCAGTTATGATGGTGCATTTGTGTTGCTGTAAGCAATTGTATGGAAAATGTTCAAGTTATGGTGGCGTATATGGTGTTGTTTAACGCTCTAGTACCGAAAATTGTACATTAGAAAATGGCTGATGCGAAAGTTGTCATTTTAATTAATCAACTAATTATTTTCATTTTATTTCCTTTTTGCGCGTGGACACATTCCTCGCCATGAAAGTCTCTACTAATGTACAGCTAACTAGATCAACATCTGTCTGTAGCCATTACCTGTGGCAATTACAATTTATATTTTGTCAGCATCATAATTAGATCTTAATTAATTTAATTAGTTAAGCGTGCTTAATGTACTAACTACTGGAGGAATAAATGTATCACGATTAGTTATTAATTTAATAGATGTTATCTATTTGGCAATAAGCCGTCTGCTATTTAAGTCTCGACGTATTTAAGTATATAACTCAACAGTAATGAATATGTACGATGCACATAATTTACAACTTCTGTATCATTTTCACAAAATGCATTCGTATTCCATACAACTCTACTGGCCGTTGAGATCTCTCGACACAGAGCAGCACACAGAATACGCACATACAGGCACATACTACAAATGCAGCTGACACAAATTACAACCCAAATCATAAAAAAAACATGCATAGATTCGTGACAGATGCAGGTATATTATTAGCAAGATTTAGTACAAAATAATATTGATATCAATGAACATTGTTTGCATGTATGAGGACATAAACGAAATTATCACAAAGTTATCTCCGATTAAGAAAATTAATTTTCGTATGATTTTTAGCTGTGGGTGTGCGTGATTTGGATTTTTAACGTAGCTTTCACCATTGTTTCAGTCATATCGCTACGATGTCTGCAGTTTATAGTGATATCTAGCACTGGGGCATCATGCCGCAGACATGTAAAATGATGTTCCACCAGTCACATTATCCTGACACCAGGCCGACCAGTCCTAATACTAACTTATTAATGCTGAGCGCCTAGCGAGGCTGCTGTAAGTACCAATTTGGATTAGTCTTTGGTATAAATCGGCTAGGGTTCGAACTCGCAACCTAACGCATCCGAGAGGTACGCTCTAACCATAAGGCCACATGAGAGGTCAAGTGCTTTATTATACGGATGCCCGATGGGATGATAAATGAAAATTTAGCATAGCCTTTTGAAAGGTATGTATGTCATTTCCACACTATTTAGCTGTCATGCGAAGCGAATCCATGAATGTTTAATACAGATAAAGGAGATTAAGTATGCTTAGATAAACTTGTTATTATAAACAGGGAACCAATCTTGTTTTCTGGGTATTTATTTATTCTTATGACGTGACATAATGTGATATTAATTTAACAAATACAACTTTACGTACAATATACTGACCTTCTATTTCGTTTTCTTCCAGATTGTCTTATTCAAAACTAAGCATTGCATTTCTACTATTATAAGCCTTGTGATAATGGTTATGGGCGATTTTATATTACCTTTTATGTATTAAGTATTAGACGACAGGAGCGAGCGTATTACCATATATATCATAGGTAGAGCAGCGAAAAGTCTAACAAACAACAAAATTATAGTGGATGGTGTTACGACTCTATGGTCTAAAAGTAAGTAACAGATGAATGTAAAAACAACACGTTTTGTATAAATAATTAAAAAAAAATTAAAAACAAGTTACAATAATGTAAATTAAATCCCAAATAGTCCAAAAAGTCTAACACGGTCAAAATTATAGAGTAGCCTCAGATGTGATAATGTGTCAACAGTCTTGATGTACCACAATGACATAATCCAGAATCTCTTTACATGAATTCACAATAATCCCCAAACAGTGATTTTTTCCTAAAATATACGGGCACTTAGTAATTCCACTGAATAATGGACCAGCTTCACAATGCCTGAAGATAAAGCTCTTGGGATGTCTCACAATTATAAAAAGACTGCTGGGAGATTTACAATCAGAATGGCAGAACGTGAGAAGTATATCGATTATAGCCAAGAGGATTTACAGTGTTTAACCGCCAAACAATTAAAATAAATCTTAAACCTGAACAATGATAGTGTAAGCAGACAAGCGGACATGCTATTATCGCGTACCTGCGCCCTAATTGCAGGAAAAAGAATACCTCGCAATTAAAATAATAGGTGTGTGTGATGTTAACACAGTCTGTTATTGCTCTCCGAAAACGCTTTTCTCAAATTAGTAGAAATGAACTTCCATCAGATTTATGACTATTCACGATTATTTAGTAAAGAAAACGAAAACAATGGTTAAAAGGAACAAAGTTTGAAAAAAGAATATTTTTTTTTTTTTGCAATTTCGCAATCATGAAACTATGCACAATTTCTGAGTGAGTTTGTCTTGAAATATCTCATTCAATTAAAAAGAAACTGAGAAAAGTTTCATTGTTTAATAGACTTAGATAGCTAAAGATATTTTAGTAGAAAAAATTCTTTATTATTTAAGCAAAGGGAAATTATGACCCTAAAATTATTGTAAATCTAAATGCGGTAAACTGATCCGGGGCTATTTACGTTGCTCTGCTCGAAGAACAATTCCAATGAACTGAACATCAGTAATATAGCATTTACTTATTCGCCTGGTACGGCTAAATAACTTTATAATTTCGTTGTTTCTAAGCATATTCTCGTTGAAACGCCTTCCAGAAATGATAAACTGAAATCTTTGGTAAATGAAATATCTCTAATACCTACACCTGTTTGCCATTACTACCTAAATACATGATGTTACCATATCTTCCAGATCTGGTCACAAATAAGTCAAGTAGTACTGATGGATCAAGGTGTAAAATCTTAAAAATGTAGGCTTATTCAATTGTTGAATCTACCATCGACTTAATGATCACTGGGATCTAAACTTGAATCTTCCCATCCAATCTGACTATAGTTAATCCTGATGCATCAAGGTGGCAACAACACCAACCACTTTTATTACAGATTTATATCAGTCCGCCTTTCTCTTTAAAAACTATTTGAAGAAACCAAAAGATGTTTCCCGTCTTAATAAATATAACATTTTATACGCAACTCAATTAAGTATCGGATCATTTTTGTTAATCTCCTTTAGTTAAACTTGTATATGAATGGATAAACCATATCGCTAATGGAGACGTTTATGAGGCGGTTGCTATGTTCACAAATATAGTTTAAATTAGGCATTGATTAAGATGATTACATTTGGACTCAATAAAAGCACGTCTGCATTGACATAGAGGTATCTCGTGCTCATTCGTGAGTCAATGAAATTGGTCATTCAGACTGTGTCAGAAATTGATCTTGTAATGACTTTCCGATCTGCAGATATAGAAATAAATAGCAGTATTTGTCACTGTACAATACAAATGTAATATACAACACCTTTCTGGGCGCGGATTTCTGTTGCAGTGTCTGCTAGGGTATCCGGGCCGTCGCTTCATTTTGATGTCCGATACTTAAGACCCGCTCCAAGATGTGTTTTGGTACTTCCATTCCAGCGAATTGCATTTGTTTACTATGTTTCGGTTCAGTATGTATGGATGTATGTGTGCTTGCGTGTGTGTATATATGTACTCAGTGGCGTATTACGGCATCTCGACAAAATGGTGAATATATGGTACCAACGGTGTTGGATGAATATAATCCATGTATTTTGGCAACTTTTGGCAAAAAACAAACAAAAGAAAGCGATCAAAGCTGTGGATGCATTTCACATTCATCGTATGACATAGTTTTAATGGTCTGATATTAACATGACTTGACATTAATCTCGAGACAAAGACTTGGCTCACATATTTTAAAAGAATCTGTCAATCAAGTCCGATATTAAAATGTTGCCTCTGCAGTAAGACTCAGACAAGGACTTAGCACAAATTATGTTCATTAATAAAAGAAAGTAAACACAGACTTCTGTTGCAAAGAAAAATGGCAGTTGTTTTAGAAGAAAAATAAACAAAAATAAACAAACATATAAATGTTATAAATTTGGGACTATGGTTGGATAAATAATTGGACTGTACACAAAAAGCCAATCCAAAACTGTGACAGCATTCTCAAACAGATGCATCTATAAATGCGGAAAATGAATTGTCTCTGATACAGGCAGTCATAGAGAATGAGATTGCTCTGATACAGGCAGTCATGGAAAATGAATTGTCTCTGATACAGGCAGTCATAGAGAATGAGATTTCTCTGGTACAGGCAGTCATAGAGAATGAGATTGCTCTGATACAGGCAGTCATGGAAAATGAATTGTCTCTGGTACAGGCAGTCATAGAGAATGAGATTTCTCTGATACAGGCAGTCATAGAGAATGAGATTGCTCTGATACAGGCAGTCATGGAGAATGAGATTGCTCTGATACAGGCAGTCATAGAGAATGAGATTGCTCTGATACAGGCAGTCATGGAGAATGAGATTGCTCTGATACAGGTAGTCATATGCGAGTCTTTTTGTGACTTAGGGATTTTCCAAAACTTGGATATATTACAGTGATGTTAAAACACGTTGTAGATCTAAATTGTGTCCGTGTAAAATTTATGTCCAAATTTTAAACACCTGCTCTTAGGCAAATGGTATTTTTAAAAAACAAATGAGACAGATTACAGTGATGTTAAAACACGTTGTAGATCTAAATTGTGTCCTTGTATAATTTATGTCCAAATTTTAAACACCTGCTCTTAATCAAATGGTATTTTTAAAAACAAATGAGACAGGTTGCCATTGTTGGAGAAGTTTTCTCATACGCAAACTAAGAAGTCCTTATGACATTTAGAGCGATGATGACTTAACCGTATGGATCTATATTACTAAACTGTATATTCCGTGATTGTGTGTTCATTCCGTTCATATTGACGTATTACATGTTTGAAATGTCTTGAGTGGGTTTGCCTTGAAAATTCTTATTACCTGTTTTCTTCAGATAATTCTATTTGAAAGAGCCATTTTTTCAAATTCCTGGAAACATAGGGCATGATGCAAAATGATGGAAAACTTTAATCATTTTCAATATTTCTTAAAAGCAATTGACATTCTAATAAATGTTTTAACTTTTAGGCAAATTACAAAAATACCTAAATTCAGATATTGTCTATAACATATACTATAGTAACCGTTCGTGTTCGCGGTAACATGAGATTTGTGAACGTTAGCGTTTCGCTGTGCACATCAACAGTTGTTACAATTGTGTCGTTTTGATGTGCACGTCAACGGTTGTTACAATGGTGTCGTTCTGATGTACACATCAACGGTTGTTACAAAGACGTTGTTATGATTAATTGGATTTTCTTACTTGTAATAAGGACTCTCGAGAAAATGGTCTCTACAAATTAGGACAACATAACGGTCTCTACAAATTAGGAAAATATGCTTGATAGACGTTCATATATCTGTTTAAACAGTAGTACTCGTATTCATTGAATATTCCGTTGAAACTTCAAGCAATAAAAGCAAAAGACCTTTTTATTATTTTTGTAACACATATGCAAATTACTTAAGCCTTTAAATCGACGTGATGTTGTTGTTTTTTTGGTCTCGGGCTTGTCCGTGCGTGCATTTTCGTTTATACTTACAGTTCTCCAATAGTGCATGGAAACTCTGTTCCTGTTCTATTCGCTCTTTGGATACTACAAATAGAAAATTGTACACATTAATTTCTATACAAACTGATGTATGTTGCTTCACAGACATTTATTTTTACGAAATGTAAGGTCAAAATTCGACAAAATCGGATCTAACTTCGGACTGTAAATCCCCAGATCTGCTGTCGTATAATGCGCCGGCAGATCGGGGTAATGCAGTGTTTTATGACCTTACCAGTGATCAAAATATATAGTCCCTGAATTGCTGGTGCATTGTGCGACTGTAAAACTGGGTCAATACAGACTTTTAGGACTTATTAGTGGATCAAGCAATTTAGACCCTGAACTGCTGGTGCATTGTGCGATGGCAGATCAGGATATATGCAGCTTAGTGTTGAATCCGATTTGTCAATTAAGACATGCAGAGTAAAATGGTCCACATGTTCCTCTTTGTCGCACTGGATATATAATCTACAGTACACTTAAATGTTTCCTATACCTTGTAAGCCACACCCACAGTGTGTCAAAGTAGTAGCTAGTGTATAATAAATGTTTCTTGCAATTGAAACCTGACTTGGAAAGATGTGTTTAGATTTCAAAATCTGAGAATAGATGGGCTTCCGGTAGTCGTTGATCATTAAAATCATTTTTATTTCGTAATCATTTTCTTTTGTTTCGTCAAGACCTTATCATTTAAACATCACAGGCGTTATGTATGCTAATATACTGATATCAATGACCATGGCAAGCAGAAATCACTCACTTTTTGCACATGGCATATCGTTCAATGATGCAACGGAGAAGAAATAAACTGGAACAGAAGTCCCACACATTACATAAGGAAGGTACGCCGTTGCCGCGCTGTATAAATATGACATGAAATCACCACCACCACATCACACAAAATCAAACAACTTATTGCCTTTTAATATATTTAAGCCGGGAAGTTGCAAACAATGTCAGAGTTAGCATGTAATGACATTGTACTAAAAACTGATGGCATCGCTTCCTCACAGCGAAATATTACTTGAGCCAGAAAGTGAATATGATATGTTATGAAATAAACATAAATAGCTGTCCTATGTATCTTGTCGCAGTTACATCCATAACTGACGCAGTTTCGTCCATAAATTACGAAGATTCATACGTAATTGTTGCAGAATTGTTTCTCTTTTGTGATATCGCTATAAAATATTTCCAGGCTTTAATGCCTATGGTATGAGAGGAAGAAGTAAACCACCACATGTTTTTTCAACGCTTATGCACCATTCCGCTTAGTTACATGTCCACTACGTGTTTTAACTTATTTTGATACCCGTTGTGTTTAGAGTAGATTTAAACTCAAATTAGTTATGTGTTCATTGTCAATAATTTGCCGTGTTCCGGTGGTCATGTGATAAGTTGTTTCTTACAAAGTCTCACAATGATAACATTTATTCAGATCGAACATTTAAAGCAAGTACAATGACGATAACAATAACTTTAACAACAAAGAAAATATTCATCATTATTGATTAGTAAACCATATGAAAACTAACGAAGTGGCGACACCGAATTGGAAGTATTGAAGAATATAACCATGGATATTCTCCCTCGAAATCAACTTTCCATATCTATCTCTCTCTCTCTCGCAATTATCATATTCAGGTACATTTTATTTTTGAGGTTCTTACTCATTTGTATATTAGATACTAGTTTTGCAATGTTCGTTGACACTTTACTGCAGTTATATATATATATATATATATATATATATATATATATATATATATATATATATATATATATATATATATATATATATATATATATATATATATATATATATATTATAGTTGCAGTAAAGTGTCAACGAACATTGCAAAACTAGTAAAACCAGTATCTAACTGGCCTGAGCGATTTCGACTCTTAATGAGTCTTTTTCAAAGGCAAATACAAAACATAAACAAGACAAACAAATAATACATAAAAAACCGGTGTGTTTGCAAAACTTTAAATTTATTATGTTTCAACTAGTTTATTGTTGCGGATGCTGGAAAATATTTTATATTGACCTAGCAATTGATGGGCCATAACAACATCGGCTATTTTATGTAAATTTATGTAAGCGCAAATTATGTCCAAGATATTTCACTGTTATAAGAGTAATTATAGGGTATTGGGTGACTATTAGGCAAATTTATATAATCATTTAAAAGAAAATGTATCGGCTGCAATAAGATAATTTTATTTGTGCATGGCTGTCTTTTTCTAGTCTTCTTGGTTTAAACCGCTTGGCTAGAACATTGAACTTAGATACTAGGGAGTGGCAAATGCTTATGGCACTCCCTGTTATCTGAAGTATATGAGGACAAGATGAGATCAGGAGAGATTAAAAGAAAGAAAAAAGATCATACCCACACACACACACACACACACACACACACACACACACATATATATATATATATATATATATATATATATATATATATATATATATATATATATATATATATATATATATATATATATATATATATATATATATATGATATTACTACGATATATATTACTAATAATTTTCAGATTTGTTTTACATGTATATTGCTGGTAAATCAATATAATAATGCTTCAAGATATTCCTACATATATTTCTCATATATTGCTTCCGTAAGCATTCAGTTTCTGCCATAAGGAATATACTGTATTAAATGTAAGTTTGCTTCAAGCAATGAATAGATAAATGCCATGCCAGAGCATAAAGTCTCAGCAAACTGCCACAAATTAAATTTCTCTCATGTTCCATATATTTTTAAGAATGTATTCTAAGTTTTTAAAAGTTTTATTCTCTCCTGGTATAATTTTGTTTAAATGTGTTTTTCTAAAACTATTTCGTTGCTCAATGTACTGCATTCGTACCGGTTTATTTTTATACCGATATATATATATATATATATATATATATATATATATATATATATATATATATATATATATGTCATTTTTTAAAAAGAAAACACTAAAGGAAAAAAGAAAAAACTATTTATTTTCTGAAAAAAGGTGCATCTATGCATTACAGTGTTAATCAAAACACTATATAACCTAAAATTTGACTTTATCTTATTGGATTCCTTAATTTTGGTTTCTGAAAATTTCATGGAAAGAAAGAGAGCTTGAATTTGTAACTATCTAGAAAACAAATGTAAATGAAAGCGATTTTAATGGCAAAATTTACCATTATGATCTTGAACGTTATGTATCCTATAACAGTAGGAACTGAATCGACCAGGCTTTTCGTTTCCTTGTTTTCCTTCTCAGTAAGGCATTTGTTTACAAAGTATTTTAATTCATATAACGACAGAAAACATTAGGAAATATCGCGTTAGTGTTGTATTTATTCAATATATTGCATTATATAACATTCTAGAGTATTTCATTGTAACTATAGATATCCCACACAATAATTTCTTATGAGGAAATACCATTGTATGCGTTGATTTTAGTCCCAAATGTAGCATACAATTGTTCTGATCTCTAAACTATAATTCGAGCGTGGTATACTTCAGGGAGATATTCCATTCCAGCATTTATCTCTGCAAATAGATATCTAAACCTCAGAAAATAATTAAAATGTTTTAACAGTAGTGCGTCTTATTACATGTTATGTACAGTGAATGATCGAGGTTATCTCACAAGGTTTAACCTGTCTACCTTCATATAACATTTTCGATCCACTTCCGTGATTTACATGTACAAGAGGTACACTGCTGAATGAGGGAATAAAAACGTTCTGCCTCAGAAATAGTGTGTAAGCTATGTAATATGGTTTAGAAAGGAATTCGTCTTAAACGAACAACAATTTTGAAACAGAAATAAGGATGATGATGAGGAGGAGGTGAAGGAGGAGGAGGATGCTGCTATTACTACTGCTACTGTTGCTACTACTACCAATGCTGATATTACTGCTACTACTACTACTACTACTAATAATAATAATAATAATAATGTTAATACTGTCTTAATAATCTCGGTTATAATTTGTCACATGGCCACAAATATGTAAAATTAGATTTTTTCCTTTGTAAATTCTGTTTGACTCTTCCTTCCTCCAGCTCATGGTGATCATATAAATGTTCTGTTTATACACTTGTAAACCAGAAATTGCTATTTCTTTCTAAGCTTCAGCAAGAAGATTGCATGAAATTATGATTTACCTGCAGTATTTACATCTATCCACTCGGCAGCCTGAATGTTTGCCATCCTAACTCGTTTTGTGATGTCGAAACTTTCTCCGTGGACCGAAGATATCAGAAGAAATAATAAGAGAAACATTTCCAACTGCTGGTGAACCCTTAAGTTTCATTGTGCCACTTAATCACCAGCATTTCGGATACCTAAACTTCAACCAGAATGTCTAAGCGGACATATTTGCTCTTTCAACTACGTCAGTCACAAGAAAGCCTGGGGCTACAGATCTCGTGTCTAATCCTATAAAGAAGAAATACATTGCAAGATCGACCAGAGTGAGGAAATGACCTACCTAACTTTCTAAAGGCTATGCAATGCTCCCTATATTTCATCCCTATGGGAATCCATATACTAAAGCTCTTGGTAAGGACCTGAGTGTGCACAGATAATATAATTGCATTGCACCACCTTGGTCAAAGGTAGTACATCAACACATGCCGCACTACATAGGCGTATCCGGGTCGATCCGTTAGTCTAATTCGACCCTGTACCGTTCTGTCGTGAGTACAACACTAAGCAACCGCGACTCCTATAAACGATAACACCACTTGCAAGAGTAAGTGATCGCACATCAAAAGTTAACTTATTTCATCGAGTTCTCCGTTTCTTGTATTTCATATACCATCTATCTCACTTCAGTATCTTAGGGTGACTACAACAATTTCAGGACGAATCCACAACCTTTCAATCAAACTTCACCCAAAATCCACAATCAGACAGACTGGTACTTTTCGCTACATATGTCCTCTATTTTTATTGAAGAACAGAAAAGCTATGCAACACCTTTTATGCACGAAATCTGACTATTTTACATGTGCTTCATTATGACGAACAATAACTTTAAGTTTCGTACATATTGTCAAAGAGAATACAGACAAATCGTTTAAGAAATAACAAATTACACAAATTTCTAAATGTCGATGACAATTATAAAAACCAGACACTTTTAAACTGCACAACATATTCCGCAAACTCGCTGAAAAAATCATCAGGAGTGGCCACCATGACATCCTCATAGGTATCTTCAATAGTTCTAATTTTGCTTTATCACGATGGATTTATTATTTTTTATTATTGCCTGATAGTAAGAGTCTACTCTCCTTCCGCTTGAGCACCTTACCGCGCCAGAAAAAATGTATAGGATAATAATTCCCAAAATAGAAGGTAGAAATATCTTTTGTGTTCCACACGAGAAATGCGACATCACGTGAACAAGGCGTATTCACCGGTAGTTAGTATCCCGGAGTCCAATGGGTACTTTCCTAAGGTCGTATCTTAGGCAACTCTTGTCGTTTGCATTTCATTCTAATATATCACAAAACTATTAATTAACAAGACCTTTTTATTAATTGGAATTGCGTTGTAACAGCAAATTTATTTTATCGATTATTGGTTTATATATCACTTTCGCCGCATGATATATTTGATGTGCTTTTAAAATGAATCCCCATTAGATTATTCTTGTGTGATAGAAAATAAATGAAATATTTCTCAGTCATTGTAGCCATGGTAATACTGTATTGATCTCATCACCAAAACCTTCAAATTATGGATTAAGACATGACATATATGCATTCATGCAAAAACATTATATCCCATGAAAACATTGTATTGATCTTATCACCAAAACGTTCAAATTATGGATTAAGACATGATATATACGCATACATGCAAAACAGTTATATCCCATGATAACATTGTATTGATCTTATCAACAAAAGGTTCAAATTAGAAATTAAGGAATGATATATATGCATACATGCAACAAAACGTTCTACATAGCAGTGCCGAAATAAACATGAACTTTAAATCTGCTGCGAAGATAATTGTTTTGTCCTATCGTCGGTTCTAAGTTCGTATTCAGTGATGGAGTATGTTCTTAGGTTGACGTAATTGTACTTTGGACAAGGGTGCATCACTGATAGAAAAGTTCGTTACTGTGTGCTGAGATGACGGTTAATTACTGATAGTACGCACTGTGTATGAAAAAGATCTTTGATTATTTTAGCTATGATAAAGAAAGTCATTTATAGAGTATCAGTTGTAAATGTTTCATCAGAGTGAACATTTTCTGTCAAATGATTCCTTTCTGTCACTGAGTTTTATCCTTTTTCAGGAAAGCGCGTATATTCGAGAGGGTATACGAGTTGATGCATGGATGTTTTACGAATTGTTTTGCTTCGTAAACTCTAAGTTAATCCGTTTCTCAATTCCGAGAGAGAGAGAGAGAGAAGAAAGGAAGGAAGTTCAAGTCATTTGATGTAGTGTCACTAGATGATGAAGACGTGACTACATTCTTGGGGAATTGAAGGTACTCGGGATCGAGCTGCAAAAGACAGAGCCTGCTTGAGTTTCTGGCTAGCAAAACTTTATTGAAATACTCAACATGTAAACTTACATTTCAATATCAAACTACAACAAGCTCAATTTTCGAATATAAGAAATACATATAAAACTACGATATTCTTTCACTTACCAACATCATACTTGTATAATATCTGCCGTTTAGAATGTAATACAGATAATTAAATATCGAGTAAATTCACGATAGCAAAAGAATCTAAAATTCAATATTTCAGACTAATACCGTAATTGAAATATATTTTACTGAATTTATTCTAAAAAGTCAACATATTAAATTCTATTATATAAAGAGTATTTTATTTCTAAATTAACTATTACTGAGTATGAAGTTGGTAGCGAACGTTGCTTTTACTAAAATCAATAATATAATTAGAAGCAAATACAAGTTCTTCAAACAGTTAAACTTTCTAATACATTAGGTTAAATAATAGCAAAGAAATATTAAAATGATCTAATGTTTAAACATACTGATGTTAGGTTAACATCTTAGCACTAAAAATTCTTATAACACTAAAATTTCTTATGACACTAAAAATTCTTATAACACTAAAAAGTCTTATACTATGAAAACTGTACATAGACGGTTATCTTACCTGCAAAAGACAGAGCCTGCTTGAGTTTCTGGCTAGCAAAACTGGTGTCGACCCGCGGCTGGGCTTAATATACCCGCTTTCTTAAGGCAACGCCAAATATGGCGTGTTCTTTAGCTCTTGCGTTTGGCCAGAATCTCAAAGCGAGGCTTCGTAGTCTCTTACAGATTATTGTCTAGGTCTATGTACATTATTACGTGAGTACTTCTGCAAGATCAGCACATTTGCCCTCCATGAGAATTTTTGGAATCTGTCTAGTTCGCTATTTTTATAACCTGATGAATGTACTGTTTTGTGCTGAGTCTGCGATACATGTAATATTTTGTATAAGACGGTTCGTACTTGATCATAATAGCGCAATCATTGTTGAATAGTAGGATACGAATAATTGGATTAAATCTCAATATATTTTAGTAGAAAACTGCCTCCAATATGATTTATCAATTTACTTCTAATACAATTTAATCAAAACTTACTCTTAACACAATTTAGAGGAATTTTCAATCTTGTTACTTGTACTGAAAAATTCTGTCCTAATAGATGCAAGGCTGTGTGCGCCATTATTCGCAGACTTGGGGTAGATTTCCAGTAGCATACTCTCTCTCTCTCTCTCTCTCTCTCTCTTTCTTGCTGACACCAATTGTTCGCCTTGGTTCACAACACTGTAAATACATTTTAACATCTGAATTAATTATCAGCGTCATGTCGTATTTCATGGTTAAACTCCTTCACAACTATCTGTATCAGGAAACTGGTTTATAGAATACGGGTTGTAAATGGACGATCTGAACAAAACTTCTTAGTATAATGACCTAAACAGCACTAGATTTATTGATGAGTTATTTTAATGCTGTTTTATTGAGATCCGTAATATCTGCAAACACTGCATATAATTTTTGCCATGCACAGAAGAATCAGTGAGCTGTTGGTCATATTCACACACACACACACACACACACACACACACACACACACACATGGATTAGTCCGTGGTCAGTTGTGGTAAATTTGGGATATAATGTTTTCAAATTAACTAATTGCAAAACTAAGGCTGCTTTTTTGTTTCATGGTCAATATATCAAGGTGAAAAATCAAGCTTCAATCTGAATGATATATGCTCTGTTAACAATCTAAACTTTTCATTTCATTTTTCAATAAAGTAACTTGAGCAAATTACAAATGTATCATCTGGCCTGTGACTATGTCGGTACAACCCAATCAACACGATTAAACAATCCCCGATACCTTGACCATTGATGCACTCAGCAAATGTGTAGCAAATCTGATAACAATAAATATATGAAAATAGAATATCAGCCAGTTCGCGCAGCTTTTCATCTTTACCAGTCAAGGGTCGTCGATCCATTTTCGTACTACATCCACACATGACATCAGTAGACAGCCGAAACAGTGTTTCCCACACGTGCCGTCTTGATGTTGAAAAGTTACTGTTCATAGTAATCGACATCAATTAACCAATAAGAGAGCTCTTTAGGGGGCAGGGCAATTTTTATGCACAAATTTAATGCCGCAATCACCGGCCTAGTATTAAAAAAAAATCATAAAAAATAAAATACACAAGTGAGGTCAAAAAGGTCAATATTTTTGGATAGTATATTAAAACATAAGAATATTATCCACTTTTTATTGGTGTGGTCCCTCCCAGACTCCATCAGAGAGAGGACCCCATATTGCCGAAAGTTGAAATGGTTTTTATGTGTACCTGTTTCCCCCATTGTGTGCATCGTGTTTGTGAGGATTGAAACAATTTTGTAAAAGGTTTATGAATTTTGATTAGGGTTTCTTACACCTTGCTATTCGATTATTCTAATAGCTCTTAAACCCTGGCTGGTTTCGGAGCTTACTTATAGAGTGTGATCCTTGCCAGGGATTTATGGTGTCCAATGTATGCTCTGTGTCTTTTATATAGTGTATTGTTTGTTATCCTTGTGTTTTTGTATGGACTGGCTAATAGTCAAATTCAAATGTTTTCTTAAGTTGTAAGGACTATCTAAAAATAAAATATTGCGGCTAAGGATGTCTGGATTGTCATGTCATGGTGGCAGGAGATTATTGACCCCCCACTTCCATCATAGTGGCCAGTTCCTTCGTTCCTATGCCTATCACCCTATCTACTTTCAGTTTTGTATTAGATTGGTTTTTGTTGTTGTTGTTGTTGTTGTAGGGTTTAACGCCATTTTTCAGCACACGATAGGCTATACATGGCGGCCAGGATTAATGGTGGAGGAAGAACCAAGGTAAACCCCGGAAAGAACTACCGGGGAAGCTACTGGCAAGCTTTCTCACTTACCCACATTAGCCGAATCCGAGACTCGAACCCACGCAGACAGAGATGAGATGGCAGTGATCCGTAACGGAGAGCGCTTTAGACCACTCGGCCACTCGGGGCCCCGTATTAGAATGGAGAAAGAAAGACGAGAGAAGAGAAAAAGAATTGTTCATTGTATGCGTGACGTGTTTGTTATACCTCATAGTATTAGTAAAGTGTAATTGTGATCCCGTGTTTGTGTTTTTGTAATGTCCTTGTTATTCGTCCTTCCCTTTGTCTAGCTCAGGTACGATCCGTGCTGCCTCGCGTTAGCCAGGTAGCTTTGTCATCGTACCATCATTTACTCCTTAATAGATAGGACGATCCCTGTCCCTCTGTATTGTTGCGTTTTTGTTCCTAAATATGTTAGCTTATGTTATTTCTTCTGAGGTATTGGTTGTTTTGCTTAATGTGTTATTATATTAGTTTTAAAAAAGATCATAAAAAATAATATTTCATAAAACAAATTTGCATAGAAAGAGTAATAAAGTACCTTTAATTCTTTTCTTGAGGATCTCTAATATCTTGCCTATTTATTTATCACATAATGTTGTCTTTGTGGTAAAAGAAAAGAGATACAGTAACATCTAACAGAATAATTTAGTTTTGTTTTTAAAAAATATTAAAACTTAAAACATATCTTGCCTATTTGTTTTCATAATTGTGTTAATATATGTGATTAAATCTGTATATGTTCTCTTATCAATAACATCATGTGTGCATAATAATATTTTAGCTACTACCCCTCCATTTTCTTCACGTATTCTGTTTGTTAGTCTATATCTTTCTCCAGCAGTTTTCGAGCATCTCAGTATAATATGGATTTTAGAGTCAGTATGGATCCCGCAAAAGCGGCATGATGGGATTATTCTTATAATGTGCCTTCTAAAGGCGATCTCCCCTGTCATCCATACATCATTTAAGTAGAGATACATTTTACTTTGTATAGCTGTATATTTAATTTCCGCCCATTTTTTCCATATGGCTTTCCAGTTTAACTCTGAGTTACATAATTCAGCTTTCAGTTTTACATTATATGTGATATTAATTAGGATATTATATATTTTATTTTTGATTACTCTTCCATATTTTCTCTTTGTCTCTGTATTTGTATATGAGGTCTCTAATTCTCTGGCAACACAGTGGCGGTTAAATCATTTTAATTGTGTTATTATTCTTAAAAAATGTTTCATTAAAACGGCATAAATAACCGTAAAAGTAAATATAAATCCCTTCCCATTGGTATTGCGGGGAGTTATCGATAAGTTTAATTCTTTTCAAGATAATTGATTTTTGCTTGGCGCTTAGGTTTTGCACACCCAGGCCACCTTTCTCTTTAGGTCTGTTGGTACCTTTCTTATGCATATAGAGAATTCCATTGTTTCAGATATAGTTTGAAATCATCCCTTCTTTTTTGTTTAGCAATGCTTCAGTAAAATGTATAGCATTTATGAAATAATTTAGTTTACTGTACATATAGGTTTTAGCAACCTGAATACGCTCCGTTAGGTTCAATATAATATTCGACCAAGTTTCAGTTTGTACTTCAACCCTTTCCAGTAATATACGGTAGTTTAGTTGGATAGCATTGTTCCCATATATTATTCATAGCGCTTTTACATGGTTCTTAATTAAATGGGGGGGGGGGGGGAAACCTTGGGTGGTTACCCATCCAGTTACCTATTAGTATTTTTTCGGTTTTATCGTGATTTATAGCTGACCCAGAGGCTTTCCCAAATTGCACGAACTCATTTTGTAGATGTTTGAATGATGAACTATCTCTGGTGAAATTTGAACAGTCATCAGCGTGAAGAAGGGTTTTAAATTCACCTTTTAGATTTGGCAGTTTGATCCCTTGAATATTGGTGTTCGTTTTTATATTAATATTTAGTGATTCCATAGTAATCACACACATTATCATAGACAGGGAACAATCTTGTCTAAATGATCTTTTAATCTTGATTTCTTCAGAAAGTGTCCCATTTATAGTCATTTTTGAAATGATATTTGTATACATTGCCTTTATCCAGTTTATGATATTTTTACCAAAGCCACTCGATTCTAGCACTATAGTGACGAAGACATGCTCTATCCGATAGCAGCAGGGAAGGCGAACAGACCTTTTTTTCCACGCCAATCGAAGCCTTCTACGCAAACTTTTCTCGTGGAAGCCTCAGAAAGCAAAAACAAAGCCTTCTACGAGGGTCATTTTTGCATCTACCAGACCCACTGCATCAGGGACCCCCCTCTAGTGTGTCATAAAAATATGATGCCCCAGACAAAATTTTGGAGGAAAATGAATATAGGTTTGTTCGATTTTTTTGTTTTACAAATATCGCTGCCTTTTCACGAGTAAATCTGATCAAGACTGACGCGATATCGACCACGAGGATCATGAAGATTTATTGTAATAAAACCATGTGGCGTTGACTGAGCGCGGCTAAATAAATGTTTAAATTTATTAATATCCATGTCACCGTTACACCAGGTTTGATGGATATTTCTCAGCGTGTGCGTATCCACGCCATTGAACACAGATAAAATATTACAATTATCCCTGATTACCTTTGGAATCTGCGTATATCTCTGTGTCACATAAATCACATCGGTATTTTTGTGCCTGCCACGCGAAAATATCCTTGCTGGATTCGTTTGTTTATCGAGCATAACGTCATCGTAAACAACAAGATTATTAATATTACCGTTAAGACTTTCCACGGAAGGAGCCTCATTGATATCTGTGATGAATTCAATCACGCCTTCGCCAATATTGTCGCTGAAATCTTTTAACACCTGATAACAACGCTGATCGTCAACGGATGGTGCAATCAAATACAATTTTTCCCATTTTACCATCTCATGATCAAATTCAATAATAATTGCGTTTTTCCTGACCCTGATGGACCGATTATTATCATTCTAATCGAATTTGGCAATGCCGCGTGATGTTTCACCTGTTCGCGTCGTTTCGTAGCTGAAAAATCAATTACATTCATGATATTAATTATTATGGATCTATATTGTGTCAAGTGTCGCACGCACACAGCTACGATAAATCCAACCGAAATCATCACACGCAACAACAGAAACGCAATCGCAGGAGAATGCGAGATTTGTAACACACGCAAGTTTAAATTCATCAAAAAAAAAAAACTAAATACGGAGGAGACATCGCAGCCTCCTTAAAAAAAATACCTGGCTTTCGTTGGGCAAAATATCCCGGAGAAAAACATCTACCTGGATATAATTACTGCGGACCTGGAACGAGACTCGATATCAGACTCGAGAAAAACAATCGACCAAAACCAGGTGAGATTCCAATATCGATCACGCTTGTTATATTCACGATCTCGCATATCGCAGCGGAGATCTACAACAAAGGCATCTCGCTGATGTGAAATGAATTATCGCGTTAAATGCGATTCCTTACAAATCTTTCAAAGAAAAATTAGCAACATTACTAATTAAAGGCGCGATGAAAGGCAAATTAGTATTCGGTGCAGGTAAATAATATGGAAGAGATATATTATTCTCCACGAGGATTCTGGCGAGGAAAATCAGCGATTGCTAAACTTGCTAAGGCTGCTAAAGTAAAAACGTCCGTGGCTGCATCGTGGTTATCAAAACAAGCAATATGGCAAATTTATCTTCCTCCGCCTAAAAAAATCCCATACGCGAGTTTCACAGTTAGTACTCCCAATGTGGTACATCAAGCCGATATAATGTTTCTCCCTCACGATACCGTCAACGGAAACACATACAAATACGTTTTAACCGTCGTTGATATCGCTAGCAGATACAAAGAAGCGGCGCCGTTATCAAATAAAACATCGACAGAAATCGCTAACGCATTCAGCGATATTTACTCACGATCGCCATTAACATGGCCTAAGCTTCTTCACGTTGATCCAGGTAGGAAATTCCTTGGCGCAGTTACCTCGCTGATGAAGAAAAATAGTGTGAAAATTCGACGCGGTCACGTGGGAATTCATCGCGATCAGGCAATTGTTGAACGATTTAACAAAACGCTTGCAGAACGATTATTCGGATATCAATACGCGCGTGAATTCATTCAAGATAAACGATCCCACGAATGGGTATTAAGATTACCTCATGTTTTCAACGCGTTAAATAACGAGCCAACTCGAGCAATATCATTGAAACCGGCAATTGCTATCACAAAATCTAATATACCAATAAAGCGAGATTCTACAATGCAACCTGTGCTAGGTAATATCACTGTCAGGTATTTGTATAAGGAAGGCGAAGCTGTAGGAGGAAGAAAAAGAGCAACCGATCCGATCTGGAGCGTTACTACGCACAAAATATCTGCCGTAACAAGATCGTCAGGAAGACCTGCGATCTATATACTAGATTCACTGGCTCCACAACGAGGATTTACCAGAGAAGAATTACAGGTAATTCCCGAAGATACTCAATTACCACCGGTGTCACTGAGATAAATCTTCCAAACTAAATTTTTCTAGATCGGTATTTATGCGAATTCGCCCCAATTGAGATATTTTTCTGACTCTAGATATAGCTAGGTAAACCAAATTTGACCACATAATCATATCATCGACGATCCAAACTTTACCATCGACAGTCAGTCCTTGAGAGGAATGTATCGTTGTTGCGTAACCTAATTTCCACGGAGATTGTTTAGCGCGTCATTGACAAGATTAGTATCAACGAAAATAATATCATTCAAAACTAAGTTTTTCTTCTCGCCGGATGGTAAAATAACATCGATATTTTGTCGCCGAGTATCAGCGGGTCTATAACACAATGGCACTTGCAACGTTGGAAATTTCTCACAATGCAGTTTGAATAATTTTTCCTGAATAATATCACGAACTATCTTCCTACTAGCGACGATTAAATGATCAGGGCGCCATAAATTTAGGAAATCACTCATCGATGTTTCGTTGATTATTTTTCTCATGACGTCACATTGAATTTTATCTGGCTGTAGTCGAATCAGTTTTTTAAACTCAGTCAATAATTTATCTGTCGATCTATAATCGACATCGATTTCCTCGTAATAATCAACAAAATTTTTAAGCCAATCATGAGGCGATTCGCTATCAATCGGATTAGGTTGACCATGATCCCCGCACATTATCACGGCGGTATTTTTCTCTGACAACCAAGCTAAGAACGATTTTAGTATACCCAAATTTACTGTGCAAATTTCATCGAAAATTATAACCTTGTTAATATATTTATCGCCCATTCTAGCTGAATCCCATGATCCACCACTGTATTTGAAATAACTATGGTACGTGTGAGAATTAACACCACGTTGCTTTATTTCTCGCGCTAATCTGTGTGTCGGCGTTAATACGATCATATCAGAATTTGCAAATATATTTATCACTCGCGTTGTTTTACCGCTACCGCCAGGTCTATTCAGGTAAACAAATTTACATCGCGAAATTGGATCGAACGCAGATGCGGCTACGGACGTTTCTTCGAATCTACCTCGATGAAATTCATCACGATCCTCAACATCAGCGTCTTCGCAGTATCCTAAAATATTTTCGTTTTTTATTCTCCAAGTCCCCCAAGAACTACCATCTGTGATTAAATTTTCAAGCCTACCTAGGTATTTGTTATCGATGTAGAACGAATCTGTCGCGACTCTTACTGCGATATCAGAAAATTTATTTATCATTGAAAGTAAATTTATACTCACGTAAGCAAGCATCGACGATCGTAAATGAGTATATTGCGCCGATTCTCCATCAAGATAGCTAACCACGGTACCTAACTTTGTTCCGTCAACGATAATATTTTCTCTGTTGCAGAATATTCCTCGTGACGCTGTATCGGCGATTATAAAATCCAACTCAGCATCGTTGATAAATAATCTGGCGTGTCGATGTTTATGATCAACAGAGCCACCTTGAGTAAATTTACCTATTATTTTTCTTCCGATATCTTTGGCGTTATCACAATCCGTCGGTAACCACACGTCGGTTTGTTTTTTATACGAAATAATTGCTTCACTTACCGTCAACGACACTAACATTGACGAATCTAGCATATATCTCAACAACACCGTGGGAACCCAACGACGTTGAGAAAAATGTCTGCCAAACCAAATATAACAAATCCTATGCAAATTTTCAGCAAATTCGAATGATGTGACACGAGCGAATCCGGTCATAACAAAATCAGGTAACGGTCCGTTAATCGCAACTCTTGTCATTTCGCTGGTAGGGTGACCGAATTTAGCAAAATACTCAGCACAATTGCCATATCCAAGAAAACTTCCAGGATAACACGCGGACATATCAACGGAAATCATATTTTCAAAATCATATCTAGTATTCCACAGTCCGCCATGGCCATATTCAATGCAACTATTCTGAATATCAGCGAGAAATTCGGATCGTGTAGGTTTCCACGAATTTCGTTCTCTAGCGGCGTGAGCGGCAACGGACGGAATAGTAAAACAGTTAGCTAATAATTGATCAGGATTTGCCGAATATCTTACCGCGAGCTCTCTCATTGACTCATGTAACGATTTATCTCTGTAAATATCGCCGCGTGGTAGAACAAATTGATCGTATCTTTCTTCACTTGAGAATAACCAAACAGATATTGGATCTGATTCACTTAATTTTTTGATAAATCTAAACATTTCCATGGAATTATTTTCTGCTACAGAATTATTTTCTATGGGATAAAATTTAACCTCACGATCTCGTGGAAATATTGTCACCGAATGTGACCACGCGTGAGAATTGTGATCAACAGTTTCGATTGGCGCTCCTCGAGATTTATATGGCGACGAGTATAATATTTCTCCCGATAATGTTTTTACCGAGATTGGAAATTTTAATTTTTTACTCAACACAGCTACATCATCTATCGACGCTCCATCAACAACAGTCTCCGCCCAAGCATTTATTTTTTCTAACCTTAACAGAGTCAAACCAGATCCGCGTTTCGCATTTTTCATATGCTCAATCACACGCTCTGCTACGCAATTTATCACCGAAGATTTTTTCATCACAGGCAAATTTTTAATATCCGGATTATTATTTAGCCGATAAATTCCATAAACAACTGCACTAACCGGATACGCTTTAGCGTAATAAAGACCATCGATACCTAATAACAATCCTGGTCGTGAATTCTTATCAAGAATAACATTTTTTTTACCGCCGCGAATAGGATCTCGTTTATCGCGAATAACCCAGGTTTCATCAGGCATTTGTGCAATAAATTTTATTCCAAAAATAAATCTCTCTTCGGTGTGTTCTATTTTTATATGATCGATTTTTTATTTTCTTAGCTCGTTCCAAATTCATCGTAGCATCGATGGAATTTGTTCTCCAGGTTGACCAAGTATGAACCGCTCCATCGTCAAAGAATTCTTTTTTAGCTCCATCAACATCAGGAATCTCATATTCAGCCTCGTCAAGGTCAAATATATCCATTATTATGTTTTAGACAAATATCTAAATAATAACGAATCATTGCAAATGGCTATTGATCGGTTCGATAAATTTCTGTAACAAGGCATGCAGAAAAGATTATTGTGGAGCTCATATATATGCGATTCGACAAGGTAGCAAAGGACCACAGCGATGTTTGGTTTGTCAAGTTGGCACACGAGAGAAAACTCGATTGTGTTTGCGATGTGGTGGAAAACACTATCGGGAGTTAAAACGATATTACGAAAAAAATCTTCGTCGGTAATGACATGCGAGGAGGATTATATTAATCGATTTCGAGCAAATAACGTATTAAACAAATAAAATATTGTATATGAATCCAAAATCAGCTATTCTCGAAGATTCTCAAATTTTCAAACCCCATCCAACAATTAGCGGATACGAGGCATCATCCGACGGTATCGTTAGACATATCAGAACAAGAAAAAACGCCGGTTCGATTTGTAATTCTGGTTATCTGTTATTTGCTGTCGGTAAAAACATTCATATTTCAATCATAGATTTGTATTCGAATGTTTTCACGGACTTATCAAAGACGGTCTTGTTATTGATCACATTGATGGAAATAAACTCAATAACAGATTATCCAATCTCCTAGTTTTAACTCAGAGCGAAAACTGCAAATCTGGTAACACCGGTAAATATAAAAAACATGCCAAGGCAGTTAAATCAATAAACAAAGAAACAAACGAGGAAATAATATTTACATCGATGAATACCGCCTCAAAATATTTTGGTATTCACCCAGCCTCAGTACGATTTGTTGCAGAAGGAATAATCAACGCGACATTCTCATATAAATTTTGGAGTATGGATCGAGTTTTATTATATTCCAATAATACTTAAGTAAATTTCGTCTTGCAAAATAATATTCTTTTTTTTACTCACATTTGAAGATTACAATATATTATAATGAACGAGGAAAATATAAACAATATCATCGAAGCCATCGAAGATTTTAAAAATAAAAACATAAATCTATCTTCGGATCTAGATACCGATAAAATCCAATCTGAATTTGAAACAATCGTTCAGGGTAAACTCGAGCATAGATATATGCTACCGTCCGAATATAAATTTATAAAGAAAATCCAATCTGCGATGTATCAATCATTGGTGTCTGTCGATGATGATCAGATTAAGGATTTTGTTGCGTTATCAGCGTCGGTAGAAAAAATAAGATCGAGTTTATCTAACGAATACGAGTCAAGAAAAATTACTAGTTCACGCATCAGGCAGTTGAGAAAATTAGTAGATGAGAGTAAAAATCAGATTATTTTACCATAAAAAACAATTCCCTGTAATTTTATTGTTTTTTTTAATTTTTGCTAATTTTATTTATTTTTTACCGATTTTTATCTGTTTTTTCTGCTATTTTTTTTTACCATGGACAGGTTAAGATTTCACTAGCAGGTTGATACTTAACGTTTCCCCGCGTATATCAAGTAAATTTCCATGCTGATCGGTTAATTTGAAATTTATCCTCGATAATAAACGATTATTACATCGCAGATAAAACAAATTGACTGGTTCTTTTATAATCAAGAATCCGGGAGAAGCGCTCGGAGCAAACGAATAAAGAACAAAACCTTGTTGAGCTCGTTCTGACACTGATGCGTCTACGCTGTAGCTGCCATCGACGATATCCGCGTGCAGATTAACCGCGATAACCTCCGTTATATTAACAATACCCGGCGAGATATGCCGTCCTTGCCCGGTTGGATCGTTATTATGTTTAAGAATTATCGCTGATGGTAGTTTTTAAAACCATGCGGCTTGTAATTGCGGAAATAATTCATCGATGGTATCAGTGACGGATTTTCTCATCCCATCAACATCATAATCGGGAAATTTAAAATTTGGTAGTGTTTCCTCGGTTAATTTAAAAACGGTCATAAATTTTTGTTTTTCACCTGAATTTGTGATTATTTTGGAACGAACAAAAGGAGGATTATAATCAATAATTGATATATCATTAATTATTGCTTGAATAAACATCTGATGATAAGATTCAATATCATATGCAAGTTGATTCAATATTTCCACAAGTTTGATAATTTCGCTACATGAACCTAACACATTCAAAATACATTCTTGAAAATAATTTCGTAGTAAATTTAGTTGTTTTTTATGTTCTCGATTAAATTCGTCGATAATTAAATTTATCATTTCTCCTTCTATGGGGATTATTCAACCGGTACCAATATCAGGAAAATCGATAGGGTTGTCGAGATAAATTCTATTATAAAACTCCCATTCTAAAATTCTTTCATTTTTAAAGGTAAAAGTAAAAAATATCAAACCACGTTTATAATCATTTACAAGATTATTAGCATTGTAAATTAAAGATCCATTCTCAACAATTCCATGATAATCTTTATTATCAGTGATAAAATCAGATTGTTTTAGTTCCGGTGAAACTGGTGGCGCTGGAGGCGCTTTTTCAGGCCAACCCAGCACAGTTCTGATCGACGATTGATAAATATCAACAACGTACGGTGATTTTACTTCAATGATAGATGATAATGTTGGCTCGTGTGCAGAAATTTTTATACCTGGATCAGCATCGCCAGTTATATTTGATATTCTATAAACAAGTTCCTCATTTATTTCCTCAATCTCGTAGCTGCCTGTTGGTATACCAACGGTAATCCAATCTGGAGTTCCATCGGGACGGTTTTTATTAGCAAAAACGAGAGAATTATTCGATAATAGACCACCGAATGATTTTGATCTGATATTAGGCCAACTGTTATAAACGTGTAATTGTGACAGCGCGATTTCTTTAACGCTAATTGGCGTTGGAAAATTAATACTAAATTCGGGTTTGGTTGAACTTGCTGATATCATCGTTGTTACCGGTGGCGTTGTGTTTATCACAATCTGAGCTAACTCCGACATTATTAATATCTATTTGTTCAATCTCAGAGTAGATTTCTATCATCAGAGAGAATTCGCAATCAGAAATAATACCGTCGTTGAGACTCTCAGAAAGTAACGATGATAATTTTGAATATGCTTCTGTGATTAGGGAGAATTTGCTCGTGTACAAGGATAATTTTGCATTCGCGCACGAGGATAATTTTTTTGCAATAATATTGAGAACGCCTGCGATTGTCGTTGTCGCTGAGACGATTATCTTTGCCGCGACCGGTGCGATCATTGTTACCGCGGATAATATTGCTCCTGTACCAGCGATAAGTGCGCTTGCTGTGTATACGGCAACGTCGATGGTAACTAATCTGCTTGATATTTTTTTACTTTCGCTTGATACTCGTCAAGTAGCTTTTTTAACGAATGTTGCCATGATCGCGCCTGATTATATCGGTATTCCGACGCGGTCATTATTAATTAACTGTCCAACTAAATGATGATGGTATCTCGGCAATAAATTCCATCACCAGAAATAATCGGTCGGTGTTGTTGTGGTTCTATCTGGTGGTTCTAACTCAAATGTTTCCTCGGTATCTTTAGTTAGTAAAATATTTAAGAATCCAAGAAATCTGTCAGTAGTATGGCGCCATTTGTATGATTTAGCTATTATTCTGAATCTTATTTTGGAAAACACATATAATTGATATATACCGGAAACTGGCGCCGTGTATTTGATTGTATTATCTTCCGGCGTCCACGTTACTAATCCCGACGCGGTTGTAAACGTTATATTGTGAAATTGTTGCAATGTTATTCCTGGCGGAATTTTGATATAACTTGTTTTATCAACAATTCCAGGCATTAACACGTTTATTCCATCAAACAAATCAGCGGTTGCTTTAACCTCAGTAATTTTTGTATTAAATTCGTTAATTTTTGTGTTTATTTCGCTAATTTTCGCGCTGAGATCATCGTGTGATGATATATCGGCCTTTTGACGCGCTAAGATATGCGTTGCAGCAATATCGTCATTAACTTTAGTAATATCATCGTTGATTTTTTTTATATTTTCAATAGCCGTATCAAGGTCATCGTTAATTTTTTTAATTTCATCGTCTATTTTTCTTGTATCTGTTTTATCAGCCTTTAGGAGTAACTTTGCTGTGAACTCGTTAATGTCATTGTCGGGTTTTTTGCTGATTCTTTCAAGGTATCAAAATCATTCACGTGTTCGTTATATTCGTCTCGCTTGATTATATAGGTTATTTTGATATTACTCGTTCGTAATTTTCCTTCTTTATCTTGAAAAATAGCAACATCGTTAGGTTCTATTCCTACCAGCGATAAAAGATTATTAATATCTTTCTTAGTTGCATATTTTGACAGATCAATATCGGTCTTTTTTTTTCTTTTCTTCTCTATATAGGGATCTTCCGTAAATGTCAACCATATTTATTTATCGCATATTCAAATACTATTTTGTGATACGGACCGGATGAATTTGAAATTGCGTCAAGAACGTTAATCGATTCAGGACCACATATTGGCGAATCTGTTAGTGTTTGCGTTGGTAACGTTGAATACCAGACAGGAACGTTTAATTCTGACACATAACTGACAAATTCCTTTGGTGGTGCTAACCCGTACGAGTCAAAATAAACAACCTCGCGAGGATTAATCGCGTAGGAAACCCAGTGAGTTCCAGGACCGGTACTTGAATCGAGATTTATTATCCCTGTCTCATTGAAATTTGGTTTGCTAGGTAGTTGATCTCGCATAAATACGCCTCTGAAAAATTTTATTTTTTTATTTTTTGCTTCGTTAGATAAATCTAAATTTGAGAATGGTATGCTAATCTTAGACCGGATCCATACGGGGGTGGACGCCTCAGATATAATCCGCTTCCCTTCTTTTTACTTAACATTTTGGAAAGAAAAGCCCCTTTCATTATCATGGGCATTACTCCCTTTATCATTGACTTTTCCCCTGGTGATAACTCTCCTCCCTTTTTTTACCGTATTGTCCTCCCGTTACTTTTTGCATTGCCTTAGTACCTGCGTATCCAGCTGCGCCTGCTAACGCACCTTTTGCTATTACCGGAGCAGCTGCGGCTATTAATCCCGGAAGAGCAGCTAGTAGAGGAAATATAGCAGCAGGGAGGGCGAATCGGACATTTTGTCCAATCATCATTTGGCTTAATTAATACCTTCTGCACTCAGCGGATCCAGCGTCGTCAGCGCCTGGTAAAAAAAAACGACGTCGTCGTCGGGGGGATCGTCCAATCGTCATTTGGTTTAATTGATACCTTCTGCGCGCCGATCCCAGCGTCGTCAGCGTCCGGTAAAAAAGCGCGACGACCGCGTCGATGTCATCGCCCTCCCTGCTGCTAAGTGGCTATTTACAATGAAAATTATTTACAACTAACCGAATATTTGGTCAAGTCCGATACGATATCGTGTCCGAGGATCATGTAAATTTATCGTTACAAATCCATGTGGGGTCGACTGAGCATGACTAAAAAAGTTTCGAAAAACATTAAAGTCCATGTCACCGCCGCACCATGTTTGCCAAATATTTCGTAGCGTGTGTGTATCAACGCCGTTGAACACAGCAAGGATATTACAGTTGTCTCTGATTACTTTTGGAATCTGAGTGTATCGTTGAGTGACATATATCACGTCAGTGTTTTTATGCCTGCCTCTGGAAAATATCCTAGCTGGGTTTTTTTGATTGTCTAACATAACATCATCGTACACGACTAAATTGTTAACGTCGCCATCAATATCATCGATACCTGGTGCATCATTGATATCTGTAATAAACTCAATAACATTTTTTTCAGCGATCGCTGATGCATTCTCGTTGAAATCTTTCAACACCTCGTAGCATCGTTGATCATCTACGCTAGGGGCGATTAAATACAACTTATCCCACTTCATCCATCTCATTATTAAATTAAGTAACAATTGCGTCTTGCCGGATCCAGATGGTCCGATGATAATCATCCGGATCGAGTTTGGTAACGCTGCAACATGCTTAACTGGTTCTCTTGTTTTAGTCGCCGAAAAATCAATTATATTCATATCTCTATACATAAATTATGGATCTATATTGTGTGAAGTGTAGAGTGCGTACTGGCACAAATGATATGACAACCGTTACAACAAGAAATAACAGATCGGCACTTACTGGTAAGTGTGTACAATGCGGTACAAAGAAATTTAGATTTATTTCTATTAGACCCGGGGATGTTTTAAAAAAAAGCGAGGAGGTGATATTGCAGCCAAGTTATCAAAACTCCCCGGAACACCGTGGGCAAAGTATCCAGGAGAAAAGCACCTTCCAGGATATAACTACTGTGGCCCCGGAACACGATTAGATATCAGACTCGATGATCAAAATCAACCCCGGCCCGGTGAGTATCCAATAAACGCTATCGATAAGGCGTGTCATGCTCATGATGTTGCTTACTACAAAAGTAGCGATCTGCAACAGCGTCATATCGCGGATGTAAAATTAATTCACGCGTTAAATGCTATTCCTGATAAATCCTTCAACGAAAAATTGGCCTCATGGTTGGTAAAATCGGCTATGAAAGGTAAATTAATGATGGGCGCTGGTAATTAATAACAACATGGAATCCATCTATTATTCTCCGAGAGGATACTGGAAGGGGAAGGCCGCAATTGGTAAGCTTGCAAGCGCTGCAAAAGTAACGAGGGCCACTGCGGCTAATTGGTTATCCAAACAGGCTATATGGCAAATTTATCTACCACCGCCTAAACAAATCAACTTCTCGCGCTTTGATGTCAGCGTACCTAATGAAGTTCATCAGGCTGATATACTATTTCTGTCGCATGACAACGGTTACAAATACGCGCTAACCGTAGTTGATGTTGCGAGTCGATACAAACAAGCGGAACCGTTAAAAACAAAGTCAGCAACTGAAGTAGCCGATGCGTTTGAGCGGATTTATCGAAGAGGTCCTCTGCGCTGGCCAAATCTATTACAAGTTGATCCTGGTAGTGAATTTCGCGGCGCTGTTTTATCAACGCTGAAACATCATAGCGTCGCGATACGACGAGGTCATACTGCGCTACATCGTGATCAGGCAATTGTTGAACGATTCAATCGGACTCTTGCTGAACGGTTATTTGGATATCAGTACGCAAAAGAATTCATCCAAGAAAAACGATCTCGTGAATGGGTCAAAAGGTTGCCAGGCGTAATTGCAGCGTTAAATAACGAGATTACCCGAGCAATCAACATAAAGCACAGCGACGCGATTAAAAAAAAGTATATGCCCGGAAGATAAAAAATAGATAGCGTTTCCAAGCCGATTCTCGGCGATGTTACCGTGAGATATCTGTATGAACCAGGAGAGCTTGAAGGCGGTAAAAAAAGAGCTACTGATCCTATTTGGAGTGTTACCACACATAACATATCAACGATAACACGATCAACTGATAGACCACCGATCTATAGACTGGATTCAACTGCCCCACAGCGGGGGTTTACACGCGAGCAACTACAACTGATACCTGACGATACTCAATTACCCCCGCGTGGTCTTAACTAGCGCCGTTGCGTCTATTGCACTCAAGACAGGTCAACCTCACATTGTTTTTGACATGACCGAGACTGTTATCGATCCTGTCCACGGTAAATTGGCGGGCGTCTTTATCCGAATAACGCCAGCGCATTACACAATTACAACTCGCGCAGTGATTATTCTGTTGTTGTCGTAACGCAATTATTAATTCGGCATCAATATCAAAACGCCGCTGTTTTTTTTTATCCTGTTGGCGGTAACCCGAGAGTTTTCTATCAATGACGCTTGCATCGATGATGTCGTTGGTGACTCCGTCAGTGACTCCGTCACCGGCTTCGTCAATAACAATTCTTCGAAGCTGATTTATCCTCCGTACTCTGGACACTGCAAGATAGACTAGATTTGACCATTCGATGCGATTATCAACCATCCAAACAATTGTATCCGTGATAGTCAGTCCCTGCGAGGAATGTATTGTCGTTGCGTATCCTAGCGTCCACGGGGATTTATCAGCACGTAGCGCGTCCTCAACGACGCTGATATCAACGAGCACGATATCATTCAGCACGAGAATTTGTTTTTTTGTCCCCGACAGCGTCGGGCCTGGAATTTCAACTTCAATGTTCTGCCGCCGTGTATCCGCGGGTCTATAACATAACGGTGCTGGGCGCATTGGAAACTTTTCCTTATGCAACGTAAACAACTTCCGCTGAAGTGTGTCTCTGACTATCTTTCTACTCGCTACAATCAAATCGTTTGGTTTCCATGTTTCCCAAAATTCATTCATTGGAGTTTCGGGAATCACCTCGCGGATTATTTCACATTGAATTCTATCCGGCTGTAATCTGATTAATTTTTTAACCTCGCGCAGTTGTTCATCAAGTGCTCGGTAATCAGTATCGGTTTCTTCATAATAGTCCACAAAACCCTTTAACCAATCATGGGGGCCCTCGCCGACAAATGGTGGTGGTTGGCCATGATCTCCGCACATTATCACCGCTGTATTCGCGCGCAGCAACCACTCAAGAAACATTTGCAAAACATCTAACGAAACAGTACATATCTCATCCCAGATGATAACCTCAGGAATAAATTTTTCACCCATTCGATCAGGAGTCCACTCACCACCGCTGTATCGAAAAAAGCTGTGATAAGTAAGGGCGTCAACATTTCGTTGTTTTATCTCTCGCGCTAGTCTATGGGTTGGTGTAAGCACGATTATACTTGCCCGCGTTCGAAATAATTCAATTGCCCGAGTCGTCTTTCCTGACCCGCCACAGCCGCTTAAATAAACTGTTTTGTGCCTACAAATTGGATCAGAACACGGTGGTGCATTAGACCATTCTGATAGATTATCACCGCGTAGGTAATTGTTTTCAACGGTGACATCTGCTGACGGGGAATAATCGCGTCGTATTTCTTTTTTAATTCTCCATGTACCCCAACTCTCGTCCGGACTAGTAAACTCGGCTATGTTTCCCTTATACTTTACGTCTATGTAAAATGAATCAATCGCAACTCTAACCGCGGTGTCGGGAAATCTATTTATCATCGAGAATAAATTTATGCAAGCATAACCCAGCATAGATGCCCTCAAATGTGGATATGCCGGGCTGTCCCCATCGCTGTAAGTAACAACTGTACCCAACCTTGTTCCATTGGACAAGAAAGCTGTTTTACAGTTCACGTATTTATTTTTCGCCACTGCGTCCTTGATTACGAAATCATATTCTGCGTCATCTATAATCAGCCGTGAGCAATATCGTTTGTAATCGCAGTTTTTTCCTCCTTGTGTGAACTTACCAATTATTCTTCTACCGAGATCTTTTGCCTCTCTGTTTCGTTGGTTGAATATCTTCCTGGACCATTCGATGATATATTCCTCGTCGGCATCAATGTGTTTTCTGGACTCGTCAATTATGCTATCTAGACGCTCCGGTTCTGGTAACCAGACTTCAGTCTGCGCCCGGTATGATATAATTGCGTCACTGACAATCAACGAAACTAGCATTTTACAATCAATCATATACCGTAGCAGCGCTATTGGCAACCACTTCTTTTCAGACATGTGTCTACCGATCCAAATATAGCAACAGCGATGAAGTCCTTCCGCGAATTCAAATGATACTATGCGAGCGAATCCAGTTAAATCAAAATCAGGCAGTGGTCCATTAATAGCAACACGAGTCATTTCATGTCTGGGGTGTCCAAATCGTTTAAAATACTCAGCGGCGGATCCATACCCGAGAAAACTCGCTGGATAACAGGCAACCATATCAACAGAAATCATAGCGTCGCGGTTGTATCTAGTGTTCCATAGTCCACCGTGATAGTATTCCAAACAACTGGATTGTACATCCAGTAGAAATTCCTTGCGTGTTGGGCATTTTTCTTTGCTGCAACATGAGCCGCAACCGATGGAATCGTAAAACAATTTGTTAGCAGTTGTTCATCATGCTCTCCAAATTCCATGGCGGTTTTTTTCATCT
The DNA here is from genome assembly GCA_028554795.2 of Sinohyriopsis cumingii. Classification (NCBI taxonomy): domain Eukaryota; kingdom Metazoa; phylum Mollusca; class Bivalvia; order Unionida; family Unionidae; genus Sinohyriopsis; species Sinohyriopsis cumingii. Next base: position 61,594,048 of record CM068838.1, read on the forward strand.
TGTTGTGAAACGCTTCAGTGCGATATAATTCACCGTTTGGTCTTACAAACTGATCAAAGGTATCCGCATCGTTTTCAGCGCTGCGAAGTAACCACACTGACACAGGGTCGTCTTTACGCAAACAAGCAATAGCATCAAATAGTTTCCTCTCCGCGAGAAAACCATCCTGTATAAATTCTTCAGGTATATACTTTGCTGTTCTATCCCGTGGAAATATTGTGACCGCGGACGTCCATGCGTGTTCGTTATGATCAATAATTTTGATTGGGGCTCCCTTTGATTTATACTTTGATTCGTATAATACTTCACCGGTTATCGTTGTAACGGTTATTGGAAATCTCAACGACGTTTCTAATCTCGCTATGTCGCTGATGGTTGCTCCACGCTCGCGCACTGTCTCCCCCCACTGGTTGATTTTGCTACGTCGTAAATCAGTCAATTTGTTTCCTCGACATGCATTTGTAAAATGCTCTATTACTCGTTCTGCTACACAATTTATCCCCGTTGAATGTCTCATTGGTTTCAGTTTTCGGATATCAGGTTTCTTACTTAACGGGTATATTCCATAAACAACTGCTGTTTCAGGATACGCTCGTTCATAGTATGGTCTGTCAATTCCGGTTAACAGCCCCGGCTTGGAGTCGCGGCTAATAATGACTGTTTTCTTGTCGCTGAGAACTGGTTCAAATTTATCACGTATGATCCAATTACCTGATTCCACCCGGACAATAAATTTTACTCTGAAGAAATACTTGCTGAAGCCAAGTTGTGATATTATCGTTGCCGCGCGTTTGTCGTTCATGGTAGCATCAACAACACCATCAATTCGAAATGTTGACCAACTATGAGATGCACCATCACGCTTGAATTCATTGATACAATCACGGATTTTATTTAACAGGGTTTTATCGTTTATTAACGCTTTTGGTGCGTCTTTGAGGACTCTATCGAGATTAAACCTAACATTTTTCCAGGGCTTGATTGCTGCTAGTTTCTTGAACTCCTCCTCCATATAATTAAAACAAGTATTTAAATAAAAGAATATAGTATAATGAATAAATGCAAATGGTTGATGATTGGGTCGACAACCCCGTGCAATAAATCATGTAGAGGTGAATTCTGCGGGTATCATTTACAAAGCGTTCGTAATGGTTCAAATGGCCCCCTCCCGTGCTTGGTTTGCCACGTTGGTGTAAGAGGAAAATCGCAGTTGTGTATCAATTGTGGCGGCAAACGATACAGGGAACTAAAACGATATTATGACAAACGAATAAAAAACGGCGTCATTGACCCCACCGCTGACTCCGTCAAGGACAAAATCATCAAAACTCCTCAGGACTACATTGAAAGGTTTATAATTAAACCAAATAATGAATTAGACAAGTAGTATTATTATACAAATGGACCAAGAATTTCATCCTGTGCTTGTTAATTACGAGGCATCTCGCGACGGCGTTGTTAGAAACCGTAGACTAAAAAAACCAGTTGGTACCGTAAATAATCACGGATACTTGCAATTTACTGCGGGAGGAAAAAGCTATTATGTTCACAGGATGGTATTTGAAATATTTAACGGATTAATCGAGAATGGGTTTGTGATTGATCATATTAATAATAATAAGACTGATAATTCTCTTATAAACCTGCAAGCTATCTCGCAAAGTCAGAATACCAAAAAAGGCGGAACTGGTAAATACTCAAAGAAAGCAAAGAGTGTAAAATCATTTGATACAACAACGCACGAAGAAAAAACTTTTCAGTCGATGAATGAAGCCAGTAGATATTTTGATATTTGTATGCCCGCAGTACGATTTGTTGCAGAAAATATAACTCAAACAGCGATCTCAAAAAAGACCGGACACAAAATTCGATTTTCATATTATCTAAATGGGCATCAAGGGAGATAACTCGTTTTGTGATAGCGTCGCATGACAAGAGTTACGTCCCTTGAAGTCCAATTAATGTTACGATTAATTAATCATTTTACGATGAAAACTAATAAAATACACGCTGTTATTTAACAGCTGTATTCTTTTTTTTAATGTTTTATTCAAATATTTGGTTTCATTTAAACGCTGTGAAACACCATTAATAAGTATTTAAGGATTTAACGATTCAAGGGAATTCAAATTAACACACACCTTGTGACTGACGCGTTTGTACTAGTCACCTTATATATAAGACGACTCGTTATAAGCCTGGGGCTTTAAAAAGCCAATTCAACTAATCAAAACTAACCCACGCTCTTGACCCGGGCGTGTGGTTGTCTTTTGTTCACAATCATGCAACCGGGTTAATTTAATTGGGTTGCTTTTGATTGGTTGAATTGGCCGTAGAGTTCCGCCCCGCCGTTTTATGTTTGTGCCGTCCCATCATTTCATTGTAAATATATCCGTACATGTAGTGATGTCTCCCCAAGCATATCTTCTGGGCGGTCTACGATGACGTTTGTCACCCTAGGCCTCCCTCCCGGAGATGTATGTTTCGGGGTTTCCTTGGGCTCAGATGGATGCGAAGGCACCCAAGGGGTTCCAAGATGTGAATGTCCTTAATTAAGTAACCGATGGGCCTCTCTGACGTCATAGGGCGCCAGCGGGGTTGCCAAACGGGTCTTTTATGTATGTGCCGTCCAATCATAATACTCGCTGTTAACACGAAGATGCGGTGGCAACTTTATGTTATACGAGTCCATAATCACGCACATATTTCTCTAGGCAGTAAAGATGTTAACTGTGCCTAGAGTTCATTTTTTTTATTTAGAAATAAGATGTTTATAAGAATATGAATATCGAAGACATCAATAATATATTAACCGAGATTTCAAAATTAAAAAATCAAGGAATTGAATTATCTGATGGTCTCAACAGCGAAAGAATATTATCCGATTATGAAATTATTAACGAACAATCGAAACGGGGGCGTTTTACCCTGGCCCGCGAGTATTCTTTTATAAAACGATTACAACATACGATTAATGAGAACCTGTACCGCAATGACGTAAATGCATTCATTGGGTTATTCACTGCCGTTGAAATAATACGAAAAAAACTCGGACGTGTTTATGAACGACGCCGGGAGATTTCTAGTAAGATCAAAAACATTAGAAGGATTATAGACGAAACCCCCGTGGAGCCCCCGATGGCACATTAAATGTATACATATTTCCCCCCCCCCCCCCCCCGATAGGTCATAGTAAGACGATATTCCTGCCACACTCGGCGGGAAATTAGAAATTGCGGAGCAATTGCAATAATGGTAGGCGAATCACTTACTACTCGGCTAGCCAGAGAGCGGCTAGCGGCGCTTAAAAAGTTCATACCGTTACGAGACAGGGTCCGAGAACAACTTCAAACGCGGCAGCAACTACAAACTGATTTTACTGTTGGAAGTGAACAACTCTTTGCTCCGATAACGAGTGCAACCAAAGACGTGAAAACAGCGATATATGGGGATATTTCCGACGAAGAAAGAAAGAAAAAGGCGCCACTGCTTGGCGTACTTGAAAAGATAGCGGCTCAGACCGAACAAACAAAAAGGTCTTTAGAAACACTTCCTGCGGAAATAACACGCCAACGGCGGCAAAGACCACCACCACTCGCTATAATGGACCCACAAGAACCTTATGTTACAATGACCGATGAAGAAGAACTAGGTGCTACTGCAAGAGAACCAGAAGAAGAAATACCGGAAGAAATACCGGAAGAAATACCGAAACAAGAAAAGATAAGGGAGGGGAATATACCCCGTAATGTACTTACAAAGTCCGCAATGGATAAAATTAGAGCCATCGACGGCGATGAAGAATTGATTAATTTTATTGTTACAAATTTTGATAAAGACGTTCAAAAGGAGTATATCAACAAAGGTTACGAAAAGTATGTAAGGTCGACGGATAATTGGGCAAGAATCGTGTATTTAACAAGTAGATATAAAGACGAAATATCACGTCGTGGTGATCCCATTTACGACGCATTCCTCGATAAGGTTAAAAGTAAAAAACCAAAAAAAGGAAAAGGATACAGCGGTGTGGTTGAAAACGCTTGTCCTGGTAGTGTTCTCAGTGATATATCACGGCTGGAAGTACTAATCGGAGGAAAACGAACCGGAAATAACTCTCCGGAAATAATCAATGAGGCCGCTGATATTTGCAGGCGGTTATTTGCAGGCGGTATCATGGACATTAATGTATATCGAACGCTCATAGACGAACTCGTGGATGACTAATTGGAAAACTGGTGTTTTTATAATAAAGATGATTATACACTACAACCATGATAAACCAGTCAGCGTCTACGTGGTAAACTCACGATTGCCCGTATACCGCGCGTGGTACGGAGACGGTCTCGGTAGCGCCATTGCGGGGTTATTTACAAGAATGGCTCCAAAAGTAGCGCCGTTAGCCAAACAATTAGGAATGAAGGCTATTGATGTTATTCGTGATAAGGGAATCAGCGCTATTGGAGATGTTGCCGGAAAGGCGTTTTCTGCAGCAAAGGACAAACTAATGTCGTTGGTGAGAAGAAAAAAACAAACGCCGTTGCGTTCTACAACAGTGATGCCTGCAAATGTCAGTAAAGTAATAAATAACGCGGTGGAAAAAAAACTAGCATCGCTGACTCCGCCGATGATGGCGGAGCCGTCCACTGATGCAACAACCAACGCGCTCATGAACGCGATAGCGGGAAGTGGTCTTAAACAAAATTCAAAGAATTTACGACGAAGACGACGTTGATGAATTGCAATTGAAAACATCAACATGATAAATAATAAAATGTTTGCGCGAACCGCTGATCCCGCGTTTGATATGGACTCCCCAGTGCGCAGGGATGATTCTGTCCGTGATTATCAATTTTATTCCTATCAACCACCACAAGCCGACCTACGATCACGAATTGAACTTCAAGTCCAAGATACCAGTAAATACTTTTTGCCGTGTGAAGCGTTTATCGAAATCGAGGGAGAACTCGTGACAAATGTTGCCGCTAATACACCGTACGCAGATGACCCTCGTGTTCGAGTTGGCTTCGTCAACAACGGTATCATGGCGTTATTTGAGAGTGCCAGATATCTTATTGACGGGCGAGAAATTGAATCAATAGAACGCGAGGTTGATGTTGCAACGACGATAATTGGGTTAGCAAGATACTCGGATGATTATACAAGATCGGCGGGCCCATCTATGATGTTCGCAAAGGACATCAGTAATAACGCTGATCATCTTTAGTACATTAACGTGCTGACGGCAAGAGATAACGCAGTTGACCCACAGGCTGAAGCAGCCAACCCAGACCGCAGGACAAGACCAGGCGCTGATTTCACTGTTATAAAAAGTACTAACGATAATTACAATCTAGGATTCGCAACACGAGTAGGGATGTTGCAAGGACCACGCCGACAGTTTTCATGCGCGATTCCACTCCATCACATATTCGGATTTTGCAGAAATGTCAGAAAAGTTATCTATGGGGCTAAGCATACAATCGCGCTAACGCGAAGGGGCGATGATAACAATGCAATATGGCGTGCTGCTGGCGTCACTAACGGTAAAGTCGTTTTAACTAAAATAGCATTGTGGATGCCGGTGTTGACTTCATCAGTTACCACGGAAGCACGATTGTTATCATTTATGGAACAGGGGGGGAAATCGTTGTTGAGTTGGCTAGCGGTAACAACTGATGCTAAAGAGGATAATGTCGCTGATACATTTACATGGCACTTGGCATCAAAACAGGGTGTTTCAGCCCCGCGTCATATATTCATAGCGCTACAGAATATGAATCGATTGGGTAATCAAGAACGCAGCCATATTATATTTGATCAATTAGGAGTCAGGGATGTTTCGCTGAGAATAAACGGACAACAGGAACCATCCGACGATATACAGCTTAATTACGGCGACAACCATATTGCACATGTGTACCATCGATTGCTGTCATATATGGGTCGTGATCAAAACGTCGACACTGGTTTGCAAATATCACAACTTGATTTTAAAAACCTGTATCCGATTTATTATTTTTCGTTGGAACATCTTGATTTAACGAGACAATCCGTCGTTGATATACACTTCCGAGCTCGTATAGCCCCGGGTGGTGCCGATTATAGAGCGGTTGCTGTCATTCTCAGCGACAAATCAATGCTGCTAGAAGGTGTTGGTGGACGAATGAGAATCGTTGATGCGCCAGTGGAAAACATGTAATTGAAAACACAAACGCGTTTACAATAAAATGTCGTATAGTGTTGTCGGCGTTACACTAACTGATGGTCAAGTCAAGAAATTACGATCAAAGTCCGCTAAACAATGCGGAACCACAATAACGCTGAAGCCGTCGCAGATGGCAGGTGGTAATCATAAGATATCGTTGACGGCGCGTCAAATAAAACATTTCAATGATGCGATGAGGAATAAAAAGGGTGTTCAAATAGATTTTTCGGCCGCAGCGATTAAAAACATGGAAAAGACCGGTGGGATATTTCCGCTGTTAGCTGCGATTCCAGCGTTGATTGCCGCGGCCGCACCAGCAGTGGCTAAGGCGGCGGCGTTGGGGGCCGTTGGTACCGCGGCGGGGATGGCATTGAAGAAGGCAACCGGGAGAGGCTATAAAAAAAAGAAACAAGGACGATCCGTGGCCGGAAAGGGTCTAAGACTACCGGGAACCCCGTATTCATGGTATTCGGGAAAGGGTCTAAGACTACCGGGAACCGTTTATTAACGCAAGAGTCTATGGTTCCGTTATCCAATTTTGATTTAATAGATGCCGCCGACTCGTTAGCGATAAAAAACTTCAGAGGTGTTTTTATGAGGGATCAATTACCGGCGGCACCAAGGAATATTGAAACCGGCATAATTAACCTCGATAAATCCTCTGGAGCGGGAACTCATTGGGTTGCATACGCGATTGATCCGCGTGCGATCGTCTATTTTGATTCATACGGGTTATCCCCGCCAAACGAGTTCATGCGGTATATCCGGGCGTGTTCAACCCCGGTTTTTTATTCCACGCTGCCAACACAACAATTAAGTGACCCACCGATATGCGGCCGTGAGGTATTGAACGTACTCGCGGCAATTTCATCATCGCGGAAACCACCTCATGTGGTTGTAAACGAATACACTAGTGGGGTCGTAGAGGCCCGGCGGGTTAATTGAAAACACTGTTTTTTTTTACAATAACGATGATTGATATCTGGGGACGACCTATCTCGGCGCTGAAAGAATCCACGGAAACGCAGATTCATTTATTCTTGATATATTATTTTAATGCGACGTAAAATAGAATCAGGCAGCGATGTTTGTAAAAAAAATTTCGAACAAACTATATTCATTTATCTCCGACAAATTTGTCTGGGGCATCATGTTTTTATGACACACCAGAGGGGTGTCTCTGATGCAGTGGGTCTGGTAGATGCAAAAATCAGCCTCCGTAGAAGGCCGTAAAAGCGAAAATAAAGGCTTCCACGAGAAAAGTTTGCGTAGAAAGGTTTATTTTGCGTGGAAAAAAAGGTCTGTTCGCCTTCCCTGCTGCTATCCGATCAAAAGCTATTTTTTTGATCGAATAGAAGCATGACTCCTTCTTCACCTCTACTTGCTAGAGATTCAATCACAGCCCCTATGTGTAATGTATTATTTAATATATTGCGACCTCCACCCACCCCCGCAGCTTTGATTAATGTCTATAATAGTTTCAATGCAGTTATTTTTACTCTGTTAGTAATTACCTTGCTTAATATCTTGTAATCCGTATTTAGTAATGAAATTGCTCTACAGCTCTTTATATCACTTCTGTCACCCTTCCTCTTGCATATTAGTATCATTATCACTTCCCGCATTGTCTTTGGCATTTCCCCTTTTTCTGTAGTATGTTGTTAAATAGGAGTTCGAGTCTATCTATTAATTTGTTTTGAAATTTAATATAGCAATCGGTAGTAATACCATCCGATCCAGGGGATTTCCCCTTTTCTAGACTATTTATACATTTGTAAATTTCATCCGCAGTAATAAATTTATCAGCCATTTCTTTATCATATTCTGACAGTTTCTTGTACTTTGTTTTTTTAATGTAGTTATTAATTGTAATTAAATCTATATCTTGTGATGCGTATATGTCAACATAATACGCATGTATATTTTGTAGTATTTCTTTCTTTCTCGTATGTAAAATATTGTTAATTTTTATTGCTTAAATTTTCTTTTCGTTTCCTTTTTTTAATTCCAATCGTCTGTACAACCCTCTCCACTTATTGTAGACTCCGCTAAATTTCCCAGCTCTTATTTGTATTCCTTGGGTGATGTTATTTTCAGATTCCTCCCAAGGCTTTTCAGTTTCTTTATCTTGTCCTATTTTGGGTTCAGTGTTTCCCTGTATTTCACTATATTTTTCCTTAATCCATTGTCTATGTAGCTTTTGCGTTTTGCTGTAATATTTCGTGATGTTTTTAATTTCTTTTTTCGTTTTATCCCAGTCAGTCATAATAATGCTATAGTCCCGTGAGCTATGTTCAGCCACGCGAAGACGAACAGTGCTCACATATTCATCATTGAGCAGGTGAGCACAGTTCATCTTCCATGATCCTTGTCCCCATTTAATAGTGTTAGTGGTGTTTATATTTATGTTTATTATCTGAAATTTGGTCAGATAGAATAGAGCAATTATTGACCGTATTTGTGTGTCCTGTTGAGATGTAATAGTTATCTAGTCTACTCTCTTTAGTTCCGTATTCAAAAGTATATTTTCTTAAATTACCATTTATGTATCTATATGCGTCAGTGAGATTGTTGGTTTTTAGAAAGATTTTTTATTAGTTTATGAAGTTGTTTGTCCCAGTCTAATAAGCCTTCACTTTTATTCGTGTCTGTTTCTATCCAGTTGAAATCACCTCCTGTAATGCATTGTTCAAGGGCATAATGCTGTACATAAATAGTAAGTTTCATAAGAAAATGTGACTTCTTTGTACTTATTCCCCCGTAAGGTACATACACATTAATAAAATTCCGTTTATTCGCCCTTATATGTATTATTCTACCTTGTAGTTCAATTGGTGATTTAATGAATTCGAGGTTAAGTCCCTTGGCGATGTTTTGAACAATTGTAGCCACCCCAGATTTAGCTCTGTCGAGTAGTTACTGATGTAGACTAAGGCGTCTAGTTCCTTTTCTAGTTTCTTCACCACTTGATGTGAAATACCGTGAGTCTCTTGAATTAGGATTATATCATAATTTTTTGAAATGGTCATGATGTTTTCAATTTTATTAGTGATTCCGTTAATGTTCATAGTCAGGATATTTAGGTTTAATTCCTCCATCTTGGATATGGCGATGGATATATATATATATATATATATATATATATATATATATATATATATATATATATATATATATATATATATATACATTAGATTTATGTGAATCAGTTTATTTTGTTATTTTTTTTTAGCTGAATTTATTTAAGGTTATTACTCGTCTTTTGTCTTCTCTAGTTAGAGAAACTGATCTCCTTTTGTATTGGTGTTCATCAATGTCCTTGACCCCTTCGGCGCGGGATTCGACAAATTTTTTCACTTTCTCATCGGGAGATTCGTCTTCCCTTATGAATTCTATTATCTCCATGTCTGACCGTGCTGTATGTGTGGATGCAGTGCGTTTTCTTTTGTAAGTCGTATCTAATGTGGATGTTTTGGGTTCTTTCTGTTTCGTGGTTATAGGTCCTCCCACCTCAGTCTCTTGGGGTTTAATGGGGAACTCTGTAGCACCAGGCAGGCTAACTGATTCTTCAACTGGTTTTCCCAAGTCATGTTGTGTTTTTACTACCGAAATTGGTTCCACCATTATAGCCCAAGTTAACCGTTTCCTCAATTGGTTTATCCTCAGCTGAGGTTGGGTTAACCTGTTCATTGTTTTTGGACTGTCTGTTTCGCTTTCACTAGCCAAGATTTTATCCACGTTATGTTGTGCCTTATCTTCAAAATTTGGTTCTACCAATGTAAAGTATGGAGCAAATGTTTTCTCTGATAGGATTAGTTCCTTCGTTTGTTTGTTTTGCAAACGTCTAGCTTTGTTTGTTGGCTCTTTACTTTTAGTAGAACTTACTTTTCTCGCCGGTTCCCATTCAAGGGATATGTCACCGGAGTTGTCCCCGTGTTCTGACTCTATTTCTACTTCCTGTATTTCGGAAGATGTAGTTTGTGTTTGAGGTGTTTCATGGTTTAGTTTTTCACTAACGTTGGTCTACTGGGTCCGGTACTGTTTTTATTACATTTACGGTAGAAGTATCTATAGCATGCACTACTTTTGCTTATGTTTGATTGCCTGTCTGCTGTTGACAATCTCTGGTAAATGCCCTGTCTCCTCGCATCTGTTGCACTGTCTATGGTACTGACAACCTCTGTATCATTACTTGATCATGAACCCCATACAATAGCAGAATGGTGGAATTTTCTTTGCATCTTCTTCTGCAACATTGAGGATACGTACCCCACCGTATACAGAGGGAAAGGCCCAGTAAGTTGCCATTTTTTCTTGTACTATTTCAACTCCGTATTTCCTCTCCACCTTGACTGTAAGTTCACTTGTCAGAACACTTTACCAGAAAAGTCAATGGCACTTCATAGCAGAAGAAGATTATGCACCCCAATCCCAAATTTATACCTTCATTTGTAACGTCAGAAAGTTATTTTTGACACCATGTGATGCTCACAGTGCAAACACGAGCCCTTTTGATAGATGACAATTCTGCAAAACAGTGTGTACCAAACAGACTGATGCAATTGAAAATAGTTGTCATTCAAGCCGTTTTATTAGATATTATACTTGTCCGAACCCACGTGTTTACTGCTATGGGGTTTTCACTATCAACATACTTCACAGTAACTATGGAAGGTGTACCTGCCTGACACCAATTTCAAGAACAACACAAGCCAGAAAAACATAGTTCACAAATATATCCATATCTTTAATTATTAGTACACACTAATAGCCGAAACAGTCACACAATAGCCTTAAGTTAAGAAATTTGACAGAGGCCACTTTTTGAAACTATCCCCTGACATCACTGTGTAGCCTGTTCAATATTTAGTGGATCAGAACATCGCTGGGCTATTTCCGTCTGGCTCTGAAATAACCAGGAAGTAGCTGTAGGAATACATATCAGTTTGACGTGTTTGGTGATTCGCCTCTGGCGGTGTGCACCACATAAGTTACAACAACATAAACCAAAAATGGTTCTAATTGTGTCTTTGGTTATGACGCCACGTCGTTTTATGTGAACACTGAAAGTTTATTATTTTAAATGAAAAGTCGGGATCGATTAAACCTTCAGTTCCACTGCACCCCTCCCTACCTTTCAGTATTCGCCATAGCTTTCTTAGCTAAAATGCACATAAATAATTAAAACACAAAACAACAACTACTACTTCTACTACTACTACTACTCATACTACTACTACAACTGTTACAACAACTACGTCTACTATTACAACTGCTACAACAACCACGTCTACTATTACAACTGCGACAACAACCACGTCTACTATTACAACTACTACGTAGTAATTATAACAATACCAAAACAGCAGCAGTAGTAGTAGCAGAGAAAGAAGTAAAAGAAGTTGTTGTGTTTGTTATCGCTATGTTCGTTTACCACATACATAATATCCAATTTAGTTATAGTCTTAAACCAATATTAAGTCAAAACTTATAAAGATCAGTTAGATCATCAGAAAAGTATATTATCCATTTTAAACTATTAGTAGATATACATAAAGTAGAGATAAAGTAAAGTACAAATACGCATAGAGCAAATCTAATCCTAAATTTGCAACATACCTTCTTTACAAATATTTTAATTTGTTTTTATTGTTGTAGTTTAAGTTTGGATATCATACACAACATTGCTGCCTTAGAAAGATTAACATAATGTTATGTCTTAAATAGCATTGTTAGCTGCAAGGGTATTTGACACTTTCTTACTGAATACACATACCGTATAAGTTCTAAACGAATCTCCTTCAGTTCGGTTTAGAATTTCGTCCTTGCTCATTAAGCCACATGCTTCCATTTAGTGCAACATTATTACATTATAACCCAACAGTGCTTGTCTGCATTGTGTGTGGAAGGAACGACCATTAATGCGTTACATCACTATTGTGAATGGAAAAAGGGATCATTAAGGAGAAGGTAATGATACTGGCAGGTACCCACCGGTACACCATTTCCTAAATTAGCAATAATTTTTCATAAAGTTCCTCTAATGGCTTGTAATGTTGTTTTCACATTATAAATAGCACTATTAGACCTAAACTTCAATGTTCAAATATTCTCGTATTACCACAGTGTATGATTTAAAGAAATAATTAGTTTGCAGTTATGTCTCTTTAAATGTTTGCCAGTATAAAGTTTCTGTTTCTGGTGCAATTTGAGCAAGTAGGTTGAGATTGGGTCATCAACATTTCCTTGAAACTTAAAATTAGTTACTAATTAGCAAATAATTTTTAACCAAACTTTACGCCGGACGAATGGAAGGACATTGTGACTTCTGCGTCTCACCTTTTTATTTCTGGCGAGTCAATTACATGACAGAAAACACAAATAATAGATGTCTTGATTTGTTTTACCTGTCTGTGGCAGGATGCAGCATGCAATGGGTTTGTTTGTCTGTCTGTTCATTCAGTAGATTTAACTTGTAAACAGCGGGTAAATTAATATTCAGGTATCTTCACCAACTTTTACAATTAGGTTTGAAGAAGCTCTCTGATTATTAGATGGAATATGTCAAGATTGAAGCCAATATGACATGCCTGAGAACATTATTAGTATGCTAGTGCGATATCGGGTAAGAACATCTGCCATCATACAGTGGTAATAGAGTTTTTCGTTCTGACACATGTTCGGATGACAAAGTAGAAGGGACATCTTTTCTTTTTGCTTTCTATCACTGTACCGCCAAAAAAAGTATGGAGAAAAATGTATAGTAGATAACATCCCTGTGACATAATCTTCAGCGAACTTTTCTAGGCTACTTGAGTTAAACTGGGTCATTATTTCTTTTTGACATACTATTCATGGAATTATCTAGGCCATTTGAGTCAGACATAATCAATCATTTTTTTTACATAAAATGTATAGAACTTGAAAGCTATTTTAGTCAATCAAGATAAAGGTATCTATGAAAGCGTTCAAATAAAATTATTGTTGGTATTTCACAGCAAGCAATACGCTTTAATCTCACTGGAAACATAAGTTCATGACTTTTTTCTGAAAGTGGCTTTTAGCTCCATACTAGGTGTGCGGGAGGAGAACGGCTTTATTATCAAAATTCAGGGTACCTCGAGGAATGTGGCCTTAGGAACCTGTGATTAAAACAGATTCCATATAACCTAAGATATAAATTTGTCACCTTTTATGATATCTGATGCCATGACACGTTTTCATTGCATAGAAAACAATTCTCCAATATTAACGACATAATTAACCTGCTGGGTAAAGTATAGTCGGTCCTATGAGGAGTCTACATTAAAAAATATTGAAGAGGACCATCTTGAAGAGCAGTGTTTATTATGAACAAATTAGTATTTGCACATTCTTAATCCTTATAAAATGGAATATTATATACACAACATTTCTTGGCTCTTAGAATAAGCGGTGGCATAGAACTATCATTATTTAGGAGTAATAAAGATTCAATATATTAGAATTTATCTCTGAAGTTTGCAAATAGTGTTTCGACTGCTAAAGAATATGATGCGAATTTTTCATTAGTTATAGACCATTTTTACGAACTGATTCACTAGAGTGTTTTATTGCTTCTGTACAACATTTACATTTGCCATAAAGGTTCAACCATTCAAAGAAATTCATATAACATATATGGATATAGATGTAAATTCTTCATAGATTTTAGGTCTTACATTTAACCTTGTAATGTGACCTTTAATAAACAAATGGAACATTATGTTTCAGATCTCCTTTAAAACTTTCAAATGATATAGTATTGTTTATTTTCGCAATACAAAACATTGTGTCGCATATAGTATAACTTTCCTTGGCAATAACTTTTAACTCCAATTGTTTTCTTTTCTTTCCCGCCATTCTTCTGCTTGTGTAATTGCAGGTATATACTTTACTGTTTGGACGTGTTGAATTCATTTATCTCGTCTGATGGTTGGATTGTGAAAGATTTAAAATGTCTCTTGTTGAATGAATGTTATGTTGAGGCATAATGCACAAGCACACTATTGAGACATAATGTGTAGGAAAGGTAACCTAAAGCCATTAATAGGCACCAAATATATGTCACTAAAGGTTACTATTTATCGTTCAAGAAAATCATCTAATAGGCTGTAAAAGTTTAGAATAGTCACACTTTTATTCTCAAGGCAATGTATCAAAAAACAATCTTTAATGTGTTCAGTAACGTGATATATAACAATAAATCACATTCTTAAATCACATGCTCTTAAACTAAATAACAGATAGAGCGAAAACCAACAAGTCTTGTAAAATTCAACAAATAGTCTATTTCTCTACAATACAAAGTGAAAATTTAAAACGAATTTATAGAATTGCGAATTAAATCCCAAATTGTCCTAAAAGTTCTATCAAAAGTCCAACTCTATATAGTACCAATTTAATTCCAGTGCTATTCAAAATAAGTTCCAGGTTGTGTCAGTAGCCAGGAATGTGTTGATGTGCTAAGAATATTTTGATGTATCAAAATAATCTAATCCAAAAAGGTTACACCTGAATTTACTATTATTTCAAATTAAAGTTTCTGTCCAAGAATAATATCGATAAACACTTTGTATTTCCAGCGAATGATAATTTGAATAAATAACTATATCCAAATGAAAATCTGATCACAACTTCCTTACGAAAAGTTATAACTTTTGTGGACCTAGTCAGGACTTCTTAAAGGGAAAGGTAAAGGCCTCAACAGTGCAATCATTATTTAAAAGAGATAACGTTTATTATATTCTATTAGAAGATAAAAAGAAACTTTTAGCAATGTATAGACACTTTACAGAAAAAAAAAATCATTTCAGTTTACTGATTTAGATAAGGAAAAGCATAAAGCATAACTTGTGAATGTCATCAAGTAGCATTGTGATCACATAGTTGCATGGTAAACATACAATTTCTCCTTAAATGCATGCGAATTTGTGGCTATCTCTTATTTGTCGACTGGACAAAGTAGCGCAAACAGGAAGATGCTGGACTCCGTTATAGCCATAACAGATTGTTGTACCAATTATGTCACACAAATGCCAGGATTAAACAAATATTCTCGAATCAGTCGTGGGTAAAGTAATTTCTAAAATGTGTTGTATTGCCTCCATTATTTCACATATCACAGCCCAAAGGATCGCATAGAATATAGGCTGTATATACACCGAATATGACTACAATCGGTTCCTGATTACTGAGAGCTGAATAATCAGTGGAATTGGTATGACACATAACAGACGATATGTGGATCATTACGGTAAATTTGAAAATAAGGGAAATAATAGAGAATGTGACAAGAATAAACTTTAAACAAAGCCAGTTATCTGACTGGGCCATGTGCCAATACATGACGTGAAAAACAAAAATGTAAAAAGACAACTGCTTAAAAAGTTAGATGGAAGAAGGAAATATCATGGATGCTCCAGAAGACATGAAACTGGTCACGAAACCGTAACGTTAATTTAGATAATTCAGCAAAAGAGTTACCATGCGAAAAAAAAAATTTCATCTCCTCAGGCAAAGCTTAAAGATACTATGTATAAGTTATTTAAACTTCCAAGAATTAATCATTTGTAATGTGATGCAATTTAGAAGTTTTAACGTAGATTTAGCAATTTTTCAGCAATGTCGTTACCAGGTCTGCAATGTGGCAGCTTATGGTGATGTCTAGCACTGGGGCATCATGCCGCAGACATGTAGCATGATGTCCCACCCAATCATATTATCCTGACACAAGGCAGACCAGTCATAACATTGCACCTAGCGAGGCAGCTGTTAGTACCATTTTTATAAGCCTTTGGTATGACTCGGCCGGGGTTCGAACCCGCGATCTCCTGCATCCGAGGCTGAAGCTGTAACCACTAGGCGACCGGAACGGTTAGAATTTTGTATAAAATTCAAAAGATACATCAACAAACATGTACATTGAAAACAGAAAGATATACGTGATTTACAATTGAAATCGGATGATACGATACTGAAAATTTGGCCTAGAATGATATAGATCAAATCCTTTCCTAATAGAACAAATTTCTTAAATTTTACATTGAACTGACAACGTTTTTGAGATCCAACGTGACGAAAGACTTTGAGAAGGTCTGCTTTTTGATTTACGAACAGCACCGTATTATGACAATAGACCGAGAATTAGAAAGGAATAACAAAAATTCTAAATACAAAAATGATGTTTTTCATTCACATGGAAAACAATAATATATGATAAACTGAATAAAGAAACAATTCAAACTAACAAAATGAATTTCGTTAATTTACAGTGTTAAAGCTATACAGTGGTAAATGATTGAATACTTCTTCAACAAGTTGAAAAACATGCTTAATGATGCAAGTTGTTTTATCTTGCTTATTGTATAGTTAAGTTAAAACACATAAATATTAAAATGACATCAAAGATAACATTAAAATTTGTGACACAACGAATTTTAATAATGAATGTCAACAGAAACAAAAAAAATACTAAAGTTTTTAACGGAAAACTCAACGGCACATATAACATAGGCTATGTGGATTAAGGTCAAATCTTGTATCGGTACACGTGATCAAAAGAAATTAAATATTCAGTATGCACACAAATGGCTTATTCAATCAAGACAGAAACTTGCTACAGTACCATTAACACCAGAACTTCAATATTACTAGGTGTAACGTATCTTTCTCACCTCTTGATGGCAAAAATAACACATTATTTCACGACTGTTAAAAATGAGACCCGTTTCCAATCCATGAAGTTTCACAGGATACAAAATAATTTTTGTGACATAAAAAGGACAGGAATACTCTTAGCGCGTGTAAAAATACTGGGGTATGTAGTAATGCGTATGACAAAATTATGAGTGAGTATGGTATATCATTTAGAGATTTGAACAAATGTTAAAACATAAAGTCTGTTGTCTCTTTATTAACGCCAAACAATCAGCAGAAGAAGAAATAAAGGACAAGGTGAAATAGCAACTGAATCAGCAGGTGATGGTCCAGTAGATATTAAATATATTGCAAACACCAACATGAAAAGAGATGACAGCGGTGACAAAATCAACAACTGGTAATTCATGGCCCTAAATCAAACTTTTGAACAGATAAAATATTTGGTGAAATAAGAGGCAATGACACTACAAATTAGATAGTAAATGTTGATCGCTGAAAGCAGTAGCGATTACTATTACCCTTTTAGTAAATCAGTGAGGTGATACATTATTTACCATATTCTACTTTGCTACAAGCTGGAAAGACAAGGTTAGATTATGGTCTTTTGATAATTTAACACCTACACCAGGTAGTTTTAGGTGAAGCATACCTAAATTCAATCAATGAACGAGATGAATCTCGAATATGAATTAGACATAAGCAGACAACATATAGAACGAATAAAATCAATCGACCATCCCATTGCCTAAGAGTCAAATGAATAATTTGCAGCATGAGCGAAACAAAAGGAAACGTTGAAAACAAAACCGTTGCAATAAGTTAATCAGATGTGTATATCAATACATAAAGCAAGATAAATCGCTATTAAGCAAACTTAAAATTTATATATTTTAATAATCATTCTTATTCAATGCAACGTTTTAGTAAGCCATTATTTAAAAAGAACAAACGAATCTTTTCACCATTTGTTTCAGGTCTGATAAAGTTTTGTTCATTTATGTATAATTGGACATAAGAGTGGCCGGCAAACTCGAGATTCAGTTTAGTAAATTGTCTACTCCACTGAGTAGCGACTAAGCCGCAGGGCAGCGTAACTGTGATAATCTTCGAACTAATTAGGCGTATTCTTTTAACATAGAGCTAGGGTACTCCAGCTCTTAAAATACTACTGACTACGACATACATTGAGGCATGGGAAATCTTCAGCTTAAAATGAGTAATCAGATTAATAACATTAAGGCCAGTCTGAAATAAAATCAATATGTACTATGCAATGAAGTCGGCCAAACAGTTTGTTAATGTTTGGAGGAAATGACCAATACCGAACCTGGTACAATATAGGTATACAATTGTCTAAATCTTCTTAAATCTGGGCCTATTTCATAGCTTCTCTTCCATAGCTGCAGATGCTCGTAATCTGAGGGTCAGATACACGCTTATGGCATGCATTGATGTGTACTTACGAAGGGCATATAGTTCCCATTTACTCTGCTTCGTAAATTCAATGATGTTTTTTAAAAGGCCATTAAAAGCAACAGAACCTCGTCGAATTATTTTATTCAATGAAGCCTAAATTAAATTTGACCCAATTAAAAAGTACCTAACCAGTTAATAAGATATAGGCTATCTTCTGGTAAAGTACAAATCTTCTGCAAAGACAACGTTTTCATTTCGTTTTTTACTTACAGGCAATAAAGGCGTCCATGGTTTTACAATTCCAACGATTGGGAACCTTGTGAGCATGTAATTAAGTTCATTGTGAAGTGCTTTTAATCACTTGATTTGTCTATAGTTTGATTGTTTCTTCTTTATTTAATCAGTATACAATTTAGAGCCAAAGACAATGCAGGGAGAACAACTGTTTTATAAAGATTTACAACTATAAGCGCATTCAGTTTATGGGTGTTATACCCAGTCCAGCTATTGAGATTAATGTACGTTATACTTTTTACAAACGTTATCTATTTGTTTGGTGGATCTACTATCACTTGATCTATTTTGTTTGGTGAATCTAATATCACCTTATCTATTGTTTGGTGAATCTAATATCACCTTATCTATTGTTTGGTGAATCTAATATCACCTTATCTATTGTTTGGTGAATCTAATATCACCTTATCTATTGTTTGGTGGATTTAATATCACTTGATCTATTCGTTTGGTGGATCTAGTATCACTTGATTTGATTATTAGGTGGATCTGATATCATGTGACTCCACAGGAAAAGTATATGAAGAACTGTCAGGTAGAAACTGGTTTCCTATACAAATCAGCATGTTTTCTCTACCTTCAGTTTTATTTTCCTTAACATATATTACTGTTTCACTGCTGACCCATTGGCATTTATTTCAAGCTGTTATTTTGGGATTTAATATCATCTGTGTGCAGCATCCTTTGTAAATTGCACAGCGGTATTATTTGTATGCAAGCCAAGCCATCTTGCTGCGTTACTGCACGCAGAACATCATATTTGTTTTTGTTTTTTTCTAATTCGAAAAGCTACAGAAAAATTAGGTGCAATAAAACATTTCATAGTGAATACAATACAAGCCCACAACCGCTGATCGATAAAATTATGAAGCCATTTCTATGCACAGCTTACTAAAATATCGATAGCCAAACAATTTACCTAACACCGCGATATACGGTTGTCACGCAGGAGTTTATCGAGACATAAATTGCAACCTCAGGGTATACCGATCTAATTATTCTCCAGATTCCCCCACTAATAGCTGGATTTATTAACTTATTTTTTTATGTCACAAGGTATCAAAAGTTTTTCAAGTATAGAACATTGCAGTGCAGATGTTATGAAAATAATTTTTTAAACTCGTTATGTGTTTTCTTTTCGTTTTCGTTAAAATCAGTATTATTTGATTGAAAAGGATTGTTTGTGAAAATTATTATACATGATATGGTTGTTTTGACCATCAAGGACACTTGGTTATTTCCCTCTGTTGTTTTAAATATGAATGATGATACAGCATTAGTAATTGTTTTGTGAACAATCAAAGGACGTTCATGTATCATACATGGCGCTTGAGCTTTAAGAGATGTTTCTGGGGATGAACGAAACAAGCTGTTGGATCCATTTGAAATTAGAGATGATGAAGTTTATTGAGTCCTAAAAGTAGACAATTGAAAGTGACACTCACAACTTCCATATATATTTTTTGGGAACAAACATATTTGAATTTAGAGGTCGAGACGAACTAAGAACACGAAAGTTGGGAGATGTACCAATATTTAGAGATTCATTGGTTCCCAGTATAATTCATATGCTGATGGGGACATCAAAACCTTAAACCCGACACCCTCAGAAAAGATGGTGGATTACAAACCCCTTTATATGATTTAAATTTCAGAAACTGACAGAACATTTCCAAATACGTTAATCATATTTATACAGACTAAATTAATGAAGTTATGTTAAGCAAAAACAGTGGACAAAGCAATTAAGTCCTAAGTAAATTTCAGACAGCTTGTTTAATGAACGAATTTTAAGAAAACCAAAAGTAACAAAAACAAAAAAAACAAAAAAAAAAAAAAAATGAAAGAAAATTGTACTCTGTACATAAGAAGAAATTTCCACAATCACATGGATAAAAAGAACTTGGAAGGCATAAGAAAACTTGAGAGATTTATAAAACAAACAAACAAAAACAAACCTGATTACAATATTAAATGCCCGATAAATAAAAGTTCTTATGTTACGTGTTTATTCTCGAATAAACAGTAACACAATAACGAGTGAAAAACAACAAGCTTTGGAAAATTTAACAACTAATTTATTTCCTTGGAAAAATACTGTAAAAGATGAAGAAAAAAAAATGATAAGAACTTACGGTTTTAAGAATCAACTCCAAAACTAATCCAAGACTGATCCATGAATAAAAGTCCTAATAATTAAATATTCTAATAAATTAAAATTCGATCCCGACGAAGAATCCAAGATGGAAGGTGATGACGTATACTGTAGCTGTTATTGTGTGGTTGTGTCAACATGTATGTGTTATTCACAAATAATACTCCGGTGTTTGAATTTCCCAATGAAATGTAATGAAATGTCTTTGTCCAAGAAATCGGTATGTGCACTCGTATATTTCCAGGAGAAAGAATTAATCCTTTTGAATCCAAATAATTCGAATTAATATTAAAATGTAATTCCAAAACTGGTCACAAACAAACACCTTGATATCAAGTGTTTTAAGCCCAAACTGGGAAATCCCTCTCCAAGCATCCCTATTAAAATTAACTAATGCCCAATTTCTGCAGGCCCAAAATTGCGAAATGGAACATGTTTACATATAAAAAATCATGTAGCCCCAGTATGACCTTGATAAAAACCAATCATTTTTGCTCCGAAAATAAAAAAATAAAAAGTTGTTTACTTCTCTAACAGGTTTCTAAATCAAGGTCAGAAAGTAGGTCAGCTTTGGGTGTTTACAACTGAAGAGTCAAGGTCAAACTATTTTCTGAAAATATATCGAGTTCTTTGTAAACAAACTACAATTTTCTGACATGTAATGAAATAAGAAATTAAAAGATTTTGAAACTTACAAACAATTAAATTAAATCAAATATAAACTAAATGAAATATATGTAACAAAGTGTAATCCACAAAAGAATATAATTAAAAATAGTTGCTACGTATTGAAATATTTAAATTGCGGGTATTACAGTATACCAGTGGGAGTTAATCAATTGGAATTTCGGATGAAACTAGCTTTATAACGGGTAGACATATATGGGAGAATTACTAACCGTTAAGCAAGGAAACACTGGGATTCCTACATGAAACATTATGCACATTACAGCGCATACAAAATATGTCATCAATAGTTGGTACAGTCACCATTCCGCATCTTGAATTTTCGCGATATGTACAGTCTGAATTAATTATACTACCTGGAATTACATAGGTTTTGAAAACATGACCCACCACGCTAAATGGTACTTCAGTCTAGACTACATTTCCAGCAGAAATCATGTTCCTAAAGAAAATACACTGCACTCCAAAACATAATAACTTTAATCTGCACTAGCAAAGAATACTGAATCCTTCTTGAGAATTAAATGAAAAGACGTTTATATGTTTGTAGCTCATAATTTCAAACTATCAATGGCATATGCATATTCAGAATATGAATCTAAACTGAATGTTTAATTTGAGGAAAACGAGACTTCATTTATAAAACAAATGATTGATGATGCAGTGCACTACGAAGTTTAATAATCACTGGGTTGGGCTCTGTGCGCATGACTATGTTATTGTACATTTATTTAACTACGGTTGTTTATTCACTTTGCAATGTAGAATAAATTCGATAACATTCGTTTGTCGCGTCATTTTTATTATTTAACCTTTTACAATAAAGACGACTAATTCAAACAATTCGACAACCTTACATAAAGAATAATATTGTACGAATTCACACACACACACACACACACACACACACACACACACACACACAAAAATTCAACACAGTTATACTCATATCAAGAGAATTGATCTACGAAATGAAACAACTAAATTCATGCACATATTATCAAATAATTCAAGCAAAACATTATAATGGTATCAACGAATCTTATGAAATTGACGCAAATACATTTTGTTCCTCGCTTCTATCGCCAAAATCGTGTCCGTCGACCTTCCAGACATCCGGTCCCTTGAACAAATGTATTATGAGAGAATTTCTTTCAAATTGACTTTCGGAGTCCTCTGTCCCTTTACTCTTGCAGCATAGCTTAACTTAGACTAATTAGATTTCTCGATGGGGGTGCGGCGATTTTTGTGTGGGAAATTCGCCCCTATTTAGCGTAACCAATCAGGATGAAATATATTTACCACGTTTTATATATGCGCTAAAATTTTGGCTCAATTTGATCTTCCAGGTTTTCGACTAACGGTTTGTGGAATATTTCTAATTTGACAGTTCCACTATGAAATCGAAGTTAGCCGTGTCCCTAATAGTCCGTCTCGCGGTTAAGTAACGAATCCTTAATTTAAAAACCTCTACCCCTACAGACCAGACATTAGCAATCCTTGCAGTAGAGCGATTTAGCAAGCACCTGTCTCCATAAATCTAGTTAATTGTTATCTGGCCCAAACTAATATGCTTTTCGTAGCTCGACATAAATTCGCCCCCTCAAAACTTCTCTAGTTCATTTATAATTTATCGTAGAGTGTTGTGGCTTAACTCCAGGAAAATCAATAGAATCTTCGGAAAACATTATTGACTGACAAGCTGTTTTGCATCCCCAATTCTACAACTTAGCAGTTTTATAAGTTTATTGCAACTTCCAACTAAATACTTGTCAACGTTTGAACTTCGCACGAAATAATTAGGAAAAATGTATGTATGTATGTATATATGTACGTACGTATGTTGTTGTTGTTGTTGTAGGGTTTAACGCCATTTTCAGCACAAGATATACTGTACATGGCGGCCAGTATTAATGATGGAGGAAAAATTCAGGAAGAATCCAAGATGGAAGACGATGACGTATGCTACAATATGTAGTGTTCAAGTCTACATTTCCTTGTAGAAATAAGATTTATCACTCCGGTTTCAGATAGCTGAATACATTTTTATATATAAAAAGACTGTTCTTGTTCCATAATATTATCTGAGCACACGTATTTTCCAGGAAAATAATAGAATTAATCCTTTTGAATCCAAGTAATTTGAAATAACTCCAAACCAAGTAATTTGAAATAACTCCAAATAGCACAATATACAAACGTTTAACAGCCCAACTTCTACAAAGATAAAGTCTCCACAACATGGGTTATATGGGTTTTCTAAAACGTAAATAAGGGTCACGTAATCATCTTCTGGAAGTTTATAGAAGCAAATTCATTGTTACAGATCACGTTTACCCAGTTTAACCTGACCAAAACCAATCAGTTTTACTCTAAGAAATAAAAAAATAAACAAAAATGTTTGTATCTTAAAGACAAGGTCCCATCATGACCTTGGAAACAACCAATCATTTTAAAATAATATTAGATCTTGTTTAAACAAGGTCAGGATTTAGATCAACACCTGGTGTTAATAAACTAACAGTCAATGTCAAACTATTTTCTAAAAAATGTATCATCTCTAGTGAATAAATTTACATTACAATATCATGAAAAATATAAAAAATTGAAAACTGACAAACAATTAAATTAAAATAAATATATATTAAATCAGATATAATTAAATCTAATATACATAACAACATGCATACATACATACATACATACTGCATGCATGCATGCATCCATCCATCCATCCATGTATGTATGTGTGTGTATGTGTGTGTGTGTGTATGTATATATGTATGTATGCATGTATGTGTGTGTGTATATGTATGTATGTATGTATGTATGTATGTATGTATGTATGTATGTATGTGTGTGGATGTATGTATGTATGTATGTATGTATGTACGAAAATAATTATATAGCCTTATTGTGTTTCAAGTCCTACTTGGTCAACAGATGACACCCAAATATACAAATCTAGCCACCCAGCTGAAGTTGGTGTTACCATTCAGTGTGTAGAGAGGTGCATTTGTGATGTGAAATCATGGATGACATGTAACAAGCTGCAGATGAATGATGATAAAACTGAAGCCATTCTGATCACAACACAAAGACTTTCTAATTCACATCTTTTACCTCAAACAATTTATAAATATCTGCAACACCAACAGTGAATTCACACAGTCATTACGAAACCTAGGTATTACTCGCGACAGTACTTTCACATTGCACCAACATGTCATGAACATATGCAAGGCTGCATATCTTGAGCTGAGACGCATCAGCTTCATTCGCAAATATCTTTCAGTTGATGCAACTAAAACACTTGTGATTTTATTAGTACTTTCAAGACTGGACTAAGTGGGCCCCTAGTGGCCGAGTGGTCTAAAGCGCTCTCCGTTACGGATCACTGCCATCTCACCTCTGTTTGTGTGGTTTCGACTCTCGGATTCACCCAATGTGGGTATGTGAGAAAGCTTGCCAGTAGCTTCTCGTGGGTCGGTGGTTCTTTCCGGGGTTTTACCGAGTTCTTCCTCCACCATTAATACTGGCTGCCATGTATAGCCTATCGTGTGCTGAAAAATGGCGTTAAACCATATAACAACAACAATAACAAGCCTGAACTATTGTAACTCAATTATGTCTGTTTCGTCTCAATATCCACTCCAGAAACTTCAACAAGTTCAAACACAGCTGCTCTGATCATCCATAGATTACCATGATAGAGAACACCTCACCCTGCTCTGTATCTTGCACTGGCTATCCATTCGATCCAGAATCAAGCACAAAATGTGTTTTCTGTGCTACATTTCACTGACGGACTCCAGTCCAACATACCTATCCGACCTCACCCATCTGTATACATCAGCAAGATATTTACGCTCCTCTTCTGACAATCGTATACTCATTATTCCCACTATGAAAACGATGTCATATGGACAACGTTCTTTTGCATACCAGGGCATAACAACGT
This sequence comes from Sinohyriopsis cumingii, assembly GCA_028554795.2. NCBI lineage: Eukaryota > Metazoa > Mollusca > Bivalvia > Unionida > Unionidae > Sinohyriopsis > Sinohyriopsis cumingii. The sequence continues at coordinate 61,619,446 of CM068838.1, forward strand.
GGAACGAACTGCCCTCTGAACTTAGACACAAAGACACAGTGATCTCATTCAAGAGTACTCTTAAAACGCACCTATTTCGACTGCAAAAACAAACTTAAAGACCTAATAATGTTTCCTACCATAAATAGTTTCAGCATGTTTTATGTTTTCTTATTTCATGGTGTTTGTTTTTGGTAATCATATAATTATGTATGTTTTTTTAAGTTTTAGGTGTTTTCTAATGTTGTAGAGCGCTTAGAGCTTCTAAAGATTAGGCGCTATACAAAGTTCACATTATTATCATTATTATTATTATTATTATTATTATTATTATTATTGAAATAAAATGGTGGAAATCGGACTTGAAATATGGCCGCCAGGACAGTTGGCTTGAAACTATTTTTGTCTCCTTGATGGAAAGTCATTGTGGGGTTTCTACTGGAATACTTATTATCACGTGTAGTTGATCCTCAAAGAAATGAATTCGATCTGACATCCAGTCCGGCCACCGCAATAGCCATCTTAAAAATTTTGCTATTGCTACATCTTCGAAATTAATGGACGGTAGAGTGTCAGCTCCAGATGAAGACACTATTCTTCTAGTTTATCATTCCATAGCAGATCTACCTTAGGATATCATGTTTCCATAACTACTCGTCTATATCGTCTATATTGTTATTCTGTGCAAAGCTTCTCTAAGTGCATTCAAGTGAAACTTAAATACAAAACCTAAATAGTGAATCTACGACCTTCACTCTGTACCAGTTAAAATGGATCCTCATCTTGCAAAAGTTGACACGGAATTACGAGAAAAATACACATCCTTGATCAGTGAACTCTCTTTTGATCAATTATGCTGCTTCAACAAAATTCAATACAGAGATAAGATTTGTGCCGACATGTGTATTCATTTATCCAATTATAACAAGACGTCTCTTGAAAGCGCAGCACATTACATCAGTAACATGCTCAAAAATGAGGTCCAGCGTTTAAAAGCTCGAAAACGGAGGCAACAATCAACAAAATCAATACTCCAGAAAGAAAAAGAATCAATCCCAGCCAAAAGTCCTTCTTGCACATTCAAAGAAAGTGATGACCCTAATTTAGAACAGGAAGACGACGAACCAGATGATAATAGCATTGTTGCATATCGCGATACCCTGAACGAAGAACAGAACGAACCAAGTACTGGAGACGACAGTATAACACACTTGAAACAGACATATAAAACCTCAAGCAGTGTGTCGACGAATCCAGACGAAAAAAAACACAGAAACTGTGACTGAAAATGAGTACAAGTGTAGTTCTGACTGTAAAGCAATAGGCAAGTCAAAAACAAAATTTAAAAATATGACAAGGTGTAATATTTGCATGTCTTGGTATCATGATACTTGTGCTGGTATTAGCAAAACAGACCCAATAGGATTCTGGCTTTGTACTCTACGTAGAAATATGCCTAAAGACCTTAGAACGATTCAGGCTTCGGTAAATGAAATGCATGCTTGTACAACGGTCATTTTAAACCAAATACAAATTCTGTCAAACAAAATGGAATCAAAATTTGCAAACATAAACGACCAAATATCCAGCATCGCAAAACGCATGGTTGTGCATGACAAATCAACCTCACTACAACTTGAAGAAATCAAACAGCAAACACTAGATGTCAAACTTGAAACAAACAAAAAGACAGCTTTATTGTTGAACAAAACACAAAATACAATCGAATTGCTAAAAACTAATACAAAATACCCAACGTCAGGTAATGAAATGGCCAATAGCCAGACCGACAGGAGTCAACCAAGAACTGATAAACCAACACGAGCTAATGATAGATACGAACACCCTCAAACAGATCAAAATCAACGTAGTCGTTCTCTTCCAAAACCATCAATGACACTGATTACAGGATCATCTCTCCTGAAAGGTATCAACACCAGAGGACTTTCACGTGAGGTACATGTGAAGTCATACCCTGGTGCCACCACTGACAGTCTGAAAAGAGAACTGAACAAACTTGACCTAAATAATTACCATACGATTATTGTACAAGTAGGTGAAAATGACGCCGATAGAGATCTGGAAATAAACAAATTTGAAGTCAAATATATGTCCCTCAACCAGTTGCTAGCCCAAGTAGACAATGTCGTTATATCTGGTCTTATCCCAAGACGTGACGTCGATATGACGCAATATGATGACATCCTCATAAATATTAGCAGATCTTTCAACTTGCCATACGTATCAAACCATGAAAGCTTTTTGCTAGCGTCGGGTCAGCTACCATCTACTTTCTTTCACTCTGACCTGATTCACCTGAAAGATGCGGGCATAGCAAACCTATTGAAAAATATACATGGTGTTACTCCTGTACTCAGAACAACACCTACCAACGTGAGTAAGCACTACCCAACTGCTCAATACCAACATAAGCAACAGAAGAGCCACAGACTTGCAATGCAAGCCCGAAATGGGTGGGAACAGAATCATCAATACACAGAATACATGGCATGGTTATCGAGGCAGACTCGAACGTTATACAAGGCCTTGGAAAAGTGACACTTCGATCATACAACAGTACGCACATGACAGACGTGGCGTACCAAACTATAATTATAACCATTAGGTATGTCCAGCTAGATACAATGATTATTATACATACGCCTCAACCAATAATAAGTATCATGTTTTTGGAGATATTTGTTCCTACGGCATCTCTGTTCAAAGTGCAAATTCTAATTGTACATGCCAAGGTTATGAGGTCTCTCCTACGGACTCGGGAATAACTAATAAATCTGTCTTCATTCCTACAACGACTGAGAAAAATTTAAACTGTACATCCTTTGGTCTGAAAAAGAAAGGTCTGCAACTTATCAATATCAATGTAAGACACATCTTACCAAAGATCGATGAACTAAGACTAACAATACAAAATGAATCCAACCTTGTAGCAATTGGACTATGCGAAACGTTTCTAGATTGTAATGTACCTGACAGTGCTATCTCTGTTAGCAACTTTTCTTTGGAAAGACGAGATCGACCACAAGGCGTAGGAGGAGGGATAGTCATGTACGTTTCAAATAACTTAACATATAAGAGAAGAACAGATTTTGAAAATTCTACTATCGAATCAATATGGATCGAGTTAAGTTTCCTCAATAGCAAATCACTCTATATCTGCTCAGCATACCGACCCCCAAACTCCCTCTCCTCATGGACTGACCAATTTGAACACGAGTTAGAGGCTGCTTTATCTTCCAACAATGAAGCTATTATCATGGAGACTTTAATATTGACCTCATCTGTGATACTAACACTAAATGGCTACATATGATACAACTGCACGACCTTACACAAGTAATATATGCTCCAACGAAAGTAACAGCCTGTACTTCTACTCTGATAGACCACATCTATACTACCCATCCAACCAATCTCTACGAGATAAACGTACCATGTTTCCCTATTAGTGATCACTATCCTATATGTGCAACTCGTAAGCAACAGAGCGCAAAGAAAAACAACTTACACTCCTACATGCAGTACAGATGTTTCAAAAACTTTTCTGAAAATGAATTTCTCTCCGAACTATCACAAAACATTAACGCAATATATTTCCCTAACATAGGCCCAGATTATGACTTGTCTAACTGGAATCACTGTTTTCTTACTATCCTAAATAAACACGCCCCCATACGCATCAAGAGAATTAAACGATCAAAACAACCAGAATGGTATACTAATGAAATCGCAGAGGCACAACGCAAACGAAACTACTACCATAAACATAAAGACTTCAGAAACTACCGTTCATGGCGAAACAAAGTCAAATCAATCATTGTAAAACACAAACGCTCCTTTTTCAAAGAAGCCATCACATCAAAGTGCGATAACAGATCCATCTGGAATCACTTATGAAATCTAACTTCAACGAAACCTGTGCCTCTAGCTCCATGTGAAATTATAGTCGATGGCACTAAATATACTAAAGAGCTCGATATTGCAAACCAGCTGAACCATTTTTCTTACTAATATCTCCCAAACGCTTGACAGGTCTAAGAATACACAGCCTAATTGAGACAAACTTACTAGATTCGTGAATGAAAGGGTACCCGATCATGTTTGTTTCAACATTCCCTTAATAACAATAAATGGTACTTTTGATATTATAAATAAACTTGACACAAACAAATCAGCTTCTCTAGATGGAATTCACCCCAAAACTCTGAAAATGTCGGCTTTATCAATCTCAGAGTCGTTGAAAGAAATAATTAACGACAGTATCACTTCCAATAAATTCCCGGAGTCATTGAAGTTAGCAAAAGTATTCGCAATTTATAAGGGAAATGAAAAGAATGACCCATCCAACTATCGACCCATATCTGTTCTATCCGTACTTTCAAAAATTATGGAAAAACATGTCAGCAAGCATATATTCAGATATCTTGACAAGTACCAACTCCTCCATAGATGACAATCAGGTTTTCGAAAGAATCATTCATGTCAGACTGCAATGACAAAACTTATAGACCAATGGCTACTAGCAGTAGAATCAGGTGAACTTACTGGTACAATCTTCATTGATTTTGAAAAAGCATTCGATTTGGTTGACCATTGGGTGCTCATTAAAAAACTTTCAGCCTACAAGTTTTCTCCAAACTCAGTTGCCTGGTTCACGTCGTATCTTACAAACAGACACCAGGTTGTTTGCACGGGTAAACATATATCCGAACCAAGTCATATCTTAAGTGCACCTTTCAAAAAAGTGCTAGCTCTACTTGGTCATTTTCACTTCCTGAACTTCAGAGGTAAATTATATAAAAAAGAGCCGATAACTTTTTTTACATTTTATATATTTTGGTAATTCATTCATTACACTTTCAGAAGCTGTATTGTCTAGTCTGGCAAAATTCATTTTCCCTATTTTAATAGCTGCTATGTATAGTGCACTTTAGACTAATTCAGACTAATTTTTTTAACACAAGGGAGCAGTCATTTTAGTTAGCAGTGTGCTTAAATCATGTAAAATTTCCAAAAGTACAATATTCAAAGAAATATCATCCACATTACATTAATGTAGCATAGAGGTATGATAACATTCTCTCCATTGTGCATGTTTTAAATGCGAACTACTTCACCTTAAATACGTCACTCTCACAAAAGTACATATTAACTGGTGAACGCCCCCTTTCTTACTACGCTGTATTTCTTGCTGGATATGCCACTACTACAACTACTACAACGTTTCTTTTCGTTAAAAGCAGACTTACATGGCCACAAAAAAGAAACGAATAGTTCATACCAAACCAATTACTAAAACTGGTTCTGAATGCTGCTACTGCAACCACTAGTGCTGCTACAATTTCCAGTATTACTGCAAACACTACTACCACGAGTACAAACAGTATGTACTATATATACCGTGATGAAAAGAGACAGACATACCTTCAGTGACCGTTGTATAATAAAAAATGAATGTTTTACGTTGTAAAATACTCGTTTTATCACCACAAAGTATTTGAAATAAGATAAAATAGTTAACATACAAACACTTAAAATCGCTTATAAGGTAGACGTGATTCAGAGTCACGGATTCAATGTGCTTTGCCGAATGCATGTTTTCAAAAACATTTACTTTATGGACTACTGGGAGGATGTCCAGTATTATTTCAGAGAGTATCTTGTGAATTGTAAACACATTATGATATCAAACATCCACGTGATTCTAAACAACACAATCAAATTACCACCTATACCTTCTCACTTTCATACTCTTTTAAAAATTTACATTTTGTTCACATTATGATACAAATGTGTCACCATACGTTTCATTCAGCGGGTAAGAATGTTCCGAACAAGGTTATCTAATCTAAGGTAAATCAAAATGCACACATGAATTAAAAGTTGTTTTTAAAATAGATTGTGTTTACTATGCCATCCCCTGTGAAGGTAAGAAGCCATTAATTTACGTAAAATCTGATCTGAGTCGCGAACGTAAATTGGGATCCTCATTTAGGGGTCTCATGTAAATAAACTTGAAGCAAATATTACTTTTTCTTTTCAAGTCATTATTTCATTTCTAACTATTCTTGTTCAGTAACTCTTTCGCGTAACTATATGAGATCTCCGCCATTTGATTGTTTGGTAAAATGCTTCACTGATCGATTTAAAATTCAATTGTAAACTTATACACTATTACCAAACATCACTTTGGAAATAGACGGCAATGAAACAGTCGTGTCTCAGTCACACAATAATCTATCCATGTTACCGAAAACATAACATTTTCTCATGATATCAATAAGATATTATGTCACCTCATCTCAACAGCTAATCAAATGACGTTTCTTAATTTTAGGACTCGATCTCGTGTTACAAGGTAATATAATGTTTTTTTGTTTGTTTACGAGATCATATCCTGCTTGGTTATAACTCTCACGGAGCCAATCGAGTAATCCCGTTGAAAAAGACTACGGTCTTACTTGAAAAATAAGTTTTAATTGGCCTGTTTACAGCCATTACATTATGCTTGACGTAGTATTAATCCTTTAAACGGTGAGACAGATAGGCACGTGATCCAATTTTATGATTACACAATCTTCTGACAATATTTCGCTATCACAATCTCTTATTACTGATAAAAGATCTAATAATATTTTGTCGATCATCTTTTGAGCTGTAACAAACGTACAATTGTTGCCTTTACATTTGTTTCACAATTTGCGGAGCGCAAAAAATGCTCAGTGAAAGTCCATAGCTTCGTTTTATTTGTAGACCCTCACTTTCTGGCTATGACTTATAATTATTAAAATCAACTGCAAGAACAACGTGTTCTTATCAGAGTAGACATTACAAAGTACATATATCAATGTATAATTATGCATTTGTATGCCATATTCGGTAGATATGCAAATAAATTAAAAAATATTTTAAACAACAACTTCAATACCGACATTTATTTAAGACTAACAGGCAAGAATATCCTTGCCACCGTGTTTAATACATTCTACTGGTAGAATAATGACAGCATACCTTTTCGATACCTAATTCCACAGAACTGGTCAAAAATATCATTAACTCATTACAACGTATGTTATATTTACGTAATCTTGATAATAAAGGTCATGCGATTCTGGTGAGGATCAAAAGACACTTGAGTATGATAATGCAGAAATGGATGATAGACAAAAAGACACATTACAGTAAGACCTATTAATACAAATGTATTTGTTGCAGTGAGCATTTCTTTCCGAACCGATGACCTTATCATCGACATCATTACTGTGGCATAACCAATTAGAACTTAACATTATCTCCTTAGTTCTTAATTTCCTTTTAAATTGGTATTTAACCCTTTAGCTCCTGTATATTTGATCGTTTCCTCAAATGATGCGCATGTGACAAACCAATAAGTCGTTATTCACTCATACCTTTAAATTCTGTAAAATATGAATTTGGTCGCAAGTGGACCACCTTAAATTTTTAAACATGGCTCCAATGTTAGCACAAAATTGATATTTTATATCCAAATATAACGTCATGAGCTAGTTCTTTTGACATTACATCTAACATTTAAAAATAAATAAACTGCAATTTAAGATTTCGGGCCACGAGTACCGACCCCATTTTCACCTTTCGGAATTGACTTCGCTACTAACGATACTGATCACAGCTGTACTTGCCATATGGAAATATGTTGAGAACCACCGGGATACACATAATATTGTAATATTACTCACAGTTCTGATACTGTATTAACTGGAATAGCATTATGGCACCCTCCATTACATTGCAATGTAATCTTTGACACAGAAGTCACTTACATGAAAATTGTAACACTCTTTGCATCTTGTTTAACATTTATACAACACGATGATCACATCACAATCGCTCAATTCCATCTCTATGTCCTAAAATGCAGTATGAAATTTCAGAGCACTTTTGTATTTCCAAAGACAATCATCACTTAAATTCAATAATTTGAAGAAAATAAACATTCAAACTGGTCACAACATAATACAATTTACGTGTCTAATGTTTTAAGCCCTACTTGCAATCCTTTATCATAACATCAGTTATAAGACTAACTAAAATGCAAACTTTATTCCCGGATGGGGTCAAGAGTTCATTCTTCTGGGAAAATATAAATTTGTTGCATGATAAATATCACGTAGCCCAGGTATCATCTTGACTCAGCTTAATGATTCCTACTCTGAGAAAGATAAACAATTATGAAAGGTTGTTTACCAAAACTGTCACTGATTTTAGAACATGGTCAGAAACTAGATACAATGTTTCTGTTCTGGCCAATGTCAAATACAGTAAACAATATACCTTACAATATGATGTAATGGAATTAAAAATGTTTAAAACTGACAGACAAACAATTAAATTAAATATACATATGTCTTCCTATATAATTCGCTGTTTAATTATAGAGGAGCATTCCTTATACTGAGGGCAGGGGGTAAACTAGACAGTAAATTGTTCTCCGCCTCGTTCGCGTTAGTATTTTTACTTGGCATGATGGTGGCAGAGAATAACTGTGTTAAGACAGAATCCATTTCGACTGCCCTTCGTAGCGAGAATAAAAATTAATCATGTTTCAATAACACTAGGACCTTTGGCACACGATATATTTTGGGCATTAATTCCTATTAAAATAGAATACATGTATATTCAGCGGACGAGTGATGCATGCGTAGAAGGCAGACTCACCCCAAGGCAGAGGCAATATGCCTTCACGACTTACGGTAATAACGGTATGGGAAAATGGAATCCCGTCTCGAAATTGGTGAAGATAAAATAGAGTATATATGGGTTTGACTGGTCAGGATTGGCTGACAATGAAAGTTAGATTTTAGTAAAATTAATCTCTAGAGAGCTTATCATATTTGTAACTGAAAATATACATTGTTTTGTTTATGGAATTTCAGTTCTTTAACAGGCTTGAGTTTGGAATACTCATTACTTAAATTAACACCTGTTTCTTTGGTGCGGAATTGTAAGCACATGTTTGAAACACACTTAGAACCAGAAAATGCTGCGGCTCATATGTTTATTGTTTACACAGAAGTTGCCATTCAGGATGTGTCTATACTGATAAATAAGGGTTTCTTTAGGGGCATTCAGAAATTTAAAGTTATTGAATTTGTAATATCATGGTGTTTACATAGGTTTACTACGTCAATGGAAAATGGCAATATTTTTGGTCCAAAACTGAATGCTTTAAAAGCTTATGATTACAAAAAATATCGTGTAACATGCCCCATAAACTGAAAACCATTTCTACATTACGTTTTCACCAGAACACTAATTATCACCAGAAGAGTAAATATCACCACAAGACTAAATATCCCCAGAAGACTAAATATCCCCAGAAGACTAAATATCACCACAAGACTAAATATCCCCAGAAGACTAAATATCACCAGAAGACTAAATATCGGATATGTATGGATCTAAATGAAAATGGTGCCGATCTGACTTCGAATATGGCTGCCAGGACAACCAGCTCGAAAATAATTTTATCGTTATTTCTCCTTAATGGAAAGTTATTATCGGTATGGGGTTTTCACAAGAAGACTTCTTGTGATATCTAGTTGATCCTCAATAAAATAATTCATATCTTAGTATATTGCTACTACATCGGAATTGATGGACTATCGGGCATGGGTCCCATCGAAGGACCCTTATTTTAATTAACATTTCCTCAACACGTGAAGATAATGTTCTTAACTTTTACCATTCCTTAGTAGACTTGTCAAAGCTGTATATCAGGGTTTCTTATCATTTGTTACATCATCTATCTTTGAAATTCATGATCGCATTAAAATTTATTTCTCAGGTGTAATTGAAAATAAAAAGAGACTCTTTAAAACGTTAAACAGTACCACTTTCCTCCAAGTGAAGAATTTACATGTTTTTTAATATCTCTCTCATGTGCGTAGAATGTAGTATTTTGTATACCGGTATATGAAATCAGGACCTATATTAGCAACATTGGACCTTGTAGTCGAAACTATGAGAAGTTTCTAGATGGGATACGCACATGAATGAGGTCAGATAGGTATATTGGACTGCAGACAGTCAAGGAAATATGGCATAGTCAACAGATTTTGTGTTTAATTCTGTATCGAACTGGTTGTTAGTGAAGATAATAGAGTAGTTTGACGTGTTCGCAGTTCTTTGTACTTTAAGGATGATCCGAGAAGCAGTGCCTTTAACGCTTCGAAGCTTCTAAAGTAAATACTGAGTCGAGCCAGGTAGAAGTGAATTACAGTAGTCCAGCCTTGAAAGTACTAAGGAACACACAAATGCAATAGCGGCATCAACCAAAAGAAGTGAATGGAGAGAGTACAGTCGAGAGAGACACCAAGGTTTCGTACTGACTGAATTTTATTTTGGTATTGCTAATATTTATTGTCTGCAGTAAAAGATGTGAATAAGAAAGTCTTTGGATGGTGATCAGGATGGCATCAATTTTATCGTCATTCATATGCATCTTGTTAAATGTCACCCATGGTTTCATATCAGAAAAATGTACCTCTCAAAGCCTTGTATCTTAGCCTCAGCTTCAGCGTATTATTGGCGAGACACCTGTGCTACAAAAATGTTTGAATTTGGATTAGATACAAGTTGGGATAGAACAACTTTTTCTACGACTTTTGACATGAATGAGAGGTTAGAAACAGGACGGTAGTTCTTTAAATCGGTATGGTCAATCATCGGTTTCTTAAGCAGAGACTTTGCAATGGAAGTTTTCAAAAGTGATGAAAATTATCCAGATGAGAGGGAAGTATTGATAAAATCAGTTAATAAAGGCAACGTTGAATCAAAGCATTCAAGAAGCAGTGATGGCGGAGTCGGAAGGAGTTTACATTACTTTGAAGCGTTCTTCCTCAAAATGGTATCCATAGTGACAGGTTAAAATGCTGTTAAAGGTTAAGAATATGAGTGATGTTTTAAGGAACGCATTTGGTACACATTTATGACACAATGTTTAATCAGTTTATGAGCATACATCAACACCCGTTTTTGCTCATATTCCGTTTTCAAGATAGATAGATAGACAGACAGACAGACAGTCAGACAAACAGACAGATAGATAGATAGATAGATAGATAGATAGATAGATAGATAGATAGATAGCACTGACAATGACATGAATTGAGGCATGGGAAAGCTTCACGTTGAATATTGCAGTCCCGTTATTGAGTGATAAACCAGTCTGATATCATAATTTTCAGTAAAGAAGAAATGGCATGTGTGTGTGTGTGTGTGTGTGTGTGATAGTGTGTCGTTTACATCGGAAACGTGAAACATTGCATCGAATTTATATAGAACTGCACTTATGTGCATTCTACACAATACGTTTTAGCTTTACAACATACTAGATTAAAAATACAATTTACCATCATGCTATACCGACACAGTTATTTTACACTGATAACACCTACAAGCATATAATTCAGTTAACGGCCAACATAACGATCTCCAAGATCGTGGGTTCTCTAGCGGTATTCAAGGCATACTCTTTAATAATAAAAAAACAATATGAATAAAGGGCGTTCACTGAGGAAGTACGATCCAGTTAATTTTAGTAAAAACGTTCTTCGCTCTATTGAATTTAAGAAATAAATGAATTTAAACAAGATTCATATTTCAATCGACAACATCCTGTGTTCGATGTTTCAAATTTAAATAAACGTGGGCTATCCAGTGCGGGTTAGATTGTGAAACAAGGTGAAAGGAATTATGCACTTTTTGAAAAATATAATTCTTTTCAGGTGATTATATTGATTCGAACATGAAAAATAATTTGAATTTGAACCGTTTACACCGATTGCGGTCTGTTTGACTTGTTACTATAAAACGCGAGCGTCTTATTTGTCCACTGGCTGCAAACACCTTCGATGTCGCAATTTTACTTAATAATGAGCAAACGTAATGTTGTTGACATGCGCTTCCAAAAAGATGTATCCGATGTGCACGATAAATGGCTCTTTTTCTCCATGCATTCTTAAGTGAGACAAAACGTAACCATGCCAAACACATTTCGCAGACGTTTTGAGGAAATAACCACAGTATGATACAAGTGTTCAATTGTCTAAATTATCTGAAGTCTTTGTCAACTGTTTGCCTTTCTTTCAATTGAAACAGACGAAGTATTCGTAATACAACGTTGCGGGTTTAATTATACGCCCAGACCAGCCACAGTCGGCTGGTTCGGTGTGTCCTTGCAAAAGGTACTTAGCTTCCTTTGTCTCGGCATTATAAATCCAGTAATATCATAGAAGAAAAATCGTTAGAAACCATACAAACACAATGAGCATATTTTTCAATGTATGTTTATTACGAAAGAGACCTTCCCTCAAAGGCATGACAATGCAAATTATATTGGACCACAAAAAACGCGCTTGACTAGGTAAAAACTAATAAGATTTAAAAAAAACTCGATGCAATATCAACTGTGTGAACTGACATAAGGTACACACAGAAGCCTCTGTAATGACATTGTTTTCGTCTCAAGTTCTACTTGCAGGTGATAAAATGCAGGCCATGGACTCTCAAGTATTTATAGCATTGCTTCTTTTTTTTTTTTAGTTGCATCCCACCCCCGCCTACTCACTCAAATTTTTTTAGATACATTTGTACTATCTAAAGTTTTAGCTGGTACGTTCGATTCACTATTATGGATATTTCATATTCATATTTCCTTATATATAACTGAAAATAATAATTACTTCATACTGTACCGTACTCTTTATAGTTCAATGAATAAATGTGCCGCTTGCAAGTATGAACTAGAAATATACATTTTACTCAAAGATAGAATCAATTGCAAAGAAAATGAAACATAAATTAAAGTTACCACATTATGTCGGAAATCAAAACGAGACATGGGTTTCCTCGTTGTCTAATGCCTAAGACACGACGAGAAGGAGGAGTAGGAAAAGGATGTAATATGGCGTAAATGAGAAGGGAGTCGGGAAGTTTCCAAATTAACAACTTTTAAATCAATGACCACTATAATATTCAAATATATGTGCAGACAAGCAGTTGCTACCGTCTAATACAATTTGCATATATACCTATTGCACGAATGAGTTTACAAAGTACTATATTGTTTTGAAAACTAGTCGAAGAAAACGAAGGCACTAGAAAAACGAAAACTCAAAACTATGCGGAATCAAACTATTGGCAAGAGATATTGGCAGTTTATATTTTCACAGGAAGGAAGCCAAAATAATTTCTTGCACAAGAACTGATCAAGTCTTTGAGTAATACATGATTTTAATCTGAGTTATCGAGGGTTTTGTACTAGCTCGTGTAGTGAAAGCGCTCCTCTATGTATGAAAATACTATATGTAATATATATATATATATATATATATATATATATATATATATATATATATATATATATATATATATATATATATATGTATGTATGTATACATATTTTCCCTTTGTGTCTCCCCCCCCACTCTCTCCCAAAAAACGTCTGACACGTTTATACTAGGTTTAGTTTTATCTGGTACGTTTCATCCACTATTGTGGATATTTCATATATTTATATTTCCTCCTAAATTGTTAACGGTGCTTCTAAGGCCCCCAACGTTGGCATAGAAATGTTTATGTAGCAATTACAAATAATTCAATAAAAACTAAAATAATAATTAATTCATAATGTACAGTACTTCTTATAACTCAATGACAAAAGATACTAACTTAAAGAATGACATAAATAATTACATTTTACTCCAAGATAGAATTTCTTACCACGAAAATTAAACACAAGTCAATGTTTGCAACACTTCGTCGGAAACTTGTTTTCTTCAGAAATAAAAGAAAGTCAGTGATAGGTTTCCTTGTTGTCTAAAACCTATGCTTTTTGGGTCCATTTTTTCTAGCAGTTTATAGTTTTCCAGCAACGAAGACAATATAATATTTTACACAAGAAATAAGCACGTTTTCAAGTAATGTCTGTTTTAATGTCTGAGTTATCAAAGTTTTTTTTTGTACAAGCTCGTGTAGTGAAAGCGATCGTCCAAGCATAGCGTCAGTAATTATCTCTAGAAACTCGATTTTTAACACAACAACCGTCACCGCCATCAAAGTTACAGACTGATGTTTCTTCCTTTTCGTGGAAATGTTTGAAAAACTCCATATGATATCACTGAGATGATGGTGATATTTTTGAGTGAGAAAATAGAAGCAGCACTACCACTGCCATGCCAAATTGTCATTTTTGTTATTAGAAGAGGGAGATTCACTAAGTATGCTAGAAACAGCTTGTGTATCAATACGAGTCTGTGCGAGACTTTCTCCTCACCGAAATTAGTTTGAGAAAGCGTTATAAGTGGGATAGTAGAGACGAGAAAATTCAGGCAACAAAATGTAATAATGACGTTATCCATTCCTGGAATAAATAAATATCTGCCCTCACTTTGGAGAAGAATTTCCGTGATATCCACGCAGTTAAGAATATCAAAGAATATCGTCCATGTTAATTCATCTATGTACCGTCTTCTGTAACTCCCAGGTTTCGCGTCTTGATGCGATGATAGTAGCAGCAAAAACACAATCTCGGCTAGCGCGACGGTGGTCTTTAAAATATTGGGACCAAAAAACTCCAGTTCATTTAGTTCCATTGCGACGTATTTCAGAAGAACTGCATACCTGAATCTGAGCACAACCGCAATTAAGGACCATGAAATAACGCTCAGTGGCAAATGACTGGTGTATGATGGATACTCGTCTGGCTTTCTTGCCCATGGAAACGTATCACCTTGATGTAGGAATTCAACGACGGCATGGATGCTAGAGTCCAGTACAATGGTGACGTGTCTGAAACCTTTCCTGTCTCGAACGGAGTGAAGCAAGGCTGTGTGCTGGTGCCAACACTTTTCAGTCTCATTTTTTCAGCCACGCTCACAGTATTGCCTTCAGAAATGGTGACGTGGGAATCGGCATCAGATGCCGACTTTGTGCCAAACTGTTCAACCTGAGGAGGCTTCAAGCAAAAACTAAGGTCACGATAGGCATCGTCAGAAACGTGCTATTTTCTGATGACTGCGCACTGAACGCTGGCTCTGAAGCTGACGTGCAATGCAGCGTCAACAAGTTCTCAGATGTTTGCACAGCAGAAAGGAGACTGAATCAATGTATCCGCTATGCCCAGGAAAACATTATTCTGAGCTAAACCTTACAGTAAACTTCCACAAAATGAGCGCAGTGAACAGGTTCACTTATCTTAGAATCACGCTGTCACAGAACGTCGTAATCGATGACGAAGTTAATTGCATGAATGCAAAAGGCCAACGCAGCCATCAGCAGACTAAACATCACTGTCTGAAACAGACGAGGTATTAGTCTTCAGACAAAGCCGAAGGTGTACAGAACGATAGTGTTCCCTAAACTACTGTACGCCTGTTAAACCTAGACAGTGCGAAGAAATTCAACCACTTACACAAAACTTGTCTCAGAAGACTCCTCAACATCAAGTGGCAAGACAGGATCCCGGATATTGATGTACTTGGCAGGCAAGCCTGCCCAGAATCAAGACCATACTGATGCAGTCACAGTTGCGATGGACCGGCCATGTAGCTCGCATTCCAGACCACCGGCAAGTACGTTGAGCAAATCACTGAGCAAATCACGTGATACAATTCTGTGCGATACCATCTCTTTTCCCTGGGAAATCATTTTAGCATTGGTTATAACTACAATACCTTGCACTTGCTCGATGATAGGACGAATGGGGTCAATATTTTGTAAGGCCAATATTTTGTCCAGTCTTTTTAGTCACGCCTTCATGTATTAATTGATTTCTTTTCAAACATTATGCTGTAATATTTCCTTATTAGAAATTAACAATACATCAACAAATGAAGAAAATATGTAACTACCACCGCCACCCCACATAGATCGCTCTCGGGTATAATTCCATACACCGTGAGACTGATGTGAGGTATTTATCTAAATAGCTTTACACATGGTAGTATACTCATGTACAATTTACCAACCAGATGAATGCAGATTTTGTAAGAGCTATCTCTCTCTGTAAAATATTCGGGCTCAAAATTCAAACTTTGACGAAGCAGAACGCGTAATCAAATGTTTCAGAAGAAATGTTTCATTTGCATTAGCAGATATCATTATGATATTTAGTGTCTTTAGTTGTTTCAATATCTAATGAAGGTGACGTTTTCAAAGTATAATTTCGTTTAGATTACTCAAGGCAGAAATTTTGTCCTACTGAACGTGAAATAACTCTTTCCAAACAACCATTACTCTTTTAATTCGCAAATCACCAATTGTGACTATACCGTGTAGCACGTGCATATTTCCTGGATTTGTCTTCTGATCTAGTTAATTAATGCTTCACGGTAGACACATAAGGTGTGACTGTTTGCTTTAAATTACTACTATATTAAATATGACGATGCACAACTACAAATACATTTTCCTGTCACAGCATTCGTCATTATTGTTATTATTTAAGGTATTGATACTGACTTTGCCACACCACTACCATCACAGATACAACCATCATAAACACTAGTGCTGCTACTTTCTTACCGCGCTGTATGTATTGCTGCAGCTACAGTTACGACTATTACTAGACAAATACTACTGGTACTACTGTTCTTTTCTGCAAAAGCATGTTTATATAAAGAAAAAACGAATAATTCACACCAAACATAATAATATCACTGGTCATGCTGGTCCTACTGATTAAATTACCACTACTACTACTACTACTACTGCTGCTACTACTACTACTACTGCTGCTACTACTACTACTACTGCTACTACTACTACCATTTTGTACTACTTACCGTGATTCACTATACTACTGATGAAATGGATAGACATCTTCAGTAACCGTAGGTTTACGCACTTGTTTGATAAAAATGGGAACATTTATGTAAACCACCCTGATTATGTATATATAAACAAATTACTATGCATAACCTTCCCATGTTCGTACATATTTTTAAAATTACAGTTCTTTCACATTATGACACATTTATGTCACGATACAATTTATTTAGCGGGTAACAAAGCTCGGAACGATTTTATCTAATCTAAGATAGATCAAAGGTCACCCACGATTTAAAAGTTGAATTTGAATTGACTGTGTTTACCATCCTATTCGCTGTTAAGGTATGCTTCAATTAAGTTTCGTAACAGCAGGTTTGAGTCACGAACATGAGGAAGGATTCTCAATGTAGGCGATTATGTAAACAAAGTTGAAGCAAACAACATTTTTACAAATAGTTATCGCTTTTCAAATCATAATTTCGATTCTAACTATTTTGTTCAGTCTGAGGGCGCAGTCATCAGCGAATAGCACGTCTCTGGCGATGTCTGTCATGACCTTACTTTTTGCTTGAAGCCTCCTCAGGTTGAACAGTTTGCCACCAATTCGGCATCTTATGCCGAATTCCACGTCACCATCTCTGAAGGCAATACTGTGAGCATGGCTGAAAACATGAGACTGAAAAGTGTTGGCTATGTGGCTATGTGAGATATCCGCCATACGATTGTCTGGTAAAATGTTTCACTGGTCAATGTTACGGAGAGGAAATGTTTTGGTCAAAATTTAAAAGAAGCGAAACCGCAAAGATATATCTCCCTATCTCCAAATTTATCTAGAACTACTTTCTGCAATTATTGAAACCAACTTTCCATTGTAAGCTCCCAAAAATATTACTAAAAATCATTTTGTAAATAGATAGCAGTGCAGGAGGCAAGTTTCAATCACGCAATAATATTGATATTGAGGAGAAACATGGCATTTACCTTAATATATATATCTGATAAAGTTCCCAATATATATTGAATTAGTTTTATAAGGTATCTCATCAAATAAATAATATATATTATAAACATTGTTGATTCAAATATATCAAAATGGTTTAATATATTTTAAGTCAAATGTACATATTTTAAACGAGCTCTCCAAGCCTTCAAAAACTGAAATCCGTGATTCCAAATTATGCGTTCATTTTTGAGTACCTGTAGTCATATATGAGTAAACTAAAGATCAGTGCATGTTGTCAGCAAGGAGAGAGAGAGAAAGAGAGAGATCAGCAGAAAAAGTAACGTTTAATTTTGCCGTGTGGTCATGAGTATGCTTGCTTTTTTTCTCCATTTAATACTAAACGTTAACCAGTGGATATTAATTACATCTGAGGTACTTCTTAAGATAGTGGTTTCAGCCACTTTTGAGAATTTTAATAAAAAAAGTTATTATAAGATTAATCATGACTACGTTTTTTGAATTGTCCGAATTATGATATACTACTTTATATCGACACACATCACTCAGTACCGCGATGGTCATGTTTTCTTATTCGTGCCATTTAAATTTGCTATCATTTGAATGTTGGCGGAATACCCAACACACAGTCGACACATACAACATGACTTACCAGAACCTGGAATTGAGGACACTTTCCCAGAATTTAATCTTAATTAAAGAGATGCCTGTTTGGTTTGTTCATTGCTGTATCGTAATTTGTTTAATCGTAATCGTTTTCAAATACCCCATTTGCTTGTGCAGAAGTAGAAAGTTCTGCTCAGGGACGAATCCTCCACCTTGAATCTCAGATATGATCAAATTCCTTGTTAGATGTTTGCATCATTTTGTATAGAAGCAAATTCGGCAGATCCGTTGTCATGGGCAGAGAACAGTTTGAATAAACATTGTGTACACAAGTTGCTACAATAAAATCGTAAGATAATGAAAACTAAGAACTAGACGGACTTTCACGCTCCACAAGCTATTTATTACATATACTCCACCTTCCCCCTCCAAACTATTCCACACTTTCCGATATTGGCACAGGGCTTGTAACCAAAAGCCCATTATATACTACATCACTTCTCTTTATGACTGCAGGTATAAAGTTTTGTAAGAACACATTAAAACGTGCAACTGTATGTGCAATTTGTATATGTTTGGCCTTTAACTCCCTCACAGGGGGATAAGCCCAAAACATGTTATCCTCGAGCAAACGGATGTAGCATCGGCAAACTATGTTCACCGGATTAAAGATTTTGACTAACACTCATGTGTGCTAAGGCTTTATAATAGATTTATGTACATTTTTGGGGAGAAACATCGGTTACTTTTGGTGTAGAGGCGTTAGGCAGGAGAGGCATATGTAACTCACAAATAATGTTTGTAGTGTAGTAATATGACTTTTGGACCTAGATTATGGCTGGTATAGGCCACTAACTCCTATCCCTCATTTTGTATTGGTATAAGCTCAATTGTGTCTGCACAGCCAACTGATTATAATCCGTGTAAGTGATAAATATGCGACCATTCAAGATATCTTTATGGGGAAAGAAGGCGGTGGACTATAATAGTAAACTACAGAATCCTCATTATGACAGAACTAAATTAACGTTTATTACGATAATGATCTGCTTGAAAAAGGTTTCAGTCAGGCCTATATTACTGATTGCGACTATACTACACAAAATTCTATACTTATGCTGTATTATTCATCGTCACTACATAATGTAGCAGAAATATATTTCATGCTGTTACATATTACTTATTAAACTGGCAGTGGATACTTTATGCCAGTTGCAATAGATTTTGTGTATTGATGAATGATAATGTTTTATAAACATGGCGAGAAAATCACAAATAAACAATGAATAATTTGGATAGAATTTGTGCAGAAGTCTGCTATTTGTTGCCAGAAGATTACAGAAAATATCAAATCACTGTTGCGTTTGAATAAGTCATACAGATTTATCATAGAGACCCAAACGATACTTATGAGTTTTTGAACTCAATCCGAAACATCTTGAAAAATTAGTCCTCTATTTAGACATTTTCTTGGAACAGAATCGATGTAGATTATGCCCATATTTTCAGAAAAAAAATCGATGAAATCAATAAAGGGGCTAACATCAAATATAGGCATTGAAACGAATGATGATGACAACAACATTGAAATGTCAGGTGAATATGGTAGCAGATGTTAAAGATCAGTTAGAGAAATGTTATTGGTGTTAATATATGAAATCAAGAGCCTAAACGAATGCCACAGTGTAATGAATTTTATAGCAAGAGACTTTCGTGTAAAGGCGCCGAAACTATGGAGTCAATATACAAGAAGTGTATATCATTTTGATGTCATCGCATGCCATTGTTTTAATGGCAATCATTTACACGTTGGAATAATATTTCTTGATAAATTGCTGCACAGTCAGCATGCACTGATTTGGCCAAATACCTAATTTAAAAAATAATCTTCAAGCGCAAAACTCTATTTGATAATACTATTCAGCTGATGGTGCATTGTCAACGTGTTTCGTTAAAATACGATGCCCCGCATTTGCACATTATTTTCAAAGGTGAAAAGTATTTTACAGCAAAGGGTCGTATAATTCAATACTAGTTTTGACACCCTTTATGCGTAATGAGGGACAAAAATGCAATTTTGAAAATCTCGTGGCAATTATTCTCCAAGCATACAAAGCCAGTTAAAGATAAACGAACATTTTAAAAAATTATGACTCCTCAATTCATGTCGGTGCTACAACACTCTGCTACCTGAGGAGTTACAGCGGAAAGTTGTTTTGATGCTCATTTATTTATTCTACTTAATTTAAAGTTATAAGACAAGAATGGATTTTAAATCGCAACACTGTAGCGGTGCTTGTATTATCCTAAAACGTAGCAATACTAATATTACCAATGATGAAAGATTCTTAACGTGTTGGAAATATACACCAAGACTTGACCAGGATTGAGTCTTGACAGAGATGTTCACTAGGTGAAATACCTATTTCAACATGTCAACCATTTCGAGGAACAAGTTATATTCCAATGCCAGAGTGTATTCCAACACGACCAGTGATAAACGTAGAATATGATGACAACATTTCTTTTAAGGGGAGATTTTGTCGGTGTTACATCAAGCGAGTGATCGTACACATCAGCCTCGAAAATACCAGCAATACTTAAGTTGACCTAATTTTAGTAAAACTGAATTGCCTGTGCAAGTTAATGATATAGTCAAATTTGAACAACTCCACTTTGATATCACTGCAAATGTATTTGTTTGGAATAAAGATATGCTAATGATTAGTTATCACCATATACATGCAAGCGATTTAGCATTTATCTGCTATTGTTACAGGATTCAGAGTCGATGTGCCATTATGTGTCGATGAAGAATTTACCATTAATGCTGTATCACCGTAGTAAGTACAAGGGCAACTAATTTCCATGTAAACGTTGCATGCATGAATTCATCACTCAACAACTGCTTAACGAACATGACTTATATAGCAGTGGAATTAATGGTGAAAAAATCAGCATACGGTCATGCCTGAACATGGTAAAAACATTTTGAAATTTACATCGGTGCAACAAAAAATAAAAGTACCCTATATAAGCTATGCTGGCTTCGATTGCCTTACCATTCCTTTTAACGAACAACGTCTGAAAAAAATAAATAAAACAAATTCAACATTAGTCGCTGAAACAATCCCATCGGAATTTGTTTCACTGTCAGACTTGATGGGCAAACTGAGTCACCAATATTATGATGTGGAATCGAATAACATGTTTTTTTTTTTTTTGTTTTTTTTTTTAAATAGCTTAAAGTAAAAGCAAAGCGGATAGGACAACGGCTTTACGCTCCCCCCTGACATGATTATGACCAGTGTTAATATTCGTTAGTTTTCTGAGGCCACCCATTGTTGGATTTGTGATCGCACCAGTTAATAAAATTGACAGTGCAAGTAAAGTTCGTGGTCAAAGTTATATCACTGGTGTGTATAAAGGAGCTGCACACAGCGCATGTAATTTACAATTATGAATTAAACCAGGTCAAACGAAAATTCCTTTAGTGTTTTATGACAGCCACTTAATAATGCAAGCAATCGCCGATGTGTTATTACTCGTTGATGTATTTGAAAAATATCGTGACTGGGCTATACATGTGTACAAATTTGACCCTGCACATTACTTCTCGTCACCACGAATGACTTGGGATGCGCCTTTATCAAAGCAAAATTCAAGCTGGAAATGATGACTCATATTGATATGCGTCTGTTTATCGAGCGCTCACTTCGTGGTGTAATAGCAATAACATCAATATGCAAGTACTAACAACCAAAACATAGACGAGTATGAACCCACTGCCCCAGGCATTTACATAATGTATCTTAATATCTATAATCTTTATGTAACAAGTTACCTGTTGATGGGTTTTCGTAATCTGACCCCGCACGTATTGACATAGAAAGCACGTACGCGATTACAACAACAAAGGCAACCACCAAGATGTCTTTGAAGCTGATTTAGACTAACCTGAAGACATTTTCTACCACCATAATGATTATCCATTATCAACAGAAGCGTTGTTATTGTCTGGTGGTGAGTGGTTTTCACCTAATCTGTGCATAATCTTGAAAGAATCGGGACGTAAATTTACTAAATGTACCAAATCTCAGGACCAAAACCAATTATATGGTGAAAATACGAACTTTACAGTTGTGTTCGCGATTAGGTATGCGAAAATTAAATTCCCTCGAGTGCTTGGATTATGTTAAAAAGCCTGGGCAACCCAATTTATTCAAATGAATAATAATTTTCGCACCCAAGCCTCAAACGATTTGGATAAAGATTTTCTTTAAACTCATGAATAATTCCATGATTTTCAAAACAATGAAACTTTGCGGAAATGATTTCGAATCGACCTTGTTCGCGATAGTGAACAAAATAGGCTTCAAAGGATTGTTGCTGATTTAGCATTTGAGTCCCGAAAGATATTTGATTGTGGACTTAATACCGTTCGTAATAAAAAAGAGAAACACAAGTTGTGAAAACCAATCTATTTTTGGCTCTCAATATCTGGCTTGTCCAGTCTGCTCATGTTGGAACTTTTTATGATAAAATGAATACGTTTTACCAGGATCGTGTGAAGATGATTTATACTGACACCGACTCGCCGTTTATTCAGATATCCCATCAGGCGCACTCGTAAACGAAAGTGACAGCAACGATTATCAAAAGAACTCCCGTTGTGTAGTAACACAAATAAAAAGGTTTTTAGCAAATTCAAAGACGAATTCTCGTGTTAACCAATCGAAGAATAAATAGATCGGACTTCGACCTTAGATGAATATGACTGTGGTGGGAACGAACAAAATTAAAAAGGCGAAAGGTGTTCCACGTGTTATTGTGCAAAAAGAATTCAGCCATGATATGTATGTGGAATGCCTTCGTTAGCGATATGAATTCACACTTATAGCAAATATGATTAGGTCAGAGAAAAATCGCATGAGTGTTTACCAATGTACCAGAGTGACATTGTAACTGCTTGATACTAAGCGATGCATATTGCCCGAGGAAATTATCAGTAATGTGTTTGGTTATCATGCGATTGTGAATCACCTTGATTTTGATACTTTAACGTAATAAAATATATACTGGTTGTAATTCCGTATTCGCTGTAACGACTTGCAATTCCTGTCTCACATATGCCCCGCTAGGAAGCTTTGGTCCACTCGGTGACGATGCCAAAAAAAATGCATTGGTTGTCGTAGAAAAATCAATAGTTTTAAAAACTATAAATACCTAATTCAATTTAATATATTTTGTCGATAGCGCGACAATGACCACCTTCTAACTCTCCTTGTGCATATAAATACAGAACAAAATTATTTGCATGTGGTTCTAACGGCAGTGATTGTGAAATGGATGCGGTACCTTCCGTGGCAGTCTTTTGTCGAATATCATTAGCTAGTTTTAACCCGATTACATGCATGATTTCGTTGTTTAGAGCATGTATGAGCAATGTAAGTCTGTGTACCCTTCCGTGCGATCTGGTATGAGATCCCATTGATAGTTTGTGTGTTTACTGATGTCCGAGTAACCGCTCGCCAAGTATGCTTTTAAATAGTTCCAGAGTAGCTTGATTACAGTGAATATTGACATGCCCAACACAAACTCGCCCATCATGTTTTCTTGACACAAGAACAGTTCCCAAAAAATGCGTTACCTTTGATCGACTTGTAATAATCGTGGGCATTCTAATAGCCCGTAGGCATGCTAATAGTCGGTGTGCGTAATACCTTTAAGTACGTCAGTGACGTTAGTTGAATTTTTAGGCTTAATGGCTCAGTTTCGTCACATTTGCTGGCAATATCGACACTGATTAGTACATGTTTGCATAGTCGAAAGTTTTCCTGGCACCGGTAGGTAAATTTGCCACAATGCTTCGTTGGCCAACCATGCTAAAGCAACCCCATGAGTAACATTTGCATCTCTAGCTAATTTTTTAACAGCAGCTTCACTGGTCAACAACAAAAAAAAAAAAAAAATGCGAAGATGGCAATATCATTTAGATATCAGCTGGATGACCATGTTGTTGTATTGTACAATGCATTTTACCTAAAATGGTGGACTTTGCAAACCACGTGAAAGACTTTTGGCCTTCATGCCGACTTTGATGACCCATCTAGAGATTCTTTCTCGGAGTGTTGGATTACTTGCATTCAAGTCGTGGATAAGATCAAACGTAGACCGATATCATTTGATGTTTTATAAACAAAGTCATGTCGGTAATGATAACCAGGTATATGTTTTATAAACAAGGCCATGTCGGTAATTATAACCAGGTATATGTTTTTCACTAGGATAATTATTCCATGGCGTTCCTGGTAATTTTTAAAACTTTTTCTAGCGTCCACCGATAGAACTGGAAGTGAGACCTCTTTGGCGTCCGCTCACATACGTGAACTTTTTTGCTTTGCATCAAACACAAATTCCAATGATTGCAGTTTTACCATTGCATGTGTGAACTCGGGTTTAAGTACGAGGTTTCTTGCAACATCGCACATAATATGAAGACATAACTGTATTATATACAATAATTGTATTATTCAAGGACATCACTAAAAATGAAATTAATTGATTCCATTTCACAAGCCGCACCTAATGCCCCGAAGGATAGTTCCGATGGAAACAGTTCACTATTTCCATACTCAGTTTGCGCATTAGTCGTTGGTCAAGCTGGATCAGGAATTACCCAATTGTTATTAAATACGCTTTTAAGAAGGTTAACCTGGAATCGCCGTAGATTGCTCTTGGGAAGAAATTTGTGATATATTTGCATTTGCCCAAATCACTATTGATTTGACAAGTGGACCAAAACAAAAATAGCAAACATTTCAAATATTTTTGCGAAGAATCTTTGGGGTTGATTGGCAACGACAGCAAGAGAATGTGCCTCCTAAGGAAGATAAATATATTTCCCCACCAGAAGAGCAAATACTGGAAAAGGTCTTAGTGGTCGTGTACTGAAAGATAAATCAGCCCAAGCTATCATAACAACCAAAGTTTTCAAATGCGTATCCGTGGATGAAGATCTGGATCGATTGGAAACAAATGGTATTACCAGACCCTCCTACCCACTCAAATATAATCTTGTTAAGGGCCTAATAGAGATATCACCGTGATGTTCCATAACCAACTCGAAGCCACCTTGGAGTATTCGCATTAGTACGCGAGAGCACTCAATCGTTGACTGCACCACCAGGTGCGAAGTCACTCATTGATTGTTTCTGGAACGACGAAGTGGATTTTAACAATGTGTCCACCACGGTTATATTTACCAACGAATATGTTGCACCAACATTGACTCAACTGAGATAAAACAGATCTCGACTAATATTCAGCAATGGCGCACTTTTTCGGGTAACAGTTATTGGGCGAAAATGAGAACGGTAATTTAATACAACGTACAAGGGTACGACCAGTATATTTTCAATGTACGCAATGCTTGTTCCCAAGAACATAGAAATGTTGAATAAGTGTCATATTCTTCAGACAGATATTTTATGATCGAACGACAGCAGTGCCAATAAAATAAGGTAATTGGTTAGCAGTATGTGTGATGAGTCCGGACAGGGTCTGCCTGTTGCGTAATTATAATACGCGTTTACATTACTAGTACAAGAACTATGATATACCCTCAATGTTACCAATGTAAAACAAATAACTGAAGTTGAACAACAACTGCAAAATGGAATCACAAAGAGAATTGTGTTCATCATGAAGTACAAACGCGTGTGTTTGGTTGTAGATGATATACTCGGGCTTGCCACGGCAACAACTATTGTTCTTGGTATGGCTTGAATCACGGAAACAACAACAATCAAAGGTGAACCAATCAGAGTAATTTTTAGGGCTATATCGTTGCTAGCAAACTAATTTCGATTCGGTTGCATTCTTGAACGCGTGTTTACTTTGAACTTCTCGCGCCAGTACATGCAGTCTCAGTACGATTAACAAACTGCAGTCGGTGGCTACTGAGGACAAAATAATTAGCATGGCCAAGTTCGAAATTATGTTCGTAGAAATGGAAAATCACCGACGATTCCGAGCACAAATAAAAACAACGTGGTAGAGGATTTACATACAATATAAGTCAAATAATTTCCTCAAAAACACACACGTTTTACTAATATCAATAAATGTCAGGAGTAATCGCGGACGAAAATGTCTAATATACTACTAAATGAAATAAATCTTAAACATAATTTGATAAATGTGAAAATAATATCTTTATTAAATGTCTCATATGAACTCATTTCCGTGTGTACTGACAATAAAATGAAACAAATATTGTATTTGTTTTTATAGGTGAAGATCAGAAATTATTTTTATACGGAGGATACATTGGGGGAAATAGTATGAAACTTTATGTTATTATGTATTATGCTGAAGAAAATAATACTCTTACTCTATTGATTTTATGCTTTCCCCCTCCCCACAAAAAATAAACCGAAACAAAACAAAAACAAAACGAACCTTTATCTCTATTACTGGGTCATTTATACAAATGTTGTAGCAATGTGAAGTTGGGAATACTTTCTGTGCATGGACTTCTAATATAATTAACATTATGATAACAGGCAATGGCTATAATTCATCCTGGTTTCTCAGTTGCAGTATCTATAAATGGACGATCCCTTGTGCCCATGTATAGTTGTCCTCTGTGGTGAGATTTTGACACTTGTGATTAAAATGCGCCTTGATATAAAATGAATCAAATTGCAAAATATAACGGAACTTTGATTTCACAATAAGCTTGATATGTGGGCCCCTCCCAAGCTCCTAGCTAATTTTGCTAGTAACCTACGAGGAGTCCCCAATTGGTCCTAAATTGTATAAAGGATTTTATATGTTTATATATCCGGATCCCCATGGTTCTTGTTGTGTATTTCTCGTAACGAATCAAAAACAATTTAGAAATAACAATTTATTTAAATATGCTTTGGAATTGGGGTTTCCCTAAACACTTGGAGAGTTGGTACTACCAAGTTCTAAAGAGTTTAGATTATGGGGTTCGTACTTCCTTCCATGGGCACCAGCCAATGGCCGGTTTCCTTCACACTATTTCTCGTAAGTGATCTTTACCAAGAGATACTCCTATTGTCATGTATTTGCTATGTTTGATGAGATATTGTTTGTATGCATTCCTTATGTTTTTGTTTGGACTGGCGTAGTAGACCAAAATCGAATTATTGATGTCTAATATATATATATATATATATATATATATATATATATATATATATATATATATATATATATATATATATATATATATCACGACTGTTTCGAAAAAGAACAGCGTTCCCTCTTTATCTTTTTTTCTCATGTGTTTCCTTTTTTGAGTTCCTTTTCGCTAGTTTCCTTTTCTTTTACTGAGAGACAAGTATCATTTATCAAAAATAGAACAATTAATACTAAAATAAAAGCATGTGTGTTTGTGTGACGTGCGTGTGATTTTGTCTCTCAGCGTTATGTAAAGGTGGCTCTCGAAATTAAAACTAGTGCAAAGAACAAAGGTCAAATCTCAAAATAGTGAGTTAAAAAGAACCTTCATTTTAGTTTTGGAGCTATGGTTTCATTTCGTGAAAGCATAGTTCATGTTTGTATGTCTTTACGTGCGTGCGATTATTCAGTATAATTTAGAATATACGGAACCATTCTATTTTAATATTGTTGTATTTTAATCTCCCTTTAATCTGTATGTTTGAGTGCCCATGTGCTGTTCCTTGGTTTTATCATGATCCTTCGCAGGCCTGTCCACTTCACATAGCGCAATACGAAATAGCCCTGATATACTTCACTAGTCCCTCATGTTCTCTGACCCCATGTGAAAGGCTTTCTGTACTTTTGTGCATATGTTAACTTATCTTAAATCGCGTGGGTTTCCCTTGCATGTATGGGGAAAGTTAGATATTAGATGGTAATAAACTGGCGAAATTTGAAAGGGGATACGATGTCTATAGTTTCTTTCATTTTCTTATTATTTCAGATCTCCTCCTCCAGTGAACTACTGCTTCATTTTGCCACAGGTGATTACTAGGGTTTTATCCGTTTTAGTTAAACGTATCAAAAGTAATCAATTGTAGACTATCCTCGGATGAGGGAGGTCGCGGGATCGAACTTGGGCCGAGTCATACCAATGACATAAAAATGGTACTAGCATCTGCCTTTCTTGCCTTTCTTGGCGATCAGCATTAAGAGGTTAGAGTTAGGAGTAGTCTGCCTGTTATCAGGATAATGTAACTGGGACATGATACCAAATGTCTGCAGCATGATGCCCCAGTGCTAGACATCACTATCAACTGCCACACTGTAGACATCGTAGTAATGTGACTTAAATTGCTAAAGTTACATTATAAATCCATAATGAAGTGTATGTACTATATACATATATATATATATATATATATATATATATATATATATATATATATATATATATATATATATATATATATGTAGTAGCGGTGCACAGTAATACCGCGGTATTTTTTCAGGTGCTACGTTCAACAGTACATTTTTTTTATTGTGTCGGTGCTTCGATAGTTTCCGTCACTGACTAATATTAGGAGAATTCCGAGTAATCTTGTCAAGAATTTAATAACGAGAGCATTTTTTTATTTTTATTTTTCATCAGAAAAGAATTCAAAATTCTTAATTTTGTTTGCAAAACAATTGTATTCGTCACAAATTAATTATTGATGTAACAAATATACTTATATTTATGATCATTATAATCACATGTTTGGCCTAATGCGATGTTGTGAAAGACTAATAAGATCGGATTAAAAAGTGTCGTTTTTAGTTATTTACTAGCCTATACTAATTATGCAAGATACAGGTATTCCTTTGTATGTGCGCATCATCCTAAGATTTTCAAGATAGCAATATTTTTTTTGTTTGAATTTAAAATATTTTCCATTCTCCACTAAATATTTTTTCGTTTGTTCACTAAGTGTCTTTATTATTTACTGGCCCGTTCTGATAAATATCTTTCCTGGGTGTTGTCATACCATCCAAACTTTCCATCCCTACTAAATCATTAGCGTAGCTAGTACATTGTAGGCTTCATTGTCAACACTTCCCATTTTGATCACCAAGCCTTCAAATTTCAGCACGTCTTTTACAGGGTGTCAGCTATAATATGGGCTGAATCATCCCTCTTTAGTTACAGTGTTTCTATTACAAATGATACATCAGTCAACATACACATAACAAATAAGGTACTGACCATTTAATTTCATGGGGTTGATATGTGAATGGGCAGCGAACTTTTTTGATATTTTATTTTCTGTTATCTAAAGATAGTTAAAAAATATTTTTGAATTAAGCAAAAGCGTAAACTTGTTGCTAAGGTGTCGAGCAGCAGCCTTTTCTAAATAAAAAGTACAGTAGTATTAGTACAGTTTTTGAGACATTGCGTCTATGTTAATATTATCTTGAATTTGATTTGGCATTATATCTTACACTATATTCACGAGAACTAGGAAATGAATATAATTATCTGATAACAATGTATATAAATTGGCGTATATCTCTCTCTCTCCCTGTCTGTCTGTCTGTCTGTCTCTCTCCATGAACCTCTAAAGAGAAGAGATTATACACAGTAAACCACGCCCATTTGATAGAGACCACGTCCACTCCGCGGTGGTCATCCTCGACGACTCCACCAGAAAGCGTGACGGGCAGAGCAATTTTCTGCCAGCTACCGCGGCAGCTTTGCCAGGACGAGCGGACTCATAGTGGAGTTTTGTTTCTTCTTAATCCTCTCTCTCTCTCTCACTCTCTCTCTCTCTCTCTCTCTCTCTCTCTCTCTCTCTCTCTCTCCATCCCCACCGCATTGCGTGGATTTCCTTAACTACACGTGAGCTGTACTGTATATATAAATATATATATATATATATATATATATATATATATATATATATATATATATATATATATATATATATATATATATATATATATAAAACTGAATCATGACTATGCGCATTAGCAACTAACAGCTGCTCAAAGCTGATCCTGTCCATCGTATTATATATATTATATGTTTGCCAACGATATTGAATTACATTGTGCTTGTTGGGATTTACCTTTTGTTGTCGCATAGTTTAAATTTAGCAAGCAAGCGTCGATACATGACAGGTAAAAGTATTTCAAACTACTACTCGCTATAATGTATTGCTCTTTCAGTTGATTTGAAGTATGATTAGTCAAGAGCAAACACATCCTGGGTAATATTTATCTAGTCACGTTTGAGTTGATAGTACAAGTGCTTAAAGATCTAAATTGGATTAAAACGATCATGCAACATAATACTATTATAATGCTATTGAAATTGTTATTGAACATCTGTTTAGTCGTTCCTGGATGGGAGACGTAAAACACCAATTCAAAACTGAAATGCATCATTGCCCATCATAATTAGAATATCAACTGGTGTATAGGCTGGTGCAGAGGGCTTGGGTTCTTCCTACACTCCTGTTCTGCGTAAAGGTTTGATTCTTTGTTTGCCAAAGATATTGATCCCATATCAAATCATGATTACTCAGTAAAGCTTTGTCTGGGTCTTGATTCATTGACCCTCCCACATGAGTATAATGGCGCACATTACGAGGAGCAAAGTTCTCAGCTGACCAGCTAGCTTGAAAACCTTTGAAGTCTTCATCATTATCAACATCTAAGTACAAAAAAGAAACAATTGACCAGTTACTATTCACCCGATTTATTTCTACGAAATTATGATCACGATCTCCACCATCTTAAATGTCAATTTCCTTTACAAAATTGTATAAGTTTTGATTAAAATTAGCATCCACATCATTGTCATCAATGTATCCTTCATCGCTTTTGTTTTGCTTTCTTCATTTTAATAGATGATTACTCCTTTATAAGTACTTGCGTTACTTATATACGTTATTTCATTTTTCTGAATGTGTACTGTTATTTATATCTAGATTGTTTAACTCTTGGTAGATGACTGTATCTATATTATATTTAATTTTTGTTAATATCTGTAACTTGTAATTAGCATCTATAATCCAAATATTAGATAATTGTTGTACATGGTTTATACAATTCTGTTTTAGGATATTAGGACTGTAAAATACATAGGTTCTATAAATAAGTGTTTACGATCATTAATAATAATATTAATAATAAAACCTGTTGACAAGTTTGGGGTAATTTCTCACTAGCTGTTGGTGTCAGATGGGTTCTTAGAAGAATTAAATTATTTCCCATTTGATGAGAAGGTTGCGTGAGTAGTATTGTGAAATATTAGATTGAGTAGTATGGTCTACCACGTGGGTTATTTTGCAACATATAGTTATAAAAGGCACATGATGATAAATATAAAGAGAGAACGGAGCAATTAATTAATTCTTTTTTCGGCTTCCTATTTTGGAGTCTCATTTCTCTTGCTCTTGTTGTAACATGAGTCTGCAGACGTACCTAATGATGTGTCTAGATATTTTTTTCAGTAAACATTTACTACGATTCTTCATTGGAATAACAAAGTGCTCACGGGACTAAAATATTATTCTTGGACTATTGTGAATTTATTAAAAGGATTTATGAACAACGCATTTTAGGATATATCAGGACTGATACGAGACCAATACATCGGCGATTTGAAATTCATTCAGAACATTCGAGCCTGTAGTTTGCATGGCGTAATGATATATTAGCTGAGGGGTGGGTGCATTTTCCAGAGTTTTCTAATGCTACATTTTAAGAGTGCTCCGATCAGAGCTTGATTGTTCATGACATAAAAAGTTTTCAAGGCGGAATGTGTTGCTAAAGGCATACAGATTAGTGTTATTTCCTACAGTTTGCAATGTCATGTAATTGTCCTTGAGCCCACAGTGGCAGAAGTTGGACATAGCAGTAACTTTTATAGTAGTTAAATTAATGTTAGGTGCAGAGAAAGTGGATTTCTTGTGTTCTCTTACTATTTAAAAACAATATGAAACCAGACACATTGTTTTTTTTTCACTCAAAGAGCTGTTAAAAGAATCTTAATCAGTAAAATTCACATGCATCTAAAAAAAGACAAACCTGCCCTCATAAGAGCTACATAATAACCAAAGTTCTCCGTGATATTTGAGGTAATTCGTTATAGCTTTTAGTGCCCCAGCAATTTGTGGGATGCAGATGAAATTTACCCATCGGTATCACTGCAGCGTATTCTATCAATTCTTACCCTATTAAAGATATAGATTTGAAAATTGGATTTCACTAGCGACGGTCTGTGAGTGCGAATGATAGTTGTAGACATTTATTATTATTATTACTATTACTATTATTATTATTATTATTATTATTTTACAACTGCTCTGTTAGATGTACGCTAAAATTTATTTTAATAAGTCAGATTCTTTCAACTCCATTTGACCAATATGAACATTACTTTGAGGAGAGCATTCTTACATCAAGGCCTTTGAATCATGTTCAAAGGCTGCCTATCTATCATTCAGTATGCCTTAAAATGATATCGAACCACCGTGAGGTACGGGAGCTCTACAAAAAGTAGAAAAGCCTATCAACTGCTTCTCAAAAGTTGCTTGACATAATTTGATTTTAAAGCATACTATCATAGACGGCTCTCTTTTTTATACAAATGATATTGATGCACCATCAAATAGTAGAAACTAAAAATAGAAAAGCCCTAAAATGACTTCTGAAAAACTGCTCAACATAATTTGACCAAATTTGTCAGGAAATATCCTCCGAAAAATTGTTCTAAATTTTTTACAGATAGTGCTATTATGTTGTCAAATATGTCCGCCATGACTAAAAATATAAACACATTTTGAAGCACTTCTTAAGAAAAACTCAACAGAATTTGATTAAATGCGACTTGAAGTATCCTGGCAGATGATTCCATACGATGGTGATCCACAATCCGTTTGTTCCTCCATTATTGCCATCATAGTGGCCATCTCGAAAATCTAATCGCTATGCATGAAAGAATGGTCATATCAATATCGGATTTTCACTTGAAGGCTTCTTATGACATTTAGTTGGTCCTAAATGAAAATCACTAACTGTGATGCTGTTGCACCTAACTGTTCCAAACTCGACTGTTTATAAATATGACTGACAGTACCCAGAGCGATTCATGATGGCGATGATCTTTTATCCGAAGCATCAATATTCCAAAAGATACTTGCATTCCTTGAATAGTATCACCGAAGTAGACAAGCTCACAGCAATTAGGGGGTTGCCAAAAGTTAATTTCTTTAAAAATGATTATTTAATTATGTCGTTCAGTTTGCATTGATAGTTCTTGTTGTAAGCTTTTGGACTGATTTCCAGAATTAATCATATATATTAATCATGTGCCATATTTAGTCCCTCAGTATTCTTATGTTAAATAATATTGCCTTCAGTAAAAGAAAAAAACATTCTCGATTATATGCGTATGCTTTTATCTGAGCTTCCAGAATTTTGATGTTTCCGACCCAGCACTCTACGGTTTTCGAACATTTCGAAGTCTTCAGGTGAATCGGAAGTTTCTCGGCGATTTCCAGATTTACAATAATATAAAGAGACATGTACATTAGCTACAACCAGGCATATAAATAAGGTTAAGTTTTCTTTCAAGCCGGGATTGGATCTAACATCATAATTGCGTTATAATTCAAAATATTTTCCAAAATCATATCGCACCGACGAGAGATGTGAATAATGTATTAAATCAAATAAGGCACATTAAGCTTGAGAAAGATGTTTTAGTTGTCAAAAAAAGAAAAAAAAGTATCGCTCTATTTTTCGCATTCCATTTTTGAGATATTATGATACCAAATTCACCAGCCGCAAACACCAAAAAGAACGCAATTGTCAAATTGTAAACAAAATGCCACCTGAACTAATATTCAGGAAGCTTCCAGGAAACAAAAATAAAAACATACTTCACAAATTCCCTTCGAAGGGATATGGTGTTATGGCCATCCCAAGGTCTAATATGAAATGTTTCTAATAGTTGAATTGGGAATTGGAAGAGGAAATAACATAATATCAGACAGATATGATAAAAAAAGAAATCATGAGTATTTTATGGAAGCTAACGTTCGTAAAATGAAAGAAAAGAGTTCCATGAAGTAAGGCCATGGTAATGCAGTATGCACATGATTGCAGGATTGATCCATAAGTCATTTATTGCCTGTCAAAAGTTTAACCTGGCAAACAAACGAAAAATCAAATTAATCATAGACAAGTTAATGTCTTGGAATGATAAAAATACATTTGAGTGACTTTTATAAGTAGATTTAGAAGTACAAATATATTTACGCGACTGTTTCAATGACTCTCCTTTAGCTTTCGTTTGTCTTCAAGTTTATATATACCTGATTCTTGTATACATTGTCACCATTAGGTTTTTTAATATTCTTTAATTACACATTGAGCGTTTATCTCTAATCCAATACAACAATCAGCAATATTATTCATCTGAACTATTAAGTTGGTAATAGTTTTATATAGATCAGAATTTTTTTAAAATAATGCTTTAAGGTCCATATTTTGTAACTTGCATATAAAAATGTGATGGAGCATAGTCTATTTCTTAAATAGTAGTTAATGTTAGTGGTGTAGTTAGGGCATCAAATATATTCAATAGGCCTTATATATCTATATCAATACTTTTTTCAAACGTTTTTGTTTTATATGGATCACATTTTGACATACTAAAACACCAGACGGTTGGTCCGTAAAATATGGCGCAAAGTGTAAATCTTAAAGCAATATGCCTCCAGGAAAGTTTTAATCCATTCTATTGAAGCTATGTTTAGTTTCAAGTATTGCGCTTATTGCAATATTTTTGACAGGAATATTTGTGTTTATTTCAGGTAAAAATTATTCCGTCATTTTGTTTTCATTGTCTTTTATTTAAGCTTTTAGGTTATTAATACTAATACTGATTGCGACTAGACTTGTTACTCGTGGTCTGCATTAAATGCATTTGCTTCGTTTGCAAGGTATTATTATACGAAATGAAAATCTTGTCATCTTTTCACCAATCAGTCTAATTTGTCAATGCACCCCTGTACAAGAACGATATTATTAACCAGTTCTCCATCTGTATATAAGTTTGTTTATTATATTTCATTTCCAGCAATAGATTTGCATGTGAGAGCCGGCAAATCTTGATCCCTTAATATATAATGTTCAATTTCTTTAGCCAAATAATAATTAATATAATAGATTTTCCTCAACCTAAAATGTATGCCAAAGTCTTTTATTACCATAGAAAATGAAGCATTTTATACTTTGGTGATGAGCTTGATATTTTCATCCCTTTCGCATTTAGGAATAGCCAGCTTAGACTTAACGAGTTGTACGATAGTCTTGTCCACAAGCTTATTTGGTTTCCTTTATTACACTGAAACGTGATTAGAGTTTGTCCATGCTAAATCCTTAAGTCAAATATCACTTATTTATTTACTAATTACTTTTTCCGGTAATATCCCTTAGGTCATTCGATAATCAGTTGGAAACTGGGACAATGATAATGAACTTTATGACTTCTTTAGAATCCATTCTGGTGACTTTACAGACATGTTAAAGATCTTATAAACCATGATATAAATAACTGCAAGAGGTAAATTAACGGGGCATGATGAACTTCGTTTGTTTGTCTATTCTGCTATTTTGTGGTAAAATATTTGAGGTAGTTTATCAGATACAAAAGTTTTTAAGACTGAACTCTTTCAGTACAATAATCCCAAAGCTAATGCAAAAATTACACCATTTACGATACGTTTTGATTTGGCTACTTAATTATATCACAGTATTTTTTTTTATCTCCAATGTAAAGTCTTACCTTCTCTAATGCCTCCTCCTTACACGTGTTTTAATGTCTCTGTGTTGGTTTCTAAAATTCTTGTGAACCCTTCCCAAAGTTGAAACTCAGTCTGAATTTGCACAACAGATGAAGCTTTCTATAAATGTTATAGAAAGGATGGAGTAGGCAGAGACAGGTGTACACGAACGTGGGCTAGTGACCTCTTGTACCTGCAGTAAGCTGAAAACCTATACTTTATAACAGCATTGGGTAATGTCCACCTGTCCTTGATGTTAAGATCTGTGACTACAAAAAAAACCCCATTAAGTCCTTTATTTTAGATAAAATCTCCCCTTTGAAGTAGAAGTTTGTGCTAATTAATACATTAACCTCTGACCTGGTTATTACATATTATGACTTAATGTGATTCATCCCGTTTCACCAATGTGAAATTCCCTAAGTGCTGAGATGAATCCAACAGAACTCCTAGTTAAAATAATTTGTTGTATTCAAATAAACTATATTTCTAGTATAGCACATGTAGGAAAACAGCCGTTGAAAAAGCCCAATGACATTTTCATACACAATGCTGAATGAGATCTCATAAAATTATTTTTCAGACTAAAACGCTTACTTGTACAACAATGTTACAGATTACTGAACCACACAATACTATACTACTTTGAGGTGGGGGTGAATATAATGGTGACGGGAATATTTATTCAGAAATAAACAACAACGCTAGCAGTGATTGGTTCATTATGTAAGAATTATGTCAGGCTCAAATGCTAGAATTGTGATCTATGGAAAAACACTTGGTACCAATATGAAAACGGGAACATCAGCCTCGCAGTGTATCCATAGAAACGCACACACGTATGCACCACCTATAAGCTATGATCTTGTAATTTAGTAACACAAAC
The DNA here is from genome assembly GCA_028554795.2 of Sinohyriopsis cumingii. Classification (NCBI taxonomy): domain Eukaryota; kingdom Metazoa; phylum Mollusca; class Bivalvia; order Unionida; family Unionidae; genus Sinohyriopsis; species Sinohyriopsis cumingii. The sequence goes on from CM068838.1 coordinate 61,656,524, forward strand.
GGATATTTAAAATTTGTGGTTAAATATTGACAGACATTTTACGGTCAAATGTATAAAATCTCCAGAAAATAATGTGCTGGGAGGGGGGGGGGGAGATTTTCATTAAGATGGTTATGCCATTATGCCAGTTGTTTGACCTGATGCCTTAATACAAGTGTATTCAGATCCTTGATTGTCATATATGCAACATAAAAAGTTATTTAGAGACAATGTACTAATTGTGCATGATTTTGGAAAAATATTAGATGTTTGACAGATATATCATTATTCCAAATGCATGCCATAATAAAAGATACAGAACATTGTATGGCTCGAGGAATGTTGAAAAATTCGTTGTATCGTATAAGACATGGTGTAATTTTAATTACTTTATTATAGACATGATCTTCCTTCCCACAGTGCATTTTAATAGTATGCAACAACTATTTCTTTGACGGTATTCATGAGAGTTTCGAAGTCTGTAACTGTCAATACTTGATCAAGACCTGCCCTACACTTTACAGAACCATTCCAGGTGAGGTCAAGGATTGCAAAGATTTGGTGGTTAAATCTTACGACGTCAAAGAAGTTGACAAATCCATGCAATCAGGCCAACATCACTTCTTAATGTTATAAAGCTCTTGGATATTACACTCAGGCTTTCGCGCTCAAGGATAGGGTAAAGTCTATATTCTGCTGTAACCAGAGGATAAGCACTTTCGAAGCAACGCCTGTCAATATCGGGAAAAAGCATATTTGTTGTATCAAGCGTAGTTTTCACCACTCCCTGCCCATGCACACTTGTGATCTAACCACAGTCCATTCTGGTCATGGTTAACAACCTTGGTGTAGATGAAAAATTCGCTGCCCGCGTGGAGGGACGTCAGAATCTCAGCAGCACATTGATTGTGCATCTGGCATTTGCCTGGAACTAGGTGATCTGCATGCTGATAAGGTCATTAAGCTCGAATGGGGTCGCCTTTTCAGCACAAAACGTGCTAGAGAAATATGCAGTCCTATGAACATTAAACTTATCCTTGGCATCATGAAAATAGTGAAATCAAGCGTGGTCTAAGTTTCTGTGAATACGAGGATGTTGCACTATCTTGTCCAAGTTAAATTGGACATCAGTTTATTTGATGTTAATGATCCTTTCGTGTCTGAGTTCCTGCCTCACCATATCTGCTGCATGTTCACTGGCTAGCCGAAGCTGCAACAGTGTCATGCGAATTATGGGGTAAGGCGGTCAGTCTTCTGTAAGTGTAACTTCGCTCAACACAATTACGTATTGTGTTCTCGTGTCTCCGGGCTCTTGTGGCTCTCACCCATACTGATGAGAGTAGAACAGCTGTCAAAAGATGACGTTTGATCGACTCTACTTTTGCTATGAACGGATCGTGATCAAATATGCCAAGTTTTATTCAGATGAATCCCTTTCGAGGTCGACTGGCTTAATGCCAGAAAGCGCAATCTCTTTCGCGGTAAGAAGATAGTCTTTCACTTTACTCTCTTCCTGGCGTTGTGAAGCTTGATATTTGGGCAAGAAGAAGGGTTCTTTAACATGATCAGTTTGACAGTGAATGTCCACACTAAAGTCTCCTCAATCAATAATGGAAATTCATACTTCTAATAAATTCTCTCAGCAAAATCATTAAATATTTAAAATCTTCCTGTCGATTTCCTTTTTTAGCTTGTTTTTCTTTTTGTTTCTTATTCAGTGCCAGGAAATTAAAGCAAATTGAAAACAGGGCACTCCTGTGCTTGCAATTGTGCGGACACACATTCTAGATGAATGGTCAAAGCCTGTTAATATTGCAGTTGGTGTCTGTAAAATCTGTTGAAGCTCTTATTACTGTATTTTCTTAACAGCTAATTTATGAATATTATATACCAGATTACTCGTGTTCAGGCGATCTTCCCATGCGTTGTTGTTTATGATATCGTCATCGATGTACGCATCACAGCCATCTATACTAGATGGTACCATGTTCGTTAAACGCTGGAATGGGATAATTTTTCAAACGAAATTGAATTACTTTATATTGGCAGAGTCCATGTACAATTGCAAAGGCCAAACATTTTTTACAATTACCAAAACATATATCCATAACAGATCAAGGATACACATGTTAAGTTTGCGGAAACCCTTTGGAATATTCTTTTTAACGATCTTTTCGATATAGTTTATCCTGAAAATAAAGGAAATTTATGATGAAAGACAAATCTTACCATTATAAAAAGATTTTTTATTAAAGACCAATTTCAACATCATTATAAAATAAGAACCGCACAAAGTAATCTGCCACTTCACCACCACTTTCGCCTCTTTTCGTCAATTTCCTTCCTTTTTTATTATTTTATTTGTATAGATCCGTCCATAACTCGCGCCCTCGCTTATAGTGCAGCTGATGTTTTCGCCTTTGTTGTGCGCGAGTTATTGAGGGAATTCTGTAGTTAGGTATGGATGCGCCCGGGTTTTAAGATAAAAATTTGATCTTGCCTGGCCAGGTTCCCTCACCTCTCCTCCACCTCCACCACCCCCCATCGAAAATAATATAAAAAATACGAAAAACCGTTTTATGGCTAACACAAATGCGGACGGGAAAGAGGGTGGGGAACTAGACTAAATGGGAGAGAACAAAGCCGACCAAGTTAAACAGACTCGATAAAAGATCCCTACTCATCCATCCCTAGTAATAGTAGTTAATATAGACTGGTCCTCTATCATACTTATACATCTAATCACGACTAGTATTGGTAAATGTCAACCTTGACCTTTCTTAAAACTAAATGGCTACGGAAACAGTATCTATTCTAAACAAAATGGCTGATATAATTCAAATAAATTTATTGGAGAAAATAAAAAGTGAAACTTTAAATCTAATGTGCCATCCTTTTGCGTTTTAACTGTTTTACTAAGGGAATGTGTCAGAATGAACATGCAGTTCTGGTACAGTTGATAGAAGAATTGTTATTCGGAATGAGATAACATATTGGTTTCTGTTGCATGCCGTTGACAGTAGTTTGTTCACACGTTAAAAGTGCTACATGTAAGATATTTTTTATTGCAGCACACACATTGTTTTACTTAACATTTTTTATGTATCCACCATCACACCAACCTCAATCTGTAAACAATGAACATATGTATTGTTATGGAGGGATATCTGTAGGGTTGACAATTATATGGACAAAAAAGGAGCATGAAAGGTAAATGCGTGGTTAAGTTTTGAAAACATATTATTTCAAAAGAGTTTCCTACCCAATAATTAAACGTTTCCAAAGGTTTATGAATTGGGAGTAAGTGTCACCTTCTTCGGTTATAGGAGAAAAATATTTCTTTGGTTAGATACAAATACAACCTCCCGATCATAAGACCTTTCTATTATACTGGTACTTGATACATGGAAGATTGTGGCACAGTGAAGTAAAGGGAATCTAGTTAACATTGTTGCGTACAAATACCTTCTTTTTAAAGCATAACATTTTTATCTTGAAAAACAGCAATGATAACATGAACTATAATGAAGGCATCTGCATTTGCATTTCAATATATATATATATGACTTGACTGCATCTAAACTTCTAAATTGATAAATAATAAATCATATGTTAATCTAAAATACCTTCAAATATAAATTCTCTGTGAAGTTCTTGTCATAGGTTATCCGGCACTTACTTGACAGGTGGACTGTAAAAAAAAAAGCAACTCACAGATTTCACTTCCGGATCAGCATCATTACTCACTGTGCACTGTTGCCAAAATCCACAGAAGCAACCAAACCATAATGCTAATATTTTACAGAAAAAGCAACTAGCTTTAAATCAATACAAAGAATACATCAGTCTAGCTCTTGTATCACTACCAAAATGAGAGAGGAACAAAAGTTCCGAAAATAGACTGGGACTACATTCGTGGGTACTGAACCGACAGTAATAATTGTGAGCCGAGACCAAATAATATTCAAGACACATTTTACACCGTTCTTTTCTCTTTTAACCTGTTTTCCATTTCATCTGATACTGAGCATGTATTAGTAAAAGAAATGGAACATTCAGTATAACAAAAATAAAACCTGTTTCTTTACACAATTCGTCAGCTGGCGGCAATCCCGTTTTACCACTATCGGTCGAATGGGAAGTTGCACCAGACTAATAAACTAAGTTGTTTATCTAGACCTCAGTTTTTTTTCCCTCTTAGCATTTAATGCTGAAGACGACGTTCTAAGAGAAATGCAACAATTCAATAAAAGACGTTTCTTTACTTAATTTAACAGATGGCGGCGAACCTATTCTAATTCCTATCACTGCCAGTCGAATTGGGTCGGTACACTGTCCTATACAATTGTGTTATTTTACAACATTACATGCAAATCAATAACAGATTGTTTATGATTTCCGAAGAAAATACCAAATATAATCTATCAAAAATATTCTGGTGCAGTGATTGCAATTTTGAAATTTCACGAACTGAAAATTCAACTTCAGTGCTTTAAAATCACGTGCTTACGACGTAGTCTCCTTGCACCACTAATTCAATGTGTGGAGAAATGTTAGGGTCAGTTCCAAGTCTCTGACTAATGAAATGAGGTTTCTCTTTATAAAAACAATTAAGCTTCTCCCTTAGTTTTAAGTAAGTGGTTTGGATTATTTCATTTTTTTTCTTGATGGAGTTGCTTCTTTTGATTTTACATACCAATTTAATCCACAACCTTGAAAATATTTAACATTGGAAAATCGGTAACAGTTTTCATACCAAAAGCCTTATTTCATACGTCTGTATGAGGTAAAAAATGATAAAATTATTAATAATGGAACTTGATACAGTCATTGAGTCATATTTTGTCTTCTCGTGGGCAAAGCAGATTAACTTTTTTATATGTGAATTTTCGGCTGCATTTCCGTAGATTTGCTTTGATGCTTTACCGTACCTCAATACAAGAATCATGGACTCCTCGGGTTTGAGACACTTAAGCACTTGCTTTCACCTTTCTAGAAATATGCTTCCTTCGTTGTGATATATCTCATTACTTTAGAAACATTAGTTATTTTAGCAAAGTATGGATAAAAAAACAACAATGACATATTCTCTCATACACTTCTAAAACGTGTATTGAACATTTATTATTATGGTTATATTATTTTAGAATCACAATGACTTCAATTGATTCGATCAACAAAATTAACTAATGAAAAAAACCACGCATTTGAGGTAGTAAATGATAAATGTTTGCATATTAAAGCCCTCCAGCTGAGTTTTCATCTTTGTTGATTCGATGCTCTTGAGGCCCAGAAAGAATTAATGAAATAACATAACTTCATGTAAAAGAAAAATACATGTCAACGTGCATATGCAATATGCATATCTAAGTGTGTTTGTTCACGCTTTTGTCCTATCTATGCACTAAGAATTATATATATATATATATATATATATATATATATATATATATATATATATATATATATATATATATGTATATATATATCAGTATGTTTTTGCAACCATACATACATCAGTGGAGAATTTCTTCAAAAAAGAATAAACGATTTTAACCCATCTGGGTTTGAACAGATTAGTTAGAAATTTTGCACTTTTTTTTAAGTCGAATACACAATCTGTGCACAATACATAATGAACTCAACAGAATACATTCTGGTCAGCATGGAAATATAAGTACAAATCAAAACATCAGCATTTAAATTTATTGTGTATTGTTCCCATCGAAAATATTGATTCATTGAAATCTGTAGACTGGTCGTAGCAACAACCGTTGACCTGGGTGTGGCTGGCGACTATCATAGTCACGCGGATTTGCCATCACGGTTTTATCAATTAAAACTGGCGACAGGAAGCACAGGAAAAACAAATTTCATAACGATTACATCAATGAGAATGCGTTTATTTCCAAAACATTGCCGATGCCCAAAGCAGTTTGAGTACATTTAGAAAACGATAATTTGTACCCATCAAAAATGAAATGATTACCACGGCCAAGCTGAAAACTTCTTACACAAAGTGCACATATACGGAACTGGGACGCTAGTGCGTTCGAGGCATCCCCAAAACAAATAACTGATTTACATGCAGTAAAAATCGAGTAAACGGTTTTGCGCGAAACCGTGTTTTTGTGTGCGCATGCAGGATCATTGTTTGCCCTGGCATATATGTTTAAAGTGATGAGGTAACGAAGATGCGCACCCGGCGGATCAGGAACCGCAGTCTCAAACGCCTAGGATAGGACTACTACATTTTTCATACCTTGTGTACAAAATGTTGTAGCAAGTTTCGAATAGTCGAAATCTCCTATCCTAATATATATCACAATGAAAACTATAATTGCTCCGCTATCCATATACTTTTCTCTTCATAAGGCTTATCTTGATCGATCTTTTTCATCTTCAAAGTACTCCTTTAGCTCTCTTGTAAGTTGTCTACCAAGTTCTTCTCTACATGAATCTTTCATATTTGGTGAGGCTGCATCTTTGAATTTATTTTCTCCACCTCCCATTCAAATGTACAAAATAATGACATATAAAGACAGAAATTACAATGAAGTCTGCATAGAAGAAGCCTTGTAAAAAACAAATTTGTGTTAACATAATTTGTATATTAATTCAGCAAGTTGAACAAATGGATACAATGAGATATAAAATAAAAATCCAAGATTTTTTTTTTATGCGGACATATTTGATCGTTAAACTACGTCAGTCACAAGACTGCCCGGAACTAGATATCCCGTACCGTATCGTAAGAAGAAAAAACAAAGCTTTACATTTATCCCTGTGGGCATCATAATAAAACTAGTGATACTGGCATGAATAACGCATCAACATATAATAATAATAATAATAATGATAATAATAATATTAATAATAATAATGAGGACTTTGTATAGCACATAATATTAAGAAGCTCTAAGCGCTTTACAACATTAGACAACACCTATAAGGTAATAAACATATAATGATATGATTATAAAAACAAACACCAGGAAATTAGAAAACATAGAAAAAAACATGATGAAAATATTTAAGGTAGGAAACATTATTAGGTCTTTAAGTTTTGTTCTTGCAGTCGAAATAAGTGTGAGTTTTGAGAGCCCTCTTGAATGTGATCAATGTGTCTTTGTGTCTAAGTTCAGTGGGCAATTCATTCCACGTTGCTGGACCCTGGAATGCGAAAGAACGCTGTCCATATGACTTTGTTTTCAGAGTGGGAATAATGAGTATACGATTGTCAGAAGAGGAGCGTAAGTATCTTGCTGGTGTGTACACATGGGTGAGGTCAGATAGGTATGTTGGACTAGAGTCCGACAGTGAAACATAGCACAGAGAACAAATTTTGTGTTTGATTCTGGATCGAATGGATAGCCAGTGTAGGGCACAGAGCAGCGGGGAGGTGTGCTCTGATCGTGGTACTCTAAGTATGATCCGAGCAGCTGTGTTTTGGACTTTTTAAGGTTTCTGGAGCAGATATTGAGATGAACCAGACAGAATTGAGTTACAATAGTCCAGTCTTGAAAGTACTAATGAACACACAAGTGTTTTAGTGGCATCAACTGAAAGATATTTGCGAATTGAGCTGATGTGTCTCAGCTCAAGATATGCAGCCTTGCATATGTTCATGACATGTTGGTGCAATGTGAGAGTACTGTCCAGAGTAACACCTAGGTTTCGTACTGATTGTGTGAATTTAACGTTGGTGTTGCTGATATTTATTGTTTGAGGTAAAGGATGTGAATGAGAAAGTCTTTGTGTTGTGATCAGAATGGCCTCGGTTTTATCATCATTCATCTGCAGCTTGTTACATGTCATCCATGATTTCACATCAGAAATGCACCTCTCTACACCTTGGATGGTAGCATCAATTTCAGTTGGGTGGCTAGATTTGTATATTTGGGTGTCATCAGCGTACAATTGGTGAGACACTGGATGATGATCTATGACACTTGAGAGCGACTGAGTGTACAGAATGAAGAGAACAGGTCCAAGAACAGACCCCTGTGGAACACCACAATGTAGATCAACTGGGCTGGAGTGTATTCCATTTGCAGATACAATTTGTGTCCTGTTGACCAAGTAGGACTTGAACCACAGTAAGGCTGTATCATGAATGCCAAATACATACTGAAGACGGGGAAGTAGTATATCATGTCTATTGTGTTAAATGATGCAGACAAATCAAGGAGGGTGAGGACTGTAATCTTTCCACTATCCAGCACAGAGAGAATATCATTAACTACTTTTAGAAGAGTAGTTTCAGTATTGTGGCAAGGGCGATATGCAGACTGTACATTGCTAAAAAGACTGTTTGAATTTAGATGAGATACAAGCTGGGATAGAACAACCTTTTCTAAGATTTTTTATATGAATGGGAGATTAGAAACATATGACGTTACGGCAATGGAGCCGGGCTGATCCGATGGTAGAATTATAACCGGTACCTTTCTGTCGCGGGTCCAATACACTAAACACTGAGCAACTGCGGTTCCTATAAAAGGTAACAGCACTTGCAAAAATGATTGCATATCAAAAGTTCGCTGATTTCGCCGGGTTCTTCATTTCTTATATTTCATATACCATCTATCTCAAGCAGGTATCTCAGGGCGACTAAAAAAATTTCAAGACAAATCCATAACCTTTCACCCAAATATTCCACGAAGATCCATAACCAGACAGAGCCGTACTTTTCGCAACATCTGTTCTCCGGCAGAAACGCATGGTAGTTCTGAAACACTTGTCTTTGCATGAAATCTAATATAATTTACATGTACTTCATTTTCAAAGAAAGCATAGACAGTTCTTCAAAACGAAAGAAATTATACAAATTTCAAAATAACGATGCATATAAAAACGCGACTCTTTTAAAAGTCACCAAAAAAATCCATAAACTTGTTGAAAACTCTACATGTGTGGTCTCTCTGACACCCTCCAGAGTATGATAAATTACTTTAATTTTGCTTATTAAAAGGGATTTATTCCTCTGTAGTATTGCCTAGTGGTTAGAATTTATTGTCTTTCGTCTTTGGCACCTTACACCACCAGAATATTATGTAGGACAATAATTCCCAAGAAAGAATGTGAAAATAACGTCAGTGTCTCTTAGGAGAAAATGTGACGTAACATGAACAACTTTATTGACCGGTAGTCAGTATCTCGGGGTTAAAGTCCAATGCGTACTTTCCTAATGTCCTTTCTCTCGCTATTCTTGCCAGTTGCATTCGATTCTAATATATCACAAAACTATCAATTAACAAGACCTTTTTATTAATTGGAACTGCATTGTATAGCAAAGGTACTTTATCGATCATTGGTTTATATATCACCTGTACCGCAATATTGAATTTGATATGTTTATAACATGAATCCCCATTAGATTATTTAATGTGATAGAAAAGAAATGAAACATTTATGTTACTATAGTCATGATAAAGGTGTATTGATTGCATCGCCATAACGTTCAAATGATAAATTTCGACACGATATATATATATATATATATATATATATATATATATATATATATATATATATATATATATATATATATATATATATATGTATATATATATATATATATATATATATATATATATATATATATATATATATATATATATATATATATATATATATATATATATATATATATATACATGCATGCATGCAAAACATTTCTATGTAACAGTGCAATAATAAACATGAACTTCCGGTCTACTGCGGAAAAGCATATTCTTGCCCATTTCTTGGTTCTACATCCACGTACAGGGATGGAGTATGTGGGAGAGTTGACATAATCGTACTTTAGACAAGAGTGCACTACTGATGCTATACATCATAAAAAGTTCCCAAGCATGATTGTGTTTAGAGGATAGTTAATTAATGATAGTACCCACTACGTATGAAAAGATCTTTGATTATTTTAACTATGACGACGATACTTATGTATAGATTATCGGTTGTAAATGTTCCATCAAACGTTCTATTTATAATAACAATTTTTATTTCAAGGTTCCATCTATTTTTAGTGAAACCCGCTTAGCCGAGAGGGTACGGGAGTTGGTGCATAGAGGCAAGGCGATGGACGCTATTATTCGTGGTCTTGGCTCGATATCTGGCAGAGTATGAACTCTCTCTCTCTCTCTCTCACACACACACATAAACACACACGCACACACACATACACACATACAAATGACTGTATTAGTTTGCTGACACCAATTGTTGGCCGTATTCCGCAACACTAAATACATTATATCAGTTCAGTTCTTGCAAACAGTTCTTGTCACTCACTGAAGAATCAGTGAGCTCTTGGTCATATTTTCACACACACACACACACACACACACACACACACACACACACACATATATATATATATATATATATATATATATATATATATATATATATATATATATATATATATATATATATGTATATATATATATATATATATATATATATATATATATATATATATATATATATATATATATATATTTATATACACACACTCACGTACGCACACACATAAACACACATACACACATACGCATACACACGGATTAGTCCAGGGCCAATTGTCTTTCATCATGATCAAGCTTGACTTTTAGTGATATGTATGGCAGCTTCCTACGCTATCGTGGGTTCTATTGATTAGCGGTATTCGAAGTTATCGGTATTTTTTCTGCATAGAACCACCTATCGTGTACTTATCTTATCTACACCACATGACCATACATTACTCGTTCTGCATCACCAGCTGATATCGGGAGAATCTCGGGATTGCTTGCGAGTACACTATTTAAAAAATACATCCATAAGTATCACTGTTTCCAAATAATGGACGTGCCCCATGTTCTCAATTAGAATCTATATCTTCTTATACTCTCTATCACTGCAACAAATCGGTTAACGAGTTTGTCGTCTGATAATGTCCAATGGTGTTATGCAAGAGTTATATCACTTTATTACCCTATTTTTCAAGATCCAAGTGATCGAATATAACGTAGCAAATACGAGTCAAAATGTGAATTATGAACGGTTGTTGTTTCCTGGTTGTTTTCGCAATTGAAAGGTATTGACTTTAAAACTTTATTATACACAATGCATTACTTTTCGTTCCTTAAATAGTCTGATGTGGACATGTGCTTTTACGCTCATGTTGGTGGTCCATTCTCAGCGACAATCCCGGCGCTACTCACCTCGTCACAGGTGGTTACATATGCATTTCTTCGATTCTCTCAGAAAAGTTTATGTTGGATGTCATAGGTAGCAGAATGAGTGCCATGGAAGTAGAATCCATTTTCAAGTTGATTTACACTTTGTGCAACATATACACCAAGTCCCCTACATATGGACAAGTACCGGGTATATACAATCGTAAAAATATATTTTCAGTATTACTGTGACATCATAGTAACTCCCCTTGCAGGACCTAAAATATACATGGCGTCTGTTTATCGATCCTTTCCCTCATAAATTATATCCTGAAAATCAATGTTTTTATTTACGTTTCGCCGTTCGCAAGCTCTAAGACCCACACTACAATAACACGCCTGTATATTCTAGTTAATTCGCACTTATCTTGGTATTAGCAATTCAAACTTTTTATTTTCCAACAAAGTAACTTAAAACAATTTGCGGGCAGTGGCCGAGTGGTCTAACGCAATCTCCGTTACGGATCATAGCCATCTCACCATCTCACCTCTGTCTGCGTGGGTTCGAGTCTCGGATTCAGCCAATGTGGGTATGCGAGAAAGCTTGCCAGTAGCTTCTCGTGGGTCGGTGGTTCTTTCCGTGGTTTTCCCGGGTTCTTCCTCCGTCATTAATACTGGCCGCCATGTATAGCCTTTCGTGTGCTGAAAATGGCATTAAACCCTACAACAACAAAATAAAACAATTTGCAAATGTATTGTCTCACCTAAGACGATGTCGGTGCAACCCAAGTAAAACGACTAAACTACCACCGTTAACGGTATAATAGATGACTCGTATATAAGTAAACCAAGATTGGCACTTTTTATAAGAAAGGGGGACTTTTTCGATTAAACTATAAGAAAAGCTGTCATATTATCACGGAAGATATATATGTTTTTAAAGAAATGAAAGCTGATTGTTTCAGTTTAGTGAAAAGTAACGTTGATCGACAACGAGTGTAATATGACTCACTAATAGATCAATGGTATTAACAAGTCAAAGAACAAATATTTAAGTTGTGCTTAAATCTTAAAAAATTGCTATTATCTATGGATTTTCACAAAGGATAAAAGAAAGTCTGTTAGAAAAAGAAAAATAAAAGAAGAAAATTTGGGAACATGTACAGAATATAAAAAGTACCGACTCAACTGAGTAATAAAAGAAAGGGATAAAAAGAAAGACAGAAGAAAAAGAAAAAAGTAAAGAAAGAAATATTCGACAATTTAGCTTTGAGTCAGCAAAAGTATAAATATTTTGCTTTACATTATTTATACAAAAACATGGTCGCCCAGTTAAGATACAAACAGAAACACTTAATATAATTATGAAAACTGTTTTATAGTTCATGTTGTGACGTGTCACATGTACACGTTTTACAAAACGTATAGTTCCAGTGGACTTTAGATCGACTTATCAGATTCATTTCAAACCCTCTAAAGTGGTAGAAAGGAACAGTTAACATTATTTATTTGATTACTGTGTAGACATTTGTTATGATCCTGTACAACAATGATAATAATGGTGGTGTTGGTGGTCTGATGGTGGTAGTGGTCCTGGTCATTATGATGATGATGATGATTTATAGTAATTGTAAACTTGATTAATGCAAATTTGTAAACTGTATGCCTATGTAACATTTTACCGTTGTTACAATATCTAAATGAAATTTCATTTCATAGAACGCATGCTTTTGACAGATAATAACAATCATTCATACAACAAGGACCTCTCCGGAGGGATAGTGGTTAGAGCTTCTGCCTCGGATGCAGGAGGTCGCGGATTCGAACCCCGACCGAGTCCTAATAAAGAATTATTAAAATGGTACTAACAACTGCTTCGCTAGGCGCTCAGCATTAAAAGGTTAGTGTTAAGACTGGTCGGCCTGGTGTCAGGATAATGTGACTGAGTGGGACATACTGCTACATCTCTGTGGCATGATGCCCCAGTGCTAGACATCACTATATACTGCCACACTGCAGACATCCTAGCGATATGACTGAAAAATTGTTAAAGCTACGTTACAAATCCAAATCATGCAGACACTATCATATAGCAAACATTTCAAGTATTCATTTTCTGCGATGTATATCTTTTGGAATGCAAATCGCCTACATATAACCAAAATATAAACTGCACAAGCATAAGTGAGTGTCTCGTTTATCTTTTCCATCGTACTGTTTCTCAGAACTTTTATTAATTTATTTGGAAAAGTGGTGTACTCCATTTGCAAAACCGTTTTTTCAATTTTAATTTGTTCCTGATCTTTCTAATTCGGCGAAATTATGTTATCTACTGTGGGCTATTCATTCGCAAACATATAATGGATCTTCCTTTCCGTGAAAAATGATAATATTTTTATGTGTTTGCATAATTGATCTGACTCCTGCAAGACCATCTAGATACCAGCTTCACCAAGTAATTCGGTACCGAAGTGAGCGAAATAGCAGCGGGGATGACAATGAGAATTTTACTGCGTGAACGGGAACTGAGTTTTCCGACTGATACAAACGATATGTTAAGTCTAATGTGACCTGTTTATTTCTGCGCAAGGTATAATGTGAAAAATTTACCGACCAAATGGGGACGTGCTCAGCTACGTTTAGTTCAAGGCTTTTATAACTAAGTAACATTGTAGGAATCCACTTTTACCACTATTATCTAACGGGGACGTCCACAGTTCGAGGTTTATCCCCGGTTTGTTGGTGTGTTTGTCCACCGATGTCACCGTTTCACACCATTTACACACACACACACACACACACACACACACTAACACCTGCTCGCATTACTAATAGCCTTTTATTATTACTAACAGCCTTTCATTAACGACTTCAGCATGTAGCATAAGAACATTGCAAAGATTAGTGGATGTTGAGTGGAAAGACTTACAAAAGGTTGACGAGTAATACTGAAGTCGTTCCTATCTAATCTATGGTCTTGTTTTATTATAGAGGTGCATCCCTTATGACCTCTTTGGTGGCCTAAGTGGTTAGAGCGTCCGCCTCGGATGCGGGAGGTCGCGGGTTCGAATCCCGGCGAGTTATACCAAAGAATTATAAAAATGCTACTAGCAGCTGCCTCGCTTGGGGAAGTAATTGCCTACGTGATTATTGTCGTGTGTTTAAGCTGTTTACTTGAATCTGAATTCAAAACTGACCTTGATTACAATCTTATACTGTTCTGGAAACGATCGTGTTGACAATAATTTGGCAATCTTCCATTATAGATGTTCCAAATACAGGGCATTCTGTTGTGTCGTGGGTCAAGTGACAGTTTGTATGTAAATAGGTGTAAAACAAATCTTTATTCCCACCATAAGCTCAGTCTGAAGAATCATTTACTTTTCTTTTCAGATATAATATAGAGTCGTAACGGTATGCAACAGCTGTTGACCTCTGATTCAAACCAGTGATGCATTCATGGAAGACAGCATCACTCCATAGCATGAACAATGTGCTTTGGCCTCCTATATCAGTGTAAAATGGCAAATGTTTGGACCAGAGCTGGACGGTTAAAACGCATTCGCTTTGACAACTTGTGTGATATGCCTCCTAAACAGAAAGCCATAATGAAATGGGATTTTCACAAGAAGACAAATTAGACCATCTAATAGGATTTATAAAAAAAAAAACAAAAAAAAAACAGATGCCGATATGACCTCAAATATTGCCGCCAGGATAGAAAGCTTAAAATTCATTCTATCGCTACGTCTACTTAATGAAAATTCGTGTCAACAGGAGGTTTTCACTGGAAGATTTCTTATGGTGTCTAGTTGATCCTCAATAAAATCATTCCGATATGATATCCAATACGACTACCACAGCGGCATTCTAAAAGTTCTTGTTATCGTTACTCCTCCGGAATTGATGGACAAAAGACGTCAGTTACTTAAAGGTCTCACGTTTTCATGAATACTTCCTCTGGCGGTAATGACACCATTCTTCACGTTTGCCATTTATTAGAAGATATGTTATGGCTGCATATCAGGTTTTTTTATTTATGTGTTTGTTTTTCTTTTGTTGCATCGTCTTTCTTTCAAATTACTCGCATCGCAAATTAGTTATCAGGTGTAACTGAAAATAAAAAGACTATTAAACGTGAACAATCACCCTCTCCTCTAAATGAAACATTTCCTTAGTTTCTAATACTTATTTCGTGTGCACAGAATGTAGCATTGTGATATATATATATATATATATATATATATATATATATATATATATATATATATATATATATATATATATATATATATGAAATCAAAAACCTAGGTTATTCAGATAGGATCATGATAATTGTAATGATCAAAAGTAAATCGACGCATTGTTTGCCCATAAACGTTCACACTTCCTACTATAAATTTGTGCTATCCCTACGAAATACCAATATAAATTGATGTGCCCGTTCATACTCTGAATTGCTTGTTTGTATGCAAACAATCCAACAAATACCTTGACGACTGATTGGGTGGATTACTTCACAAAAGAGTACCAAGTAATCGATTTTCTTTCTTCTAAAAAGCATTTGTTAAATTTTAATGACACAATGTTTAATCAGCGTGTGGGCATAAATAAACACCTGGAATTATTCATATTTGTTCTTCTTCCAATATAAAATATACAAATGAAATATATCGTACTTCTTAATAGGCAACATTAATATCTTCTTATTTGTTATGCATGCTTCGTAAAAGCTTTGAGCAAGACATTTCGTGCGTCCAATTTAGCATTTTACAAAAGAGTTCCCATTAGCAAAACACTAAAGATGCTCTCTCCTCCGTTTCAGCAAGGAATGTGTTGCCCTAATTTTATTTAATAAATAACAATAATACTATTAACTTAGCGCTTTAAACAAACAAGAGAGAGGAGCAAGAGATATACGTAATATATATATATATATATATATATATATATATATATATATATATATATATATATATATATATATATATATATATCTTTATTCAAGAATTAGTTATGCAAACCTTGCCTAAAAGTATCTCACTTCTTGGATCGCATGGAAAGGAACTTGTTTTAAATAAATACACCACCCTTTATATATTTTTACCTTACCGATATTTTCTAACACATGTTCGGTGAATGTCCAGGCAGCTCATGAAGATAAGATAGTTGCATTAAAAAAAAATGGATGGGCAGACGGGTGTATAGAAAGAAGAACATGATTTATTTTCTTGACAATGAAGCGTGCCTGAAAGATACTGTACCGGATCTGGATCTAATTAGCATGCAACAACTACACCTTGTAGGGTGAAGCATTGCAAACGTGAGGTAGAAAATCTCGAAGACGAATTAGTCACAATCAGAAAACAGACAGGCAGGATAAAATCAATAAACCAACCCACATTCAAGTGAATCATTTACAACAATAGAAATAGAAAAGATAAAAGAACAAAGGAAAAGAAATAACTCAAAAAAGTAATAGGATATATTAATCAATACATAAAGCAAGATGAATCGCTATTATGAAAATGGAAAATAAATGTATGTTCTTTCTTAATCAATGCACATTGTCATTAAATCATTTTAAGAAGTCTTTTTTAGGATCAATTTTGTATTCATTTGTGTAGAATTGAATTAAAGAGTTATTGGCAAACTCACATTTTTGTCTAGTAAATTGTCAACTTAACTGAGTTGCAGGGAAGGTTAAGGGCAGCGCCGAATCTCCCAGATTAATTGTGATCATCTGCGCATTACTTAGGTATAGAATGTGTATGTATAGGTATAAAATGTGTATGTATATGTATAAAATGTGTATGTATAGGTATGCAATGAGTATGTATAGGTATAAAATGGGTATATGCAGGTATAACATGTGTATATACAGTAACACTAACTGCACAAGCTGCGTAGTAATCAGGGATTTCTTTTTCATACAGAATGGACTTTCTGATCCAAACAAGGTTTGTCAGTTATAAGTGGATTAACCACAACCTTACCTCCAGCTCGGTCGTTGCCTAGTAATAAATGAATACCTTCGATGGGTAAAGATGGCACTGTTCCGACTTTAACGGGTCCTGCAACTAATTCTGGTGACAAATTTTCACACCTGAAAGGAAAAATAACAAAGTCGCACTCTACTCCCCGAATAACAACATTTTCATTAGAAGAAGACTTCTCAAAAAACGCAAGTTACCTAATAATCAAAGAATCTGAGAAGGTTCTGTATTCCTTAAGATTTTAATATTAATAGGATTGGCAGAATTTCCAATAAATGATATAGAACCATTCGACATGAATGGTTTATAATTATTTATAAGAGGGGGTTCTTTTTCACCCAACTAATGTATGGTTTTCAATATATGACCATGACCTGGACCTCGTACAAAAAAGGGGCATTTGCAATAGCTTTATCTTGATACTCTTCCATTTTTCAATCTGCAGATATCAGAAATAACGTGACTTTTCTTTCTGAAAGAGGTGCAAGTAGGACGAGACAAGAATTTCTTATCAGGCATATCAGAAATATGATTCCTACAAGGTTTGCCAGAAGTACTCGCGTGAGACTGGGAAGTGTTTTTTTCTTACCGAAAAGCTGCTGATTAAATGATTTCATGACAAACTCCTAACCCTTTGTCGATATTCATCCAGTAACAAATCATATCTTCTCAAAATACATTCTTCATCAACCTTATAAACAGCACTTTGTTGTACTAACAGGGAAGTGCAGACTTCACGAGCTTTGCCGATAACAACACTTTGTAATAATAGATTTCAGTGATCTCTTGGCCATTTGAAATTTTCAGAAACTTGTTCAAAATGAGGAAAATATTTATTTATTTCATTTTTTAAAAGGGGGTACAAACCTATTATTTCTGGGAACATCACGAACTGAACTTGTATGTAAATCTAATTATTTTAGTCTACATTGCATTTCCATCTCTTCTTTTTTCATTTGCATTTGCGTTTTGTCTCTCTTTTCTCTCTCCCTCCTCTTTCCGCAACTGCATTTCTTTCTCTCTTTCCTCTATCTGAAGCTGTTGCTCCATTTCCATCTGGTGCTTTAACTTCAATTCTATTACTTTCATTTCAGAGCCCGATACAGACTAACTAATCAAACCTAAATCATTTTATCAAAACATCCTTTTCTACATGATACTGGAACAAACTATTTGCTATATTTTCTTTGATACAGAAGCCTTAGAAAGATCATATTATTTGCCATCTGGAGCTATTCATGCTTCTTAAGGACTCCAAATCTTCCTGCTTAAGATAAAAAGAAAATTCTTCACTTTAGATAACATTGTGAAAACATTTTGGTTTCACTATAAATTTCTCAAATATGTGAAAATAAACTTCCTGAGACTTAGAAAATTCTAAAACAAAGTGAATTTAAATTTCAAAAACAAATTTTTCTGAAACATTTTAGTGCAGTTCGAATCCCAGATGAGCCCCAAGTTCCCTGTTACGACACTATGCTCTTAAACTAATTAACAGAAAAGAACGAAAACCGAAACATTTTGTAAAATTCAACAAATAATTTATTTCCTTAGAATAGAAAATACAACTTTAATAAAGGACTTACAGTATGGTGAAATAAATCCCAAATAGTCCCAAACGGACAATCACAAGTCCAACAGTATGAAGTTAAAATTGAGTGGTATTCCAATTAAATTCCAATATTGAACGTGTTGATGTGGTTCCATTCTGGATCGTACTAATTTGCCAATGGCCTAGAATGAGGCGATGTGTAAACAGTCTTATGATGTATCACAATAATAAAATCATAAATGTTCTTGTCTAAATTGACTATAACTCCAGATTAATGTTTTAGTCTAAGAATATTATTGAGTTCTTTGTATTTCCAGTGGATAATTCAAATTAATAAATCAGCCCAAATTAAAATCTGAACACAACAACAAGACTGATTATGCTTCGGATGTTAAGGCAAGAATGAATGATCCCAATGTAAACAAGATTACATAACCCTCAACTTGACCTAGGTCGCAATTACCATTTTCTTCAGTCAACTTAAGAAGAAATTTCCATTCTGGAAGTTTCTAAGGTCAGAATCAAGACTGTATATTAAACTCAGATTGAAGTAAACATGTTGACTACTAGTATTGATCTGTATATTTAATCCAGATCATAGAGAAATATTAGTTATGTATTGCGTTGCTTACAAATTAAATAGCACCAGTCAGGTAATTCACTAACTTGATTTTGGACAAAGGACAAGTGCAAAATACAGATATAAATAATATATAATCATTAAGAAACGCCAATAAACAATACAAATTAAATATACGTAACAACAACACCACCGTCGACACCATCAAGGCTAATGACTGATGATTCTTCCTTATCGTGGAAATGTTCGTAGACATCATATGATATGATTGAGATGACGATGATATTTTTTAGAGAGAAAATGGAAACGGCACTGCCACTGCCATGCCAAATTATAAGTCGTGTTATTAGAAGCGGGAGATTCACTAAGTATGCTAGAAACAGCTTGTGTATCATCAATACGAGTCTATGTGAGACTTTTTCCTCACCAAATTTAGTTCGAGAAAGCGTAATAAGTGGGATAGTAGGGAGGAGAAATTCAAGCAACAAAATGAAATAATGACGTTATCCATCCCTGGCATAAATAAATCTCTGTCATCCTTTTGGAAAAGAATTTCCGTGCTGTCCACACCGTCAAGAATATCAAAGACTACCGTGCATGTTAACTCGTCTATGTACCTCCTCTTGTCGCTCCCAGGTTTATCGTCGTGTTGGGATGATAGCAAGAGCAAAAACACAACCCCGGCTAGAGCGGCGGATGTCTTCAAAGTATTGGGACCAAAGAAAATTAATTCATTCAATTCCGTTGCTACGTATTTTAGAAGAGTGGCATACTTGGAGCTGAGCACAACAGCAAATAAAACCCATGAAATAACGCCCAATGGCAAATGGCTGGTGTATAATGGATAATTGTCTAGTTTTATTGTCCTCTCCGTAGTGAGGTATATGTAAGACTTCACGAATGTTGCACTGAAGATGATAATAACAACGATATCTGACTCCAGCCAGCCCAGACAATATACGTGATAATAGGAGATAAGGTAAAAGTTTATAATGGCATCCTGAAGTAACAGTATCGCAATGCAAAGAAGACGTATCGGCAAACGGGTAATATCTTTACAGTAA
Organism: Sinohyriopsis cumingii; assembly: GCA_028554795.2. Classification (NCBI taxonomy): domain Eukaryota; kingdom Metazoa; phylum Mollusca; class Bivalvia; order Unionida; family Unionidae; genus Sinohyriopsis; species Sinohyriopsis cumingii. Next base: position 61,676,860 of record CM068838.1, read on the forward strand.
GGCTTATGCGCCTTCCCCACCATGCATGCTGTCATGGTAGGACAAGTCCAAGGCATTATTATAAAGTCAAATGAAAAATGAACATCACTGTAATTGCACAGTTGTCTTTTGATCATACACTATCAAGCTCTACCACGCTGAATTCAGTCACAGTCTTTAGTGCGGTGTTGTGTATGTTTCTTTGCTGATTAGCAAGGCGTAAATGCAAGAGGTCTCACTGAACTTATTGTGATGAAAGTCATATGCTGTAATTAAATAGATGAATGTATATATCATCTAAACAGAAGTACGAGTCACACCAATGAAAATTCCTCATACAGATAATAACTTCTCTAGCTAGCTTACAATTTTCATGGAGTTGTGAGGCGTAAGTCTGGCAAAATCGATAGAAGCTTCTAAATAACATTATTGGCTGAAAACATGTCTCGTGGATGTATTTACACAACTTGTAGATAATGTTTGTATTTTAATTAAACTATCCCAATTCTGAACTAGTTGGAGCCGATTTCATCCAAATATTATTCGGATAGATTTCTCATTCCTGCTCCAGGTAAGTTTAATTGACACTATCCATTCTTCTGAACATTAGAAGCCAGAGATCTTCATTAATTCTGGAACAAAAAGACAAGACTGTTTTATTTTAATGTTTTATTAACTGCAAATTCGTACAACAGACAAAGCTAGTGTATCGGTCTTCTATGTAGCCGACATCACAACCTGTGACATATTTAATTTGATATGGGAAGAACCCCCTTTAGACTACTTTATTTTCAATGAAAAGACCGTAAATATGCTGAGATTTTGAAGAAATATATCAATATGTAATTGCTTTTAACACGAACAATTCTGCTTATGAATTAGACCAACACACACACACACACACACATTTCTACATAGACAGACAAACAGACAGACATGATTGGACAAATCAGGTCAGTTTATTTTAAGTGGATATTTTTGTTCACAGCGTTTTAATCACATCTTCATATATGTGGGCCTTCCTTCAGATAGTATATAGCAATAGTATCTGATTCAAAATGAACAAATAAAGAAAACATATAACGTTTGTTTTGTTTGTACATTATATTCGAAATGAAAATGTTAGGCGTTTCAAGGTGAAACATTGGGTTCAAATCATTGCTGAACATCCTGTAAAACGCTTGAACTTCCCATTCTGCGTATGACTGCTGTTATTGGAAACACATTTTGTGAATGATATTTGTAAATACTCAGTTACGAATACTGCTAATTGATTTATTTAAAATGGCTAAATGCAGTCAATCTCCCTCCTTCGACCCCTGTGAGATTGATGTCAAGTTTAGATCATTACTGCCCTGAGACTGGTGCCAGGTATAGATTTAAATAGCTTCATACATGTTTTGTATACTCAGGTACAATATACCATTTACCAACAGTAACGGTTAAATGCAGATTTTACCTAAAGTTGTCCTTTTTTTTAATGACGGGCTCAGAACCCAAACATTGCTAAGCCAATTCCTTGCCCAAATATTTCAAAAGAAATGTTTCTTTTGTTTTAGCAGATATCCTCGTGTCATTTAGACCACAGTATTTTTAATTGTTTCAATCTCATATGAAGGTGAAGTTTTAAAAGTATAGTTACATTTATATGACTCAATGGGGGATGTTCGTCATATGGAACGGGAAATAACTCTTTCACAAGGACCATCGCTCCTGTGATTCGCAAATTACATATTGCTACGTGACCTCTCCTTGATGTGTCTGCCTTTTTAGTTGATTAATGCTATACGGTACACACTTACGGTTGTGACCATTCTCTTGAAATTACCCCTAAATTGATTGAACAAAATGAAGCATGGTCATACGCTACTGCAATTACTCCGAGTTGTTGCTGCAATGGTTGCTACTTCTGGCATTAACACTATTTTTGCCACAACTGCCACTACAAACACAGTCATCACAAACACTAGTGCTGCTGCTATTGCTATTGCTACAACTACTACTACTTTTGTCGACAAAAGAAAGCTTACGTAGGCCATTATTGGTTCTGCTGCTTTTACTGCCACCACTACTATTGCTACAATAATATAACTAATTCTAGCACTACTACTACTACTACTACTACTGCTACTAATACTACCATTGTGTACTACGTACCGTGATTCACAAGACTACTAATGAAAAGGACAAATATTTTCACTACCATATATCTAGGCACTTGTGTTATAAACGTGGGAACATTTTAAGGCATTGTAGCATGCAGTTTATGACCACGAATTATTTTTGAAAGGAAAAAAAATATAGTTAACAAACAAAGGCATCTGTCTTATGGTAGACTTGATTCAGCTGCAACCTTTCTGGTTTGATGTGTCCTGGTAAACTCTAATCACGCACCTTACATATATTCATATATTAGCCACACACGCATAGTAAAAGCCAAATATCACGGAAGACCTTCTCATACCTGAAACTGTTTCAATTTACATTTCGTTCCCATGATGACATATGTCACAATACAATTTAGTTAGCGAGTAACAAAGTTCGGAACGGTTTTATTTAATCTCAGCTAGATCAAAGCCCACCCATGAATGGAAAGACGCTTTTGAATTGACGTGTCAAGGTAAGCTGCGATCAATTTACGTACAACCCGTTCTGATTCAAGATAATATTGAAGGGGCATCAGTTAAGAGGATTGTGTAAACAAATTTGAAACATGTATTAGTTTTGTAGTAGCTCTCTCTTTTCGAGTCATTATATTTGAATTCTAACTATTCTTGTTCAGTTAGACTCTAGCAGGTAACGTAAGATCTCCGCCAAACTTAATGTCTAGTAAATGTTTAATTGATCGATGGTACGGAGAGAATGCGTTTTCCTCAAACTTCATTGAAGCGAAACTACTAAGACATTTCTCGCTATTTATCTAGAAATACTGTCGGCCGTTATTAAAGCCAACAATCAATTGCTAGCTCCAAAAGAAAGTATTTCGGAACCTCACTTTGTAAATGGACGGCAATGAAGGATACGTGTTTCAATAACCCAATAATACTATCCATGTTACCGAAGAACATGACATCATATCATGGTAACAATAACATTATGTCACGTCGTCTCAACAACCAATCAAATCATTTTTCCAAATTTTAGGGAAACCTCGGTCTGGCATTACAAGGGAAAGTTATATTTATTATTATTATTATTATTATTATTATTATTATTAGCAGTAGTAGTAGTAGTCGTAGTAGTAGTAGTAGTTTCTTTGTTTACTATACCAGATCCTCGTTAGGTGGAGCTTTTACGGAGCTGCTTGAGTGGTCTGGTTGAACAAGGCTAGATTCTGAATTGAAAATGAATTTTAATTTTTTTAATTCGGCCTGTTAACATTGACAACATTCTGCTTGATTTATACTAGTAATCCTTTATAGCGCGAGCGTCTCGTTCAAACTTTTGCTGCGCACTCCTGCATTAAGGCTGAGACAGATGGGCAAATGGCCAAATGTCATGAATAAATGAACTTCTCACATTTTCCAATCAAACTTTCTTTTCAAAGATAAAGAATTTAGTAATATTTGGTCTATCATCATTTGATCTATAACAACATATAATTTTTATCTTAATTATTTTATTTTTTTACAATTTACGGAGGAAAAAAAGGAAAAACAATTTGAAACAAAACAGCAGTTACTTTTTTTTGTTTTTGTTTGTAGATCTTCTCTTTCTGACGAGCAATAATTAGGCATTAAAATCACATGCAGGTACAATATGCTCTTATCTGAGTAGACTTTCTAATTTCTATATATATATATATATATATATATATATATATATATATATATATATATATATAAACTATCTTTAAGCACTTGTATGACATGTTCTTTCGGTAAATAGGCACAAAAAAGAAGAAATCACGTGAAATATTTTAAACAATAATTTTGATAGCGACATTCTTTAGATAACAATTTCTTTATCACCATGTTCAATATATGAGAATCAATAACACATCTTTCAATATCTAACTCCAATGAAGTGATCAACAATCTGTAGATGCTTATGTTGTCTTTATAAAGTAAATCATGAAACAAATGTCATGCCATTATGTTGAAGATCTAAACGTAAAATAATATGTCAGAAAATTTACTTCCACTTACATGTAATGATATTTATCAATGTAAGCTTTATTAAGATTACTACTGTGTATGTATGTATGTATGTATGTATGTATGTAACGGCACGTCAAAACAGTCCTGGCTATATAGTGCCGTGCAAGCTTTTATGCAATCCCCCAAAGGGCAAATAATACAAAAATATAGGCACAAATAGAATAAAACCTAAGTCAGAATCATCACGGAGCACATTTCAAGGCAAATGTGCTTCCTACATATCGACCCAAACTAGACTGCATAGCGCCCATTAGGACATGTAAACAACATATACATGCACTTTGACCAACTTAATTTCACTATTTTTAACCCTTCGTTTTTACATGGAGACCTTAAAATTAATTAATAAAAGCAATTAAACTTACCCCATTTGCTTTCCTTTTTCTTCTTTACACGTTATATATTTGTATATGAATGCTTCAACTTAATCTCGAAATACAATATATATTTACTAAATAAATTATTTTATATACCGCTCACTTTTTGCTATTTTATAGGTTATTAACATCATGTTTTCTCTTTGTTTCATTTCGTATGAAAATAAATCAATTTATAGATGTCATTATGTTTATACAGCAACCGATACTTTATTATATAGAAAGCACTGAGAGCGAGGAAGAAAGTGATCAGTTAAGTTTGCCGTTAGATCACGAGATAGCTTGTTTTCTGTTGGGTTTTTTAACATTCAACAATAACAAAAGATGTAAACTGTATGCACGGACTCATCGTCCCATTCTCTGGAGCTAGACTGTGTTGTCTTTTCCATGTTTTCCTCCGCTGCTATCAATATATGCTTGTGGAATATTCAACACTCTACAAATACAACACGAGTCCCCCCCCCCCCCTCTCTCTCTCTCTCTCTAAGTATGTAATAATGTGTAAGAATTTATGAGTCTTTTGTATTACGTGCATCTTTCTTTATTCGATCCACATCATTATGTAACAGAACATGGAGCTGAGGACACTTTTTGAAATGTTGTTGTTGTTGTAGAGTTTAATGCCATTTTTCAACACAAGATAGGCTATACATGGCGGCCAGTATAAATGGCGGAGGAAGAACCAGGGAAAACCCAGGAAGAACCACTGACCCATTAGAAGCTACTAGCTTTTTCACATACCCACACTGGCCGAGCCCGATACTCGAACCCACGCAGACAGAGGTGAGATGGCAATGATTTGTAACGGTGAGCGCTTTAGACCACTCGGCCACACGGGGCCCCGCTTTTCGAAATGATTTATATCTAATCCTAACAAAATGATGCATATTTGATTTGTATTTTTGTTTTATTGTATTTAGCGGTTTTAGAGGAGAAAACGTTACTGAGTTACGTTCGGAATGACAGACATACGGACGGACAAACGGTAAGTAAAGAGTAAAGAGTGTGTGTGATTTGGATTTTTAACGTAGCTTTAACAATTTTTCAGGCATATCGCTGTGGTGTCTGCAGTGTGGCAGTTTATAGTGATGTCTAGCACTGGGGCATCATGCCGCAGACATGTAGCATGATGTCCCACCCAGTCACATTATCCTGACACCAGGTCGACCAGTAACGAAACAAAGAATTTGGTCCCATATGTTTGAGAGTGACTTGATATTTGAAGAGAATTTTTATATAAAAAATTATGAAAAGAAAAATGTGGCATATATAACTCGAGGCAATTAATGCGACCTATTACCCAGCTTTGTGTAAACATTCAAATCCATATGATGCCCACCTTTAAAATATTGTTATTAACTCGTTTAAACACTTTGGCTAACATTGATTACATTTATACATTGTACACATGTATGCTCACAAAGAGATCAACACGAACCGAGTTCTATTGATCAATTGGTATTTAATTTATTTGCTCATTTAATCAGTCAGTCAGTCAACCAGTCATTTAAACAGGGAACTATTTAGTTAATCTGTAATAAACATCAAAAAAAAAAAAAAAAAAAAAAAAAAAAAAAAAAAAAAAAAAATGAGCAACAGTTATATCAAAATATCTTGCTTGATTTGAATACATTACTTAACGTGAAAATACGGAAGACTTAATGAAGCTGACCTGATCATTTACTGAGCATCAGATAGGATAGCATTCGAGATGCTGTATAGAACGAACTATAACAGAAAACACTGTTCCTCACACACGGGCAATACATCACAGGCTACAAAAATCATAAGTTTCTCAAGAGCTATGGCAAAGCCGGAAACAACCAAAAATCTGTTGTATCAGACGTACGTTCTTCCAACTTTGCCAACACCCTCAACCAACCCCCAATTGAAACAAACACTGTAATGTAATTGCAGATAAAAAGCCATGTACTTCCCAGTCAGAGTGGTTCATTTATCAATCCACAAGCTATTCCACGAGAAGATTTACATGTATCTTATAACTGCACTAGTAATAGCAACACTTGCCATATTTCCAGGACAGACAATCTAACTTTCCAAGAAAATCATGAAATAGAAATCTCTTCGCAGTCATTACACACTTCGTTAGAGCGGTGTACTTTATCATACCATTGGCTACCAAAGAACATTCCCAAATTAAAACTGATAAAAAAAATCAAACGTTTTCCTTATATAACATTATTCATTGTTATTTTCATATGACATCAATCGATTAAATGTGATAATATAGGAACGATATCAGATGATTTTATGTTTCTGTTCTCTCATGTGTAGACGTTGTGTACTTCCCTACTGCCTTCATTAATATATTCGTTTACAAATAATAGCACGTGGGCCGAGACGGTCATGATGCAATACTTGGAACACAACTATTATAAGTTAGTTTTTGTCTTGATTTTTTCTTCTAAGACCTGAATATATAGCTAGATTCTACTTACATAATTATTCAGATTTTTATAAGAGTACAAGACCTGATGACCTTGAAATACAGTGAGAGGCAATTTGTAGGTGATTAGTAATGTATGTGTTGAATCTGCTAACTACATGATGCATGTTTGTTTTTTATTGGAAAAATGGGTGAGTAAAATAATAAGGAAGGGCCTCGTAGTGATGCAAATCACATAGCCCCGCGACTGGGATTTTCTTGTCCTGGGTTTGCACCAACAGAGATTCTATTAATCTTTAGACATAAAAATGGAAATGCCTTATCTACATTTGTGATCATGTAGACCGCCACAATTAACGACAATCCTTACACACACACACACACACACACAAATATATATATATATATATATATATATATATATATATATATATATATATATATATATATATATATATATATATATATATATATATATATATATATATATATATTGACGTTTTCATTAACTTTAGTGGGTATTAAAAAGTCAAACGATGTTACTGGAAGAAAGAAAGCTTCTCGGATTAATATTTATTTAACTATATGCAGAGGGCAAGTGAAATGTAAACGCTTGAATAACTCTGTTTATAGTGATAAAGTGGTCCATTCGGTCTGTAAGAGTCATTCCCCCCTCCCCCATAATCGCATCGATATTAAGCTTATATGAATAAAATGTGCCTCTCTATTTTCCTTAAAAAACAAATCTGATTTTTATCCATAACCGCTTTTAATAAAAGGAAATAACAGTTAAATGGCTATGGTTTTCTTCTTCTTAGTGGTATCTATATTAGTGGAAAATAGAAAAAATGACTAAACAGCTCCTATCACGCATATTGCCAAAATATACATCCTAATTTGTGCGTTTTCATGCAATGTATGCCTAAAGGTCAAATGACAAGGCTTAGAAAACATTACTTTTGCTCTGAAAACATGATAAATGTTGTGTATAGTTCCGTTAGGTTATGTTGTTTACCTCTTATCTCTATGCTAGTTTTCATTAAAATAGTTGTACGTATGTATATGTTTACTGCTGACTTGCTATTGCATTCTTGCCAGAATTGCCAAAAAAAGAAACTTTTTAAATGTTGATCATTTGTTCACAACAATATAGTGCGTACACCTTGCACAATAAACATAACTGAATGTTGATACCGTGTATAGAGAAGAATCAAAAATATTCAGCGACGAAAACATTAATTTATAGCATTTTCTTTCATAAAAATGTATTTGTTCCAGTGCGTAATGATATTCCTACCCATGATCCCATCATTGACATCATTAATGTGGCATACCTAATTAGAACTCAACATTATCTCGTTTTTTTTTAAATTTATGTATGTATCTCTTTAGCTAATGTATGCGGTTATTATAATCAGGAAATGTCTCTAGACCGCTATATTGCTGAATTTATTTCCCGATGTCTTAAATTGTATATTTAATGACATGAAAATTATGGATGGTCCAATATAAATATACAGATACACAACATAGCATTGATCTTTATTAAGTTTGTATTCCCAAACCCGTGTACTCTAAATAAACAAGGTCATATGGCATTGAATTTTAAGCTGACATGGTGATATTTGTCTTGTTATAAGCATATAAGCATAGAACTAAACCTTGAAAGACATACACCACTTTTATATTAATGACTGAGTGAATAATTGCACAGAAAAATCGGAAAAATATCTGATGTGGGAGACGTACAAAATGTTTTTAATGTGCTTCAATATGGAATTTGTGCATACGAAGAATTTATATATATTCACCGTGCGTGTACACGTAGGCACCTTAAAAAGACTTCAGGGAAATTAAAACTTTTAAAAAGCGGCCGTGTCACGTTTATCCATTAACATCATTTTCATAAAAAATTGGTGAAGATCCCTTTTCATAACTGATAAAAATACAGAATTAAGGCAGCTGTCATTCCGCAAAGACTAAACAACTCTTCTGTGACTTTCATACATTTTGCCCACAAGAAGGGACAGTTCTTAACATCAGCTCCAGGAACATCATTTCGAGAAACAACACAATTACCACTGAGAGGATTTCCAGCAGCAACACATAAATCGCCGGTGGGAATTCTTCCTGCAGTAACACCTAACATTTCTGGCATATGCATACAGCACCAACATCTAGCCTAGCCCTGAATCCATCTCCCTGCAACACAGGCTGAGATATGTCTATCCATACCCTAAACTGAGATTTGCATGAGCCCAACATTAATATCTCTGACAGGCCACAAGTCAACAGTAGACCACACCGTTCCTTTCCAGTGATCGTGACTTTTACTTGTATAGTTTGAACTCTTTCAGTATTGCAGACAATTCGTGTATTGTTCACTATTCATTTCACATATAATTCGTTTAATAGGTAGAATATTTTTGTACTGTTGTAATTTTTCACATACAGGTATGTTTTTATTATATCATATTTTGTTTCTTGAAATATAAATTACATGCTTTCAAAATCTTGATATTATTTATTTGCGTAAATTTGTTAGTGCGTCAATTTCAACTTATTTTCAAATAACCAATTCCATTTTTCTTGTAATTAATCTTTGATCTAGTAAACATAATTCTTTGTATACATAGGGCAATAACTTTCCTCACTGTTGCTAGGTTTCCACTACAGAGAAGGTGAATAGACATACTGACTTTGGTTTGCTTTCCATAGACTGCGCTTTACATGAAAACAGTTCGCGTTGAAATATAAAACCACAGAATGTATGTATCGCTATTAACAGACATAAAAAAAGTGTCATCGTATTTACTCATCGTAGGGAGAAGTGTAATTTCCGCCTGATTGTCTCAGACAGATTAATGCTAATGTTAAGTTTTGGTTATCAGCCACACATTCGATAAAGTCCATGCGATTTTCCTCCCACGTCATTATATTAGTTTTATGTATATGTACCTTTTGAGTCGGCGATATCGCCATAGAAACAATTCTTTTGCCTTCAACCCAATCAGAAGATATGCTTCCTCTTTTAGTTTGGCAACATTACTTGATGTTGTCGTGTTGATCGTTAATTATGTATGCTTATATGATAAAATAATCAAAGTGTAAGAGCAATCGCTCGACACTGAGATGTGCGAATCTTGTTATAGATCTCATAAGACATACATGCATTTTACCTTATACCACTTGGCTTCCTTAAAATCGTGTCAAGCAAATTATTATGTATAGATAGCTTGCTGCCATGCGAGATTCTTTTGTGCAAGATCATTTATGTCCTAAAAATTCTGTTTTCCCTTTGCAAATATGTTTTACGTGTATTTGCATTACAAACAGAGTACAATTCATAGCACTGCAATATAATCCCTTTCTTCAATAGATGGTTCTTCGATACACACTGCATCAGTATGCTGTGTTATTATGGGCTGGAGACTAAAACATGGTCTTCAGCAAAGGATTCTGCGAAGTTGTCTGCTGAGATAATTAATTAATTGCGAAACAAGTGAATAATGATGCTATTGCATTTAAAATCTTTTCAATGCTGACTTCAATATCTTCATAGCTTATATGTGCATAATTCGCATTATTATTTTCATACTCTAAAGGGTCTACAATTACGAGTTTATAAAAAGGATGGAATAGAATCTAGAAGCGATTTACGATAACAAATGCTATTTAAAATGGTCATGGTAAGGATACAATATACTCATTATTTCTATCACCATTCCTCTTTTAGACCTCGTTGTTTTGTGGGTCGACTTCCTTCATACGCCTCTTCTAAATAGACTCATCACACTATGCAGAATATCCCTAGAGAGATAATAAAAATGAGAAAATTAATACAAATGACACGAGAATTTGAATGTCAATTATTTATTGTACACAAGTGGAGAAAATGGCATTTGCGAAACTTTGTACTTGAATTGTATGGCCCAAATGGCGAGTGACATATGGGCTGATTTAAACCACGATTTGTCTTATTTGTCTTTTCGTTAAACAGGACGGCAAAAACTAGAAATACGTTTACAATTTGCATTTTATTACGACTTTATGATTTGTAACTAAGTAACAGAAAGAAAAACCAAAACCAAAAACGTTTAATGAAATTCAGCAAAGAATTTAATTCTCAAAAATTAAAGAACATTTAAAAGGAACTGACAGTATTGTTAATTAAATCATAAATAATCCTAAACGTTGTATCGCACATCCACAGGTGTAGGAAGTTTTCAATGAATTCCAATCTTGAATGTGCTGATGTGCCAATATAGTCTTGAATAATCACAGTTCACAGAGGTTCCATAGAAATATCGAAACCGCGTCTGGTGCAAAACAGGTGTGCAATTGTCTAAATCTTCTGAAATCCGTGTCAATTCTTTGATCATTTATTTAAGGTCATATAGTTTTAGTTCATTCACATATAACTGAATATCAGCTCTGTTGGCAAATTCACAGTTTTGCTCAGAATATTTTCAATTGCAACAAGTAGCAGTCATGTCGCAGAGGAGCGCCGAATCGGCCAGATGGACTGTGGTCATCTGCACGTTATTTAGGTATATAATGTGTATTTGTAGTAAGTGTATCTTGACTCTCACATTCAGCACTACTGACAATGACATATATTGAGGAATGGGATGGTTTCGCGTTGAAAAACGCTATCAGATTAGGAAGTTATATCATAATTCTCAGTAAAGAATAAGTGTGTGTGTGTGTGTGTGTGTGTGTGTGATAATTTGTCTTTACATCATAACGGTGAAACAATGCATAGAATGAATGCTAAACTTAATCATGTGTATTCTACAGCATACTTTGGAAATTATTTGACATAGTAGATTCCAAATATCACCGATCAGCTCCCCATACTAGTAAACTAATTTTACAAAGATACTACAAACAAACATATACAGTTTAATTATGGGACAACACAATGATCTCCTAGATTTTGGTTTTTCTAAAGTAATTGACCGCACACTCATCAATAAAATAAAGTTTTCGAATACGGAAGTTAATCATTCCATTCAATGAGTTATTAAAATCTAATTAATTTCAGTAAAGGAACTTCTGAGTTACGATCGTAAAATTCGTCGCTCCATTGAACTTAAGAAATAATGACTTAAAATTGATCTCTATTTGAATAGTAAAAAACTTTTTTCAATGTGGCTAGTTTAAATAATCCGAGGTAATCCAGTGCGATCATATTATGTAAACAAAATGAACGCAGGTATTACGTTTTGAAATAGATGATTCATTTTAGGTGATTTTTTAGATTCAAACATGAAAAATAAATTACATTTTAGTCATTTGCACCGATTGCATTCTGTTTGACCTAGTAATATCGAACGCTGGTGTCGTATATTGGCTGCTAGCTGCGATGTAGTTTTACGACGTACAGACAAAGAGTAACAGTTGGTGGCATACGCTTCCAAATAGGTGTAACTAATATGCAAGACAAAAAAATACCTCTGTTTCTCCCATCGTTCTTAAGGGAGACGAAATGTCTTTATGATAGAATTGAGACACTTACCCATGATTGTATTATTGTGTGACATTCGCGTAAATAAACCGTGATAAATGATATGCGATGCAACAACATCGTCAGGAAATTACAATGAGATAGGGCATACTGTAGTAGCTTGAGTTCATGGTATAAATAATTCATACTATGGCAAACACGTCAGTCAAAAACATTTCTCAAACGTGTTTAGGAAATAACCAAACCAAGTCTGGTACAATATAAGTTTGTAATTGTCTATATCTTCAGAAACCTTTGTCAACTCTCTGTCGCATTTTCCATAGAAGCAGTCGCCGTAACTCAACTGGTAGAGCGCCGTATTTGTAATCAAAATATCTCAGATATAATGCACGCTCAGGCTAGGCCATATCCGCGAAATTGCCGTGTCGTCGAAAAACGTGGAAAAGGACGTTACAAATCACACACACTCAATGAATATACGGTTTCTGTGTATGGTTATTGAGAAAGAAGCCTTCATTCAAACATATGACAAGGATTTAATGCAAATTATTTTTGACACAAAAAAATAAAAAAAATAAACGCGTTTGGCCAGGTAATAAACTTTAAAAAGCTTAAAAAAGATAACATTTATTTAGAGGTTTAATGACCTAAGGGTACCCAATCCGGCAATTGAGAAACATGTATCTTATAATTTACGCAGAGTTTTTCCTTTCAGGGAGAGGGGAGGATCTGACATCACCAGATCTATTTCTTTGGTAGATCTGATATCACATTATGACGAAAGGTACGTAAATGGATAATTATTAGGTGTACATTGGTTTCCTTTAGCAATCAAAATGCTTTACAAATCTTGATTCCTTCCGTTAAAAAATGTTGCTGTTGACTAATCTGCAATCATTTCAAACAGCCAGAGTAAATAGCAACTATATCATACATCGTGTGTAAATTTTACAACACCGTTATTATGCAAGCTTATCCAGTTGCGAAGGTTGTATTACCGTACACTAAACACCATAATTGTGTTTGTTTCTAATTTGACAAAACAAAATCATCATTTATTCCGTACCTCACACTTCTATTGGCGAAAATGCTTCTGGCTGGAGTTTACCGGGACAGAATTAATCTTCCCTCTAAATACTTAAATGTATTAGTGTACACATCAATTCCTCACCGCTTTTCTGATATCAAACTTTAATAAATTCCTCATTCCACACCGCTTTCCTGGTATCAAACTTTATATAGAACCGTTTACCATTAAATTATGTGTTATCGTATATAGACTCATGCAAAATGAATGCAAAAGTGGTGCGAATCAAGCGTTTTGAATACCTTACTCAGATGAAGAATAAAATTAACTTGAAAATGAAAGAGCAGATCCTCCGTGATCCTATGCCAAGCAGCAACACTCTTTCTTCGTTACTCTGTCAAAATTAGTTTTCATACTGATTTTTATATTTCAATTTAAGTTGGGACTGATACTAAAATGATCAAATATCATCAGTAAGTTATATGTAGACAATATTTGTTCCAATCAACAACCTTTGTTAACTAATATAATAGTTGGGGTGGGCTGTAGCACAAAGTAAATAAAAAGTAATATATTCACAGTTCTGAAATATTTTACAATTGACAGGGAACAAAGAATTTGGAAGTTTCCTACCCTAACAATTGCTTTGATTTAGTTGTAGATACTCTCTTATAGTTTATATATTACCGAGCTATGAAATATCGGGAAATATAACCCGTCATTATCGCCAGCCTTGATCAATGACATCATTTCACCCTGGCATTTATATACGTATATACGTTTCTGAATGTGATCAGCTGTCGTTACAGGCATATAAAAAGCGAGAGAAAGTGTAGTTTTTGGATTTTGACCTCAGTATCTACGTTCCTTGAGAACAGCAGGCATTTTGACTTCGGTATCTACAGTTTCTTGAGAATAGCAGGCATTTTGAAATCAGTATATACAGTTTCTTGAGAATAGTGGGCGTTTTGACCTATGTATCTACAGTTCCTTGAGAATAGTAGGCATTTTGACCTCTGTATCTACTGTTCCTTGAGAACAGTGTGCATTTTGACCTCAGTATATACACTTTCTTGAGAATAGTGGGCGTTTTGACCTCTGTATCTACAGTTCCTTGAGAATAGTAGGCATTTCGACCTCAGTATATACAGTTTCTTGAGAATAGTAGGCATTTTGACCTCTGTATCTACAGTTCCTTGAGAATTGTGTGCATTTTGACCTCAGTATATACAGTTTCTTGAGAATAGTGGGCGTTTTGACCTCAGTATCTACTGTTCCGTGAGATTAGTGGGCATTTTGACCTCAGTATCTACAGTTCCTTGAAATTAGTGGGCATTTTGACCTCAGTATCTACAGTTCCTTGAAATTAGTGGGCGTTTCGACCTCAGTATTTAGAGTTCCTTGAGAAAAGTAGGCATTTTGACCTCAATATCTACAGTTCCTTGAAATTTGTGGGCGTTTTGACCTCAGTATCTACTGTTCCTTGAGATTAGTGGGCATTTTGACCTCAGTATCTACAGTTCCTTGAAATTAGTGGGCATTTTGACCTCAGTATCTACAGTTCCTTGAAATTAGTGGGCGTTTTGACCTCAGTATCTACAGTTCCTTGAGAACAGTAGGCATTTTGACCTCAGTATCTACAGTTCCTTGAAATTAGTGGGCATTTTGACCTCAGTATATACAGATCCTTGAGAATAGTAATCATTTTGACCTCAGGATCTACAGTTCCTTGAAACTAGTGGGCAGTCTGACCACAGTATCTACAGTTCCTTGAAATTAGTCGGCGTTTCGACCTCAGTATTTACAGTTCCTTGAGAATAGTAGGCATTTTGACCTCAATATCTACAGTTCCTTGAAATTAGTGGGCATTTTGACTCAGTATCTACAGTTCTTTGAAATTAGTGGGCGTTTCGATCTCATTATTTACAGTTCCTTGAGAATAGTAGGCATTTTGACCTCAATATCTACAGTTCTTTGAAATTAGTGGGCGTTTTGACCTCAGTATTTACAGTTCCTTGAGAATAGTAAGCATTTTGACCTCAGTATCTACAATTTCTTGAAATTAGTGGGTATTTTGACCTTAGTATCTACAGTTCCTTGAGAATAGTAGGCATTTTAACCTCTGTATCTACAGTTCCTGGAAATTAGTCAGCATTTTGACCTCAGTCTCTACAGTTCCTTGAAATTAGTGGGCGTTTTGACCTCAATATTTACAGTTCCTTGAGAACAGTAGGCATTTTGATCTCAGTATCTACAGTTCGTTGAAATTAGTGGGCATTTTGACCTCAATATCTCCAGTTCCGTGAAATTAGTGGGCGTTTTGACCTTAGTATCTACAGTTCCTTGAATAAGTGGGCGTTTTGACCTCAGTATTTACAGTTCCTTGAGAATAGTAGGCATTTTGACCTTAGTATCTACAATTTCTTGAAATTAATGGGCATTTTGACCTCAGTATCTACAGTTCCTTGAATAAGTGGGCGTTTTGACCTCAGTATTTACAGTTCCTTGAGAATAGTAGGCATTTTGACCTCTGTATCTACTGTTCCTTGAGAACAGTGTGCATTTTGACCTCAGTATATACAGTTTCTTGAGAATAGTGGGCGTTTTGACCTCTGTATCTACAGTTCCTTGAGAATAGTAGGCATTTTGACCTCAGTATATACAGTTCCTTGAGAATAGTAGGCATTTCGACCTCAGTATATACAGTTTCTAGAGAATAGTAGGCATTTTGACCTCTGTATCTACAGTTCCTTGAGAATTGTGTGCATTTTGACCTCAGTATATACAGTTTCTTGAGAATAGTGGGCGTTTTGACCTCAGTATCTACTGTTCCGTGAGATTAGTGGGCATTTTGACCTCAGTATCTACAGTTCCTTGAAATTAGTGGGCATTTTGACCTCAGTATCTACAGTTCCTTGAAATTAGTGGGCGTTTCGACCTCAGTATTTAGAGTTCCTTGAGAAAAGTAGGCATTTTGACCTCAATATCTACAGTTCCTTGAAATTTGTGGGCGTTTTGACCTCAGTATCTACTGTTCCTTGAGATTAGTGGGCATTTTGACCTCAGTATCTACAGTTCCTTGAAATTAGTGGGCATTTTGACCTCAGTATCTACAGTTCCTTGAAATTAGTGGGCGTTTTGACCTCAGTATCTACAGTTCCTTGAGAACAGTAGGCATTTTGACCTCAGTATCTACAGTTCCTTGAAATTAGTGGGCATTTTGACCTCAGTATATACAGATCCTTGAGAATAGTAATCATTTTGACCTCAGGATCTACAGTTCCTTGAAACTAGTGGGCAGTCTGACCACAGTATCTACAGTTCCTTGAAATTAGTCGGCGTTTCGACCTCAGTATTTACAGTTCCTTGAGAATAGTAGGCATTTTGACCTCAATATCTACAGTTCCTTGAAATTAGTGGGCATTTTGACTCAGTATCTACTGTTCTTTGAAATTAGTGGGCGTTTTGATCTCATTATTTACAGTTCCTTGAGAATAGTAGGCATTTTGACCTCAATATCTACAGTTCTTTGAAATTAGTGGGCGTTTTGACCTCAGTATTTACAGTTCCTTGAGAATAGTAAGCATTTTGACCTCAGTATCTACAATTTCTTGAAATTAGTGGGTATTTTGACCTTAGTATCTACAGTTCCTTGAGAATAGTAGGCATTTTAACCTCTGTATCTACAGTTCCTGGAAATTAGTCAGCATTTTGACCTCAGTCTCTACAGTTCCTTGAAATTA
Source organism: Sinohyriopsis cumingii (assembly GCA_028554795.2). NCBI lineage: Eukaryota > Metazoa > Mollusca > Bivalvia > Unionida > Unionidae > Sinohyriopsis > Sinohyriopsis cumingii. The sequence continues at coordinate 61,694,023 of CM068838.1, forward strand.
GTGGGCGTTTTGACCTCAATATTTACAGTTCCTTGAGAACAGTAGGCATTTTGATCTCAGTATCTACAGTTCGTTGAAATTAGTGGGCATTTTGACCTCAATATCTCCAGTTCCGTGAAATTAGTGGGCGTTTTGACCTTAGTATCTACAGTTCCTTGAATAAGTGGGCGTTTTGACCTCAGTATTTACAGTTCCTTGAGAATAGTAGGCATTTTGACCTTAGTATCTACAATTTCTTGAAATTAATGGGCATTTTGACCTCAGTATCTACAGTTCCTTGAATAAGTGGGCGTTTTGACCTCAGTATTTACAGTTCCTTGAGAATAGTAGGCATTTTGACCTCTGTATCTACTGTTCCTTGAGAACAGTGTGCATTTTGACCTCAGTATATACAGTTTCTTGAGAATAGTGGGCGTTTTGACCTCTGTATCTACAGTTCCTTGAGAATAGTAGGCATTTTGACCTCAGTATATACAGTTCCTTGAGAATAGTAGGCATTTCGACCTCAGTATATACAGTTTCTAGAGAATAGTAGGCATTTTGACCTCTGTATCTACAGTTCCTTGAGAATTGTGTGCATTTTGACCTCAGTATATACAGTTTCTTGAGAATAGTGGGCGTTTTGACCTCAGTATCTACTGTTCCGTGAGATTAGTGGGCATTTTGACCTCAGTATCTACAGTTCCTTGAAATTAGTGGGCATTTTGACCTCAGTATCTACAGTTCCTTGAAATTAGTGGGCGTTTCGACCTCAGTATTTAGAGTTCCTTGAGAAAAGTAGGCATTTTGACCTCAATATCTACAGTTCCTTGAAATTTGTGGGCGTTTTGACCTCAGTATCTACTGTTCCTTGAGATTAGTGGGCATTTTGACCTCAGTATCTACAGTTCCTTGAAATTAGTGGGCATTTTGACCTCAGTATCTACAGTTCCTTGAAATTAGTGGGCGTTTTGACCTCAGTATCTACAGTTCCTTGAGAACAGTAGGCATTTTGACCTCAGTATCTACAGTTCCTTGAAATTAGTGGGCATTTTGACCTCAGTATATACAGATCCTTGAGAATAGTAATCATTTTGACCTCAGGATCTACAGTTCCTTGAAACTAGTGGGCAGTCTGACCACAGTATCTACAGTTCCTTGAAATTAGTCGGCGTTTCGACCTCAGTATTTACAGTTCCTTGAGAATAGTAGGCATTTTGACCTCAATATCTACAGTTCCTTGAAATTAGTGGGCATTTTGACTCAGTATCTACTGTTCTTTGAAATTAGTGGGCGTTTTGATCTCATTATTTACAGTTCCTTGAGAATAGTAGGCATTTTGACCTCAATATCTACAGTTCTTTGAAATTAGTGGGCGTTTTGACCTCAGTATTTACAGTTCCTTGAGAATAGTAAGCATTTTGACCTCAGTATCTACAATTTCTTGAAATTAGTGGGTATTTTGACCTTAGTATCTACAGTTCCTTGAGAATAGTAGGCATTTTAACCTCTGTATCTACAGTTCCTGGAAATTAGTCAGCATTTTGACCTCAGTCTCTACAGTTCCTTGAAATTAGTGGGCGTTTTGACCTCAATATTTACAGTTCCTTGAGAACAGTAGGCATTTTGATCTCAGTATCTACAGTTCCTTGAAATTAGTGGGCATTTTGACCTCAATGTCTCCAGTTCCTTGAAATTAGTGGGCGTTTTGACCTTAGTATCTACAGTTCCTTGAATAAGTGGGCGTTTTGACCTCAGTATTTACAGTTCCTTGAGAATAGTAGGCATTTTGACCTTAGTATCTACAATTTCTTGAAATTAATGGGCATTTTGACCTCAGTATCTACAGTTCCTTGAATAAGTGGGCGTTTTGACCTCAGTATTTACAGTTCCTTGAGAATAGTAGGCATTTTGACCTCAGTATCTACAATTTATTTAAATTAGTGGGAATTTTGACCTCAGTATCTACAGTTTCTTGAGAATAGTAGGCATTTTGACCTGAGTATCTAAAGTTCCTTTAAATTAGTGGCCGTTTTGACCTCAGTATTTACAGTTCCTTGAGAACAGTAGGCATTTCGACCTCAGTACCTACAGTTCCTTGAAATTAGTGGGCATTTTGACCTCATTATGTACAGTTCCTTGAAATTAGTGGGCATTTTGACCTCAGTATTTACAGTTCCTTGAGAACAGTAGGCATTTCGACCTCAGTACCTACAGTTCCTTCAAATTAGTGGGCATTTTGACCTCATTATGTACAGTTCCTTGAAATTAGTGGGCATTTTGACCTCAGTATCTACAGTTCCTTGAGAATAGTAGTCATTTTGACCTCAATATCTACAGTTCCTTGAGAATAGAAGGCATTTTGACCTCAGTATATACAGTTCCTTGAGAGTAGTAGGCATTTTGACCTCGGTATCTACAGTTCCTTGACATTAGTGGTCATTTTGATCTCAGTGTCTACAGTTCCTTGAGAATAGTAGTCATTTTGACCTCAGTATCTACAGTTCCTTGACATTAGTGGGCGTTTTGACCTCAGTATCTACAGTTCATTGAGAATAGTAGTCATTTTGAGCTCAGTATCTACAGTTCCTTGAGAATAGTAGTCATTGTGACCTCAGCATCTACAGTTCTTTGAAATTAGTAGTCATTTTGACCTCAGCATCTAATGTTCCTTGAGAATAGTAGTCATTTTGACCTCAGTGTCTACAGTTCCTTGAGAATAGTACTTATTTTGACCTCATTATCTACAGTTCCTTGAAATTAGTTGGCGTTTTGGCATCAGTATCTACAGTTCCTTGAAATAAGTGGGCATTTTGACCTCAGTATCTACAGTTCCTTGAGAATAGTAGGCATTTTGACCTCAGTATCTACAGTTCCTTGAAATTAGTGAGCATTTTGACCTCAGTATCTACAGTTCCTTGAAATTAGTGGGCATTTTGACCTCAGTATCTACAGGTGTGGAAATTTATCCAAAAACTTCAATGTATAAATGAAAAATGTGGTACAAACATATATAAACATCTAAAAATGACCAATGAGTGAACGTGGGCATATTAATGAAGTTTTAAAGGAAACTGTGACAAATATGAAGCCAGTAAAGTTAAAAAGAGAATGCTGCTAGTCTTAAAATGCAGGAATTCAACAAATAGAAGTAAATAAATAAATTATGTAAAAAATAAGATCACCGTAGCTATCATAATATGGCAAGTAATGTTTTGTTTTCCATCTTGGTAACAGTTACTGTCTAATGTCTAACCCACTCCACCGCACCCATGCACTTGCGGTAAAAGGAGAAATGTCCATTAGATATAATGAGAGGGGGTGGGGGATTACATAGACCAATCGTAACCATAATTTCGTGAACTTTTCTTAATGTCTTCTTCCTGTTAGAGACATTGTTCATTAGATAGGCTAATAATAGAAATTGTGATGCAAAGGTCTGCAACAGACTTAATAATGCCTCACAGTAACCAGTAATCCTTGATTGTATACTGTGTTTGCATAGACTTGTGCACTGGAATACGTTTGCACGCACGGTGGAAGGATGGATAACAAAAACCAAGAAAGTAGAAATGTAAGAATATGAAAATACATCTGAATAAAACTTTTCTCTTCGTAGTTCATCCCATACCCAACTCTCTCCAAAATAATACCTCTGACACATTTACACTAGGCATGGTTCTCTTTGGTTCCTGTGAACCACTTTTATGAATATTTCGCATTTATATTTCCTCATAGACTGTACATATTGAGTACATGACCCTCACCTTGGCACTGTAATGTGTCATGTGGTAATAAAAAAATAAAAAACTGAGAGTGAAAATTATAATTATTTCATAATGTACGGTACTATTTATAACTCATCGTCAACATGGACCACATGAAAGAATGACCTGTATATATATATATATATATATATATATATATATATATATATATATATATATATATATATATATATATATATATATATTAATCACAAATATATGCCTACAAAGAACATAAAACACAAATTAAAGTTTGCAACGTTACATCGGAAACTTTTATCCCAGTAAACAAAAGCAGACAATAAGTTTGCTTGTTGTATCGGAGAATGCACATGCGAGTGAAAACATGACGTGTTTTCAATATTTCTGCAAGGTAAGGGAACATATTCAGTGGGCATTTTGACCTCAGTATCTGCAATTCCGTGAGAATAGTGGGCATTTTGTTTGACCTCAGTATCAGTTTTTATATGTTCAGAGATATCATTCTCGGTTAATTGTATATACTATTCGAATCTGCATGGCCGTGAATGACGAGTGACTTAAAACTAGCATCTGGAAAGCAAACGAAATGAAAGAAATCGAAAACTTCACCTGGTGATAGCCGTGTAACCATGTCGTGGACCAGTTAGATAGCAGACCCAAATACAACTCAGCAAAGTGTTAAATCTACTGGATCTTGTGTCTTTCACACATTATGGGCATCGAGCGTTGCAAGTATTCCATTTTATCAAGACCGTCACACAATGCCAGTAATCAGGATTTCGGTCACTGACAGCCTCAGTCCTGCCTACCCAAGCTAAACCTGTGCATATACTTCCAAATGGTCAATCCCCCTTGGTTTTTATGGCCTCCAAATCAGCAAAACAGGACAGGATTGCTGAGCCGACTACTGATGTCAGACAATATTTGGTGGAAGTAAATAAAAACCTCAGCTGTGTTATGCAAAACTGAAAAAATATATGACTTAGACATGAATTTCAAGGGGGGGGGGGGGTAACAAAATAAATTCAGGTTACGAGAAGTCGATACGAAACCTTTGAAAACTCTTTGCTGTTATTGAGAGACTGGCAAGATGAAAAAAAAACAAATGAACAAACAAGGACAAACAAACAACTAAATAGCATAGACAAAACACAATCTGCTGTACAAATGGAAAATCGTGCATAAAAAACATCAACGATATGCAAGTCAGAAGTATAACAAACAATTTGGTATTTACTGGAACCAAAAGTGAGAATCGCAATAGTGAGGAAGTTTTATAAGATTTCATACGAGAAGAGTTACAAATTGACCCCACAAAGATTGAATTCGAAATAGTACACAGGATCTATACATCGAACCAGGGGATATCTGAAGATACCCAGCGAAGGAAGGGCCCTACGTTTCGACCAGTTGTTGCAATTTTATCTCGCTACAAGGTTCTCGAAACAGTAACACATGAAGAACCAGTACATCTCAAAGAAAAACCATATGACATAAATTAACAATTTCAAAAGATATTGCAGAAAGACGCAAATGTATGCCAGCTTTCAGGAAAGCAAAGAGAGATAGAAACTTAGAGTTAAACTTCTCGCGGTCAGGCTTCACATCCATGGTAAACTAATAAATCAGCAGCATATGTGAACGGACGAACCGGTCTTCCATGTCAAAACCTTACCCGGCAGGCGGCTGATACTAATAGCAACACTATTTCTACTACAGGCTATTATATTCCATTTGAGGCACCTACACGATCGTCAGTCAACAGAACACAATGCTAGTGACCACACAGCTGGCCCGCAAAAGGTTAGCATAAACCTGATTTTGGACAATCGTTATAAATGTATTAACCATTGGTAACCCAGAATTCGACACAGTGAATACTTAACGGTGTGAAGAGGGTTTTGTTGTCATGAATATGAACCGGTACAAAATGATCCTGTAAAATCGGCATATTTGAAATTCGCAAATTTAAAATTTGTAAATGTTTGTGACAAAACACAAAAGTTCTTATTACCAGAATTTTATGAATTTATTTATTATTATGATTTTGTTACATTTATTGAAACTAAGCATAAAGACATAGATGAAATCAATGTTAATGGTTATAAGATAATCACAAAAACAGACGGAAATGTCTCCAACGTTCCGAGATATAGCAGTTTTTATTAAGGATCCATTCTCTCTCTCTCTCTCTCTGAGTGGGTGGATGTAGAATCTGAATCAGAATATATCATATGGATCAAAATTATAAAAATAACGAAATAACTGGCAGTAATATTAATGAAATTGACAATGAGATGTTACATGATTTTACTAGTCATATTTTTCTACTTAGTGACTTTAATGCTAGAATTGCTAACTTATGGATATTTGTAATAATATTCTTAATTAAAACCAATCTGAAATACACAGTCTCGACACAGACGCAATGAATTACGTGGAGGGTATTTTTCTTTTGTATAGACTTATTGAATTTATTCGCAAACGCGAAAAAAAAAATGTTTCCGCACGTTTGTTGACTTTAAAAGTGCCTTTGATAATATATGTAGATTTGGATTATCTCATAAATTGTTCTCTGTAGGCATCAAAGGAAAATGTTTTAATGTTATATTAAGTATTTATAATGATATTAAATCAAGTGTGTCTGTGTATGTGTAAATAATGAATTTTCGTGGTTTTTTTTCTTCTCATGTGACAAATGTGTAAGACAAAGGGAAAATGTATATCTGTTGTTGTTCTCCTTATTGCTAAATGACCTAGAATATTTTTTTTATTAGTAAATGGGTGTATAGGATGCCCTGTACCTTCCAAACATACAGACCTGACATGTTAAATGTTATGTTGCCTTTATATGCTGATGACAATTTAATTGTTGCAGATAATCCTGTTGACATGCAACGTACTCTTGTTTTGTTTAGTAGATATTGCGGTAACTGGAAACATAGAATACAGAGAAAACAAAACTTGTCGTAACTGGTTTGAAAAATAGGCATACTTGTAAATGTATGATAAACAATGTCGATCTTGATGTTGTAGATGAATATAAGTACATATATCTTAAATTTCACGGCCTGAATAACTCTGTATCCATGGCTAATAAATGTATGCACTTATTAAAAAAAGCGTATACACAACCTAGATTTGACTATTGATTGTCAATTGAAACTGTTCAATCAAACCATTGTACCGATTTTAACTTATTCTTGTGAAATTTGGGGTCGTTTGCCCTTAATTATCAGCATACAAGTCGTATGGTAAACTATGTCGCTAAATTGGTTAATGGCAATGAAGGAAATTTATCTTATCTTATTTATTATCTCTTATACAAACACTTTGGTGATAATTCGTATGACAATAAATGGTTACTTGGAGTAAAATCTATATTAAATAATGTTGGGTTAAATTACGTATGTAGATATCAAAGTTTTGTATCAGTTAAATGGTTTAAAAAATCCGGTAGAACAACGACTAAAAGATTAATAAATACAAACGCGGGCAGCTTATATCAATACGTCATCAAAAGGGCCAAATTAAAGATTATTTATAACTAGTTTTGATTTAGAAAAGATCTATTTCTCATTACCCCAAAACAAATCTAAAAATTTAATGAAGTTTAGAACTTCAGATCGTTGGTTTCCAGTCGAAACTGTTAGGCAGGCTGATAATCCCTATAAGAAACGATACTGCACACTTTGTCAGTCTCAAGAAAATGGGGGTGAATATCACTATGTTATTTCTTGTTCTTATTTTCAAGTTGAAAGACGAACATTTTATACATCACTTATACATTTTCAAATCACCTAATGAATACAGATATTTTCAAAATATTGTAAAAACTTTAAACGCTATGTAATATCATTGCACGCTATATATATATATATATATATACTCTCTTCATATGACGTAACCTTTACAATCTGAGTGCAATAAACTCTTGTCTTGTCTTGTCTTGTAGAAGGAATGCATAAAGTAAGTAAAACTGGTTACAACTCGAAGGACGGGAGAAGGTTGCATGTAATGTAGCAAATTTATAACTTTAAAATCAACGGCCACTGTATCCAAACATTGAAGCAATCAAGCGTTTGCTTCCGTCTAATACAAAATCTATACATTGAGTTTACAAAGGACCACATTATGCTGAACACTAATCGAAGACAAAGAAGGCAAGAAAACATCGGAAATTGAAAATGATACGTGATAAAATGTCTGGCTCAAGTTTTCTGGTGGTTTCCAGTTTTCTAATAACGCTGACAAAATAATACTTTAAGCTAGAACTGAGATAGTCTTCGAATAATGCATCATTTTAATATGTATTATCGAAGTTTTTGTACTTGCTTGTGCAGCGAAAGCGATCCTCCGCATATAGCTTCAATATTTATCTCTGGACACTCCATTTGTAACACAATCACCGTCACAGCCTTCAAGGTTACTGACTGATGTTTCTTCCTTATCGTGGAAATGTTCGTAAACATCATATGATATCATTGAGATGACGACGATATTTTTGAGCGAGAAAATGGAGACCACCCTACTACTGCCATGCCAAATTGTCATTCTTGTTATTAGAAGGGGGAGATTCACTAAGTATGCTAGAAACAGCTTGTGTATCAATACGAGTCTATGTGAGACTTTCTCCTCACCGAATTTAGTTTGAGAAAGCGTTATAAGTGGGATAGTAGGGACGAGAAAATTCAGGCAACAAAATGAAATAATGACGTTATCCATCCCTGGAAAAAATAAATCTCTGCCCTCCTTTACGAAAAGAATTTCCGTGCTGTCTACGCCGTCAAGAATATCAAAGACTACTGTCCATGTTAATTCATCTATGTACCGCCTCCTGTCGCTCCCAGGTTTAGCGTCGTGTTGAGATGATAGTAATAGCAAAAACACAACCCCAGCTAGCGCGGCGGTGGTTTTTAAGGTATTGGGACCAAATAAATCCAATTCATTCAATTCCGTTGCTACGTATTTCAGAAGGACAGCATACTTGGAGCTAAGTGCAACAGCAAATAAAGCCCATGAAACAACGCTCAATGGCAGATGGCTGGCGTGTGATGGATAGACGACCAGCGTTCTTGTTCTTTCCTTCTGGAGGTATATGTAAGACTTCACAAATGTGGCAATGAAGATGATAACAACGACGATGTCTGACGCCAGCCAGCCCAGACAATATACGCCATAATACGAGATTAGGAAAACGTTTATAATGGCATCCTGAATCAACAGTATCGCAATGCAAAGAAGACGTAACGGCAGATGACGAACATATTTACAGCAATATTTATGCATGTTCCACTTCAAGTATGTTGTTGTGGAAGGATTAATCAAATATCACTATGATAAAGTCCAATATCAGATGAATATAGTTTTAACGGCACAAATGTTTCTTGATTAAACACTAGTATACTTTTCCACTCTGAAGTATGTTAACGTCTTACATACGGTGCTATGTTGTTACTGTTTGCAGGTTAGCTGGGCTGAAATTTAAGCGGTTGCACTGACGTTCTTCTCATGAAAGTCACATGCTGTAGTTACATAGATGAAGGCTTCCGTCATCTAAACATTAGTGGGTGTCACAACAATGAACAATTTTCATACAGACAGGAATTGCTCGAGCACACAAACGTGGAGTGTAGTGGCTTAACTGTGGCAGAATCGATATAATCTGTTAATAACATTATTGACTTATTGTCTGACAAGCTGTTTCTCGACTCCATTCAAACACCTTGCAGATGCTGTTTGCATTTTAATTAATTTGTTCCAATTCTGAAGTAGTTGAAGCCGATTTCATCGAAATATTGTACGGTTATATTTCGCATTCCAGCTCCACTTAAATCCCATCGGAACAATCCATTATAGTGAGCATTAGAGACCAGAGGTCTTCATTAATCCTAAAACAATATGACGAGACTGTTATCTATTTACTTTTTCATTAACTGTAAATTCATACAACAGAAAAAGCTAGTTCGTTGAGTCTTTATATACCCGACATCACCATCCGTAACATTTAATTTGATAGGAAATCAATCCCCTTTAGACTAATTTTGTTCTGCTTGCAATAGATATAAATATGTTGATGTTGTTATATAAATGTATCAATATGTAATTGCTTTTAGAAATAAAAAGTTCTGCTTATGAATTAGACTATATATAGTTACATAAGCTATCAGTTATTGAGAGCATTTGTTATGCAATAACGTTACGCAGATCAGACGATACAGTTTTGTAAAGCACCATCTCCTTTCCCTGTGAAATCAATTTAGCATTAGCTTAACCTGATATCTTTCTCTTGCTCGCATTATACGACGAATGCAGTCAATGGTTTATAAGCCGATATTTTTTATTCAGCATTATTTTTCCTTCTTTTAAAACCAGATCTTCATGAATTAAATGTTTTGTTAGACTTTATACGATAAGAGTATTTGACTCAAGTTGAACAATATATCAACAAATGAAACAAATACATAACTTATGTTAGTAGTTATATGTGGCAATTTGATTTCTTCTTGTATATCCCTCATACATAATGTTTTAAATGAAAAGAATTTTAGGCGCATCGTAAGGAAAGATTGTGTTGAGATCCTTGGTGGGCATACTGCAAAACGCTTGAGCTTCGCCATTCTTGGAAACAGTCAATTTCAATGTAATTCTTATTTACTCAGTTCCAATGCCGCTAACTTATTGATTTAGTTTACTAAGAAAAGCTGGCAAAACGTAGTTAGTCTTCTTACCCCCACCCCACCCCACACCCCCCACATACACACCCCTGTGTCATTGCTCTCAGGTATAGATCTATACCTCCGTGAGACTGGTGTCAGATGTAGATCTAAATAGCTCTACACACAGTAATATAATCCTATACCATTCACCGGCTTTACCATTTTGAATTCAGCTTTTCCCAAGAATTATCCTACATTTTGCAGCTGACTCGGGCTCAAAACAAACTTTGACTAAGCAATCTCCGTGTTCAAATATTTCAGAAGAAATGTTTCATTTGCATCATGTCATTTAAACCATAGTATCTATAACCGGTTCAATATCTAATGAAGGTGAAGTTTTAAAGTATAGTTTCATTGATTACACTCGAAGGAAGAGTTTTGTCCTAATGAACGGGAAATAACTCTTTCATAAGAACTATATCCTTTTGCAACTAGAAGTGGTTCCCAAACTTTTTTAAGCATCACGACCCCATTTCCACATTTTGATAAGTTTTGTTACCCTAAAAAATTCCTGGAGACCTTACAGAAGTCTTCGCGACCCTGATTTGGGTCGCGACCTAGGGGTTAGGAACCATTGGAGTTGACCTTGTCTCTCGTTTATCTTTCCTTGATTTGTCTGCTGATGTACTGTATACACTTACGGTGATGGCTTTTCGCTTGAAATTACTCCTAAATTGATTGATCAAAATGTACTAAAAGGTAACAAAAGCATGACAGTTATATGGTTTGACAAATAGGAAACCAATATTTGTATTCACTGTCTCATACAGACATTTCCGTGTATATTGGTATGAAAATGAAAAGAAGTATTGTATTTTTTTATAAGTGAATATAGAAATGATTTTCATCTGGTGTATTTATTGAGGGAAATATTATACAAATTTATGTTTATATGTATTTTACTCAGAAAATTACTTTCTGCATGTATTGTGTTTAGGTACTTTCCAAAAAAGCAGCTTCTGACTCTATTATTTGGTCAGTTTTACAAATGTTTTAGCGATATCAAGTTCGGAAATCGTTTCAAATGAATGTGTACCTACTATACTTAATATCATGTCTTCTGTTACGTGTTTAGGCTCTAATAAACAGTAGCAAACGAAAGAGTGATAACAACAAGCTTTGACAAATTTAACAAATAATTTATTTCCCTGGAGAGGCCCCGAGTGGCCGAGTGGTCTAAAGCGCTCTCCGTTCCGGATCACTGCCATCTCACCTCTGTCTGCGTGGGTTCGAGTCCAAGGCTCGGCTAGCGTGGGTATGTGGGAAAGCCTGCCAGTAGCTTCTCGTGGGTCGGTGGTTCTTCTCTGGGTTTTCCAGGGTTCTTCCTCCACCAGTTATACTGGCCGCCATGTATAGCCTATCTTGTGCTGAAAAATGGCGTTAAACCCTAGAACAACAACAAGAACAACATTTCCCTGGAAAAACAATGTAAAAATGAAAACATAAGAGCTTACGGTTTTAAAAATCAAATCCAAAATAATCCAAGAATAATCCACGAATTAAATTTTAGAAGTCCCAGTAATGAAATGTTCTATTGAATTCAATATCCTGATGAAAAATCCAAAATGGAAGGCGCTGACGTATACTATAATCAGTATGGTGTTGTAGCGTTTACAGTTCTTTGTTGATTCACAAACAATTTTCCGGTGTTTGAATTTCTGAATAAAATTTAAATAAATGTCTTTGTCCAAGAATTCTGTAGGAGCACTCAAATATTTCCAGGAAAAGGAATTAATCTTTTAGAATTCGAATAATTTGAATAAAAATTAAAATATAACTCCAAACTGTCACAACAAAGGAACACCTTTACGTCCCAGTGTTTAGAAGCCCGACTAACTAATTTCTCTGTAGACATCGGTATAAAACCTGAATACTGCGCAATTTTGGAAAACCCAGAATTGCGAAATAGAGGCTTTTTACATATAAAATCAGGTACTCCCAGTATGACCTTGATAAAAACCAATCATTTTTCTCCGAGAATAAAATAAAAATAAAAAGTTGTTTACTTGTCTCAGTGATTTCTGAATCAAGGTCGGGAACTAAGTCAAAAATAGAAACAGTGTTTCTATTATTTGGTGTTTATGGAAAGAGTGAGGTCAAAATGAATTTTCTCGAAAATATCAAACTCCTAGTAAACAAAATTACATTACTTTCACATGCAATTAAAATAAAAAGATTTTAAAACTTAAAAAAATTAAATTAAATCAAATATTCATAACACATGCTAATTGTAAAAGGACATCCTTCAACCTGGTTTCTCATTTGCAACATTTGTACTTGGGCGATCCTTTATCTCCATATATATTTGCCCTTTTGTGCTGAGATTTTGGCACTTGCGATTAACAAACAAGTTGATATTTCACTTAACCTAAATAAAAAAAACATTTTGAAAACAACTAACAATTGTTTAACTTACTATCCAAAGTTCTATGGTTTAGGTGTTCATATTTTGGAAAAACAAAAGCAGTTTAGTTGGAAGGAATGAGGGAACGTTATCTCAAATTATGTGAAGAATATGATATTTGCTAGGAAATAAAACTTTTTGCAGTACTGAAAGTTAAAAATGCATACCCCTTTGGTTAGAGTAAAAGTTATAAAAGGTATGACTCTGTTGAAATAAAAGAATCTATTCTGGGTTTACAAAATACCCCCAATTGAATTTTTATATGAACTAAATTTAAAAACAAAAATTAAGTTAGCATAGAATGGAGATATTCATAAAACTGAAAAAACAATCTCAGTTAGAGAATATAAAAATTGTGGTTTAAATTTGGTAAATGTATGTTGCCATTTGCTGATCAGTTGAAAGTTACATGGGTAAAAAGACTTAATACCGTTACGACTCCATTGTTTTAATCTGCGTCAGAAAAAAAAAGCAAAACGAAAAAGTTCTGTATAACTGAAGGGAATAATTTATTTCCCTAAAATACAAAGTGAAAAAAGAATTAAAATAAGCTACAATATAGTGAATGAATTCCTAAAATCTTGAAAGTTCTATCGTTTGCAATAGTTCCGAGTATTCCAAATAAGTTCCAAAGGTATTCCGAATGATGTCACTACTGTATTGATGTGTACACGGTACAGGATAAATCATTGATATAATCCCAAAACGTTTTGAAAATGAATACACGGTAATTCCAATACAGTTATATATCCAAATATCTTTGAATGAATTCACAGTAACTCCTTACAACTTTTAATCCAAATAGGCTTTAATGCACTGTAATTGAAACGAATTATTATTAAATTAAATACATTAATCAATCTTTTCACATGACCCAATATTACTAATACGATTGTTTAATTCCGCATAATAATTCACTTGCATAGAATGCTAATACGTAGTAGCTGAAACATACAGACTTTTCAATGACTTATTTACATTGTACATCGAAACGGTAAACAAGGATCACGTGAGTTGCTCAAGCTAATCATGAAAAAGGTCAATTGTCTTTTCAGGAAACTCACGACCTCCATTCACAAGAACTCGTCCCCTTGTTGGATCACGAAATGGTTATCTTATCTAGTACGTCTCAACCTAGGAACCTTGGAACTTTATGAATGGCATCGACGTACGCCTATACATGACTCATCTTACAATACAAACTCATTCATAATATATTAGCATTTTTTTTTTGTTCTAGGGTTTAAGGCCATTTTTCAGCACAAGATAGGCTATACATGGCGGCCAGTATAACTGGTGGAGGAAGAACCCTGGAAAACCCAGGGAAGAACTACCAATCCACGAGAAGCTACTAGTAACTTTCCCACGTACCCACGCTAGCAGAGCCTTGAACTCGAACCCACGCAGACAGAGGTGAGATGGCAGTGATCCGGAACGGTGAGCGCTTTAGACCTCTCGGCGACTCGGGGCCCCTATATTAGCATTAAAATTTTTTTTAACTAAATGACAATTACAAAAACTATTATTATGAAAATAATACATAACAATATCTTGATCTATGTGGCAAATTATTTTATTTTTCAATGTCTCATATTTCAAATTATTCTATTTTTTAATGTCCTCCATATCAAATTATTCTGTTTTTCAACATCTCCTATGTATATTAATTTGAATGTCATATGGAGAATTTTAAAAAAGTTTCTGGAAAGAATATTTCTTTTTACAGAAGTTGGTACGAGCAATTGACTTAAATATATTTATAACCTACTTTTGAAGATGTGCATAGCTTCGAAACAATTTCAACAGCTCTTAAATAAAACATTTCATTTTTACGGGTTACTTGATTTAATTCAATCAACCAAAACATTTCAATGAATTTTACGACTCTCTCTCTCTCTCTCTCTCTCTCTCTCTCTCTCTCTCTCTCTCACACACACACACACACACGCACACACACACACACACACACACACACACTCAAGTAGTGAGTGGGGCGATATAGCGACAATGGGAATAAGCATTACAAAAACGTGTATAGTGACAACCTTTCTAAGCACACCCTGGGCCTGTATTACGACAAGATTTACAGTGACAAAAGGTTGTACGCTGATGACACCCAAATATACAAATCTAGCCACCCAACTGAAGTTGATGCTACCATCCAAGGTGTAGAGAGGTGCATTTCTGATGTGAAATCATGGATGACATGCAACAAGCTGCAGATGAATGATGATAAAACTGAGGTCATTCTGATCACAACATAGATACTTTCTCATTCACATCCGTTACCTCAAACAATAAATATCAGCAACACCAACATTAAATTCACACAATCAGTACGAAACCTAGGTGTTACTCTGGACAGTACTCTCACATTGCACCAACATGTCATGAACATATGCAAGGCTGCATATCTTGAGCTGAGACGCATCAGCTCAGTTCGCAAATATCTTTTAGTTGATGCCACTAAAACACTTGTGTGTTCATTAGTACTTTCAAGACTGGACTATTGTAACTCAATTCTGTCTGGTTCATCTCAATATCTACTCCAGAAACTTCAAAAAGTTCAAAACACAGCTGTTCGGATCATACGTAGAGTACCACGATCAGAGCACACCTCCCCACAGCTCTGTACCCTATACTGGCTTTCCATTCGATCCAGAAACAAACACAAAATTTGTTCTCTGTGCTACGTTTCACTGTCGGACTCTAGTCCAACATGCCTATCCGATCTCACCCATGTGTACACACCAGCAAGAAACTTACGATCCTCTTCTGACAATAGTATACTCATTATTCCCACTATGAAAACAAAGTCATATGGACAGCGTTCTTTCACATACCAGGGCCCACAACGTGGAATGAATTGCCCACTGAACTTAGACACAAAGACACAGTGATCACATTCAAGAGGGCTCTCAAACTCACTTATTTCAACTGCAAGAACAAACTTAAAGACCTAATAATGTTTCGTACCTGAAATATTTTCAGCATGTTTTTTATTTTTTAATGTTTTTCTAATTTCATGGAGTTTGTTTTTGTAATAATATTATTATATGTTGTTTTGTTTTATCTTATAGGTATTGTCTAATGTTGTAAAGCGCTTAGAGCTTGTAAAGATTAGACGCTATACAAAGTCCTCATTATTATTATTTATTATTATACGGACAATAGGAATGAAGTTGGTGGGTGACGTCACAGTACTGGACATTAGCAACAATGTTGCAAGGGTATGACCTGAATACGCGCTACTCAAGGTAGAGACAAATACAGTAGAGATATATACTGTACATATATAACACATGCATAGATTGATGAACATAAATCTGTCACAACTAAAATATAAAATCCACTTCAAATATTTTTAGGCAAGAGAGTAAATGTTTTCGAGGAAAACATAAAATATAAAATCGACTAAAACATTTTAGGCACGAGATCAAATCTTTTCGAGACATATGAGTGGCCCTGAAAAGGGCCTTTGATTTTTTTTTTGTTAACATCATTCCGTTAACATAGAGGGCATCGCATAGGTCTTCTTCTCTTCTTCAAACTTCTTCTGACTTCTGAACCGTACATGAGGACTCTCTTCAGACAGCCTTGTCTCTTCACGTAGATCCTTCTTTTCCAAACGCTTGTCCATGATGACCTCTGTCTGCGTAGGTTCGAGTCTCGGATTCGGCTAATGTGGGTATGTGAGAAAGCTTGCCAGTAGCTTCTCGTGGGTCGGTGGTTCTTTCCGGGGTTTTCTCGGGTTCTTCCTCCACCATTAATACTGGCCGCCATGTATAGCCTATCGTGTGCTGAAAAATGGCGTTAAACCCAACAACAACCACAACAACAACATTGTCCATGATGATTTCACATACATGGGTAAGTCCGTTCGGAACAGCATCGAAGATACCAGGGTAAACGATTTAACGTTAGTCCACATCTTGTGACGAGAATAGGTGAAGGAAATGAATTGAAACGCGGTTATTTATAGTGGAAGAGCGGATCAAAACGGATTGAGTTTTTTCAACAATCCTAACACGCTTTACAAATTTCACTCACAGTGCGGAGTCTGTCTTCCAATCCGAAGAGAGCTACCTGTGACGTCACAATCCCTATATGACGGAAACTAAGAAGACGATGAATTGGGTGCACCGGCCGTGGAGACGAAATACAAAGGTATAGCATCGGGTACCAAAGTCAACACGGTTCTATTTCCAGAAGAGACCGATTTTAAATGGGATTTAGTCGATTTTCTATCTTTTTCGCAAGAATTTGTTCCGGTACCAACACCTTTTCCACCTTCTCCTTCCTTACCACATGTCGAGGATTTTAAACATAGACAGAAAGAAGAATTGGAGAAATTTTCTACTGCAGCAGAAAGAAGCAGAACAAGCTTTTCTCCTTCAACAGCAACAGTGAAAAGAAGAAGAGGCAAGAAGGAAACGACAGGAAGAATAAGCAGCAGAGAAGAAACAAGGTCTAGGAGAGACGGAGGACAGAAAAAGTCAAACGGTGACGCTACTCTTAGACATTTTGACAGAGTTCAGGAGTCTGAAACAAATGTATCAGACTTCTTTAATACAACCCAAGAGAAAAAGACCTTCCCAAGCCAAACAGCCCAACCCTGTTACTGTGCCTGAGATACCCTCCCTAGTGATTCCTACCAAATCATCGACAAGATCATGTCCAGAAGTAGGCCTTGGCGAATAGAGATAGTATTCATGTTGTCAAAATCAACTAAAACTCAAAATCCATTGTTTTGCCCCATGAGTGCGGGAGTGTAGGTCCTTATTCTAAACATCAAAACCAAGAGACACTTACGTTTTCTGTCTGTTATGTTCTGGTACAAATTTTACAATCCAATTCACAATTGACTTCTTCTGTATGTTTGTTCACTTTCTCTCTGTTTTTTTTTTAAAAATAAGTTCTTTACTTTCACAGGTTTTTCCTTTTCTTCATCACTTTCTCCTCGTCTTCTTTTCTTCTCTTTTTTTCTTCTTCTTTCTGGACGTGTCTGGGTTCTTCCTTTGGGTAGGGTACCTCTTCTTCTTCCTGTTTGGAACCCCTCTCTTCCTCATGCTCCTGTCGTTTATTATGTCAGTCTGAAGACCAATGTCCTTTCTCTTGACAATGATAACAGGTATCTTGACTTTTGTCTCTTCTAGCACCTGTCTTGCTTTTTTGACGGTCTGGACATTCTGTAGCCGAATGCACTTTCATCTGACAGATATAGCAAGTACCTTGACTTTAATCCCGAAAGGAGGGAGAGTAGTCCGTCGGCTTGTCTGAAGAAAACTTTCATATATCAGAAGTTCGATCTATGTTGGCTCTTCCATCGTTTTGGTATCCCTGAGAGTGAAATTAATACTGGGAGGGAAGACATTGACCCTTTATATAGAGCAGACACTGGCCTAACATTGATATTGGGACCCATAGCGTTTAAAATGTAGTCATTTGACTTTATGCAGTCAAGATGAAATAACCGCGTCATTTAGTGGAGACATGAGAAGAAAGTAAGAGACAGAAACGTGACCTATCGCCTCGCACAGTAGCTGAAGTCTTGGCTCAAATTCATGCGAGCGATTTTGAAGATGACATGAGTGAACCAGAATCCAGACTCAGAGTGTCTACACCCAAACAAAGTCCACCACCACCAGTAAACTCTGAAAAGTACTAGCACATTCGAAAGACGGAAACACGCTGCTCTAGAAATTTAGAACCACAGCCTACACGTACACGGTGAAGTTTAAAGATTTCAGGTCGCACGTAAAGTTGGAGAAAGCAGAGGCGTTCATCACCGATGTGTGGGATTCTTTTTTCACAAACTGAAGCGACAATGTCAAGCCAAAGAAGACGATCGCTTGAGACTTTCCATTTATCACGACAGTCTGAAGTCCTCCCGTTTGGATCGAGTTTAGCAGCCCATCAGAATTAGCACCTTCCAAAGTCATCGACAAGATTCAACACGTGCAACAATCCAACGACAAGTTTCACATCACCGACGGCAAAGCGACACTGTTCATGACCCACGTGTTTCTTCACCAAGGGACCGGGCAACGCAGAAAAATATAATTGGTAGACGACCTTCGTAGCATCAATTGTAGCTTCGTTCAAATTGACAATCCTCAAGACCAGATGTGTTTAGCCCGCGCCATCGTGGTGGGACGAACGTATGCCGACAAGAACGACACGGTAGAATGGAAAAGAGCCTGGAAAACTACTCAACGATCGGACCGAGCCAAACAACGAAGAGAAGCAGAATTTCTTTTACAGCAAGCGGGTCTATCCAAAGACACACCCTGTGGCATTCCTGAAATGCAAAACTGCAAGACATCTTGGCTCCACGGTACACCTTGAAAGTACACCCTCAAGAAGGGCGCGGACCTCAGTTGTTTCGAGGCAAACATTTCAAAGACGGAAAATATATTTACGTATATCATCACGATGAACATTTCGATGCCATTACCAGTATCACCCCATTCCTGCGATACGGTTATTACTGTGAATATGGCTATAACAATCGAGAGCAACACAAGCATTGGGAATCGAAAACTGAGAGATGTTTGACTTCTAAACCCTGTCTGATCGAAGGACAAGAACGAGTGCATTGCTATGCTTGTAAGCGCTCTTTTGTCGGCCCTACCTGTTACCAACAACATCTGAAGACGTTAGGTTCACAGAAGAAAAGAGCTTGTCAACTGCTGTGAATGTTCCCTACTTGTGGACAAGGCATACGTACCAATAATAATAAGACTCAGTTATGTTCAGGAAAGAAACAATGTCACATTTGTCAACATATCGGGGAATTGTAATACGAATACTACATTCAAAAAAACCATTCCAAACGTGACAAGGAAGATGACTAGAAGAAGAAAGGCAATATAATCTTTTTTGATTTCGAATGCATGCAAGAGATTGTCATTCACATTCTTAATTTCTGCGTGGCTCACCGAGCGTGCGAAAAGTACATCCAAGAACCTATCAATAGCAAGATTCCTGGAGGACGTAAAAAAATCTTTCGGGGACCGAACACGCTGACCGCTTTCGCCCAATGGATCTTAAACCCCATCGAAGAGACGTGGATTCAAGAGGATATCGAACGTTACGGAGATTGTCATCTCTATGCCACGGTGATGGCTGACAATTTCTCGGTATACGATAAACAGTTTATATTGAGATAATATACGGAACAAGGTACCGAACGTCAAAAAATCACTTTGAACGGAGCCAAAATCACTTCGCATGCAAGTGGGACAAGAGCAGTTTAAAGATTCGATGAGTTACTTGGCCATGCCTTTGAGTCGAATGCCTAAAACGTTTGGAATGTCAGAAAGAGCCAAAGGCTATTTTGCGCACTATTTCATTACCGAAGCCAATCAACACGCCGTTCTATCCAATTTGCCTGATGATCACTACTCCGACCCCAACAACATGCGTACCGAACAACGAGAAGCTTTCTATGCTTGGTACCAGACTCACGCCTCGGACCCCTTCGACTTTCAGGAAGAAATGTTAAAATATTGTCGTTCCGACGTGGACATTTTACGGTGTTGCTGTGGAAAATTTCGAGAATTATTCATGGAGGGGTCGATCCTTTGGAAGAAGCCTGCACCATTGCCAAAGCGTGTTCCTTAGTATACCACCAACGATTCATGCCCGAATACACCCTGGCTGTCATAAGCCCTCAAACGAAGAACATTCTCAAACGTCAATACTCAGTCAAAGCCCTACGGTGATTAAATTACTTGTGGGGCAAGGAAGACAAATGGATTCAACGCAGGGGGCGAAAAGATCATCGGAAGGTATTCGGTGGATGGCTGGGACTTAGAAAACCCCAAGATCGTGTACGAGTTTAACGGTTGCTTATTTCACGGATGTTCCATCTGCTACCCTCAACGGGCACTAAAAATCAATTTATACAACGGACCATGGAAGACTTGTACCAGGCCACTTTTCGGCAGCGCTTGAAGTTAGAACAGCAAGGATACCAAGTGGTGGACATGTAGGAACACGAGCACGATCACCGTTTGAAATCTGATCCTGAGTTTAAACGCATCGTAGAAAGTTACATGTTGATGGACCCCCAGAACCCGAGTGACAGTTTGTACGGAGGACGGACGAATGTCACCTGTTTGCTGTACCAAGCCGACGAGGAGAAAGGTGAAGAAATCAAAAACTTGAAAGTGTGTTCTCTGTATCCTTATGTGTGCACGTATAGTCACTTTCCTGCAGGACACCCGCAATTGCTGACGGAACACATCGACCTGGACAATATTCGACAATACGAAGGCTTTATTAAATGTAAAGTCTTGCCTCCCACGGACTTGTACCATCCCGTTTTCCTTCACCATTGCATAAGAAAACATATGTTTCCTTTGTGCCGTACTTGTGCTGAAACGTCTAACCAAGACCAACCTTCTCAGCACACCCAGGAAGAACGCGCCTTGACGGAAACGTGGGTCAGCGTGGAATTGTTTAAGGCTCTTCACCTGGTATACCACTTGTTAGACGTGTACGAAATTTACCACTTTCCCAAGACAGAATAGCACCACAAGGGTGACGATACTCAGAAAGGCATTTTCACAGACTACGTAGATGCCTTTTTGAAACTGAAACAAGAATCCTGCGAATATCCTTCCTGGTGACACACTCCCGAAGACCAAAATAAATTCAAAGAGAAAAACTTGGAACAGGAAGGCCCAAGACGGATTATTTGACAGAACCTTCCCGTTACTTTCAAATGATTCACGACAAAACCAAATACCTGAAACACATGGTCGTCCTTCGTGAGGACTTGATCTAAGTCAACTGTGAAGAATAACTGGACATTGTAGAGGCTAACGAATTTGGAATTGGCACCATTGCGGCTTACGTGACAGCCCATGCTCGCTTAAAATTGAAAGATGTTTTAGAACTGTTAGGAGATAGTGTGCTGTATTTTGACACGGTCAGTTGCATCTACCTGGGTCACTGTTACCATAACATCAAAGGAGACCGTTTAGGAGCCTGGACGTACAAGCAACCCAACGACAAGATTCAAAGTTTTGTTAGTGGCGGTCTGAAAAATTACGGCTATGAATACCAGGAAAAACAAGGAGGAGTGCTCACCGAGTGTAAAGTGAAAGGACTGACTCTTAATTATCACTCCAGTCAGGTAGTGAACATTCGGGTATTGAAAGAAGCCTTGCAATGTGGGAGGATCAAGATTTTAGAGTGACCACCTACCAACCTCACAAGACTGTACGCTTAGCCACACACCAAATCGTCAGTCGGTCCTTGAAAAAAAAATGTGTTAAAAAGTGTAGCACAAGCGAGTATGGCTTCCCAACCACTTCGCTTTACCGTACGGACACGCCAATATTGGCCAGCATGTAAAGGGGAGAACTTCCAAGACCGATACTTCATTGTGAATACAAACGCCAAGCGAGAAAGATGAATTCTTTTAAACAGCATGTATCAAGCGAGAGAAAACTCGAGTGCGATGCTGTGCCTAGCGATTGCATGGATGCCGTACGATGTGACCTCAGTGATTCAGTACCACGTCATGGAATCTTTGCTATGACTACTCCAGCAGGTCATCATGGGAACTTTGCTATGACTACTACTACCACTACACCTACCATGAAAAGTGATGATGTGCGTGTCAAACCTGACGTATGCGAAAGTGATAACACTCGTTATCGTGGACTCTTTAATGGTTTTCATGGTGGATGTCATCTTCCACGATCCATGCAGCTATCCCCATACGGATATCATCCAACCCCAAGTCAACTCCTGTCACTGTATCCACATTAAAATGAACCTGTGAAAGGCGAATATTCGTTCCCTGTGCGTTTGCCTGAATACTGCAACTTTGAGAGTCGATTCCAAAAGCTCCGATGAAAATGGCCTAAATATCTGGGAGGACCTACCCCCAAAGAATTAGCCGGAGCCGGATTTATCTACTTGGGCAAAGGGAATAAAATCAAGAGTTTCATTTGCGGTGTGTCTTTTCACAGTGTGAGTAGAACTATTCGACTTACCTGGAACATGCTCGATGGTCTGCGGACTGTCATTACCTACCTTTGGTTGGACGATCTCAGTAATCTCTGGATGGATACTTTACGAGGGAACATTTATGGTTTGCCTGTGGAGTTGAGAGAACGCATTTACCGAGAACGGTCAAGATACAAGTGAAATGCAAGAAACAATTTCATCCGATACGTAACCAATGTTGGAAGCACTCTTCCTTCGACAGAAGTGAAAAATAAAGAAGGTAAATCAGAAGTGAAAAATAAAAGAAGACCAAAGCCATCCCATTACCACCACCACCGCCACCACTACCCTTGACTTCTACTTCCGTGGCACGTCCGACACGTAAAGCCGTTTCCAAACCACCATTTCGCCCCATCCAAAGTAGCATCAGAGAAGAGTGGATGACTTATTAAGTGGCCGAATACCTGATTCATGAAGTCTTCGGAGAAGAAATGAAGGAGAAAGAAGAATGAACGGAGTACAGACTTCAGAAGCAACGAAAGCAGAGAGAACAGCATCAGCAGCAACAACACCAGGAACCAGACAGAGGTTTTGTCGACTACCGTGTAGACACAAAAGAGTTTTCCTTCTGTTTCCGAAGAAGCAGACCTTATCCTGTGGGAAAGCCTGCCGACAGACGGAGACGCAGTCTTGACAATAAAAGATTGCCATAACTCCCCGTCCACAAAAACAGCTCTTTTCAGGGCTATTCCAATGCTCTAGAAAAGAGATACTGGCACAATTGCCCAAATTTGTGTATTTGTGTTTGTCTGTACGTTAAAAAATATAAGTGTGTCTATAAGCACTTCGTTTTCGTAGCTTGTCAAATAATCTGTGTTTTTTTGTTTGTAGTTAGTGACTGTGAATGAAAACGTGAGTGGGTGTTTCTTTCAGGTCCTTTCGTTCCATGTGATGGTTAGTAATATGGGTCTTGTACAGGGGATGTTGTCCTTCACGTCAGCGCTTCGCAAATATAAAGGGAAGCGTTCGTCAGTTTGGCTACCCAACGCTGACTAGTCAACATAAACTATGAATAACAGCATTGCAACATTTTTGGAACTCCAAATGCACTTGGAATATGCAGACGCATTTTAGATGAGCTGGCTATGGAAGCCATAACCGAAGAAGCCAGGATAGAGGAGGAGGAAGAGGAGAAAAATAAACAAGAGGAGAAGGGAAAGAAGCGAGGGATCATGCCTCACCTCCTGATGAGACCTCTATGTGAGGTGAAACCTGATGTGAGGACTCCTCCATAACCATTAGCATCACCACGACAGCCAAAACAACCAGTACAGCGTCCACAAGAGGCAAGGAGACCAGTTCATCCCCGAGTGTGGCACATAAGACAGAGGGAACAACAACAAGTGTTGTGTTCACTGTCCCTCAAACAAAGGAGTGTGATAGTGAAGCAAATCAACATCCCTCTGCGCTCCGAACCACACGCATCAATTGGGAGCAGGACTCGAGCCGGCGATGTGTCTGTGGCGCAAGACCAGAGATGTGCCACCATTAAGAAAGGTGCATTTGGAGTTCGACAAAAAAAAAAAACACAGCCCTTCTCAGGGCTACCCAGGTCTCTAGAAAAGACATTATTCAATTAGCCAATTTGTATGAGTGTGGAGTAGTGTGACTATAAACACTCACTCCTTTCCTGATGTGATTATGTGGAGTGGGTGGGTGTTTGTATGCGTTCGCGTGCGTTTATATGTATGTGTGTATGTGTGTTTGTATGCGTGTGCTTACGTTGTGTGGATATTTTATTTTGGGGGTTTGTATGCGTGCACGTACGTTGTGTAGATAGTAGAAACAACACATAAAACCCTACAACTCACCCCAAACATATTGTATATAAGGTGGGAAACCCTGCCATCAGCCCCGCTACACAAGGCGACAAAGACTGGTAGGATATAAACAAACACCACAAATTTTTAGCTCTCTCAACCATCCTAAGACTATAAGGTGACCCAAGCCCAGTCATCAGGCCCCCGCACAAGGCGGAAATAAATAAACAACAGATGGACAATCCCCAAATTATCAACACACAATGTGTAATTTCAACATTGTCTCCCAGACCAAATACTCTAATCATTTCTCAAACACAACAGAGGGTAAACCTACCCATAGCCATTAAATTTAGAAATTATGGCATTAAAGGTCCAGTGGCAAATATCAAGACCTATAGCAATAGAATTAGAGTCAAAAGCAGAACATCTAACTCCATCAAAACAGATAAACACCACAACAGAATGGAGAAGAAAGAATGCGGGGAAAAAAGAAGAACGGAGATAGACTTTCAGATTGCCTAGCTATAAGAGGTTATTCCTTTGGTTATTGAAGTCCTCTTTCTATAACAGCTCTATCCCCACAACCCTGATCTGTTCCTTCGTATACCGCCATCAAAAGTAAAATCCTAAAGTAAACACAGCGTGACTCAAACATGCATAGGGTGTTTGACACTCAGCCGATTGATACTATTTTGAAAACCAAAAGTACAACATGTACACAAAATTCCAACTTAAGCTAAAAGTAGCAATGAAAATTATACAACTTAAGTGATTTGGAAAATTACACGAGTGGCGTACACACTATTGGAATCGTATTTGTCCACTAGTATAACTGGACTAGATTTGATCACACGCGCTCTGCCTTTTTCGGGCGTACTGCTTTCATGTGATGTTTCGCGTATCGCGGGTCCCTTGTCTCCTTTCCTCACACGGACATACAAAAGAATTAAAAAGTGCCACATTCGCACATAAAAACGGAGCAGTGGTGGCATCATTCTTGCAGTCCCGACCAATTGATAATCCTGAACTTCAGGAATTAACCGGTCGCGAAAGCACCAGTTGCATAAGCGACCTTAATTCTTTTCAGTCAGTCAATTCGTTATGAAATTTGCCTGAGGGGGGGAAGTGGGTGCGGAGGTGGTATACGGTATATCATTTAAGATGGGGTGGTCCAGCCTGTGCGCAGGCTGATGCTACACCTACACATATCACCTACTACGACACTGCAGGCGTCGTCGGAAGTATGATTCTTTAAACAATGCAATACGACTCCAGTTACACAAAAGTGGTCGGCATCCAAACCATCCGAAGTTTTCCCAAATAGAACTACTAACAATTTCTTCCTTCTTTCTTCTACAACTCATGATATGGTGGATCCCTAAACTATAAGCAATCAACACTGGTCCGTTAAAATTAGTTATTATATTGTGGCTTAAATCACAGCCATCAGGACTAGCTGAACAACACGGCAACGATTTGCTAACTAATTTGCAAAGTATTGCGTAAGACCCCAAATTAGCTTTATAAGGTGGCTAAAACCCAAAGCCATCAGGCCCAGCCGCACATTGTGGCAATTAAAATTAGTCAATTAAGATATAGGACCCAAAAATTAGACTTACAAGGTGGCTAACCCCAGCTATCAGCCACAATGCGGAAAACTTTAAATTTTAAGTGGAGTTCCCTAACTATTAACTTATTAAATAAATTTCCTATAAAATATTTTAGGCAGATCCACTATGCCACCTCTACCACTACAAACAGCACAAATAATGTTTATCTAAATTATAAATACGGTAATACGAGACCATTTATCATTCGTAAAAAAAATGGCAGCTAAAAACAAATGATCCCTGATGTAAGGCGCCTTCTTCCTATAAAGTCAGATATTAGTAGTGAATGGGGATACCCTGGAGACAATATGAATTACCATTACAGGACCCCTTGGGACAATCTGGAGACAATGGAAATTTAACATGGGGAAAAATCATGGGACAATCTGGAGACAATGGAAATTTAACATGGGGAAAATCATGGGACAATCGGGGGACAGTGGAAATTTAACATGGGGAAAAATCATGGGACAATCTGGGGACAATGTAAAGTTAACATGGGAATAGATTGTGGGTCTGTTGAGCGACAAAATGGAACAGGGTCGGGACCCTATTTTAATAAGGTCCCGACCTGAGGGGTCTATGGAAAGGGAACAGGGGAGATGGATAGAACACACACACACACACACACATTAAATTAAAAAGGGTAGGCAATTGAAAGTCAATCTCTTTTCGAGACCTATGAGTGGCCCTGAAAAGGGCCTTTGGGTTTCTTCTTCTTCTTCTTCTTCTTCTTCTTCTTCTTCTTCTTCTTCTTCTTCTAACTCCTCCACTTCTTCCACCAAGTCCTCACTTTTTCCATTATTCCTTTCTTCTTCTTTTTCTCCTCTGGCATCCAATCTGGATGGCCCAAGGCTCTAAACTTTTCCTGGACTTTGATCCAATTCTGATTGAGCCTCTCAAAATCTGCCCGTTTCTTTTTGTTTTCCTGATCTTTTCTTTCTTTATTCCATCTCTCTTTAATCTTCTTTACCTCTACCTCCATCACTTTTCTCATCAACTCCTCTCCTTTCTTCAGTCTGTCCTGACCTCTCTCCACAAAAGAGCACTCTGTTCCATGTGACATATTTTCAAGAAAGCACCTGACTTTGCTTGTATTGTCAAGTGCTTCCTTTAGGCTTCCCACTCTGACATAGGTGGGATTTATCATACCTCTCAATTTCTTTTCCTCCTCTTCTATCATTTCTGCTATCACTTCTTTTGCTACGTTTAGGCATTTAGCGTAGTCCAGATACTCTGCTATCTTCCATTCTTTTTCTAGTCTCTCCACTACATAGATACCATCCATTATCCAATTGTATATATGTACCAAGTTGTTGAACAACTCACTTGCAACCACCATCTTCGTTTTTATTATTCCGTAGAATGGTTCGAACATCAAACCTTGTGGGTTCTTATAGTTAAAGCGCGTACGTGAAGGAAAACATCCCCTAAAACAAAATTGATATTACCTCGATTATCACTTAAAACGCGCGGACGTGAAGGAAAACATCCCCTACTTCTCTCATTTCATATGATCTACTATCCACATACGTGAAACAGCAATAAACAAACCCCGAATCTACTATCCACACACGCAAAGCATTAAAATGAAACCCTAATCTACTATTCACACGAACCAACTTAAGCTCTTACATAACCCAATAATCTACTATCCACACAAACGTACGCGAGCGCTTACAAACACACACACACACACACACACACACACACACACACACACACACACACACGCACACAAACTCATACACTCACAGTAGGAAAAAAAGAGTCAGTGTTTATATTCACACTACTCTACATACACACACTGGCAAATGGATTACTATTTCTTTTAGAGATTTTGGTAGCCCTGAAAAGGGCTGTCTTTTCTTGAACTCCAGTGACACCTGGTTAATAATGGCACCTTCCAGGCCTGGCACCACATACACATCTTCTTCCCCAGTCTCTTTTCACTCTTTTTGGGGGGAGAACAGAGGCGGGATAAGTGGCTTCAGAACCCCAATCTTCTGTCTCTGGGATTCTGAAATTTCCTCTCTTCTTTTCTTCCTCTTCTTTGTTTCTTCTCTCCTCCTCTTCTTTGTTTCTTCTCTCCTCCTCTTCTTTGTTTCTTCTCTCCTCCTCTTTCATCCTTCCCTCTTCTACGATGGTCTCTGCAGCCAGCTCATTCACTATACGCCTGGCATATTCCAGGTGTACATGAAGATCAAGCAGTTTAGCTAGTCTGGTGTTCATTCTGGTGGTGTTGATCAATCAACAAGGGTAGCTAGACTGCCGAACGATTTTTAATTTATACTGAAAGCGCGGACGTGATGGAAAACATCCCCCTAAAACAAAATTGATCTTACCTAGATCATAACCAAACAAACGTGCGGACCTAAAAGAAACACTCACTCACTTTTTTATACTACCCATCACTATTCTAAAAAATTTTATTAAACAAATAATATACTATCCACATACGCAAAGCAATCCAATCAAACCCCAAATCTACTCTCCCCACACGTTAAACACCAAAAACAATCATCATAATCTACTATCCACACAAACGTACGTGAGCACTTACAAACACACAATCATATACACAAACACATACACGCACACCACAAAAGAGTCAGTGTTTATATTCACACTACTCTACATACACACATTGGCAAATCGATTATTTCTTTTCTAGAGTATTGGGTAGCCCTGAAAAGGGCTGTTTTTTTTTGTTTGCTATGGCAATCTTTTAGTTTCTAAGAATGCGACGTCCTCTGAGAATAGACTTTCTGACGATAGGTCAGCTTCTTCGGAAAGAGAAGAAGAACTCTTTGGTGTCGATACGACAATCGACAAAGCCTCTGTCAGGTTCAGGTTGCTGCTGCTGCTGCTGCTGCTGCTGCTGCTCCTGTTGCTGCTGTCTCTGAAGTCTGTACTTCTCTGTCCATTCTTCTTTCTCCCTGTTCACTTCTGCTCTGAAGAGCTCTTCTCTCAGGTCTTCAGTGACTTTTAGCATTCTCACATTCTCTGTCTCTTCAGGCTTAAGTATCAGACTGTGTCTGACCCGATGCAAATTCACGTAGGCTTCGTTTAGCTTAGCTAGTTTGGAGCACATCTTCGTAGGAGGATGAGTCGACAATGGATGGTTAGACTGGAAACTACCCCGGTTCTTAAAGTCAAAGCGCGTACGTGAAGGAAAACATCCCTCTACGGTTTTCGAGCCGGAACGAACAATGAGTGTCATGAGAGAGATAGAGAGAAGTCAAAGAGCATGAATCAACATTCCTATAGCCAAACAAAAGACAAAGGCATTTTTGTTCAAAACACAACATTTTTTTATTCAAAAATCACTTAACACTAACCAACAATTTTTAACAATAATCCAACAATATAACATCAAACATTTTTTCAAATCAGAATCATTTTTTTCAATTTACACATTACTTTGGACAGGACTGACAACGTTGTGAATGAAATTGTGATTTCCACTGATGGAAGTCATTAGGCCATTGATGGACACTACGTTTCCTAGCTTGAGACAAAAGATAAGCATAATGGTCACAAAACCATCGATCTACTTTCACATCGTTTCTAGAAGAAGAACGAGGATCAAAATGAGTTACTAAATGTTCTAAGGAATAACCCAGGCTGCGATGATGCAGAAAATACACACAATATTGTCCACACACCAAGGAATCTGTGCCTTGTAATTTCACATTATTGAATCGGGTGGTCTGAGCATTTCTTCTCATAAAGTCAATGATATCGTCTTCCAAAGGAGGCAATTCATACGAATAAAAATATTCCACACATCCTTCTTGAGGAAAGTAGACGGCTACCCAGTGGGTTCCTGGGAGATGAATGTCGTCCGTGTTGATCACATAAGCTAGATGGTCTTGAGGTTTGCGATGAGGGAGTTCATCTTTAGCACAGACGACAGGATTCCAAGAAGCCGTGTACGAACTGTGGTTCAAAAGGTAATAAAGTTCCCAGGTATCCATGTTTTGTGTGGTTTTTTTCTTCTTCTCCTTCACAGGTAATAATAAGTCATCAATTCGATCCTGACTTTTTGCTTGAAAATGTCTGACAAATAACCGTTTCTTCGCTTCGTCTCCCCACTCTGATTCAGGAGAGCTTCGATACGATGGATCTCTTGAGTGGTTAATGGTGGACAAGAATGTTCACGCAAGGCTTTATACCACTGATTCAACACGACTTCCTCCGAGATGAGACTCCAAGCTTCGTCCAGATACTCGTTCAATTTTTCTTCTTGACTCAGCATTAGGCATTTATCATGTTGAATTTGACTGGGATGATCGTTTTGACATCCATAGCAATCTTTCTTGATCAATTCCGTCATTTTTTCGACCAAGTGTTTGGCAAAACAGGAGACTAAATGGGCTTCTTGTTCTGGCCATCTTGCCTTCATCATGATAACTTCTTCGTCTTTGTCTTGAGATTCTTCTTCCCCGGTCTCCTCACATTCCATCTTCAAAGTTTCTCCACTAGGCAAAGAGGGATAACAGTCTTCCATGGCTTCTAATAGTCTAGAATGACTTCTCTCAAACTGTTGATTTCTATGGTATTGTCAAATTCTGCATACAGGATGACGTTCACTGTGTGATCTGGAGGTGGATTTGCAAACTGAAGTTCCACACGAATCTGACCCGATTTTATAGGGTGGAAATGTTCCTCGTTGCTGACTTTTTCTGGAGTGAAATCAAAACCCCACAAAGCGTAGCCTCCTGCATAATCGTCGTACGAAATACCGTGACTGGTGTTGGTTCCTAACTGTCCGGTGGCTTCGTACAGGGACAAGTACGATCTCAAATAATTCTTCGCGACACCAAAGTTGGGCTAAAAGGGTCGAGTAGACAAGGTCTTGCCGTCGCGACTGACTTCGATCTTGGACACATTGTAATGTTGAAACTCAAAAGGATTTTGATCGTGGGTTCCATTGAAGGCTGAATTCCTGACGATACCAACAGTCAAACGTTTGGGTAACTGTCCTTGGAACAGATGATCTTCGATCATAGATCGCTGTCCAGCGGGAATGGTGAACGTTTTCACTTCTACGCGTCGTATCGGATACTTGGCGGTCGTTCTGCTTAACGTCTGACTGACGTCGTTTGCCACTTTAGGTAACACTTCCACACGACGCACGTACAGTCGGGCTTCTTGAATGATAGTTTTGTATTCATTGGCATGGGCCATCAAATGGATATCCACCCCGTTCAGCAAATACATTTCTTGTAACCACATGTCCAAATGCAAACGATCCTTCAGTTCTAAACTTCGCCCTTGCAGAATTTTCTTACGACGGTCGTTAAACCCCACATTGTGAGGATTGTCATCTTCTGTCAGGACTGTGTCGCTAAACGTGCCTACACCTGCCGTGTCAGGTTTCCATACCACGCAAACATCCAGATGAGTATTCTTGGCTTCTTTTCCGTACGTCAAGAGATTTTCCAGGTAGGCACGATATGGGTAAGTATCCATGCTGCTGCTTACCAGTTTGTTATTCAAGTACAAGTCCACTTCGCTGAACAAGGAATGCATGAAATTGTTGATAGGAGCTACTCTAGCATCGCCTCCTGGATTGGTGTTGTCCGTTTTGATCACTTTCACTTTCAAATACAGGTAACTGCTATTCAGATCGATGTAATCTTTGGGTTGTCCTTTGATTTCAAACTCGATGGAAGCGGAATCCGTCAAAGAGGAGACGCGATGAAATTCCACCCACTGGGATTCTTGCATGGTCATCATGGTGGGGAGCATGGCAAAGAGATCCAGTTCCGACTTGGAACAAGCGCAAGACTCTCGGTGCATCATTTTTTTCTCTTTCTCAATAATCGAAAACGTCTAAGTCTCGAACGGTTCTTCTTTTCTTTGCCTTTCTAGCTTTAGACGTGTGAAGTCTGGTGAAAGGGTGTTTTCTTCGTCGTCTCTTTCTGCCTTGTCTTTGCTGAATGCTTGACTCGGTAGCGTGCAGGGCATTTATAGGTGTGTCTCGTCGGCCCAAAAGGTCTTTGCCCGTTTGCAGCAAGACATTTTTGCCTGCCCTCATGAAGGCTTCTTTAGGATTTTGTTTGTCGATGATGACATTTTGGAGAAATTCTTTGCCTTGTGTCAGTGCCGCATCTTTCAAGGCGTGCAATCCGCGTGTCACCATTGGTTTCAACACCGGGGCCACCTAACGAAAGGCCGATTTTAACATATCTCCTAAACCGTGTCCTCGCTGTCGAGCAACCCCTCGGTACACTGGACACATGACTTACGATTCGTGAGAGAACCGTTTTCGAAAATGGAGTTTCACCGTGACTTTTCCTTTGGTGAATGAAATATTTTATCCCAGATCTCCTTTTATAGCAATGTTGACCGTGTCCAAATACGACTTGCTGACAGGCAAATAGTGAGGATGTACAAATTCGCGGTGAACGTGGTAAGTGTTTCCATCTTCCTCGTCAGTGACCGTGGCAGAATC
Source organism: Sinohyriopsis cumingii (assembly GCA_028554795.2). Classification (NCBI taxonomy): domain Eukaryota; kingdom Metazoa; phylum Mollusca; class Bivalvia; order Unionida; family Unionidae; genus Sinohyriopsis; species Sinohyriopsis cumingii. The sequence goes on from CM068838.1 coordinate 61,726,736, forward strand.
CACTTTGAAAGGAATGACGCGCAGTAACGGCACAGAGGTGTGTCCCACCACGTTATACTCCACCACATCGGAGTAGACAAACATCAAATTCAGTCCTTGGTTCAGTTCAACCGGGGCACGAAATAACTTGCTAAAAGACTCGTTGTCGTAAATGACTGGCAATTCGTTTTTCTTCATTATGGCCTTTCTCATGTCCATGTCTCCGCCCAATATGTCAAACAATTCAGGACAAAATAAAATGGACACGATTTTACTCCCGTCAAATTTCATCAAGAAGCGACGAGCTGCTTTGTGGTATTCCATGGTGACACTTTTTTGACACTTTCCAAAGCTTTCAGAAACACGACATTAAACCTGGAGGCTATGGTGCTCACCAAATGTTGACCACTAAAATAATAGCCTGGGGGAACGAACAAGTGATAGGTGGTGTACTTTTGATTTTTTGTGCCAGGGGTTTTCTTGTCATATTTGCCATGGGTATCCAAGTACTGTTGCAATTGTTCGTCATGAACTTCCACATCAAAAAGTGTTCTGTGTCTGTTCGAGGGGTTACTGGACGTCAGAGGCGTGTCTCCGCTCAAAATGGGGTTATTGTTGTTGTTGGAGTGGTGATTGGCACTGGCACTGGACACATTGTTCCCGTTCGAGGAGAATTTCAGGGAGGGATTGGGAAGCCGGTAACCGATGCAGCTGCTCAATAAAATGGTCCACAATTGTTTGTCTCCTTGTTGCAAACTCAAATTGGCAATGGCTGCCCCGATGACACAATACACCACGAAGATTTGGCAGAAAAAGACGATTTGCGTTTTAGGCACACGTTCTCCACACCACACCCACAAGGGTTGCTTTTGTCAATCTTGCAGAGAAGAACTAGGTGAAGGAGTGGTCGACGTAGCTGCGTCTGTGTGAAAGGGCATGATGGTCACTTCTTTTTATAGTCGATGACTTGCGAAGCGTCGATCCAAGAATCAAAACTGGGTGGATATCCTTTCCAACGTACTTTGACTTCTTTGACACGTCGTTTGCCCACTTTACGGGTTCTGCGTTCGAGAATGCTTTCGATGTCGTACACGTCGTCTTCTTTTTTGGTGACACGTTGTTACCCGGGTAAGTATAACGTTCCTTTGAGCACTTCTCCGTTCATGTCTTCCAATTTATAGACGGCAGGATGACGGCCATGCACTCGTCCAGTGACACGAAACAATTAGGTCGTCCAGTTAGTTAAGTAACCTTTGTCGAAAGTGCGTTTGGTTTTGCCAATGCGTACCCAATCTCCTACGGCCAACACTCCACTTTTCTTGGGGACAGCCCTCGTCGGGGATGTACCAAACAGGCGTTCACACACCAACACTTCGTTCTCGGGAGTCACTTCTTGCGGGGCACGTCCGATGCTTCGATGGTAGGATTGGTTGTACGCCTGTACCAGGTGTGGTAAGATGTCGATGTACTTCAGAGTGTGGTGATGCGTAAAATATTTCCACATGCGTTCTTTCAAAGTCCGTTGAAAACGCTCCACGATGCTGTCTTTGGTTTCGGGATTCTCGGTGGTAAAAAATGAATGTCACGTTTCTTTAATTCTTTTTGGAAAGCTTGGTTCAGAAATTCGGTACCTTTGTCCGTTTGCCATCGAAGAGGGTGACGACCACTTTGTTTCAACACTCGTTGCAGGGCTCGCACTAACTCGCTGCTCGATTTGGAAGTCAAGGGTACGACCCAGGCAAATTTGGAAAAGACGTCGATGACACAAAACAAATATTTGTAGCCGCGATTGTAGCTGACCAAATGAGAGACATCGGCTAAATCGGCTTGCCATTGATGATCGATGCCTTCCACTTGGGTGCGACTTCTGGAAAACTTGCGTCGAATCGGTTTGTATAAAGTGTAGGTAGCTTGTTCTTATAACCATCGTTGCACTTGAGGTAAACGGAGACTTTTCAGTTGCGTTTTGGCAGCACGATACAATTTTTGAACTCCTCCGTAACCTGCAGGATGGGATGGGTTGTAGTAAATGCTGGCTAACACTTTTTCCATTTTGTTTGTTAATAAGGCATCCACTCTTGGAGGATGCTACTCTTTTTCTTGTAGGGTATTCTCTTGGTTTGTAATGCTTTGCGTGTGCGACCAGCGATAGGTGTCGAAGAGGAGGATGTCTGAACAGGGGATATCGGTTCTTGTTTCACTTCTGTCTTCACCTTCTTTTTCTCTTCTGATGAAGAAAGGGTGGTCATCCTCTATTTAATCGATCCAATTCTGGAGGTAGGTGCTCTTGTTAACTTGCGTACTTTTTCTGGTGGAGTTTGAAACCCTTCTTCTTCTTCTCCTTTTTCTGTCTTGGTCACTGGTAGTGGTGGTGGCGGTGCTGGACTTTTCATCAAGATCTTAAAATCTTTCAGAGTGGGTAGAGCTGTTTCGTCTAAAGCTTTCTGGTGAAAGAGTTGTAGTCGTTGCAAGAGTTGACCGTACTTTTGCGATTTTTCTGTTTCGGACAAATCTTGGCGATCCATCAAGGACTGCAATTCGTGTTGTAACGGGGACATTTCGCTCAAATTGGGATTGGGAGGTAAATGCGAGGTGTGTTGTTCTTGCCAACGATGGTATTCCATCCATCGTTTGTAAGGCACTAAAGCTAGTTTTCGTCCTTCCATGGGGTTGTCAAGGGTCGATTCTGAGATCTTGGGACTTCAGAGGGCCTTTGTATCTTGCTCCCACCAGTCCTCCCAACATGGTTCCCAAGACTCCTTTCAGCAAGTGGCCTAACAAGAGGGGTAAAATACCTCCACGTTGGACCAACATCTTCTTCTTTCGACGAAGGGGAATTTTCTTTTGAACCATTTGGCGACGACCGTGACGATGTTTGCCTAAGCATTGTTTTTGGTGTTTGGATAAAGGGATCGTATCTTTCAAGACGTTCAAACAACATTCGCACATGGTATCAATGACCTCTTTGGAGGCTGTTTGAATGAGTTTTTTTCGTAGGGGCGGAGAAGCTTTGGACAGGACAGATACCATGTCCCCAAGTTTGACTAAACGTGGAGGCAGTCCGTTCCTTTTCTTTCCTTGGGGTTGTTTAGAAGAGGGATGTTTTCTGGAGGGTGACATCAGGAGCACCAAAAACACTGATACCCCTACTTGGTCACAGACCTTTTTTATACTGGAACGCGTCGCCACTGATTGTCTTTACGTCGTATCAACTTCAGGACAGGCATGACACGTCGTGCAGGGGTACGCAACGGACTAAATCGAGCCAGTTCTTGCTTGGACAAATCCAGTAAACTTTGTAACATGCCCGATCTTTCTTGGACTTTGATTTTGGGAGAAGGTACTTTGTGAGCAGCAGCCACTGTCACTAAATTGGAGGGTCCTGCCACTGGGGAAGTTCTTGGGGTCATCAACGGAGAAGTTCTTGGTGTGATCAACGTCTCCAAGTACTCTTCAGTTCTTGGTGTCATCAACGGAGAAGTGGATGAACGTGAGGCTGCCGGAGACGCGGTCACCGCCGTGGCAGGTCGTGGTTTGCGAGTGTAAGGTTGCGTCCTGGCCGAAGTGCCTCTCTTGCGACTAGTTTTCTTCTGTGGACTTTTCTTTTTCTGGGGACTTTTTCTCTGTTTCTTTTTCTGGGGGCTTCTTTTCTTTTTCTGGGGTGGTGTCTGGTAAGAGGAGGGTCCCGCCACTGGAGAAGTTCTCCTTGGGGACCTGGTCTTTTTCTTCTTCTTGGAGCCTCGTTTGACTTTTTTTCTTGGGGAGAACTTTGGGGACATTAGGATCCCATCTTAAGAGAGAGCGAATGATGACCCCTCCTAGAGTACCGCTCCCTCCAGGTTTCAAAATGATTTGTTTTTTGGTTTGAGTGTCGATGTGGGTTCGGCCAATTGGGTCAAAGCGACTTTGTTTCGATCAAAAAAGCGTTTGGTTTGATGAGGAATCTGAATGATCCTTTGGAGTAATTGACGTGCAGTCACCGTGAACCATCGTAAGACTTCTTTGAGACTAGCTTCTAAGACACGAGCTCGTGTTTGTGGATTTTTTTCTCGACTGATGCCATACAAGGCACGAATCAATTTGACGGAAAGATGCGACTGAAGGGACGTCATGTTCAAAATGTCTGTGAGACAGACGAAAAGGGTCTGAGGTTTTTATAGATTTTTTTTGTGGAATGAAGTTAAGTGGAGGACGGAGACGTGTACAGGACAGGCCCTCCGTCTTGGCACCAGTGGTGAAACAAGTGGGTACGAAATCGCAAATCATCGGGAGTTGTAGGTTTCAAATCGACGAGTAAATAGGCGTGTGGAGTTTGAGTGGTATCGTCGTACGCCTGAGTCAGCTAAGGTGTCCCTAACTGTTTGGCTAAGACTTGCACTTGCGATTTATCTCGAGGGCTTTTAAACAAGACCACGTAATGCGCATTGAGGCTGATGGTGCGATGGGCTTTACTTTGTTGAAACAAATTTTGAGTGATGTAAACGACACTGGCATTACGATGATGCCCTTTGCGCGTGAACCACAGTTTAATTTCTTCTTCGTCTTCTCCTAACATGTCGTCAAAAATGACCAAATGGGTTTGACAGGAGTCAGAGACGATTAAGGCGTCTTCTTTAGGAATGCCTTCCACAAACACGATGGAATCGCCTTGACTTTCTCGCAAGAGGCTGTACGCCGATTGCCACTCTTTGTAACACCACACGATTCGTTGAGGGGGTCGATCGATCAAATGATGTTTATGTTCGATCAAGCGTTTGACGAATTCGGTTTTGCCTGAACCGCTAGGTCCAGCAATGAGCATGTTAAAGGGATGGCGAAGATACAAAGCCTCCCAAATGGCACGATCTAAGTGTTCGTCGATGACTTTGACAGTGGAGGAAGAGGGAGCAGAGACAGCAGAGGTAGCCATAGTGTTAGGAATGTCACTTGTGACACGAAAACAAACAAGACGAGAGTTTATATACTTTTTTCAGGACACGTTTATTGAATGTTTTAAACATGAATACGAAAGACAAAAATTCATAAAAGCCAAAGGCTTAAGTACAACGATAAAAAGCACATGATAACCATCAACGTGGAATAAACACAAGTGTCTGTACAACATGTTTTGGGTAATGTTCTGACCAGTTCTATAGGGGGTAAGGTCACACAAGTGTCCTCCCGAAAGGGTCTTTCAGGGATGTCCACGACAGTCCTGTCCTGGGTGACGGGCTCTTCTGGTACTGTCACTAACACAGGTTGAAACGTCGCAAGGCTCACAATCGCATTCCACTTCAGAAGCCCCAAACTTGAATTGTGCCTTTCTAAACTTGTTTTGTGTGTCTCTGAAAGTATTCATCTTGTTCACTTGGTCTTGGTAGTCACAATGAACTATCGATCTTGCCAAGGGTTCCTTTTTATATACAGACCAATACCGACGTGTCCATACGGTAAGGTGAAATAATTGGGAAGTCGCACTCGTTTCTGGTACACGATTTGATAGACTTTTTCCAAGGGTCGACTGACGATGTGGTGAGTGGGTAAACGTACAATCTTGTTGGGTTGATAGGTGGTCACTTTAAAGTGTTCATCTCCTCCAGATTGCATGGCTTCTTTCAATACCCCAAAGTTGACCACACGACTGGTACGATAATTCAGAGTCAATCCTTTCACTTTCCACTTCGTGTGCACTTCTCCTTGTTTGTCCCGGTATTCGTAGCCGTAATTTTTGGGACCGCCACTGACGAAACTTAGAATCTTGTTGTCGGTATGCTCGTCTGTCCAGGTTCCTAAACGGTCTCCTTCGATGTCAGGGTGCTGTTGACTCGGGTGATGGATGTAAATGCAACTGTCCGTGTCAAAGTACAGGACGCGTTCCCCTAACAGTTCTAAAGCTTCGTACAATTTTAAGCGAGCATGAGCTGTGACGTAAGCCGCAATGATGACATTTCCAAAAGGGTCGTCTTGTACAAAGTCCAGATCTTCTTCGTAATTGACCAGGATCAAATCCTCGCGAACGAGTCCACGTGTTTCATGAATTTGGTTTTGTCGTGAATCATCTGAAAGTAGCGGGAAGGTTCTGTCAAATACTCCGTCTTGGGTAAACACTGACGTTGTGCCATTTTACCCCACAAGCAATTTAACATCACTTTGGCAAACGGTCGCCTGCCTTCGTTTTTCTCGATGTGATCTAAAGTAATGCCTTCTTGTGCCCAGTATTTCTCTTTGAATGTCTTTTGGTCTTCGGGAGTGTGACACCAGGAAGGATAGCCACTGGCTTCTTGTTTCAGTTTCAAAAAGGCATCCACGTAGTCTGCGAAAATGCCTTTCTGAGTGGGGTCACCCTTGTGGTATTGTTCTGTCTTGGGAAAGTGACAAATTTCGTACACTTCTAACAGCTGATATCCCATGTCAAGAGCTTTGAACAATTCTACGCTGGCCCACGTCCCCGTCAAGGCGCGTTCTTCCTGGGTGTGCTGGCAAGGTTGATCTTGGTTGCACGATTCGGCACAAGTACGGCACAAAAGAAACATCACTTTGCCTTGACAATGGTGAGGTAACACGGGATGGTACAAGTCCGTGGGAGGCAAAACTTTGCACTTGATCAAGCCTTCGTATTGTCGAATATTTTTCAGGTCGATGTGTTCCGTAACAATTGCGGGTGCCCTGCAGGAAAGCGACAATATTTGCACACGTAGGGATACAGCGAACACACGTCCAAGTATTTGATTTCTTCTCCTTTCTCTTCGTCGGCTTGGTACAGCAAACAGGTGGCATTGGTCCTTCCTCCGTACAAACTATCCCTCGGGTTCAGCGGATCCATGAACTGGTAACTTTCCACGAGGCGTTTAAATTCGGGATCGGTTTTCAAACGGTGATCGTACTCGTGTTCCCACATTTCCACCACTTGGTATCCTTCCTGTTCTAACTTTAGGCGTCGCTGATAAGTGGCCTGGTACAAGTCTTCCATGGTTCGTTGTAAAAAATGATTTTTAGTGCCTCGGTCAGGGTAACAGACGGGACATCCGTGAAATAAGCAACCGTTAAACTCGTACACGATCTTGGGGTTTTCTAAGTCCCAGCCATCGACCGAATGCGTTGCGATGCTCTTTTCGCCTCCTCCGTTGCGGACATGCTGAATCCATTTGTCTTCCTTGTCGCACAAGTAATGTAACCAGCGTAGGGCTTTGACCGAGTATTGACGTTTGACATAGTTGGTCGTTTGAGGACTGATGACAGCCACAGTTTTTCAGGCATGAATCGTTGCCGGTACACTAAGGAACATGCTTTGGCAATGGTGCAAGCTTCTTTCAAAGGATCGACCCCTCCGTGTTCCATGAACAGTTCTCGAAATTTTCCACAGCAACGTCGTAAAATGTCCACGTCGGAACGACAATACTTTGACATTTCTTCCTGAAAGTCGAAAGGGTCCGAGGCGTGAGCCTTGTACCAACCGTAGAAAGCTTCTCGTTGTTCGGTACGCATGTTGTCGGGGTCGTAATAGTGAGTTTCAGGTAAATGGGGTAGAACGGCGTGTTGATTGGCTTCCGTATTGAAAAAGTGTGGAAAGTACCCTTTAGCCATTTCTGTCATTCCAAACGTTTTAGGCATTCGGCTCAAAGGCATGGCCAAGTAACTCATCGAATCTTTAAACTGTACTTGGCCCACTTGCATGAAAATGATTTTGGCTCCGTTCAAAGTGACTTTAGGACGCTCGGTGCCTTGTTGCGTATAGTATCTCAAAAGAAACTGTCCATCGTATCCGGAGAAATTGTGAGCCATCACTGTGGCATGACGATCACAATCTCCGTAACGTTCGATGCCCTCTTGGCTCCACGTCTTGTCGATGGGGTCTAAGACCCATTGTGCAAAATCGGCTAACGTGTTCGGTCATCGAAAGATTTTTTCACGCCCTCCGGGAATCTTGCTGCAGTGAGGGCAATGACTGAAGATAGGTTCCTGAATGCACTTCTCGCACACTCAATGAGCCACGAAGAAATTAGGAATGTGAATACCGGTCTCTTGCATGCATTCGAAATCAAAAAAGATGAAATTGCCTTTCTTCTTGTGACCGTCCTCTTTCTCTGGTGGGGGTTGGTATTTTTGGACGTAGCATTGGTGTTCCAAGTCCACGATGTGGTGACAAATGTGACATTTTTTCTTTCCTGAACATACGTGTGCCTTGGCACTGTTGGTACGTATGCCTTGTCCACACATAGGGCACAATCGCAGCAGTTGACAAGCACATTTCTGCTGTGAACCTTGCGTCTTGAGATGTTGCTGGTAACAGGCAGGGCTGACAAACGTGCGTAGACAAGCTGGACAATGCACTGGTCCTTCGCTTTGACAGGGTGGAGAGGCCAAACATCCTGAGCATTTCGATCCGCAATGCTTGTGTTGCTCTCGATTGTTATAACCATAGTCACATTTCTCACAGTAATAACCGTATCCCAGGAATGCAGTGATACTGGTATTGGTATCGAAATGGTCATCGTGATAATAGACATGAATGTATTTTCCGTCCTTAAAGTCTTTCCCTCGAAACAACAGAGAATCGCGCACTTATTAAGGGTACACTTTCAAGGTGTATCGTGAAGCTAGGACATCTTGCAATTTTTGCATTCCAGGAATGCCACAGGGTTTGTCTTTGGGCAAGTCGGCTTGTTGCAACAGGAGTTCTGCTTCACTTCGTTGTTTGGCTCGGTCCGATTTTTGAATAGTTTTCCGGGCTCTTTTCCATTCTACCGTGTCGTTTTTGTTGGCGTAGGTTCGTCCCACCACGATAGCCCTGGCTAAACACATCTGGTCTTGAGGGTTGTGAATTCGGACGAGACTTGTTTTGGTGCTGCGAAGCTCGTCCACCAATAACATCTTTTTGCGTCCTGTCCCTTGAGGAGGAGAGACGTGGGTCATGTCCAGTGTGGCTTTTCCATCGGTAATGTCAAACTGGTCATTGGATTGTTGCACGTGTTGAATTTTGTCCATGACTTTGGAAGCGGTCAATTCTGCAGGGGTGCTAAACTCGATCCAAACAGGGGATTTCAAACCGTCGTGTTGTATGGAGAGTCTCCAACGATCGTCTTCTTTGGGTTGACATTGTCGCTTGAGTGTGGTGAGCAAAGAATCCCACACCCCGGTGATGAACCCTTCTGCTTTCTCTAACGGTACTTCAGCCTTGAAATCTTTAAACTTCACCGTGCATTTGTAAGCCGTGGTTCTAAATTTTCTAGAGGAGCGCTTTTCTGTCTCTCGAATGGAATAGTACTTTTGAGGGTTAACTAAGGGTGGTAAACTTTGTTTAGAGGGTTTGGATTCTGGTTCACTCATGTCCTCTTCAAAATCACTGGCATGAATTTGTGCCAAGACTTCAGCTCTGGTACGAGGCGATAGATCACGTTTCTGCCTCTTACTTTCTTCTTCTTTCTTCTCGAATGAATAGGATCGTTTCATCTTGAGTGAAAAACGTCAAATGACTAAAGTTTAAACACCATGGGCTAATTTATAGTCATGGCAGACCAGCGTATATAAAAGGGTGTGTGTCTTTGTCCTTTCACTATTCATTTCACTCTCTAACCGAGCACAACGATGGAAGAGACTAGCCAAATCGAACGTTTCATCAGAGCTTTGCGAGGGGTCATTAGAAAATTCTCTTCAGACCAGCCGACGGACTACTCTCCTTCCTTTCCAGATAAAAGTGAAGATACTTGCTATATCTGTCAGAAGAAAGGGCATTGGTCTTCAGAGTGTCCAGACCGTCAAAAAAGAAAAACAAGGGTTAAAAGAGACAAAAGTCAAGATACCTGTTATTATTGTCAAGAAAAAGGACATTGGTCTCCAGATTGCCCAAAAAAGAAACAAGAGGAGTCAGAAGAAGAGAGGGATTCTTCAGAGGAAGAAGAGGAGGAAGATAACAGACAGGTGAAGAAAAAGAAACAGGAAAAGAAAAGAAGAAGGGAAGAAAGTGAGGAGGAAGAGGAGGAAAAGACTGTGACGGTGAAGAAATTTAAAAACAGAGAGACTAAACAGTGAGACAGAAGAAGTGAATGTACTTATTAAAGTGCTCTGTTGTGAATTGTGAATTGGATTGTAACTATTGATAAAAGAATACATTAATTATATAAGGTAAGTGTCTTTGAGTTTTGATTTTAAATAAGAAGCTACACTCACGCACTCATATACACGTACTATAGGGGTAAAATGGGGTTTTGTTGTTGTTTTTTTGAGTTATTGGCAATTGAAAGTCTATCTCTTTTCGAGAGAAGTGGGTGGCCCTGAAAAGGGCCTTTGGTTTTTGGTGTAGGGGTGAGTTTAAGCAATCACCTTTAACTGCCTTAAGCCTTTGCCACGGCCGAAGCCTACTTCTGATGATGATGATTGGGTTGAAATTACTAAGGGTGGTACGGTAGGCTTAGTCACAGGGTTGGTGTGTTTAGCTCGGGAAGGTCGTATTCTCTTCGGTCGTGATAAAGAAGTCTGATACATTTGTTTCAGACTTCTTAACTCCGCTTAAATGTCTAACAGTACCGTGACCGTTTGATTTTCACCCTCTTGTTTCTTTGCTGCTGCTTCTTGTTGTTGTTTTTTTTCTTACCTCTTCTTGCTGTTGTTGCTGTAAAAGAAAAGCTTGTTCCGCTTCCTTTTGTCGTTGTATAAATTTCTCCAATTCTTCTTTCTGTCTCTGCCTAAAATTCTCAACGTGTGGTAATGAAGGTGACGAAGGTTCCGGAACAAATTCTTGCGAGGTAAGAAAATCCACAAAATCCCAATGTACCTCTTCTGAAAGTAAGTCCGGGTTCCCTTGTGTAGTCTCCACTGCTGGTGTACCCCAATGGATCGTTTTCTGAGTTTCCGTCATGTTGAATCACTGTCTCGCATCGATTGACTGCACACAGGCGGTAGCAAATCTATATAGACCACGTGACGTCATAGACTGTTCTCTTCAGATTGGATGCGAGCTGACTGAATTTTGTAACGCGTGTTTGGATTGGTCAATGAACTCAATCCGTTTCAATCCTTCCTCTACCTATAAACAAACGCAGTTCACTGCATTGATTTACCTGTTCTCGTCGGCTCAGCTTGTGGACTGACGTTGAATCTTCCACCCTTGTGTCAACAATGATGTTCAGGACGGACATACCGATGTATGTCCGATCCGAATGGACAGTTGTCCATAGGACCGTCAGCAACCTATGGATACGTAGGATTTACGTGGAGAGGCAAGGATGCCTCAAAAGTGTCGTGATTTACGGTCCTACAGTGAGACGACGCCTAAGGACAAGAAGAAGTCACAGATGCCCTTCATGTTAAGGGCATATATAAACCCAAAGGCCCTTTTCAGGGCCACCCACATCTCTCGAAAAGAGATTGACTTTCAATTGCCTACCCATTTTTTATTTAATGTGTGTGTGTGTGTGTGTGTGTGTGTGTGTGTGTGTGTGTGTTCTATCCCTCTCCCCTGTTCCCTTTCCATAGACCCCTCAGGTCGGGACCTTATTAAAATAGGGTCCCGACCCTGTTCCATTTTTGTCGCTCAACAGACCCACAATCTATTCCCATGTTAAATTTACATTGTCCCCAGATTGTCCCATGATTTTTCCCCATGTTAAATTTGCATTGTCTCCAGATTGTCCCATGATTTTTCCCCATGTTAAATTTCCATTGTCTCCAGATTGTCCCAAGGGGTCCTGTAATGGTAATTCCCATTGTCTCCAGGGTATCCCCATTCACTACTGATATTCCTTACCTACACCGGACATCTCGTGCACCAGTGAGTGCGTGTGGGTCGTCTCCCACTCACCACACGTACTGTGAGACAACAATGTCTCGAAAACTGAAAATTCAGTTAGTACACGGTGTGTGCATTAAAGCGTTGGGGGACGCGGCGCTATCCCGTTCCTCCTCAAAATAATCAGCCCCCTGTGGGGACATTAAACGGTCGTGCATGCCCTAGTGGGCGAATGCGACCTAAATCCAACGAACAAACGAACATTCGCGCCATTCTACACAGAATAAAACGAAAAAGATGGCCAGCAACATGGAGAAGATGATGAAATTGCAGGAGGTGCTAGATATGCTTGGGATGTTGGGGGAAATGTCGGTGAGGGATACATATGGGTGTTATAGTGTATATCGTGTGAAGATGGAGTTCAATAATCTCAAGAAAGGCAAAGAAATAGTAAAGGAGCTGATTAAAAAGGAGAAGGAGGTAAAGGAAGATATAGGGGAGAAAGAACGAATGAGAGCATGGAATGCTAAGATTAAGCTTGCTCAATTTAAATATGTTAGCTAACTCAAATACTGTGTCAAACTACTGCATGGACGTAATTATTACATTCGGGTTCATAAGTAAGAGTTAACACACATATGATCCACTGTATGTTATATGCTTTAATTTAAAGGCTGTTATGATAGACGCTACACAGGGACTGACCCGAACCATATACAACAGTAATAAATGGCACCTTTTTTCTGTCTAGCGAATGTAGCTGAAACGGTTCTCTAACGAGTGGAGGAATTGCTTGAGCAGTAACCGGAAGTAGAATTTGAAGCGAGAAAAATGGAGAACCACGTTTTGGTTTGGATGGATGTTGTGAGAGATGGCATAAAAAGAGGCGATGTTACAATTATAGGCTTTCTTTCTGCCGTAATTGTTGTTTTAATTACTATTGGTAAGAACACAATATATGAATTTTCACGTTTCGTCTTTGATCAAATCCATAATATGCATATTCCTTGACTTCATTGTGGCCATATGGTAAAGTGTTGGTCAGTGCATAGAGGGCTGTGCACTGGATTCGTAAAACTTCAATTCACTCTGTCACTTTATCATTATCCGTCTCTTCAGCCTAGTCTCCATCACTAAATCCCTCAAATTCATCAACATTGTTTGATACATTCGTATTCACAACCACTTTCTCACTCTCACTAACGGGTCTCTTGTACACAACTCTTTCCACATCACACACCGCATATTCACAAAGATTACCAACAAGTACTCACTCGCGCTTAATCATGGCCTTTAAAGAGTCACATGTACCATCCACCACTGGTCTTATCTTGATTAAATCAATTATTGGCTTTAATTATCTTAGACAATCTGCCAAGAAATAGCAATATGTCCATTAGTACTAATATTAGCGGTGCATAGAAACACCGAAACGCCGGAACGCAATAGAAACACCGAAACGCAATATCGTATGTATCATAGCTGGAAATTGTGAATAAAGGTGTGCATATTATTATTAACGTTTGCGTTTATAGTGCACTAAAAATGAAAATTGTTGAATTATTTACATTATTCATTAAGTTTTGATTGTGAAATTCATAGTTACCATATAGCAATCAACACATTTTCCAAATAAATGCAATTAATGACCATTTGGCATTCGTAAGCACAAAAGGTCAAAATGATTAAGGCCTGCTGAACCATAGTCTTTATAGTCCGTATAAATTTATAACAGAAATATTATTGATTCACTTTACTTCGCTACGTAATGTAGCATACTGGAAGTAGACTCAAGAATGGCAACATCTGTGTTGATTAAACCGTCCACGTATGTGACCCACTTTGGTTGACGTTTTAATACTGTGTAGTTCCTGTCAAATTTTTTTAACAGTTAATTTTGAACAAAGTTTTTAAAAAAAGAAATGTATAATGTAAAAATGATGTATAATTTTAATTCGCTACTTTTTTACATTAGTCAGAACGAACACCAATTTCTTTACATAAATTTATAGATGCATGCAAATATATACAAATAATAACAAATTATACAGACTTTGTCTAACTTTTCGGTGTTTTTAGGACCGACATGCAACTGACGCTATGGATCTACAACAGGGAAAGTGGCCGCTTTATATTCATCAATTACTCAATAAAAACTATAGCACCAAAGATATATTTAATGGGTATATTTGAGTATACTCGAGTGTATTTGAGTAAAAAGATGTGCAATACAAGTGCACATGATTAGCTGATTAAATACGTAAGATAGTGTATTGAACTCCAATGGCTACTGGTTAAATAATCTTTATTTCAATGCAGGAACGCAAGAATGAATGATGGCTGATTTTTGAAGGTTGAATTTCCATGATTAGTAGAAGAAAGCAAAAATAATATAGGATTTATCAAACAGTCATTTTTGTACCACGTGGAAGACACGCTTTTCATGTTGGTTTTGTCTCGCTCTCTCTCTCTCTATATATATATATATATATATATATATATATATATATATATATATATATATATATATATATATGATAATAAGAAAAGTGTAATTATTAATAACCGCACTATAATAATCAACTTAAGAAATCAGTATTAATGTTTGCTTATTATTAATAGCTAAAGTATTAAACTCGTGTATAAATTACAATACAAGCTGTTAATATTAAATTCTGTTACTTTACGAACTCTCCAAAATGTGCAGTTTCCAGCTTTTTTTAGTTTGATGTTGCATCACTTGCAGAAAATAAAGTACATATTAATTTATTATATAACTAATATTAAATGTCACAGATATGAATTATACATTTACACCAATATACACAATGATATATACGATAAAAATGAAGTGCGTTCCGGTGTTTCTATGCACCCTTAATATTAGTACCCCTACTCCAACCTCGTGGACGGGGTACTAACATGAGCACATATGTGTCAATGGATCAAGCTGGGTGTGAATCCCACCCAGCACTCTGTTAGCCTAATATCAACAATTTAAACATATTCCTTGCATATAATGCAATAAATTGAGTAGTCCTCTTATTTAATACCGGAAGTATCACAAGTCATTGTAGAAATAGTTGTAAAATCTCGTTTACCTTTTTTATCCGATATTTTCAGTTAGATCATCTGTCATATTAGTTCAAATAATGATTACTTCCATTCTCAGCCTCGTTTGTTTGTGTGCCTTATAAGGACGTTGAGGCCTTATTTGGAAATGTAAACAAATCGTAGTAAAAATATGGCAAGGTTTGAGTCAGAAATTCTACACATTAAAAGTAAATACGGTTTATCGGCAACTTTGAAATTCCACCAAGGAGCTATTATTTGCCACTTGATTGATAATAACATATTGTAGAATATCCAAGTATGGTCTGGAAAGCCTTTCATAAAAAAGGGGTCACGGCGAGAGTCTCGCGTTATCTGTCATGCTGGACACGGTGAGGTTAGTGTAACTATGCTAATTTATTTTATCGTGTAAGGGTTTAATAAATTCAATATAAGCCAAACTTCTTTCACAACATGATTATACTTATCTAGTAGATTTCTACACTATTGTTTTTCTGACTTAGTGATGATTTTTTTTGCTCCATTACATGATATGGGATCAGTTCGTAGCCTCAACCACAACAAATTAAGCTGAGGCTATGACGTCGTAGCTATATGTCCATGAGCATTTGGTGATGGCTATGAAACAAAACTGACTGACTTTGTTGAACAGACCACTTGCTGTGGGATTTCTGGTAGCCTTATTACTCAAAGTAATGCAGAGGGCTGGATATGTTCGATAAATCACTTCTACCGCACTGAATGGAACTCATCATGCTTCAGTTGAGGCAGTCAAAGTAAATGCTGTATTTCTTTAAGTCTGTTACTTCTTATAGCGGAATTACTGAAATAGTAGAAGATGCTGAATACTGTGTTAGAAAACTTCTAACAATGGAAAAGCTCTGGAGGCCTGTGAAGCACAGTACTGCACAGTACAGACCCACAAGACAAAACTACCTTAACTGCAACACATCACCGTTCTTCCTACCGGTCATGACACTGGCACCATCAGTACCTATCCTGATCATCTTTTTAATATCTAGTTCATTCTCCTTCAGCCCCTCACTTACTTTAATTACTATTGCCTCAGCATTGATAGTCCCTCCATGAATTTCACAGTTGCTCAATAAGCATAATTTCAAACAAAAATCTTGGAAGTACTGAATGTACATAAGTAGTCTGTTTGAGTTTCCTATATCAGTGCTTTCGTCTATCATAACTGCAAAGTCGCCTGACTCTTGAACTTGTTGAACTTTATCCTAGAAAATAACAGATGCAGTTGCACTCTTAAATTCCATTACACTTTGATGGCTAGTATACAAAGTCTAACTTTTATGCAGTGTGATGCCCAGAGATTCTCTCAACCCCCACAACACAAGGAAATTTTTCCTTTGGCAGCTTGCATTTGGCTAAAAAGTACGCACATTTCATAAAGCCTATAAGCGCATCTGTATCCTTGGAAATTTTTTCATTGGTTTCTGATGCTTTAATTTACAGTTTCTTATTAAAGGTTTTCATCTTAGGAAGGGTGTTTTCATCCTCATCTGGAAGCTTACGGTCATGTCCAGGCAACCCACCACTTAGCCATATGTTCAGAAACATTCATAAAGTCCAAAATGTTTAAAACATAGAATCACAGTGTTTGAAGTCCAAATGCATTCAGTGTTACATACTACAAAGAAAATGCTCTTTTTACCAATAACTGATAATATTTGTCGATATATATGCACAACAGATTTTGAATAATTTATTGGATAGCTTGCCATCAATGCTACAGACGGACAAATTATTTATGCAACTCGATCACAAACGGACAAAGGTTGAGAAAAGATATAAAGAAAGATAATTTGAAAACATGCCTTGTTTACCGGTGAAGCCACATCTGATTGTTACTCACTGTACATGAATCAATTGATGCATTGCGAGTGTCCAGCTACTTGCCAACTGATTATCAAGCCCATGTATTTAATGGTCAATCAGCTATTCCAACACACCTGTGAATGTGTAGGGGTTTCCTTTGTTGGCAATATTTGTTAAGGCTGCACTGTATTTCATCAGGAGTTACAACCGGGTCAAGTAGACAGGGGCAAGGGAGCATCTCAGAAGCAATAAACTACTTTCACGCAATGAAAATCGGAAAAAATAAAAGGACAAAATCATTTTCACTTTTCTTATAGAAGAAGACAAAGTTTATGTTTTTTTGCAACTTATTGCCCACTTCACCTGGTAGAGTACCCCCTGAGACACCTTCCTTGATATTTGGTTTTTACGTCGCCTTTCTACTGCCAAAATAACTGCAATGTGTAGCATGTTCCAAGGTCAGTTAACACTGGGACAAGAAGTCAGATTTTTTCGGAATATTTTACACTTGGCAGCCCATGTCAGTGCTTTTCTGCAGAATAAAGGCATATTACTTTTGTCAGACTTTACTTGATCTGATGTCTTTCTTCTAATAGATTCAAATTCTGACAGAAGCAAAATAAGATGTTTTCAAGTTAAGTTGATCTACAAGTCAGTTGGCTGGAATGCGATGGAAGCGGGGAATGCGAAAATTAGTTAAAATGATGATAATTATCTCAAACTAAATGAAGGAATCTAAACACTTTGTTCAGTATTACTATATTTTTATTTATTTCCTTAAAGAAACTTACTTCAACTTAAAAACCACTTCGGTGGCCTAGTGGTTAGAGCATCCGCCTCGGATACGGGAGGTTGTGGGTTTGATCCCCGGCCGAGTCATACCAAAGACTTACAAAAATGGTACTAACAGCTTCCTCAGTTGACGCTCAGCATTAAGATGTTAGTGTTAGGACTGGTTGGCCTGGTGTCAGGATAATGTGACTGGGTGGGACATCATGCTACATGTCTGCAGCATGATGCCCCAGTGCTAGTCATCACTATAAACTGCCACACTGCAGACATCGTAGCAGTATGACTGAAAAATTGCTAAAGCTACATTAAAAATCCAAATCACTCACATACATTTCAACTTAAAAGTGAACAATCTTGATATTATGTAATAATCCATGGGACTGCCTATTTGGTAGGGGCCTTCAGGTAGCCAAGTGGTCAGAGGCACTTGCCTTTATAGATCACTAATATCTCATCTCTGTCCACATGTGTTCGAGTTTCAGGTCAGCTTGGTGTGAGTATTTAAGAAAGCTTTCCAGTAACTTGCCATGGGTTGGTGGAGTTTTTTCACCATCAAACATATCTTATCATGTACTAAATAGTGGCTCTAAAACCCACAGAACCAGACCAAACTTATTTGGTAGTTGGTTTACCCTGTATGCAAGGCACATTTTTCCGACCCTGTTAGACTCCTATCAGAATTTTTTATCAGAATTATTTTTATAATGCATTGTCGTTTATGTTGGTCAACAAGGTGCAAATTGCCTCTTTATAATTATTATTGTATGAGTTATTGTATCTTAATCAATATAACTGGACTGTTTACATGATACAGCTTGGATCTTTTACTTTAAGCAGCATAAGTTCATGCTCTCTCTCTCTCTCTCTCTCTCTCTCTCTATATATATATATATATATATATATATATATATCTAATAAACTGACTACAAACAGTGCAAAACTAGTATCAAGCTAGCCTAAGACAAGACAAACAAATAAAACAGACAAACCATTGTCTGTGTAAAACTTTACATGACTGACTTGTTGCAGATGCTGAAAGATCTTGGTCATGAAAGTTTTACAAAGATCGTCAGCATCTGCAACAATTCATAGTCATGTAAAGTTTTACAAAGACAGTGGTTTGTCTGTTTTATTTGTTTGTCTTGTCTGTATTTTGTATTTGCTTTTGAAAAAGACTCATTAAGAGTTGAAAGCGCTTAGGCTAGCTAGATATTAGTTTTGCACCGTTCGTAGTCAGTTTATTGTATTTATCTTAATCAGTCCCTGACAAATGTGATCCCTTGCTGGATCCAGTGCACTTGAAAGGACTGTTATTCACCATATGAATTGTATTTTTTATTATATATATATATATATATATATATATATATATATATATATATATATATATATATATATTGTAGTTTTCTTTGCCTTTATGAGAAGAGGCATTAAAAGGAGAGGCATCTTGATCCTGGGAACATGTGATGCTGGAAAAACCCTTCTCTTTTCAAGAGTAAGTCCCATTAAGTTAAAAGAGTAATGATTAAATAGATTTAATGTTATTTCACATTAGAGGTAATAAGCTGAGTACAGTTATTTTGCCTTGAATGTTGATATTCTTAGAGATTTTATCTTAAATGTTCATTTTAGATTTTAAAATAAATGGATTTTTCTCCTTCCTGGAAAGAATATTTTAATCAGTTAATATCAATACTGTCCCCTGCCTTTTTTAAAGAAATGTTTGGGATATGGTGCTTGGGTTTTTGTCCATCTATCAGACTTTTTGCTGTTTAAATTTAAAGCTGTTTGACATTAATCAATTATATGTAAACATCGTTAGATATTGTGTAATGTACAACACAGGGTGCTATCTAAAGGGTTGAGGTTCTGTATTGTATTTTTTCCATCACCATATTTTTGCCGCTCCTTAACTTTACAGCAGTTTGAATTTAAGGGATGCAGTTTGGTTTACACTTGTCATCATTAGCAATTGTGTTTTGTGTCACATTAAGGGTACCAATCTCAAGGTCATTGTAATGGTGTGCTGATTTGTTTTCTTCTTCTTTTTTAAGGTCCTTTCCACTCTAAAATTTTAGACTGATTTGAGATGCAGAAAGGAAATTTCATATTTCTATATATCATCACAAAAAGATTTGTTACATACCACATTTAGGGTCCTATCTTAAAGGTCAGAATCACAGGTCAATATTTTAAATGTAAGTAATATTTGTCCATCTGCTTTCAGACTTAGAGCTGTTTAAGATAGAAAGATGAAGGTTGAGATATTTATATATTGTCACTGGAAGATGTATTACATTGCACATTTGAGGTTTTATCCTTAAGGTCATATATCAGTATTTTAAACTTTGCATTGTATCATATCAAGCTTGGTAGCATTTCTTGTATCATATGCCAGTCAAGGTTATATATTCAAGGTTAAGGTCACTGATACGTGTAATGTACCACGTTCTGCACATTTCTGCTAAATCCCATCCAGATCAAATGATGCAACTTGGTTCCTTTCCAGTGTGCACCTTACAGCTTTGTATTAAAGATTACAGCATGCTTTATTATTTCTTGTTTTATGCTTAGGGAAGGGTCAGAGAGTTCACCTGTGGTGGATGGTGTATATCAAGAGAGATGCAAAGAGTGCAAATTCACTGCTATGAAAACAGACAAGAAACTGTAAATTGCATATTGGCAAGTAATGGTGAAATGATTCATCGATATATCGATGCATCAATACTTTTAGTGAAAAAATACACATATCGATATAAGAGATGGAGAATTGATACAAAATGATACTTTGCATTCATGTTATTTTAGTCTTCAGCAGTCATGAGTAATTATTAGTTGCCTTGTTATTCTGTAAAAATAATAATCCATCTGTAACAGGATTTGCAATCACAGGCACTCCTTTTATTAGTAACAACGAAAAAGACTATTTGAGAATACCCATTCGCCATCTACTGGTTAACACAAAGTTACAAGGTTCATAATCTGACCCTCTCCCCTTTCCTTGCTAATTATCTTAAACCAGAAGTATGTTCAGCATATACTATACATTCCAAACGTGTTCCACATGTATAATGAAGCACTTTACAGATCATTTAATAACCACTTTCACACAAAGTTTCTATCCTGACTCCTTTGGACGATTTGAAAGCTATGCTACCAGTTTGTTGCACGGTGAACATTGAATTCTCATTTGTGGTTATTGTTTGTTCCAGTCCAGGTCAAACAATAACCGCCAAATAGAAATCAATGTTGCTTATTTTCAGCGTGGCAAACAGGAAGTATTGGCAGAGCAACATTGTTCACAGAAAAGTAATTAGATATGTCAAGTACTTATGCAGAGATGCTGTCAGGGTGTGCCATTGCACAAACTGTGCAAAATTTGTATGAATTCACATGCTTGAAGAACAGTCAGATGTGAGAACTCCCACAGATTCATTGATAGTCCCACATATAAAAATGTGTTCAGCGAAGTATACAATTTTTATTTAACTATTCTTGTTGTGACATCTGTTTTTCGGATAGCAACTGTTCCACATCTGGTTTCTTCAGGTGTGACATGAATGGTTGTGAAACTAAATTTGATTAGTGCAGGGTGCCCAGGAATAAGCATTATGGTGTAGAGTGAAACCATTCTTGAAGAAAGTTTTACAAATGCGTGTTTAAAATATGGGCTAGCTAATAAACCCAAAATATCTGCTTCTGTCATGGTTCATTATTATTTCATTCAGCAAATACTGATGATGACAATAATTTTTAAAGTTATAAAGTATATCAGATTATTGGAGCTGGTAAAGGGTTAATAGAGATACAAGCGAATTTTAGTCCAAAATGGTGTTAAATACCAGTTATATGGTATTTCAAAATTAAATGTACAAAGGCCATAATATTGAGCCTAATTTAAATACAGACAATTTAAAAGTATAATGCAGTTTTCATTTCTTTTAATCAATCAGTTTTGCCCTGTGGATCATATGATACAAAACCATATACATGTATCCATTTCAAGGTTAAGTTTAATAAAATAAGGGTAAAAAATGAAATTAAGAAGTAAAGATATTTATTTTAGTATCTCTGTCTGCACAAGCATTGATGGACCAAATACCCTTATACAGCATTATGGAACAGATAAGAAATTTGGCATAGTCGTCAGTAAATTATTGATTTAACAAAGGAAGTTTATGCCAGTGAAAAATCCTATTTTGGAGCAGATGTATCCGAAAAATACTATCTGTGAGTTATGGAGGATTGTACATAACAGTCACAAAGATCAGTTTCCCAATATATTCAAGTTGACAAACCTAACTATGTATATGCCCATTCAGAAGGAAGCACAGAACAATATTGATATAAAGAAAAGGAGCAGAGTATGCTCAGAAATAATTAACAGATTAATGCTTATACAAGTAGAGGTGATATCTGCCCAAGATGTTGATTTCAGTAGAGCTCAAAGAAAGTGGAGCAGGAAGAGAGACATATATTGAAGTTTAGATAAATATTGACCTTTGACTGTTTCTTCTTCCCCCTCCTTTTTTCTTTGATAAAGAGGGAGATCTACCTTAAGATAAAACCCTGTCAACACTCCTTAAATTGTACATGGGAAACAAATATGGAATTTCTCTTTTTTATGCAGAGATATTTAACCAGTGAATGAAGGGGCTGATGGAATAAATGAAATTAGCATAGATTGAACTATAGGGCAGATTTTAAGCTGCTCAAGTTTATCACCTTGTGTAAGTTTAAAAAAAATTGTAGAATAGGACTGGGTGTAGTCAATAGTTTTCCTTTCTTCTCTAACTAATACAAGTGCATGTGACCCTTTACTCAAAAGTAAAATGTGGTAGATTTTATTGGTATTTAACCTTATTCCTGTGCCCAAATTTGTTTTAGATGAAATTTTCTTCTCACGAGGAAATTGCAGTATTTCTTCTGTTTTGAAGATAACATTGTAATATCTTCCATGTGTAACTGCGACACGAAATTGGTAATAAGATGTTTTCAAATCATTCACGTTGTACAAAACAGAGGGAGTTAAATGGAGCCACACTTGGATGACCTAAAATGTTGGATAAAACTCAATGCAACCAACAGGTAGTCTGTTTGAAAGTATTGTTATCTTATCATCAATGAGAGTTGCATATAAATATATCATAATGATATGTCTATCTATTTTCTGCATACTGGAAATAGGAGCAGAATTACAGTATACATAAGGGGGCACCATATACCTTCCAAAGATGGAAAGAACATTCAAGTTCACATTTTTATCAGTATGCATTGTATCACAGGCTGCGTATCGTGAATCATATCAGTATTTGGCACAGGTTTATTGTTTCACCCCTATTGTTTGGCCTTAGCATGCATTCGTTCATTTGCTAATTGATGAGTAATTTTGCCACCTGTATTTTTCTGCTGTTGAAGATACATGTGTAAAATAACAATCTAATTTCAGATCATGGGTCATATTGAGAAATTGTTCAGTTACGAAAAGAGCTGTATTTTTGTTTATCACAAGTTTATTAATTTTTGTAATTAATGGCAGAGGTCCAAAAACACTAATAATTAAATAATTATGATTGTTGAGTATTTGGAAGTTTTATAGTTGGACATTGGCCTTCAATAAATTTATCTATTTTCAGCTGGTAAACAAAGTTTATAAGCAGTCTTACACATCTATTTCTCCAAACACTGGGGACTACAATATACCAAATACAGTAAGTATACCAAATACAGTAAGTATACATGAATTAAAAATTTAAAGCTAGATCTATCTGGTCAGATTTGTTATAGTAATGCATGTATCAATAGCTACACAGTTCATGAAGGTCAAAGTTGGGGGAAATCTTTGATGTACAGTCAGTTGTGAACTTTACTGTTATATCATACCAGTACATCATCTTTAGTTTTATTGTCAAGCCCATATTATTAGGAAGCGAGACATAGCGGTAACTTTTTCAATAAGATCAAAAGTCTGTTATAGTTTTTGTTAAAGATTTTTTATTGACTTTGAGTTCCAACTTGAACTGAAGACATTGTACAAACCAATGACATGGAAATTGTTGTTGTTGCTCTAGGGTTTAACGCCATTTTTCAGCACAAGATAGGCTATACATGGTGGCCAGTATAACTGGTGGAGGAAGAAACCTGGAAACCCCAGGGAAGAACCAATGACCCACGAGAAGCTACTGGCAGGCTTTCCCACATACCCACGCTAGCTGAGTCTTGGACTCGAACAACATGGAAATTGTTGGCACCTTATCCACAGGACATGGAATGGGAGACTGAAAGAAGAAGAAGAAAAGGAACTGAAATTACAAGAGACGTTATTGATTACCTACAACTGGTTAAGGGAAAAAAAACAAAAAGGATTTTATGTGTTCTCTGTCAAGAATATAAGAAAGATAATCCATTTACTAACACAAATGGCTGTACTTGTTAACCTGCTTTCTTCAAAGGCTGCAACCTCCTTGACCGTATACAGCTTTGCAGCAAATTTTATCCTACAGCAGAAATATTGTAGGGACAACGTGAACGAGTTGTGGATAAATATTTTGTTGAATATCATGAAGTCCAGTTCCCTAACTTGTTTAGATTGGCCAAAATTGCAGTGGTTATCAAATTACAGACAGCAGAATGTGAGAGGGGATTTAGTTCACAAAACAGAATCCACACTGCTCTTAAGATCAGAAATGTGAATAAATTGATGACTATTCGGATACAAGGGGTTATGTAGACGATTTCCCATTTTCAGAAGATTTACAGAAGTGATAAGAAGCATAGAAGAATATTTACCAGTAGGCTTAATTGGGTATGCAGATACTTTATATATTTGTTGTCAAAGAAGTGATATAACGTCATTAAATGCTCGTCTTAAATTAGGTATGCATATACCTTGTAATAACATTGTCACCCATCAGCTCTCTTTCAGCATTGCCCACCCCACCCCCCAAGGTCGTTGTGGGGACCTCCCCCATCAGGTGAACTTTGATTATCATGGGCTGAAAGCTTTTGTTCCATGTGTAAAATGGAATCAATTCGGGATTATAAAATGGGTGAATGAAGCACACTTGGAGCCTATGTCTAGAACCTCCTTGACTCGCCTCATTCATAACTCTTTTCCTGTTTGTTCTAGATACAGCAGCAAAATCAACGAGGGACATGCCTTGTTGGTTGATCCAAACTATTTGCGGTTCAGTTGGTATTTTACTGATGACTCCAGCCTTCATGGCTGTGAATAAAGTCCTGATCATGGGGAAGCAGTGAAACCTCTTTCTTCATTAGACACTTCACTTCAAAGTTGTCTGCAGTATCCCTTAATGACTTCGGTACCTAAAGTGAATCAAGGTAGTGGGAACATGAAGATCTTTCATTTCTACCACAGAATATCTCAGTTCAGTCTCAGCTGTACAGGTTATTAAGAAGTAACTACAGACCAAACAAGTTTTTGTGTACATATTTTGGCTTCATTGGTTTAGAGCAGTAACAGTTTGCGTGGCATTCATTTCCACTAGTGTAGCATTCATTGTCACTAGCATATCATTAAGTGCAGCTTTTCCTTAATTGACATTTTGTAAGCCTTGTAGTGGGGGGTATAGATGACTTTTGTGTTGTTGTTGTTGTTGGGTTTAATGCCATTTTTAAGCACACGATAGGCTATGCATGGCGGCCAGTAGTAATGGTGGAGGAAGAACCCGGGAAGAACCACCGACCCACGAGAAGCTACTGGCAAGCTTTCTCACATACCCACATTGGCCAAATCCTAGACTCGAACCCACGCAGAGGTGAGATGGCAGTGATCCGTAAAGGAGAGCGCTTTAGACCACTCGGCCACTTTGGGCCCCCTGACTTTTGTGTAACTTTTACCATGGAGACATTTTATCCCAAAGAGCTTGTTATGACATGGTGGAATTTACAGCAGCAGCACAACAGGCTAACTTCCCAGCTCATTTTGCAGCTGCAAATTGACACAGCTGCTGTGTTTCCACTGGATTTGTGTGGGAAAAATATTACCTACAGGTTGCATCCAGGCCCATCTATATGCTAACTATAGCCAATATCTTTCATGAAATCTGAAGTTGCATTTATTAAGAGATGTTACGCCCTTTACATTTTACCTGTTCTCCTAATTAATTATGTTTGGGTTATACATATTTGAAAACCTGATACAGAATGCATATTTGCTCCAATAGTAACTGTATTATAAATGGGATTTTAGTGCTACTCCCTGTATCCATGGAGAAATAACTCTTATCTGACTTTCTAAGAGGGCAAGCTACTTTTAGCATTGTTTTTGCTAAAGAAAAAAGCTTAGGAGGGCTGAATTTGCAGTGTATTGGATGTTCTCCTAATGTACTGTTGAATAAATGTACAGATAGTCCTCAAGATATGTAAGGGTTAAATTTCTGGGACCTCTATGCACGTCAGTTTTTTTGTAAGAAGGGTTTTATTAGACTGTATATGTATTTTTGTAATTGACATCATGGTGAAGGGTAACGTTAACAAAATAACACCAAACAAATCCTTAAGATTATAAAAACATTTAACAGAAATGATTTACACATGTACATGAGAGGAGAAACAGCTATATACTTTGAGTGCACTTAATTCAAAGATCAGAATGTCACAGTTTATGTGTCTTGGGGAGTACCTGTATTTTACTTCAAAATGCAGTGCTAACAATTCCCAATCAGAACTTAAGACTAGTCAGAGTAACATAAGCAACTTAAATATTTAAGTGTTCACTAAATTTGTTTTTGTAAGCTTTTGTGTATTATCAGTGTGTACTAGTATTAAAAATTTCCCAGCTTTACCTCTGTATCTGTACAAAAAATGTCCATGGGCCTTGTCCCCCACTTTGATGTACTCCTTTTAGAGAGGGTATTCACGTTTACAAGTAAACAGCCTGCTCATGTGTTGTATATTTCAGAATAAGACATTGAGAATCATAGATCTTCCTGGTCATGAGAGATTACGGATGCAGAATCTGAGTATTTACAAAGAACTGGCCAGGTAAGGCTAAGAAATCTATGCAAGCAGATAAACATGTATCTCTAGTTATAATGTGGTTCATGGAAGCCTTTAAGTGTGCCACATTGTTAGTGAGGTCATCTTATACCAAAGTAATTAACAAGCAAGGCTGTGTCCAAATGGATTATCTTATATGTAAGTCTGTGTCCAAATGGATTATCTTATATGTAAGTCTGTGTCCAAATGGATTATCTTTTATGTAAGTCTGTGTCCAAATTGATTATCTTATATGTAAGTCTGTGTCCAAATGGATTATCTTATATGTAAGTCTGTGTCCAAATGGATTATCTTGTATGTAAGTCTGTGTCCAAATGGATTATCTTATATGTAAGTCTGTATCCAAAAATGGAGTTTGTTACATGTAAGGCTGTGTCAGAATGTTTTATATGAAAGGTTGTGACAGAATGGAGTTTGTGTCATGTAAGGCTGTGTCAAAATGGAGTATGCTATTGTATAAAGGAATATAGTGTACAAAGATTGCTGTGATAATGTGTCCAGGGGCCAGACACTTTACATGCATTAGCATGATATTTCTTCAGAAGCATTTCTCTGTCATTAAATGTCCAAAAATCCAAATTAGACTATAAAAATATGCTATGTAATCAGGAAATTGCAGGATCACCATGACTACAGTTCCTTGTCAGATGGCAGGACCTTTTCCCATTTATTTAAGAGGTTCTTAATGACACAACCCTTCAACTTCCAATGGATCGATGATGGGAGGGGGGGCAGTTTTCCCTTACAAGCAGTGTCCAGGTATATCTGTGCTAACTCTAGTTTGTATCTTTCATGAGACTTGAAGCTCAAACCTGCCAACATTTATGATTTGACTGTTAAAATATGGAGTTATGAAATAATAGCAGAAATGTTTGTTTGATTTGGATCAAGGTTTCATATTAAAATAGAACCAGACTAACTTTACATGAATACCTTAGATGCTTAAACTGCACATATATTTTTATGCAAACTGTCTGCATGGTCAAGCTGTCAATTATTGAATTTTTTGCAAGTGCCATCCAATAAACGATGCATATTCAGAATGAAAGGGACAAGAAGCCTCTTAAAAATTATAAATTGCCAGCACAAGAATAAAAAAGAATTATAAAGAATTCAGAATGAAAAAAACCAGGAAGGACAGGATTACATCAAGTTGAGAGATAGCAAGAAGCCATCGAGCTTCATACGGTTTGGAACTGAAGTGAATGAAACTGTATTGGTGGTACTTAAGGTCAAAGTGCACTTCACAAACATTTTAGTTGAACATAATGTTTACTGATTAAACTTCCAGACTTTCTTAATGCATGTTTTCCAACTTGAAATTATCAGTATATTATATTTTATTGCACCTCACGAGAAATTGGTCTGACTTATGGAAAACTAACAACTGCCTTACTGAGAAGGTCTTGTTAGGTATAGCAGGTCTAGAAGCTGCATCAGGTACATTACAGGACCAGAAACTTAGCCTTTTCTTCAGTAAGGTGATGTAACCCGCTCCATCACTTACATATATTCATAAAGTATTATGATCAGGTAACATGTTCAAAGAAGAAACCAGTTTTTGGATAAAATATTCTTGATAAAGATAAACTGTTGAAAATGCAGGTATGCCCCACCCCCCACCCCTTCCCATAGCTGCATTAAAACATAATGGTGTGCACATCCACTCCAATAGTTGCTTTATGTAAGTACAGGATTTGGTGCCAGTTTCACCATCTAATGGGAGATCACTCCTGTCCGACTTCCACCTAGGTGGCAGATGACTTTTAGCACTTTTGTTTTTGTGAGGTAGAGGTTTTACTGCCAATGTATTATGATGTTTAAGTATTATCAAAGAAACATATTTCACCCTAACAATTCGTTTCAGATATTGGAAAAAAAGACATCAGTCTCATTTTGTTTCAGAATTGGCATAATATAAAATCCCATACTTCACTTACTCCTGAAAATAATGTTACTTCACAGTTATGTCCCTGGGTGAGCAAGAAGTAGGTTATTATTATTATTATTATTATTGTTGTTGTTGCTGTTATTTTTATTATTAATTGTAGTATTGTTTCAACATATTTGGAATTTAATATAACATTATATCATATGACCTTGTATGACTCCTGCTTTTACATTATGTCCTTGGATGGGGCAATTAGTTCAATAATCATGATACATTTGAGTGGTTATTATTTCGGGGTTTTCTTTGCATTTTCTTTGGAATATGTAAGATTATCATATACTTTTACTTTTTATAGCTTTCCTGTCCTTGATTCATGCCTCAGGTTGGATTTGTGGATTGAGACTCTGGTTGGGGATATGTTCATGTTCTTATATCTTTTTTATATAGACATTTTGTATTTGGGGCACATCACATGTTTCTTAAAACATAGTTCTTATTGGTATGGGTTTTTTCTTTGCATTGTAGGGAAAGAGGAAAAGATAGAGGAGTTACGAATACAGCATATACATGCTTATAAGTTGAGTCCAAATGCAAACAACATAGACCCTGATATGCTGTTGCACTATGCATTGGTAGATCTGAGTGTGGAGTTTGCAGCTGAAGTTAACTTATAAGCAAGTATAGATGGTATAGATTATGAAAGGGACTTGTGTTGAAGAGAGATTTTGGGGACAAATGGAACAAGGAATACGGCTAGGTTCATCTGCTGAGAATACTTTTCTGTTCAGAAATTTATTATGAGGAATTTATGACTTAATCTCGTCACCATTTATGGTTACCTTTTAGCTTTTGCCATGTAATCATCCTTGTTTTTATTCATTTTAAAGTAATTTTTATAACAAGTATTATTTTGTTTCTGCAATGAAATTTATGTTGTCTCTGTATAATTGTCATAATATAAGGTAATTCACTGCACATTATTAATTTAATGTATCAGTAGGCATTATCACCATTTCTTTCC
The DNA here is from genome assembly GCA_028554795.2 of Sinohyriopsis cumingii. Lineage (NCBI taxonomy): Eukaryota > Metazoa > Mollusca > Bivalvia > Unionida > Unionidae > Sinohyriopsis > Sinohyriopsis cumingii. The sequence continues at coordinate 61,756,055 of CM068838.1, forward strand.
CCTTTTTTTTTGGACCCCAAGTAAAGTTCTGTGAACCAGCCCAACTAATCAGCTGATCACAAAAATTAATTTTGAACTCTGCAAACAAGTAGTTCTTCAAAACATTGATAAGTATGATTATTTTAGCAACCCAAGTCTAACTTGGACAAGATGACAGTTTTCCTGGAAATCTGATGAAACTGTTGACCAAGTGTAGAATTTTCATTGCAGCATCAGTATATGCCATTTGATTGCAACACATTTTATATATTGTACAAGCTAATAATATTATCTATAATGGGTATGTTTTCTTTTTATATTTGATGCTATATTAATGGAATTATTACTTCATAATCATCAAAAGTAACAGATTTCAGATTGGAAATAAACATTGATCATGCCACAGTCTCTTTGTTACAAAATGCAGGTTATTAAAACTTCATGAATATTCATGAAATTTTCAATCCTATCAGAGGAGATGTAAACAATTAGGTCAGTAGTTGCAGCATGTTCCTGTGATATTACTACACAAAGAAATAATCCCTCAACCTTTACCCAGACTTGACCAAAAGTTTGGCAATTTAAATAAATGCATCATATTTCATCACAATTTGCATATTCCGAGCTTTATTTTGCTACCAAATTTATTTAACAGAAATGTTTATAAACTAACCACAGTGAGCATTGAATTTGTAAAACATTTCATTTCTCTATGTCAGCATTGTCCACCATAGTTGAATTTTCTAACAGCTGATAATGATGTCAACTTTTCCATACCTGATGTTCCAAAAATAAACTTATTTTTAATTTTGTACAGATTGGTGTGCCAGAAGAAGATGCTTAGATGGTTTTTTAAATAGTTTTTATCATAATAACACTTGTTGTATGGTTTAGACAGTATACAGTCGCAAAACGAACACGCAAAGTGTATATTTTTGTCCACTATAACTAGGCTGAGGTTGTTGATGCTGTAAATATCTGAACTGAAAAACGGTCATCAGTTTTAAAATATGTTCAACCTTTCATTCATTATGTTGTTGCATTTGTTTAAATGTTGTAATGGGACATTGTCTGATGAAATAATGATAAAAAAAATCGCATTACTATTAGACAAATGCAAAGTCTTTGTATGAAATGGTTTTTTTTTACTTTGACGAGTGTAGCAAAGTAACCACACGCACACTTAAAGTGGATTCTTAAATCCCAGTGCATTGATAACATTTGATAGGATAAATAATATTTTTAAACTACAAAACAAACAAATACAAAGTCTGAAAGTGATAAAAATTATTTTGCATGTATGAGTGAAAAATGTCTGCATTCCCTGGTCCATTCAGCAAGGACCTAAATATAACATCACAGGATTTAGAAGATGAAACCAACTTGAATCCTATTCATGAAATTAGGTCTTGCAACATTGTTTCAACGACAATTATGAATAAGCATTGCATTTTTGTTGTTTTCAATTATTTTTTTACATACATATGAACTATTGTTAATGTGATATATTTGTATTAAATTACATGTCATAAAAGTTGTGAAATGTTTATATTTTCTTCATTTGTAAACGAAAATATTGAAGTCTGACAACTAATTTAATGAGAGCAATGAATTCAGCAGGAAACATGCAATATGAATATCAAAGTTCGTACTAATATCTCAACAAAAAAGAAAGTTATAACATTTTTTGTGGAAAGAACAGTTTACTTCAGTTTCAGGACTGGAGCATAGTTTGAATACATTTATATACAACACAAATTCTAGAAGTTTATATACTGAGCACTATTTCTGTCTATGTGCAGCTGATTTTCAGTTTCTTCCTTTCCAGAGCCATAATCTTTGTTGTAGACAGCTCGACCATCCAGAAGGAGGTTAAAGAAGTTGCAGAGTAAGCATTTCAGACAGAGACATGATAGCTTTACTAGTAGATGGTTCAAATTTTCAACCTGCTACTAGAGCAGATTAGATGGATTGCCATTTAAATGTTTTAATTAAAGTAATGCAAAAATTGACAGTTATGACAATTACGATGTACAACCTGTATTGGGTACTCTCACACTTTTATAGACATAGCATTGCATTTTGCATCTGAGATTGTTGCTCATGAATAGAAAAGCAAAGAGATTATTAATTCCATCAAGATTAAGATCATTTTTATCAGCTCACAGTTGTCGGAATGTTGCTTCTGCCTTTAGTCCAGTTCATGTTAGATGACAGTGCTTTTGATCAACATAAACTGTGCTGTTGGGTATAATTATGGATATGCTGTATACATTCCAAGATAGCTGGAGGAAGACTCACTCAAGAATATCCATATAATCAAATGCATCTCAAATAAGACCAGGTAACTGAGTTTTTGATGCATTCCGACTAATTTATGTCGAAGGTCTAGATGATTAAGACACAGTTTGGGGTTGTAAGTTTGAGTTTTGCATTTTCATCAAATATCCCACCAAATTTGACAAGAAATATGCATTTATTTTCAAACCAGGGAATAAAATTACAGATTGATTAAGGACTTAGTGATCTTCCTTTTGTAAACCCATATAAATTGGGTGTGTAAATGCAGCATACACCCATTTCTTAAAATTTGATTTTCTGGTCAGTAACTTTGCAAAGCCTTGTAGAGATTTTGATCAGACATCACCCAGACAGATGTACATCATGGCTAAATTGACTATTACATAACAGAGTTATGTCCCCTATATTTTTAGTTGTAGCAAAGGAGAATTCTGCTCTGTGACCTGTTTCTTAATCTGGACAATAATATTTGAAATACAGAAAATATTTTAATTACACTTTACTAGCTTTTTCTTAGTTTATTAACAGGGTTCTAGGTTGGGAATTAACTCTTTGTAATGAAAAATTATACTTCAAGATATCATTTCCAGTAAGTGATTTTGGACCAAATTAAAACAAAAATGGCCAAGGTTATAACATTTTTTAAATATTAGAAAGTAATTTGTAACCTATTTTAATCTATCCAGCTGAAGAATAGACCAAATTTAGCTGTTTTGTGGATGTGGCTGCAAAGTGCAAAGTCAAATATGTTTAGAAAGGGGTATATGAAAGAAAAAGAAGCTGGAGGTTTGAGAACTATGTTGAATAGAGGTGACTGTTCTGGGAGTGGTAGCAATTTTACAGTGATTGCAGGATTATGTATGTTGACTTTAGTTGCATCTACACAAGCTTGTTGAGACGAAGAGATTACTTTTCTCCTGGGTCTGTGACTTTGACAATAGTATAATCAGTGTTAAACTTGTACCTTCAAGTTTTCTAAGGGATCACTGTTCTCCTGGGTCTCATTTCAACAATAGTGTAGTCAATGCTAAATTTGTACATAATAGTTTTCTAAGGGATCACTGTTCTCCTATGTCTGGTTTCAACAATAGTGTAATCAGTGTTTAATTTGTACATTAAAGTTTTCTAAGGGATCACTGTTCTCCTTCAAGTTTTCCAAGGGATCACTTTTATCCTAGGTCACGGCTGCAACAATAGTGTGATTGATATTAAACTTTTTCCAGATCACTTTTCAGTGATGTGATTAGTGTTAAACTTGTGCATTGATTTTTTGTGTTAAATATATAACCAGTACATATCATTGAAGGAACAAACTCTGCAAAGAAATCTTTGTGTTTTATGGGTCTTTTAAAAAAAATAAAGCTTTAAATAGGGAATGACATACATATTTTAATGCATTCTTCTTTTTATTGACAGATTTTTGTACACACTTCTGAGTGACAGTGCTATTTCCACAAACTGTCCACCATTCCTGATTGCCTGTAACAAGCAAGATTTGACATTGGCAAAAGGATTGAAGGTGATTCAGTCACAACTGGAAAAGGAAATGTAAGTTTTAGAATTACTTTGGTTATAACCATTTGGCCATACCATTATCATGCAGGCATTTGATATCCATTGTTCTTTCTATGGACTGTGTAAGCATTATTGTACATATTATATCCACTGTATATATACACATAGCTGCCAACCCTCACGAATTTGGTGTGAATTTCACGACTTTTTCAGCGATTCACGGATTCACGCCGTAAGACAAAAATTCATGAATTTTCCGATCCTCAATTATTTTAAATCTTTAATAAAAGAACCGATTTCCCTTTAAGCGCCAGTCGTGATATTCACAGTTGCGAAACGGTCCGGTACTGCTGGTCACGATATTAGTAGATCTACAGCAGATTAGTACAGTTGGCCCGGTCGCAAGCATTTTAGCCTATTTTAATCTATATGTATAAGAGTAGTTTTACAAACGCTTTTGAGAGAAACTGGGGCCTAACCGGAAATTTGCTCCACGCATGCATCAAAACACTGATTCGAGTTACCGTTAGCATCGCATATAAGATTTTGAAAATGTCTTCACCACCAAGGAAAAAGAAATGTATTATTCAAAAAGTGAAGTTTATATTTGGAATATATCAAAAATTGGCCATGCATTCTGCCATTAAACATTGATATTCATTCATGCTTTTTGCACTCAGTGTGCCGTTGCAGATATGATGTGATGAAGAATGTCATTTGCAAAAAACATATAGAAGTTGGGAAAATTAAGAATTCGCAGATTTCAGCTCTGGAATATTTTAAACCATTGGCGGAAGACCCGCAGGCTACCAACGCTTAAGCATTATTTGTGAGTTTTCTTGTGTCGAACACAATCTACTTTTATCAGCTGGAGACCATGCTAAACATTTGTTCTGACATATGTTCCCGGACTCGAAAATCGCTTCCAAATTTTCCTGTGGAAGAACCAAAAATGCTGCAGCTCCTGTGCATTCCTCACAGCAACAGTGACAGTGAAAGAGTATTATCTTTAGTGAGGAAAAATAAGACAGACTTTAGGGCCTCCTTAGCTGCAGAAAATTTGTTGGCAATTTTAGTCCCCAAGATCAGCCAGCAGGCAAGAAGTCGGAACTGTTTAGAAAACAAATTTACGATCAAGCAGTTGAGGAAGTTCAAGTCTGCCACAGTATCATGTCTTGATAAATAAATATTTCTGCATATATGTAGTGTTTTATTTTTATTTTGCGAACTTGATATAGTGTAGTATTGATGGTTGGAGTGGATGGAGTGGATGGAGTTATTGTCATGGTATTTTTCACGAATTCGTGTCCAGATTCACGACTTTTTATCCCTATTTTCACTAATTGTGAGCCTGGAAGGTTGGCAGCTATGTATACAATGTACAGTGGTCGAGTGGTCTAAAGCGCTCGCCATTCCAGTTCACTGCCATCTCACCTTTGTCTGAGTGGGTTAGAGTCCAAGGCTCGCCTAACATGGGTATGTGGGAAAGCCTGCCAATAGCTTCTTATGGGTCGGTGGTTCTTCCCTGGGTTTTCCAGGGTTCTTCCTCCACCAGTTATACTGGCTGCCATGTATAGCCTATCTTGTGCTGAAAAATGGCGTTAAACCCTAGAACAACAACAACATATACAATGTACATGAACCGGCTTGATCATATAATTTATGACCTTAGAGATGCTTTGACCCATAAGCAGCTTTCATTATTCAGCAGAAATTGCCTGATAGATTAGGATTTGTCCAGCATTGACACTCAAATGATTTATCAGCTAATGAATATAATTGTCATCTGATTAAAAACAAATATTTTCAACATTAGTTTGACAGCATTCATACAGTTTTATTACTGATTAGATAGAAGTGGCTAATTCATTTACTGCACATCATAATTTTGTAAAGACATATATTTGTCACAAATCCACTAGATTCATTGCATCTGCAAATTAATTTGTGGCAAATTAGTGATATACATGGTGCATAATTTGCATGTATTGTTTTGTTTCATATGCTTAAAATTGAATAAAAGATATGTCAACATTTTCTTCCACAAAACTTACAGTTAATGTCTGTTTGGCTTTGTGATTTGGAAATATTAGACGAAAATTTAATAACTGCTAAAATAAATTGTGGACTCCCTTGTGACATATATAAACATGATGAAAGCCCATCATTATGTTCCATGAGAATGCTTTGATGATCTTGGTTTGTGGTATACATGGTAAATCTGATTGGATGCTACAGCTGCTGCACCTTATAATGGATATCATCATAACCATTCGTGATATGCACCACTGTGCACCCCATGACCAAATTCATACCAGTATATCATATTCTGGTTTGAAAGAAGATAACGTGAAGCATAGTGTTTTCTATTTATTTAGAATTTGGGAAACAAAACATATTGGTCATTCCCAGTATGCTGCTGTTCACTCTATAACTTGATTCTCAATATAATGAGATTTGGTGCATAATTACTTTCTCAATAAAATGCAGTTTGGTACATAATGTGATTCTCAATGTAACAGTTTTTGATACATAATGTGGTTCTCAATAAAACACAGTTTTTGATACATAATGTGGTTCTCAATATAACACAGTTGTTGATACATAATGTGGTTCTCAATATAACACAGTTTTTTATACATAATGTGGTTCTCAATATAACAAATTTTTTGATACATCATGTGGTTCTCAATATAACAGTTTTTGGTATATAATGCTGTTCTCAATATAACAGTTTTTGGTACATAATGCTGTTCTCAGTATAACATTTTTTTATACATAATATTCTCAATATAATACATTGTTTGGTACATAATGTTGTTCTAGATATAACAGTTTTTGGCACATAATGCTGTTCTCAATATAACAGTTTTTGGTACATAATGCTGTTCACAGTTTGGTACATAATGCTGTTCTCACTATAATGCAGATTTTGGTTCTAGATATAACAGTTTTTGGTAGATAATGCTGTTCACAATATAACAGTTTTTGGTATGTAATGCTGTTCACAGTATAACAGTTTTTGGTATGTAATGCTGTTCACAATATAACAGTTTTTGGTACATAATGCTGTTCACAATATAACAGTTTTTGGTATGTAATGCTGTTCTCAGTATAACAGATTTTGGTACACAATGCTGTTCTCACTATAATGCAGTTTTTGGTTCTAGATATAACAGTTTTTGGTACATAATGCTGTTCTCACTATAATGCAGTTTTGGTACTTAACACTGTTCACAATATAATGCATTTGGTACATAATGCTGTTCTCATGTTATTGTGGTTTGTATGTAATGCTGTTGTCAACATAATGCAGTTTGGTACATAATTCTGCTCTCAGTATAATGTGGTTTATATATAATGCTGTTTTCAATATCAATGCAGTTTGGTACATAATGCTATTCTCAATATAATGCAATTTGTATATAATGTTTTCAATATAATTTGTTTTCTCATTTTTATTAACACCCCATTAATCCCACAGACCATATTCTAGAAAAGACAGCTTCTATGTAACTACGATATAAGAGTACGCTTGTCTATGGACTTGCATGCACTTTCCTAACAGTATTATGTTCTATTTATGGCAGCTGCCCTATTTCCAAGAAAGATGCTGGTTTCTACTTTCAAACTTTTTGACCTCGGTTTCTGTTCATAGCAGCTGTATGGCTTAGTTAGGAAAGCGTGTGTTAGAGCAAAAATGTTTTTTCAAATAATTTCACAGATGGATTAAGAAAAGATGAATAATTGATTCAAGGTAGAATACATTAATTAAACAATACAATGTTCCATTCTAGGGCAGCTTCATGTCCTTTGCAGGCTGTGTGGAAAGGATTTTAATATTGGTCATGGTGGTAAAACAAAGAAACCTTCAGTTAGCATGTTTTACTTACTACAATACTAAGGTAACTTCTTTTTTTACAGCAGAACTAAATTGTGGACACAAATTTTATAAATGCAGAGACATTATGTACCGAGAACTTAATAGAACATGAACTATCCCTAGTGGTAGAAGACTACATTGGTCCTTTGTTAAAAAAGATTTTCTTGATTCCAAAATTGCAGAAAATATGCATGTTCAAGAACAAAATCACCTAATATTCTTAGGTGTTTAACAGAAAATAATTCGCTTAAAATTGCAGAAGCCAAGAAATTTGGGCCATTTAGTATTGCAACAGACAGGAGCAGTGATTATGAGGACAAAATGTTATACCCAGTCTGTGTAAGAGACTTTGACAATGAAAAGGGCAAAGTCAGAGTGCTCTTCTTTCATTACCAGAAGTAACAGTAGATTCCACTGGAGAAAACATTTTTTTATTTGCTTGATAATGCTTGAATAAACATAATTTGGCAGAACTGTGTGGGGTTTTCAGCTGATACTGCATCAGTGATGACTGGAATTCATAAAGGAGTTGTATTCTATATTTTGAAAAATGTCTCCATCATTGTACATATCCAGTTGTCTCTGTCATATGATGTACCATACTGCAGGAAAGGCTGCTGATAAATTAGGAGAACTTCTGAACTATCAAGCTGGCACTCTACTTGACAATATACTTCAAGTGGACAGAGTTGATTGTTTTCATCTTATTTCCAAGCTAAAAGTCCAGATAACTGGAAGATATAAATTTCCTCTTCTTTGTCAGGTTATGAAAGGAATGTTGGTTCTTTACCATTCTAATGCTGACTGTGAGAGATTGTTCAGTATTATTAACAAAAAGAAAACTGGATTCAGATCCAGGCTCTGTAACCCAACATTTAGTGCTCTATTGTTGTGGATAACATTCATAGTCTTAGCTGGTACAAAGTGTTTTGAAACGCAATATAAAAGCCTCTTGCTTTTCAAAGCTCAAAGTTTTATATAGGAAAACTTGAAGCAGTAATTGATGCTAAAAGTCCAGAGGGATAAATAAATCATTTTGTAAATATGCTTATTGAATTTTTATCATGTTATATGTGGATTACTCTTTTTCCGCTCACATTATTCTTTTTGTCCACTTGAATTGCACTTTTTCCTCACCACGGGTTGGCATGTATGGATCTTCTGTACTTGGTTTGCTATCTTGGTAAGTCTCAACCTTTTGAGTACCCTTTAAATTAGTCCACCAGGTTCAGCCTCCAGAGTTTTATTCACCTCCTGCTGTCATTGTCCGTCCACAGAATTCCTACATCAACCTCTTAACCGAGAAAATTGTGCCTCCATCCCAACATTACTGAAGTTTTGTACAATCACTTATTTCTTACATTGCTTTGATGGGCAACTTCAAGACCATAGCATCAGAATACCTTTCTTTTCCTGCTGACCACTTCATCTCATTTTTATGCAAGAAGCTGATGACAGTCTTTTAACTAAAGTCCAATTTTGTCAACAAAGATATTGCAACCTGAAAATGTTGTGACATTGATCACATGGATTGGATGTCATTTCTCAACACATACCATCTTGTGTACTCTACTGTAGTGATTGGAATAATGACTGACCTTGTCTCGATGGCTGTCAGCAATTTGAGTTTGCCTTGACCCCTTCTCTTGAAAACAAGCCAGTGAGCCATTCTTATGTGTGGCTCAGATAATCAGGTAGCTCTGAACTCATTTTCCATAAATGGCTTTATCAGGTATAAGAAATTATATATATTATTTTCTGCAGAATGTTCTGTCATGTGAATGGGGAAAAAAGGTATTTTTTTCCTGCCCTCGTTGAATGTAATGCAGTCTAGTCAAAATGTAAATTATCCTGTGTTATAAATACAAATTTTTCCTAGTGGTGGAAGATGCTAGTCTTTCTCGTAACAAAATTGACTTGGTATCTGCCTTTGCCAGATTTATAAAAAAAATATATACATAAATTCGCTAAATTATGCATCTTTCAAAATAACTCACTATCATAATGCATTTGTTCATTTTAGGAACACATTAAGAGTGACAAGGTCTGCTGCACTTCAGGGTCAGGATGGAGCTGGAAACAACAACACTTTCCTTGGAAAGCGAAACAAAGACTTTGCTTTCAGTGATTTGAGACCATTGAAAGTCGACTTTGCGGAGTGTAGCGCTCAAGGAAATAATGAACAATCAGACCCTGATATCAAATGCATAGAAGAATGGTTGTTGAAGGTGGCCTAGAAAATGTCAACATATTTTGTTAAAAACAATTTGAAGACCTTTGATGATACTAATACCTGCATTTATTGAATACCAGATTATTTGCCATTTTTCATATGCATTACTATATTGCACACCATTACTCCATAAGAATTATAATTATTAAATTTCTTTCTTTCTCATACAGGTACAAAAGGTATTTTGAAAGTTTAACAATGTTCATACAGAAATATTGTTTGAAGTGTATCACTAATATCTTTTGCAAGAGGTGTGCAAGGCATTTAAGACAGGATAATGTTTGTCCTATTTTATTTGGGGAAAAGTGGAGAGTCCATGTTTGAATTAAATTCTTTTGGGATCATTTCGAAATAACTTCAAGGCCTTCACAATTCCTAATATCGGTATTTTTTATGTCACAATAATTTGATATTTCATAAGTATAATTATCATAATAATAGGAATATTGATAGGTATATCATTTTATCTCAGACCCACCTGTTTCCAATCTGCTGTTCATTCAGTTAATTTATACGTTTTCTGGCTATGCTGATGTCATCATGAAATTGGAATAAAGTATTACTTAACATACATTTTAGTGATATTAGTGCCTGCATCTATTGAATCTAGTCATTTAATATTTGTATGAATTCAGTGGACGAGTATTTTTAAATCCTTTTTTGGTTGTTAACTTTTTTAGGAACAAAACATAGGTGATATTATTGGCATTAACTGTGTCCAAGCTACATGAAATTCTTGTTAAATACTTCATATGATTGTTATTTGTAGAAGCCTTGTTTTTAAAGGAGGTTTATATTCATTCTGATTGACCATACAAGTTCCTTGAAGACTTTTTGTTTATATGAGACAGTATTGATTAAACTGAGCGTAAATTTCAGTTAATTGTTTAATTGTACGTTCCTTGCTTTGCTTTTTCTCCTGTGAAATGAATTGGTGATGACTATGACAGTGTTGTTATAAATATGTACACTTGTATGTTCCACATTTGTAAGTCTAGTAACTGCTATCAGATATCTGAAAAATGAAATTCCATTTATGTGATAACACCAGAGTACCCATGTAGAACAGTCATGTTTCTCATAAGGAGATATTTTGTATTAATTTAAAGAACTAAAACATTTTACCATTATAGTGAGATGTACAGTGGGATCATTTATCCTTTTGGAAATGGGTATCTTCTCTTTAAGGTGGAGCTGATAGTTCTTAAATCAAGGTCATCAATCTCGTAGAAATGGCAATCATAGGGTTACCATTATTTTAACTTTAAAAACAGAGGACACTCTAGACAGTGGTGTGTATCTGTACCTTTACAATTATAGAGATTTAAGGACCGAAAATGAGGATATGTCTGGGATAAAGCAGACTTATGGCAACCTTAGGTTTTCTTAACTTGACATAGGCTGATATTCAATCAGGGTCATTATCATCATAGAAAGGGCTATCTTAATTTGACATGGGCTGATAGTTCTTAGATCAAGGTCTTTATCTACATGGAATCTTTGAAATGGGGTTAATAGTTCTTTAGCTCAGTATATCGATGTGTATAAATTTGAGATATAACCTTACATGTGCTAATGCCAGTTTTCTTCCTATGAGGTCCTTAGCTGACCTTGGAAGGCCACATGAACTCATTGTTTGGACCTGTGTCCACTCTGGATACAGTTTAGGATTCACCCATAAAAATTAGCTATTTTCAACTTTGAAAAAATGCAAGATCTGTTTGAACCAAACCTTGACAGATATCATTTGTAATGAGAGACTTTCAAGTTTCTTAAAAAGGATATTGATCTATTTCCAAGACATAAAACAATCTTCAGAAACTTCTTAAAAACTGCAAAGTACAAATTCACCAATTTGACATAATCAAGCATAAAGGCCTTTTAAATTTGTACAAATGATGCTGATTAAGTCTACAATATCGTCATTAACTTACAAAAAATAAATGTCAGACTAGGAAACTGACCAAATTTAACAGGAAGCATTCTGGCGAGAAGGTTCTTCAGTTTGATGCAGATCTGTCTTCAAATAGGCTGCCAAAACATAAACCAGGAAATTCTTCAACCAACTTTTCCAAAAACTAGTGTCAGAGAAGATGTAGCCAAATTTTACAGCAGTCTGACATGATGTCATTACATTTTGTACACAGGATGCTGCAGTTTATGACTATTTTGAATAGTAGAATGGAAATGAATAGTAGAATGGAAATGCAGATCTACATTCTTCATCCATTGATTTCTCATCAATTGCAGAATCAGAGCTAGACCTAACCACCAAAGATGAGGCTATAGTATCCAAAATACAGCTTCCCTTGAAATTCTGTCTGCTGAAATATTAGTTCCAGCATTGAATTGCTGGAACTGGGTCAAATGCATCCACATCATCTAAACAGTTAACATTATTATAATGGTTTTTAACATGCATCCTATTTCTGTATTATAGGATTAATTGATCATGGTTGGGTACCTATCACATAGCTGCCAACCCTCACGAACTTGGTGTGAATTTCAGGGATTCACGGATTCACACCGCAAGCCAAAAATTCACGAATTCTCCAATTCTCAATTATTTTAAATCTGTAATAAAATAACCGATTTCCTGTTAAGCGCTAGTCGTGATATTTGCGGTTGCCGAAACAGTCCGGTACTGCTGGTCGCGATGTTAGTAGAACTACAGCTGAGTAATACAGTTGGACCAGTAGCAAACATTTTAGCCTATTTTAATCTATATGTATAAGAGTAGTTTTACAAATGCTTTTGAGAGAACTGGGGCCTAACCAGAATTTTGCTCCTCACGTGCGTTACCAACACTGATTTGAGTTACTGTTCAGCATCACATGTAAGATCTTGAAAATGTCTAAACTACCAAGGAAGAAGAAATATATTGCTCAAAAAGTGAAGTTTAATTTGGAATATATCAAAAATTGGCTGTGCATTCTGCCATTAAACATTGATGTACATCATGCATTTTGCACTCAGTGTGCCACAAATTGTATTGGGCATGGACGCAGAGATGATGTGAGGAAGCACATCGGTTGCAAAAAACACATAGAAATTGGGAAAATTAAGAATTTGCAGATTTCAGCCCTGGAATATTTTAAGCCATCGACAGAAGACCTGCAACCTACCAATGCTGGAGACCATGCTACACATTTGTTCTGACAAATGTTCTCGGATTTCAATATCGCTTCCAAATTTTCCTGTGGAAGAACCAAAAGTGCTGCAGCTCCTGTGTATTCCTCACAGCAGCAGTGACAGTGAAAGAGTATTTTCTCTAGTGAGGAAAAATAAGACAGACTTTAGGGCCGCCTTAGCTGCAGAAAATTTGTCAGCAATTTTAGTCGCCAAGATCAACCAGCAAGCAATAAGTCTGAACTGTTTAGAAAACAAATTATTGATCAAGCAGTTGAGGAAGTTCAAGTCTGCCACAGTATCATGTCTTGATAAATAAGTATTTCTTCATATATGTAGTGTTTTAGTTTTATTTTGCGAACTTGATATAGTGTAGTATTGATGGTTGGAGTGGATGGAGTGGATGGAGTTATTGTCATGGTATTTTTCACGAATTCGTGTCCAGATTCACGACTTTTTATCCCTATTTTCACTAATTGTGAGCCTGGAAGGTTGGCAGCTATGTATACAATGTACAGTGGTCGAGTGGTCTAAAGCGCTCGCCATTCCAGTTCACTGCCATCTCACCTTTGTCTGAGTGGGTTAGAGTCCAAGGCTCGCCTAACATGGGTATGTGGGAAAGCCTGCCAATAGCTTCTTATGGGTCGGTGGTTCTTCCCTGGGTTTTCCAGGGTTCTTCCTCCACCAGTTATACTGGCTGCCATGTATAGCCTATCTTGTGCTGAAAAATGGTATATTTGTTATATTGAGAACCACATTATGTATAAAAAACTGTGTTATATTGAGAACCACATTATGTATCAACAACTGTGTTATATTGATATAGTGTAGTATTGACAGTCAGAGTGGATGGAGTTATGGTCATGGTATTTTTCACTAATTCATGTCCAAATTCATGAATTTTTATCCCTATTTTCAAGAATTGTGAGCCTGGAAGGTTTGCAGCTATGCTATCAGTGTGTCAATTTTACCTAATCATTCACAAAGTAAATAAAATCCAAAGGACTTTGTTAACTTTGCCATTGATTTGGTAACAATTTAGAGTTCGATATGTACCCACCTTTGAGCCATGTAAATACTTAGAATACCAATATATGTCCTGTCTGCTCTCATATCAGAGGATATCAACAAAGCATGCATGTTTACTTAGCTCATTTTATTTTCTGTAGCTTCTTCTGTGGCAGAATATATAACCCCATCTTTGCTAGATTCGTTGATTCTTTATTTAATAATATAGGATAGAGTATCAGTGTGTGTCATCCCAATGATCTAAGGAACGTGTTATGGTCAATGTTTAAAAAAAGTTTTCCTTTTTTCAGGATTACACTAGCTACGGCATGTGCTACAGCATTTGTTGTTCTTGATTTCTATGAGCTTTTATCTTTCAGAAGCAAAGTCTTGTCTGTTTTTTATGAGATCCGTTGCTTGTCATTTGACTTGACCTTGCTTGTAATTTGACTTGACCTTGTTTGTCATATGACTTGACCTTGCTTGTCATTTGACTTGACCTTTAATAACTATTGTTGTAACATATTGTCAAAGCAGAACGCAATACTTTGTCAAGATTGGCTTGTACGCCTGCTGCATGCTTTCTTTGACAAAATGGGTTAGTGTTGGAGTGCAGGAATGTCTGTGAAATTGCATTCTTCTAACTTCTAATGGGTGATTTAAATTTGGAGCTTTTACATATTATTTTGAAATCACAGCGGTGTATGGTGGGGAGGCTTGTTGTTGTTATTATGGTGTAAGGTGTTTGTAGAAAAAGCTTCACATAAAATCATTGGGGACAGGGAACCAAAAAGTAGTCTGCAGAATTTACTGTATAAAAATACCAGATCAGTATCACATGACCATTTATATCCAATCAGTGTAGAAAACTCCTTCAGTTCATAAAAATTAGAATTATTCTGTCTTCATTTGCTTCATTTGAGAGAATCTTGTTTCATACATGACACTTATGAAAGAAAGGGACTGAATTAGATTCTCACACTTTGAAGCATCCAAATAACTCCATTGAGACATTTCATAGACACTGAAGAGTTTTTAACTGAAGTTGCTAGTGTCTGTTGTACACACACTATGCACTAGTTATCTTCAGTTCACATTGTTCCAAGCAGATAAGGCAGCTCCAGATTCATATGTGGTCATCATGATAACACTTAACTATTTCTCTTTTAAATCATTTCTGATATTTTAATATATGATCGATTTATAGATTAAATTTATGCAATACACTTAAAAGTCTAACTGATCAGACTGACATGATTCTAGCTTTTTGCACTAGTCTGCATGAAAGAAGCTGGCAGTGGACCAGCAGCTGCTGTCAATTATGCATGCAGCTATTAACCATTCAATATAACGGCCAACACTAAACAAATAGAAGAAAAAAATGAAACCTCTCAAAGTCAGGAACTTCATACAGAATCGCATTTCTCCTTGGTATACATTCCCTAATCACAATAACATCACAAATATAAGCCCTACTATCTCCTAAATACAGACCTCCCAAAGATGAAATTTGTCTTTCTATTATATATGTGTGTGTGTGTGTATATATATATATATATATATATATATATATATATGCAAAGGGTAATAACTCTTGCATATTCCCTCCCTTGCCGCCTACAGGTGGTACCAGTTTAAGTCTTCACTCATGAACTGACAGATACTGTTCACTTCCTCCCCCAAAACCAGCTGGATGTTTGTGTTTTTTATTTCGTTCCATCCGTTCAGGATTTGGCTTTTTTGTTCTTGTTTTAAGGAATATTCTATCAGTGATGTACATCATTTTTTAATTTGACCATAATGATCTTTTTCTTCACCTATGCTGACTTAGTTTCTGCATTCTCAGACCACATGGCTCTACACTTTCACATTGTATTAGAACCTGTTATGGATCATGTTTATGTACACTGCCTGTTTATTTATCATCCCTGTTTGTATAGCAGGTGTTTGCAGTGTTTTAACATAGTAACTTTAAGGTTTGTTTAATTTTGGAATGATTTAAGACAATTTTCAACAGTTATTGAACTATTACCAAAATAATCAAAAGGACAAATGAAAACAAACTTAAAAAAGTGATTTCTGAATTATGATTCTGACAGGCATTACTTCTTTTTCCCCTTCTCTGACTTAGTTTCTTATTTTAGAATCAACTTTAACGACAAAATATGCTAATGCTAGAATGCAAGCAAGTAAGAAATCTCATGACTTGTGTGACCCACATTTACAAAGTGTACACTGTTAGTTACATGCAGCATGTGTGCCATTTGATCAGAGAATACATGGTCGACAGTTCTAAGGAAAACTGCAAGAAAGGGAGTGACTTGAGAATCAACACAAGAGTTCTGACATTTTGCTCATATCAAATGAAAGAACCAAGAGTACTGTTGCTTTTAACTAACCCTGTCAGGGGTGCTGTTACATTAGGACAATTTTGATACTTTTGAGGAGTTTGTACCCAGTTTTAGGCAGCAAGAATTGTGTATGCTCACTCTCCTTCCACCACCTGCATGTCTGAGCATGGCATTTTGGCCATTAAGACTGAGTGCATGAGGTTTATAAATGACTTGAAGGATAATTCCACATCCTTTCATCTTCCTAGTTTAGGCGAGAATTTTGATAATCTGGGATAGTTTCCACCCAATTCTAGGCAGCCCAGGTGGCAAGTATTCCCCCATGACCTTTACGTCTAAGCATGGCCTTCTGGGTCTTAAGTCCAGGGCATGGGATTGATATTGACTTGAATGAACCATCTTGTCTAGCTGCACCAGTTTTGATGCTATCTCGGCTGATGACCAGATATTCGGTTCTATATCCATACCGTCTAGCCATACTTGGATTTGATTTTGATGCCATCTGCTGAAAACAGCGCCATTTAGCCATGCGGTTCTTGATTTATACCATTCATTGGCTGTATCGCTTCTGTTACAGAACGCCCTATGCTTCGTCAAGTAGAGCCAGGGAATATTCACATCGGGGGAGATCAGATTGATGGATCCATCCAACCGCATAATATTACCATTATTCTGGCAATACTGCTCTGTGCACTGGCGTCCATAAGGTATCACGGTACCAATTGTTTTTCCATATACCTCAATGCTAATGTTTTGTGAAATAAATATACTTTCTGTCCTACTTGGGCATGCATGTCACACACTGTCATATAGAACAATGCTAGATTGTCAATTTGACAATGACATAACCAGGTACTCCATTGCATTTAAGAGAGATAACTCTACTGGAACTAGACAGGGGTAAGAGTTATCCAGTCACAACAAGCACATTTTCAGCCATGTGTACCATATTTTAAAAAAATCATAAAAAATACAAAATATGATCTAGATAGAAATTAACACAAACTCACATGTTGCCAAGAGGCTCAACATTTTTTTAAGCCAAACAGAAAGTACAACTCTTACATAATGCACCAATCACAGCTAGTGTTGTTCTTTAATTCTGAATACAATGTTCCATACACCTTAAGCTCCGCCCACCTGGACTTGCGCAATTGGTACCGTTATACTATAAACCAGACACCGCTATTAGATGTTTTGATTTCGACAAATCGCCCATATCAGCTCAACGACCATATTCATGGATATAGGCATTTACTCGTGTCTTACCAGCATGGAGACGAAGATTACACCTCATATGTGCCTTCAGGAATGTATCCTTCGAATATCGATTTTGATCCCATCCAGGACAGTCCGCTCACTTGAGTGTAGGGATTAACCTGATGATTATTCATACTCAAATTCCACCACAGAGTGAACTGGGTACAGCCTTAAAGTGGACACTAGAGGAATTTATGCAGTGTTGCTGAACTCGGAATATCAGGTACATTGCCCGCCCCCCCCCCCCCCCCCAACTACTTAACGGGCATCGTCTCGTTTGGTTTTGACGACGAGGATGTCAGCCCTTCCTTTCGGATTTCCCTTAAGTCAGGAACTTTGCCCACAAGCAGGAAATTAAAGAACAAAATTGCAGAGCCTGTCTACCAAGATCATTGGCCCAGGCAATGCCAAGGTCTTTTGTCTAAACATAAACTTCCTGCATTCATAGATCTTCTGGTGTTGGTCAGGAATCATGCTGAGATCCAGCTGCTTCGTGATTCTATGGTGAATGAAAGTCATTCTGCTTATCATTTTGATGATCGTCTGCAATATAGTGGCTACATCTATGTTGTTGGGCTGGGCATCGGTGTCGATTTTTTTTCTTTCCGTTTTGCAGTCGATGCCGGCAAAGCACATCCTGCCCTGACTGCAAACCTCCCTTTCTCCCTTTGCAGTTTGGTAGCAAGATAAAGGAATTGTGGAGGCAGGCAGTCCAGGAACTGCCTTTCCATTTTTCAGCATAGCAACTATCGCCTTACACACAGTCTCCAATTCACCTCATTGACATGATGACCGGAGACAGGAGACATAGGATCATTCACCAAAAGACAGCTATTAACCTACATGACGACGATCAGCTAATCAGTATTGGATACAGTCATATCAGTGGGATGGGAAACAAATTTCCCAACCCCACGTCTCCGCTCTATTGCCGTTGATTCGTGTTTCCGCCCACACGCAGACATTTGTTATCATTGGATTGGTTTCTTTCTGCAAAGTGAGTGATTCAAATTGTTTCAGGGGTCGGGTGATGGTTCTCATTTGCAAAACCCCTCCCATTTCGTTATTTCCATTCCTGACGGAAATACTGTTGGACTTTGTAAAGGATACCCGTACATAGCAAAAGATCACATAGAAGCGGGCGGTAGAAATTATCTGGAATCTCCATTTTCGGAAATTTCCTCCAAGCCTTTTCTGGTCAAAATGGTCAATGCCTTTCAAGATAGAGACAGCAAGATCAGTCCATTTCTACATCTACCAAACTTTGCCTATTTGTCTTAAGCTGGCTGACATAACTTCAGGTTCCAGTCCATCCGTCCTTTAAGAAATGTATGCGGTTTACACACCGAGGAAATTGTTATCAGTTTCTCGCACTCTCGGTTTGAACACAAGTACTTGGGAATTCTCTGACAGTTCCACTGTAATATATTCCCAGTTTCATACAACTTGATCTGTTTCCACGGTGGCATATGTGGACGATATCCTCCTAAAACGTATGACCAGTTCCATTGTAATAAAAGGAAAGATAGATATCATTTCGCTTTTAAGTCATCTGTTAATTCCCATCATTGTCCATCCCATAAGTTCGTAGAAACCATTTGCTTATATTTTCTCACTGACATCAATCTAGTATGTCTTCTTCACGTTCGGGTGGGCCAAATCTTCGTCATCTATTTCCAATACAAAATGGATTATAACCAGGGAGTTTTTGCAGCCCTTCGGATTGTTCTATGTAGCAGCGGATATTTTCCCTCTGGATTACGTCCTAATACGCCCTTTGGAGATGACCTGGCTATATCAGTGTAGCGATTGAGATCGTATCATTACTGGACCAGTAATGTAACCAAGGTTGGTTAATCACAGGACTACGTCTCGAACAGGCACACTCGGATGAGTCCGTATGCACAAATATATAGCACATGTTGATGATTACCTGGGTGGTAGAGAGCGATCACTGGCCCTGGGGTAAGAAACACGTGGGCCTTTCCTAGTTCTTGTTTAAAAAAATAATTTATAAAATTAAAAAGCGTCGTTCGACCCGGACACCCTTACGGTCCCCGGGGATATGTCCCTGGCTTCACCCCCTCCGCCCCCGCCTTTTGCCGGCCTTGAGCAGCACATGTTACAGGACTTCAATTCTGCCAACGAACAACGTGGTCCGGAGTACACAGGTCTCAACATCAATATCGTGAATGAAAGCTGTCATCTATGCCTATCATTTTGGAGTGACAATTTTAAGTACACGATATCAGGCAACTCGGTGGTGGTAATATGCCTTCTTAACAGAGCGATACCAACTCACCCCAACTTTAGATTCAGGTCTGGCTTATCCTGTCGTTGGCGCGCACAAACCAACATCGGCATCCAAATGAGACATATTTCCGGCAGACTCAGTGTTTGCCGATCCTGTCTAGGAGGGAACATATTCACCATAGGAAGTTGTCCGCCAATCCCTTGCCATTCATTACATTTGCCAGCTGTGGAAGTGTTTGATGGACGATCTTTCTACAACTAGGTGAAATAAGAACTGTCTACCTTTGTTTCCGAAGTTCCTATTCCTGAGGTTTGGTACGTTGACGATTTTTCTCTCTGTTGGGAGGGTCTGTGGCCCTTTGTCTAGCCCCCTCTCCAAACTAGTTCCTATGATTATACAAAAATTGAGGCGCCAGAAGTGCAAAATGACCCTCCCCCTTTCTTCTGGGACAAATACTGGATCAACCTATGATTGCTAGGTTGCAAATGAAACTTATACCACTAAGTCGTCTTATATTATCACCAGTGAGGCCATATCGAAAATCTTGTTATCGCTTTGCCTGATATTGCATGGTCATATGAACGTAAGATTTTGGCTAAGAAATTTCTATTGCTATGTCTTGTTGGTTCTAAAATGAAAATGGTGCTGATCTGATGGCGACTGTAGCCACTACAACAGACATCTTAAAAATGTATTATTGCTACTCCTTCTGAGAGGAAAGTCAGATTGAGATTTGAATTTCGCCAGATGACTTCATGATGTCATTTTGATCCTAAACGATAATGGCCCCAGTTGGCTGACCACCCCCGCAAGTAAGCCCTGTCCTTATAATTTCTAGCTTTGGAAGTCTCATTATTATAACTACTCAAAACGTAATGGCCATTTCAACCCTGGGATTATTTGGAAAGACTTGTGCTGTATAGTTGGTCACCAATGAAAATCGTGTTTATCCGACTTACAGCAAGACCACCAAAAAGCCATCATGAAAATCTTCGGCATTTTACTTTCACCAAAAGACTTTGTAAGATATCTGGTTGGTCCTAAATCGAAATGGTAACACTTGTGTCCAATATGACCGCCATGGCAGCCATCTTAAGATATTAAAATTACTTCAGAATGGAAAATCACATCAAGATGGGGTTTTCACTTAGATTTATAATGATATCATGCTGATTCTATATAGTATTTAGTTCTAATGAGAAGTGTGACCTACTTGGCATCATAGTCGTCTCTAAAATCTTGTCTTGGTGAATAAAGGCACTTAATTCAAGCTATTCTTGCAATATTTAATTAATTCTGAATGAAAACGTTCATATCTGACCACCAACATATCTGAAATTGTCTGAAAGAGCATTAAAAAGTCAATGCTTAAATTTTATATTGCTTCACTGAGATTATAAACACAGAGACTTGCTTACAAAACAAATGAATTTTGAGTATACTGCATTCAGTTGCGTTCTACGAAACCAGTTGATAGTCAGCACTTAGAAGTTTTATTTTAAGTTCAAAGGTCTTTTCTTTGTTTATGTGTGAGGGTACTGTTTTTTAAGCACGTAAACACAAATATGAATAGATTCGTATCAATGAACAAAGACTCTCCATGAATCTAAAGTCTACTTTGAATGATATTCTTGGCTCGATTAACATGGGTATGTGAGAAAGCTTGCCAATAACTTCCCTTAGGTTGGTGGTATCTGCACCTTTTTATCGGAACAAAAATATACTTGTACCGTATATAGTCGATTATACGTCAGTTCAGCTGTAAGTTGACCCTAATTTATAGTGCTACAAAAAGTCAATTTCCCTTTGCCCCTCCTGTAAGTCAATACGTATTTTGCAAGTCTTTCTTTATATGTGACTTGTCGTCAGTGAGTCAGAATTAAACTTTGGAAAAATAAACAAGCACAACTGAACATATGGATATAAATTGACCAGTTACAATTTGTCATAATGAAAGTAATTATGTTATCTTTTGATATGATAAATTCATAAATTCAATTATTGATAACATGCCGGTATATAAATAGTTGAGAATGATCCGATTCACGATATCCCGTAATATGTTAATCCCACACGTTTTACAAACAAACAATGAAAGTTAAGACTGGACTTTTTATAGCCACATTCTAATCTGATGCCATCTGGTACGAAACTGGATAATTCATCCTCATTGTCTGATAAAGTTCAGAAATCCCCCATCGTAAATATCGTTCGACTCGGTTTCCTAGGTTTCACTGCCATACGGTTACTTCTGTAAAGACTAAGCTTGGCTGTCTTAGCAACACTTTGACCCTATTACATGTAGCAACTGAACAAGTGTCAAATCTGCGGCAAGATCATAGAGATTTCAAATAACCAACCTCAATTAAATGGAGCTGAGAAAGTATGAAACGCGGCTTGATTAAAGGGTTGTCAAAATACAAAATAAGGAGGGTGCCTTCTTTACAAGCTAAGATCTGTTAAGGTCAAACATTCACTGGCAGATGTAGAACTCCATTTGGCGCTGACAAAGTATATGTATTAAATTCGCGACTTTATCAAAACGATTGTCAACTTGAAAACACGTGCTGCAATTACAAGCCAAAGGTTTATCAGGGCACATGCACGGGCAGAAACATTGGAAATGTCATTTGTGAATTATAGATCCAACTTATGGCAAAGGAAAATACAACTTAAATCAAATTTGCATTGCATCAAAAACAGTGTATATACAGGAAAGCACAAATATTTATGCAAATACAATGTTAGGACTTGCACAAAAATGGAAGCGTCATAATTGTTATAAATGCAATATAAATGCACTCGGTAAATATCATTGGCGGGACACTACTCTTTACGGTGCGTAGGAATTACCTGTAATATTTTAAAATAAAAAACTACACATTTCTGAATTGGAAAAGTAGCATACAAACGTAAAATATTTGAATTCACAATACTTTTATGTACAGTAAATGTCACTAGTTTGCAATAATAACCATAGATTATCGATTAGCTTGTATGTCGCGCGTATAAAACGTTTCTTACACTACATGATAAAATTGTTAGTATAACAAAGGTTGACTTATGAGCAATTCTATACGGATAGATTAAATCAAACTTTGCATGCGATTATATCTTGAAATTGTCGGTGTTATGTGATTATCAAAATACGATCTGAGGCTCAAGGTCCAAACCATGATAAAGCATACAGTACTACATTTGGATGTGTGACTTTTGGGGCTTAAAGCTGTTCAGACTCTATGTTTTTAAACTAATTCACAGAAAGGAGTGGCAATCAACAAGTTTTATAAAATTCAAAATCTTTTCCCTAAAAATACGAAGTGGAATATAAAAAACAACTTACAACATAGTGTATGAAATTCAAAATAATCCTAAAGTTCTACCATAGGTCCAGATCTATCGATTAAACCAAATGAGTTTCATTGGTGTTCTGAATGAAGTTCGCTCTATTGTGCTCACATGGAAATGGTCATGACATATCTAAGTGATGTAATCCAAAATGTATATAAGAATTCAGGGTAATTCCTAAACAGTTAATAAATCCAAAAGTCTGAGCAATTTTTATTCCTGTGAATTTTGTGTGTGTGTGTGTGATTTAGATTTTAACCTAGCTTTAACAAAATTAGACATGTCGCTACGATTCTACAGTGTGGCGGTTTATAGCGATATCTAGCACTGGGGCTTCATGCGGCAGATATCTAGCATCATGTCCCACCTAGTCACATTATCTTGACACCAGGCCCACCACTCCTAACACTAGCGTCTTAATACTGAGCGACAAGTGAGGCAGCTGCTTGTACCATTTTGATAAGTCTTGGGTATGACTCGGCCGGTGTGCAAATCCCCGACAGCCTCATCCGAGGCAGATACTTTAGCCACTTGGGCCACTGGGCCTGCCCTAATTCCAATGAATAAACAGATAAATAGATAAATGAATAAATAAATGTTCATGCTAGGAACAACTAATTTTCAGTAAATAGTCTCTTATTATAAGGTATTCTTACTTCAATAAATGTGCAGCTCACTATCTTGAAAGCATGGAATGTGCTGACTGAAATGACCACATCTTGAAGTAAATGCCCACAAGCATAAAGAAAATTAGTATTTATTATTTTATTTACTAAATGACATGTACAGTCTATAATCATGAACTATAACACATAATCTAGATCTACATAACACACCAAATTGAGTACCTATGCAGCATTTCGCTGTGATATTGCAAGGTCTTGGATTGAAACTGATTCAATCGATTCTAGATTGACTACGACGATTAATGTTTTAACAACTGAATATTGAACCAAATGCAATTACATTACTATTAACTGCAGCAATGCCATCTTATTTGCAACGTTACAGGTTTAATTACCCATCCTTCGAGTTTAAAACATTCAACGAAGTTTATACTGCTGCGTTAATAACTCTCATTCAGCCACTTAAGTCCCGCAACAACAGAGTCATGTCGAAGAGAATAGCAGCAATACGTCCATACCCGTGTTCACCGCAGGCTCCTCTTATTTGTACTTTCAAGTGCATATCTAACACGGACTGTGTAACCAAGTCTAGATTCTCCAGAGAAAAGTAATCAATTCGGTACATTGCAGTTAAGTCTTGCAGAGAAATCTGCATCAATTAGTATGCCTCGTGCGAGGTATTTCAACAGCTGATTATACACAACTTGATTGTGCAAAAAGTCACTTCCAATGGTGAAAATATCATTGAATTTATCGTTAGGGTGTACATAATTTCCATGCGCTGAAATACTATCAACGCGCCTTGGGACACTAACACATTATTTGATGCTAGTTTTGCCATGAGAATTCAACTCCAACAGTTGTGGTCATAGTGAAGAATGAAAGTCGAAATGTTCCACGTGACCTGAGAAGATCTATAAATCACTTGGGGACCCATCGAAGACATCCTAAGAGTAAGTTTTGATAATTCAACTGTAGTATTGACATGACATTAGATTCACTTTGCCCTGCTGAAAAGCCAAGATGTAATGTCGGTTTGGCACCGAACAGTTTAGGAACACTGGCACCACCAGGTCTGGCAAGCATAACAGCAGATTGTCCTTATAGGAAAACAACTTGCGTAAGTTGACTAAAGTCATTTGGACTATGATCTGTTCTTGGGTTTGTGTCTTTGATGGACATCCTAGACGGGTCAGCAGATCATGCACAATAATCGCTGTCCCCGGTAAGTTCGAGATTTGTTGTAGCGTTATCCAGACAGGTTTCGATCTATATTACATCGATGATATAACTGCGATGTTGTTCACAATTCATAGTTATCGGTCTCACCATATGCATCACTATATTCGGCGAATGCAAATTTTCCTTAACTTTCAGGAAAACTACACACGGAAGAAAATACCTACAAGTGTCTTGAACAAGAAGTTCTATTTTTCCTTGCTAGTATCGTACCCTATCATCCTAAGCGTACTATTGATAATCTTGAATTCTAATATTATATCTCCCAATATAAATGCATCCATTTAAAAAGCAAATACAGATATATCTTTGACTTGAGCCATAATGAAACCATACGTTATTGTTTTGTTTAAGACTTTTGTATGCTTCTAAATCCACTTTCAATTACTAACCGGAGGTGGCATTGTTAATATTGATGGCAATGTAATTCGAACCAATTTCGATTGTGCTCGAGTCTCTAATCGTCGTAGTGGATCTCGAAGTGACTGAACCGCTTGTAATCCCAGATTCTTAAACCGATCCGCAGCAACGTGTTTGACGTTATCAACGAATCGCATTGGAGATTGTTTGTCAATCTAAGCAGCTATGTAAGACAATGCCTTAAGAATTTGTATGCGCAAGTAAATTATCCATGAACAACATCGCTAAGACAATTTCCATAGTGTGTCATGTAAATGTTTTTCTCGCGTTTACAACATACACTGGTCTTACACATCCACGTAAAGTTGCCATTATGTTTGATTAGATCAGTCTATACTGTACAGTTGTATCATCAAGGTCTCACAACGCATGTCCATCATATGCCATTCCTGATCCACAAGGTGAAACTAAGATTTGCCAACCAGATATTGTTGCGTGGAAGATATGTATGCATTTGATGTAAAGTCGCCGGATGCCACAATTAGGGCAAACTAATAAAAATATATAATCCTGCAACGCGCTGCTCGTCGATGTTAAAGAGACATAACTACCACTGATGGCGTCATAGGTCAGATTAACATGATTCGTGGTGGTGATCCTTACAATATCAGGCGCGATATTGTAACTAGTACCGTCGCGTCCAGCATGCAGACTTTATAGATCCACAGAGATCTTATTAATATAAAAAGCTACCGACATCTGTTCTCAAGGGTGACTGTGAAAGATCTGCCTCGTACGTTGGAGATTCGATTCAGATGACTGTGCTAAGTGTACGGTCATGTACGCTTATATTATTTTAGAATTGCACTTGGTCATAAAATGTTATCTTTCTTCGAATCTCTTCATTGATTAATTCAATCTCGTATGCGCAAGTGAGACGGCCGTTGACGTTCCAACTACCTTCTAGACCACCTTCCGACGAATAAGAAAACAAAGTATTTGCGGAAAATCCACCAAATGGACTTATTCAAATAATACGCAAAACTGCTGCAATTGGTGACAGAAAGACCAAAGAAATTCTGGTTTCATTCACGAGATTATACTCATAGAGTTAATGTATGTTCTGGATTGCATTTGCAACGACACGCTGCATTGCAACATTAAATTTAGTGTAAAATAAATTAAAGGTATTTCAGAACTTGTCATCGTGTTGCATTAATCATTGACATCATTATTAAGCTCATGCATCAATGCGGGAAATACCCTTCGGTCCATGATGTTGTTGGTGATACCGATGACAGAGTGACGAGGTATCGTTGATGGTTCTGGTGCACTGTTGCCCCACGCAAACTGATCCCAAGAACATTTCCAACTTATCCAAGAGTTGATCATATGCTGTCACGTAATCATCGATACCTTTACCAACGTATATTTCGTTGGGTTGCTGTTAAATCAACTTATAGTATCCTGGGTCGAACTTTCATAATTTGTGACTTCATTGTTAAATTCCTCCCACTGATCACCCTTAGCCTCAGACTTTTATAAATTCTCCAGGCATACGATGTATTCCAAAGATCGGGTCTTTGCTGGAACGTGTTTTATATTGTTCCATTATATAACTATTGCATTCGTTGGGAATGTATGCCGCAAATTTTACAACGTCCCCCTCGATCATTTTGCGGTTAACCTTGTTAAATATATCAGACTGTGGTGAACGGGGATAGCGCTTGGATATCGCGGTTGCCTCAGCCACCTGTTCTTGCACCAAAGGAATAACAGTAACCGCAGGACCTGGATTCAGTAACCATTCAGGGATCGGTCTGTCGTATCAACAGGTAATGGTTTTGAGTAATATTTGATCAGCGGTGCAAATTAAACCCACTGAAAGGTCTTTTTGTTGAGCCTGTCCCGAGGCAAATATATCTTTGTAATTGTGAAGACGTTTATCTTCTGGTTTTGACATTGTATACATTTATCGTGGTAGCTTGATTGATTTGTCTAAACTCGTACTATAGTTTTCATTGTTAGTCAGTTGTGAGGAAACTATACGGTTTTGAGGTGGCCTCCGCAAACTTATTACGAAAGTAGTACCACGTGTGGTCGCCAGTCCATCAAGAATCAAGACCAATGAATGTTTGCAGGACTATGCGCGTCTCGGCAACAAAATAGCATCAACATTTTACTGTTCACACGAATCAATTTCGGCACGTATGTGTATCGCTGAGTCAGCAAAATCATGTCTGTGTATTAATGTCGACCTCGTAAAAATATTCTAGTGGGATGTATCTGATTTTCAGACATCACATCGTTGTACGCCTCAAAATTATATTTATTTAAATCCAAATCGTCAATGGAATGTGTTTCGTCAATTGTGGAAAAGAAATCAACGTGGTGGCGTTTCCAGTCAACGATGCTTTGCTTCAGTTTGACTCTTTGTCACTCAGTGCTCCATTAAAGTCTTTGAGATCAACATAATAAAGTTTATCAACAAGCACGTACATGCCAGCCAATGTGAAATCATATTCAACAACAGTTTACTTTGATTTTCCTGATGCAATATAATAATGCAATCAATGTACAGCACAATTGTCTTCATACTGTGTGCAATGTGGCAAGAAATCTCATCAAATTCAGCTCAGGTTCGAACCCGTAGTGGACTAACTGGAATCTCTGGAACTTCTGTTCCAAGTGGAGAAATGAAGTTCATGTTTGTCAAAACCTCTGAATCTGCCGGAAAACGTCGAACACGTGCTATATTTACAACAATACCGCGGAATAAATATACTGTTAAAAATACATTGATGGATATGATTACTGTCTGCCGAGAACAGCGACTTTATTTACGACTTGATTATAACAACAAATCAAACATTGCTGAGATACCGTAAATCCTTTTGATGCAACATATTACCGACATGACCTTGATTATATAACATTACACTTTATGATAATACGTCAACGTGCTGGATTTATTTTACAATTAATCCTACACATGGAGAAATTATTTCTGATGGATAATCAAATGAGGTATGAAAGACGATTTTTTATGGCTTAAAATAAATTATATCGATAGTAACAAACATGGATACAAAGCTTTATACCGTCCTCGTGGGTACTGGAAGGGCCAAGCATAGAAAGGTAGCGAGATCTGTAATGACCACTCATTGCAATTCGGTAGTATGGTTGGTACATTTACATACCAATGCCAAACAATGTCACGTATGTGCTTTAATATCCAAATATAAAATAGTTCATCAGGCTGATCTATTAAGTCTACGGAATGATCGTGTACGCGATCGACATGGTCGAATGCTAGCATAAAAATATGCTTCAGCCATTTTCAAGCAGATAAAAGGAAGCTGAGTTTATTTGCTTTCAGCAGACTTTGCAGATTTTGCAAGTGTCGCTGATGCACCTGAGTTCATTTATGAACGTAACCCATTAGAGTGTTGGGTGGAATACTCCTGTGTGTGAGTTTGTGATGAAAATATTATATTACATTATGACCAAGCTGTTGTGGAACTATTTAATAGCACACTTGCTGAGCGATTATTAATTATCCACAGGAATTATTAATCAAGATTCGGCTACTGCACGAATGGGTAACACAACTTCTATTAAACGGATTAAAAATAGCTAATGTGATTCGATATAAAGACTGTAACGGTTACTAAGAAAACAATTTCACAACTAGAAACAACTACAAAACTATTTTTTGGGTATCTTTATGCACTTGGCTATTCAGGAGGTGGACAACGTAGACCTTTTGAACTGGTATGGTTCGCCTGTGTATTTGCTATCTCGGAATTGGTTGACACTCTAAAACTTCCAATACGTTATCATTTTGCATATCACCGGGTGGACAAACTTTCATGCTGAGTATTTGTGCGAGAGGAACTTCAAATCGTCCGTACGAATACGGAACCGCCACCAGAGCATATTTTAATCTCCTTGGATCCAATAACAATATATTAAACATATATATATTTCTCAAAGTGTGTGGGTGGGTAGCGAAACATTTATGAATTTTTGACAATCAATCAGGTTCATATGGAAAGGTTGGAAAATTGCAAATACATTTATTTTATCTTTTTCACAATATTATATTTGCATGGTAACCATAACGTGAACAGAAAGTACTTGCGTCATAAATAAAAATAGCACTACTTCATACATGTAAAGTACATTATCTAAAGAAATTTCGAGAGGAGACCGTGAAAAGCCTTTATTCAATCTATTCATTTTGCAATGAATATCACATTAGTTCCATTGAACCTCGTGATTAATGTTACTTGAGGCATGCATAAACTTTTGTTGCGTATTTTATATTTGTATTCTATCCTGAAAACAAATATATGAAAATAATAAGTCAGACAGATAGTGAAGATACTTTCTTTATTTGCTCCGATTACATGTTTCCAGATATATATTTGATTCTAATAAGGAATATACAAAAGGTATGGCTCCTTTGCAATACATAGTTTCTTGTCATTCGTATAAATCATTTGAGCACCCATATCTCTAAACAACTGCCCCTTGGTTTTACATGACTACATAAGGAGGTGTTCAACGAGGCTCATTTGCATTATAATCTTTTGATTAGCTGTCCCATTGTTTTAAATACGTTTATAATTTAGTAGACTTTATTATGAGCAAGGATAATATGTAGGTACATATGTGTATGTGTGTGTGTCTGTGTGTGTGTGTCTGCGTGTATGTGTGGTGTGAAGGATGAACAGGTAATCATCTAATGAATTAAAAACTCTGCATAATATTTAAATCACAGTAATTGATGTTATAAATCAGGTAGGTTATGAGCATACTTTTTAATCAATAGATGCCTAAGATAAAAAATTCATCTTTATACTGAGATATGTTTGCCACGCTCTATGATATCGACCGTGCAGATTGCTGTAGTATTTGTTGAAGCTCTTGAAATCAAAGTCACCGTCTCCCACAATGGGGTTCATGACTAATGAAATATATGATTAAAATATTAACGTGTGTTTTGCACTCACATCCCTCTTTAAGTTATGTGTTTCCTATATGTTTTCTTAGTTTTTTTTTTTATTATTTTTGTTCTGTTTTAAACGCTCGTTTCCAATAGCACTAAAAGATAGTCCATTACTTTTTCAAAGAAAATTCCAGTTTAGCTTTAATAATTGCATACATGTGACTTTTTTGTTCTTGTCTATTTAATTTTTTCTTTTTTTCTTTTTGGTATTGTCTATTGGTTTACTTTGGTTTTTAAAGCAAAGTTTAAGGTTTGATCTATCTTCTATTTTATGATATGCCTTACCAAACAATAACAATTATGTCTAAATTGTATTACAGTCACAGTATAGAAGAGCTTTATACATAATATCAGCAAGAATGAATCCTTATCATATGCAAACAAATATACGGTCCTATTTACACTCTTCCACAACATTCTCTTGGTTCTATCTTGAGTAATAACATTTCTGTTGACATGGGTGTAAGAGTGTTCATACGCAGACTTATTATATCTTAGTTATTTAGTTTCGCTTGTAACATTTCAACGATTCACAATGGCATGAACGTAAATTACTGCATCATACTGGAAGACAGTTCTATTTTCTTTTATTACTTAGCCTGTTTGCTCAACGCATCTTTTGAATTACTTTTCAATATTCTTTAATTCAAGCACAATGTTAATACTGTACACTAAAATAATTATAGACGTGGTAAACACCTGGGCCCTAAAAATATATTACGATTAAAATTTCAATAATGTCTCATAAGGTATAACATACACTGTCACTCAATATGATGATAACATTTTTTCCTATTTGTAAAGACACACTTTACCTATACCCACTATATTCACCAAACCAAACTCTTACAATAGTAATTTTGATGACATTTTGAACAGCTGCTTCTATTGCAAAGAGTTAAAGAAGAGTCGATTCCTTCCAAGCTTGACGTCATTTAGTTATAAAAATGTATGTATTATCTTTTGGAATGTTTTCAAGTCCGAAGTCAGACGAGTTGCGCATACGCATATCTGCTGAACGTTTCAAATAAAGAAAGCTTTCAATAAGATCTTGCAATTCCGCTACGAATTGCTGCATCATTTGTATCCATCCACTATCCGTGTGTAAAGTTATGCGTATTGCAAACTATAGATACGATATTCAGGGTTATTGCTCTTTCCTTACAGATGTAGTTCATACCTGTTCATCTCTAGTAATGCAATACTTGTTACGTATGTTAAAGGAGTGACAGCATCTTAGTCATTGAATACTCTTGCTATTTCAATTATCATATCCTAGAATATGTGAACCAAACATACCTTATGGGAGTCAGGGTGACAACCAACCAAATTTTATGATACGTGTCACTGGCAGAGGAAGTTACGTTCAAAAGAAAATATTTCATGGAAAATTACGCGTCTTTATTACATAAAAACAGATTTAAAAAAAGAAAGGTACAACACATGCTGAAATCACGGATTAAGATGGTAATTAAAATTTCAAAAAACTGATGGAAATATCACAGAGAAGTAGCATCGCAAAGATGTTTATCACCCAAAGAATACTCAGATAAGCGTAGAGTTCTGCTAATAATTTTTCAGAAAACTTTGGGTTTTCGAAGCGAGGTTTCCAGTCACAATGACAGCATCCCTTTTCCCAGCAACCTAAGTATTCACAAATAGTGATAGGTCTGCAAGATTTATTGAACGTTTTGGAACATACGATGAAGTAACAACAGAGACACAAACATGAATATCCACATTCTTCGGGGCAAACATCATTACAAGTACAGCAATCGTCACAATTGCATTTACAGCGACAGTCGCAGCACTTACATGAATTATTGTTCTCACAGCAATGTTGTTCCTCCTGTTTGCATGTTCCCTTTCGAAACATGGAAGAGAATACTGCAGCGACATAGGTACCTATAAGTTTAAACCATCTTTTATCTGCGCTGGTGCACTTACATTTGAAAATCACACCTAAAAGCATCAAAAGAAGTTGTGGAATGTCCTTGATCGCTGTTTTGATGATAACTTCGTTGAAACCATGGACGAACTGGAAACCATGTTCTTCTTCGGTTACATCATATATCGTTTCTCCGATGACATTGACGATTTGTGCTATGGTGTACAGAGTACTGAAACACATAATGGCGATATAAGTCCCAAAAATAGGTTGCAAGTTTGGGCAACTCAACTTTACATTCTTTTTGTCAAATTCAATGTAGTCACCTGCTTTCATCTCAGAAAGCTGAATCCATGCTATTACGATATCAACCACCATGAAAATGACGGAAACTGTTCTTTTTAGAATTAAAAGCCCTTTACTCAGCGGTTGCTTTGCTTTATCCGAAGACATAATCGATTCACCTCTGGTTGTATTTTCCCTCAATTTGCCTGATGGATTTGAATTCTCTGTGTATGCATCTGGTTGACTAGTAATCGGATCTGCCATATTTGGCTGGCTGTTTTGACATTGTGGTTCACTGGTTTGCCCATCGAACACGGAAACTTTGTTTTCCTGAGGCCTATACCCATGGATCGGACCCATTTCAAGTTCCTGCGAATGATGTAACATGTCTAAGTTTTGAATTCTGTAAGACATCTTTTACGAAGCGTACGTAACTTCTCGAACCTATGTACGATCAGACGCAAATGACTAAAATACAGTTGCTCGAGAAGCTTGACACGACAAACAATGTTATCAAGGATTGATACACAGATAACATTTTTTAGGATAAGCCAAGTACTATGACCGCATTATTTAAATTAAGGAACGCTTCAATTATCATGGCAATAATATAATCTTATAATCCAATTATGAAAGCGCAGTATGACAGAAACATTATTGACTGAGTACGATTCTTACCATACTATTGATTATTACATTCTCCATGGCCACCAGTATAATCGTCGCAATCATTTCCTCGTCTTCTTCCAACTCCTCCACCTACTATTATTAGTTTGCTTCTCAACAGTTACGAACGTCAATGAAGGAAAATAAGGACGAGTTTGTGATCTCTAAGCTCGTCCAGAGTTACTCTGAGGACCGATATTTAACATTGTGTACATAGTTATCGCAAAGTCTAATTATTTACAAATGGAAATATTGTAAAGAATATTTTGACCCTCGAACGTCTAATATGGCAGGACTAACTGCTATCTTGAAAATATTTGTATAGTTTCTCCTCTTATCGACGTGTGGCGTATTAATAGTCGCAAATCAAAAGTGTGAACATCCGATTTTGGTGTCAAAGGTGGCGAACTTGAAAGTCTTGTTATCGCTACTTTTCTTGAATAGACATCAGTATGAATATTCGGCGCCACGTTTTATTTTAAGTTGGCAATATTATATTCCATATGGTCGACATGTCATCTCTCTTATTCGTAGCGTTTCTATCTACTTTTCTTGCACATATGGTAAAATCGACACCAGGTGTCCACTAAAATACCACTTACGAGTCTTGAATAAATATTTGGCTACTCTGAAGTTCATCATCATAGCCATCTTGGGAAAACATCTGGTACTTAGCCAAGGCCGCCACAATAATCACCATTCAAATCGTGATATTGCCTATCATCGTCACTCACCAAGCAATTTCCTCTGCAAAATATGTAGTTATACCTATATTCAAATCCAGGCTCCTAAATACTCTTAGGGTAACATTCCTGAATGATTGTGTATTGATACTGTTTTCTCACTTAAACACTATCCCACTGGTAATTATTTATTGTAACTGAATTTAAATGGTGATAAGGTCGCAATAAATTCCAGCAAAGATTGGGAGAAAAATCATTATCGATGAATGTGGATTAATAACAATATTATTAAATGAAATACTATATTGAAAGGTTACCACTGAAAGACATTTACATATATAGAATATGGGACAATGTACATATGTTGAACATAGGACAAAACACTGCACCATAATTTGGACACTTTAGGTATGGGTGCAACCCCTATATGCTCCTCCCTAGCACATCAGCCAAATGATCTGTTCAGAATATCAGAATTAGTAGTCTAGCTCATTATTAACATCACGAACAATAATTTTGAAGCACCCTTGATATATCTTTATACAGCGATCAATACAAGTTTATAGCGGTTATCCTCCAACGGAAAATGTTGCCTAGCTGAACATGCTTAAAAATAAAATGCATATGCAGCAATCTTGAATTAGATGTATGAATGTGGACATGTTCATGTTTTACTGTCGAATGTCATGTTATTAATACATTTGTATTCTATTATATGTATTTCTTTATCATGGGTGGATTTGTTGATATAGAACTGGAGGTTGCTCCAGTCTGGACTGCACTTGTTATTTCGTTCGTAAAATAAGACTTCTTGTTCTAAATCTCCACAAATATGTCACTCGATGAATTCCATTAGGCTGCATAATTCAGAACTAAAAACGAAGTGACTGCAGAATAAAGAAGCCTGCCTTTCAAGAATTAAATGGATACTCATAGTATCAGTAAATTGGACAGTGGCATTTTAGAAGTGCAGAATTTGTAAAATATTGCAAACACTGGTGTAACCTTTCATTATAGAGAAAACATGAACTGTAATTCACATATGTTCATAGTTAGCCAATCCCAATCCTTTCTCTAATTATAGGAACAGAGCGAAAACTAGATATTCTAATCATGCCATCTGCAAACTACCTTTCTGAGCTGTCTTTGTGCGAGAGTAGCCCCGTCAATAGATGTGGACCCTGATGGTCAAGTGGACTAAAGAAACTCGCCTTTACACATGACTCACAACTGACCTCTATCCGCGTAGGTGCAAGTCTAGGATGGACTAAGATGGATATGTAAGAAAGTTTTCCAATAGCTTGCTGTTA
This sequence comes from Sinohyriopsis cumingii, assembly GCA_028554795.2. Lineage (NCBI taxonomy): Eukaryota > Metazoa > Mollusca > Bivalvia > Unionida > Unionidae > Sinohyriopsis > Sinohyriopsis cumingii. The sequence goes on from CM068838.1 coordinate 61,791,387, forward strand.
CTCAGTCATTATACAGAGTTTCTTCCTCCACCAAATATACTGGATAACAAATATGGCCTAATAGGTACTAAAATTTGTGTGTACTGTTGATCTATATTATGTGGTATATTTAATGATTACAGATTGTACAGGTCATTTAGTAGACAACATATTAAATACTAATTTTCGATATGCTTGTGGGCTTTTACTTCAAGATGTGGTTATTTCAGTAAGCACATTCCACACTTTCAAGATCGTGAGCTGTTCATTTATTGAGGTAAGCATGGCTTAAAGTAAGATATTACTGACTGAAAATTGGATGTTCTTAGCGTACAAATCAGTCATAAATTAGTACTATAGTTGTTAATCGTTTGACAGGATTTATTTATTTATTTATTTATTTATTTATTTATTTATTTATATGTTCATTGGAATTAGGGCAGCCCCAGTGATCGAAGTGGTTAAAGTGTCCGCCTCGGATGAGGGTGTCGCTGATTCCAACACCGGCCGAGTCACATCCAAGACTTATAAAAAGGGTACTAACAGATGCCTCACTTGGAGCTCAGCATTAAGAAGTTAGTGTTAGGAGTTGTCTGCCTGGTGTCAAGAGATTGTGACTCATTGGTACATGATGCTACATATCTGCTGCATAATGATCCAGTGCTAGACATCTCTATAAAGTGCCATACTGTCAACACGTAGTGACACGACGAAAATTGTCAAAATTACGTTAAAATCTATATCACGCACACAAACTTCATAGGAATTAAAATTGTTATAGACATTTTGGATTGCATCTCTTAAATATATCACGATCATTTCCATGTGAGCACAATAGAGCGAACTTCATTAAGAGCACCAATAAAACTCATTTGGTTTAATCGATACATCTGGACTTATGACAGAACTTTAAGATTATTTAGGATTTCATACACTATGTCGTAAGTTATATTTTATCTTCCACACTGTATGCTTTATCATGGCTTGGACCTTGAGCCTCATATCATATTTTGATAATCACATAACACCGACAAATAAAGATATAATCACACGCAACGTTAGATTAAATCTATCCATATATAATTGCTCATACGTCCACCGTTGTTATACTCACAATTTTTCATATAGTGTAAAAATCGTCTGATACGCGCATCATACAAACAAATCGATAATCTAAGGTTATTGTTGAAAACTGGTGACGTTTGCTGTACATAAAAGTATTGTGAATTCAAATATTTTACTTTTGTTTGCTACTATTCTGATTCAGAAATGCGTATATGGTATTACTGTGCATATCCGTTTATCACAGTATTCATTACACACTGCTTGTATCTAGCTATTTGGATTTTCAAATATTACAGGTAATCCCTACCTACCGCAAAGTGTAGTGTCCCGCCAATGATACTTACCGAGTGCATTTATATTGCATTTATAAGAATTATAGCGCCTTCCTTTTTTGTGCAAGTCCTAACAATGTATTTGCATAAATATTTGTGTCTTCTTGTATATACACTGTGCAGGATCCAATGCAGTTTTAATTTAAGTTGTATTTCCCTTTGCCATAGGTTGTATTTTTAATTCACAATTAACATTTCGATTCTGTTCTGCCCGTGCACGTGACCAGATAAACCTTCGGCTTGTAAATTCAGTAGTTGTTTTCAAGTGGACGATCGTTTTCATCAAGTCGCGAGTTTAGTACATGTACTTGTTCAGTGCCAAGTAGAGTTTTACATGTGCCAGTGCATGTTTGACTTAATGCCTCTTAGCTTGTAAGGGAGGCACCCTCCTTATTTTCCATTTTTGACAACCCTTTAATCAAGCTGCCTTTCATACTTTCTCAGCGCCATGTAACGTAGGTTACTTATTGGAAATCTCTGTCATCTTTCAGTAGATTTGCCAAGTGTTCAGTTGCAACCTGTAATAGATTCAAAGACAGCTCAAGCTCAGTCTTTACAGTAGTACCCGCATAACAGTGAAACCTAGCAAAGCGAGTCAAACCATATATGTGATTAGGGATTTCAGAACTTTATCAGACAATGAGGATGAATCGTTCGGCTTTGTACCAGGTGATATTATGTGGTGATATGTGTAAGATAGTGTGAACATAAGAACTTTGTGTATTTGTAAAATGTATGTGATTAACATATTACGTGATATCGTTAATCTGATCATTCTCAGCTATTTCTAAACCGGCAAGTGATTTTTAATTGAATTTGTGATGCAATGCAGTTTTGTTTTAAGTTGTAATTTCAATTCCCATAAGTTGGATATTTAATTCACAAGTGATATTTCCGATGCTTACTACCCGTACACATGATCAGATAAACCCTTGGCTTGTTAATGCAGCACTTATTTTCAAATTGAGTTAGGCGTATGAATGCCGCCATGTCAATGTTTTATTATCCAATATCATGTTACTAATGCATATGTACGCTATTAAATTCATTCCTTTATCAGGGTAGTAGTAAATGGGGATACCCTAGTGACAATGGGAATTAGCATTACAAACACCCCTGGGACAATCTGGCGACAAGGGAAAATTAACATGGAGAAAAATCGTGGGACAATCTGGCGACAAGGGGAAATTAACATGGAGAAAAATCGTGGGACTGTTGAACTACAAGGGAAATGAACATGGAGAAAAATCGTGGGACTGTTGAGCGACAAGGGAAATGAACATAGAGAAAAATCGTGGGACTGTTGAGCGTCAAGGGGAATTGAACATGGGAATAGAGTGTGGGTCTGTCTAGGGACTAGGGGAATTTAACATATGGAAATTGAACATGGTGGGTCTGTATAGCGTCAAGGGGAATTGAACATGGTGGGATTGTCTAGGGACAATGATGGTAGAGGGTCAAACACAACAGAGACAGAAACATACATACACTAATACAAGCGTGAGATTTATATATAAAGCATTACCAAGACCTGAAATCTTGCTGGGGTGTTCAAAAATTTGCATAATTGTAATGATGCTATAAATAGCTATAATCAAGGAAATGCTCAACGACAAAATGGATGTGACTAAAAGTAACGTTAAAATGACGAAATTGTCCCAGAAGTTAAAGGAAAATAAACATATCCCCGAAAATTAAGTTACAATGGTTTAGACTAAAATGGATAAAATTAGTAACTACTTACAATATCAACTTCTGTGACGATCATGGATAAATACCTATGTATCTATAATCAGCTGAAATTCCTATGAAATCCCACTATCTATTTATAGCTCCAACTTGTGGGTTTTTCCTTTGGAAAATCCCACTATCTTTTTATAGCCTCAGCTTGAGTGACGTTCCTGTTTATGAATTCTAGTATATATGTATAGCTACAAAATGTGGAAATCCCCAAGTCGATATTTATAGTCTCAAAATTTCCAGCGTCAGTGACGTCACTGTACTGAACACTAGGGGATAAATTGCAACAGTGTTGCAAGTGGCTGACCTGAATACGCGCTACTGTAGGTAGGTAGGTAGAGTGTATCTGATAGGGATAAAGTGAGTTTTATAGGGACAAATAGAGACCAATACACACACACACCCACACAACATACACGCGCAGACTCACGCACACACACACACACACACACACAAACACACACACACAGAGGGAAGAGGAAAAAACAAACCCCAAAATATACTATCCACACTCGGGAGTAAGAAAAAAAACAACAACCAAATATACGATCTACACAACGTACGCGAACAAACACACACACACACACACACAACATACGCGCGCAGACTCACACACACACACACACACACACACACAGAGGGAAGAGGAAAAAACAAACCCCAAATATACTATCCACACTCGGGAGGAAAAAAAAAAAACAACCAAATATACGATCTACACAACGTACGCGAACACACACACACACACACACACACACACACACACACACACACACACACAGAGGGAGAGGAAAAAACAAACCCCAAATATACTATCCACACTCGGGAGGAAGAAAAAAAAAACAACCAAATATACGATCAACACAACGTACGCGAACACACGCACATACACAGACACACACACACACACACAGAGGGAAGAGGAAAAAACAAACCCCAAATATACTATCAACACAGAAGGGAGATAATACAAACCTCAAATAAACTATCCACACAAACGTACGCGAACGCATACAAACCCGAAATATACTATCAACACAGAAGGGAGATAATACAAACCCCAAATAAACTATCCACACAAACGTACGCGAACGCATACAAACCCCAAATATACTATCCACACAACGTCGCTAACGCATACAAACTCCAAATATGCTATCCACACTCGGGAGGAAGAAGAAAAAACAACCAAATATACGATCTACACAACGTAAGCGAACATACACACACACACACACACACACACACAGAGGGAAGAGGAAAAAACAAACCCCAAATATACTATCATCACAGAAGGGAGATAATACAAACCCCAAATAAACTATCCACACAAACGTACGCGAACGCATACAAACCCCAAATATACTATCCACACAACGTCGCTAACGCATACAAACCGCAAATATACTATCCACACTCGGGAGGAAGAAGAAGAAAAACAACCAAATATGCGATCTACACAACGTACGCGAACACACACACACACACACACACACGCACACCACAGAGGGAAGAAGAAGAAAACCATTATACACTATCCACACGCAGTGAAGAAATAACCCTTTATATATATACTATCAACAGAGAGTGACGAAAATAACCCATTATATTCCATCAACACAGAGTGAAGAAGAAAAAGTTTTTTGAAAGCACCTAAGCCCTCACCTGCAATGACCAACTCTGCCAAACACCAACACCCCACCCACCCCCACTCCCAACACTACAAAACCCATTTAACCCGTTATTTTATGGCATCAGTGTGTGATTTAGGAAACATCAAGACACAAAATGATGGACGAATAGACTGACTATTGTTTACGGACTTGCATGCCTAAAGAGCGTGCGTGAAGGAAAACATCCTTCCATTTCAATTCTAACTAAAACATGATCCAGAGGGATAGAGAGAGGTGAAAGAGCACAATTTCATAAAGTGTGAGTAAAAACAAAACACGCCATCCTTATTATACAATGTCAAGACCAAGAGACACTTACGTTTTCTTTCTGGTCTATTCTCTTTTAGAAGGTAGTATGAAATTTCACATCAGGGCCAACGCATCGGCTCACATTGTCAATTTTTCCATTTCCATGTTTTTACTGGCACAAGTTCTTCATCATCTTCAATTTCTTCTTCTTCTGAATCCCTCTTCTCTGTTTCGTCTTGTTTTTGTTTCTTCTCTTTTCTCGTAGGACACTCTGAATTCCAGTGTCCTTTCTCCTGACAACGATATTAGGTATCTTGACTTTTGTCTCTCTTTCTTAGACGAAGCAGGTATTCTGGAGACAAATACCCATTTACCTTTGCAGATATAGCAAACTTCATTAGCACTTACACACTTTCGTATGACTCTCATCAAATCAACGACCAAAAGAGTAAGTTTTGTTGCCACTTTCGCATGTGAATTATGCTTTCGTATGACTTTTAGCAAATATTTGACCAGCAGGTCGATCTGTGCTGACTCTTCCATCTTCTTGATCGTTTGAGAGCGGAATGAATACTCTGACGCTAAGACATTCTCCTTATATACATGGACCTGCTGCGTATGAAACCTAGTCAAATGTAATTTTGCAATAAGATGGAACGATTTCATTGAGGAAGTAAAAAGCAATGATGTACCGTATCGCCTCACACAAAACCTGAAGTTTTAGTTCAAATCCGTGTCAGCGATTTCGAAGACGACATAACTGAGCTTTAATCAATGCTCTCCAATTATGCCACAAAACCACGAGTCCTGATTCACGCCAAAAGAAATTTCGTTCGGTCCGTAAAAAATAGTATCACATCTGAGAAACGCAAAAACGAACTTCCAGAAAACTGAGAACGACGGCTTACACCTACAACGTAAATGTGTGAGTTCAAGTAGTGCGTAAAACTTAGTCAAATTAGATTTTTATAGTCAAGACGAAACGATCTCTTTTCGAACAAGAAAGCAGACACCAAGCGACAATGGCGATCCGTGTCACACAACACTTTTCAAAATGTATATTATCAGAGGTTTGTTCTAGCGATCTGCACGGTTAAATTAAATGTTGATGTATTTTGCAATAAGACGGACACAATTTCCATGGGATCGCCCATGGTACGATTGTTCGTGCATTAGTTTAATTTTTAAAAATATTTTTTTATATAAATCGCCTATAGGATAGAGCCAGTAAAGCATGGCCATTCTCGTCACTGTCTGAATAGCTACTCAAGTCAATTCGAAGCGAACGCGGTAAGAAAATAAGTATAGCCAATGAAATGGCTTACAACGGGTGATGCATTGTTTTGTTCTAGGGCTGTGTGGCATAATAATCCCTATGTTCTTGCGTTGTTACCATTACAGTGCAGACAGACTGAAATGTGAACTTACAAGCCCTCTTTGTGTGTGTTGTACCATTTCCTCTTACCACATCAAAATACTGAGCGTCACAGTATTGGTTCGCGTTTTCAAGCTGAGCATTTTTTTTATATCTCACTTAAACATTTCGACATAAACACTCACATCGGTAGAGTCAGAACAGACGTGTTACAGTATTGAGGGGCATGTTATCTTTTCTTTTTCAAACTAATGAATTTGGGGTTTGTATAAAGTAAAGAACCGAAAGTACAGTGAAACTCAAGGATGATGACCCAATCTGTCTGTCTATTGATGCGTGTATTTACTTAAGAAGAAATATGACCTCTAAAACACAAAAAGCATGATTAGATTAAACACAACGATGTTTTCCTTCACGCCCGTGTAATTTAGAGTTTCAATCGTCTTTGAAGACAAACTTGGTCTCCTTTTGTAGGGCTTGAAATAATAAAAAAACTGAAAAATCTTAAGCACTTTGCTATAGATAATTTCATCAACAGACCAAACAACATAAATACCGTTACAACAATAGAAAGCCTTAAATCTTCTATCAAAAAGAAATGCATGAAAAAAATTAAAGATTAACGATAACTAACCAATGAAACCGAATTTAACAAAGGCAATGACATGTGAAGAAATGCCTCTCACTTTGGAAAGGTAGGCGAATGTACTCTGTCATGCACCGTCAACTTGAAAAAAAATTATAAACAGAGAGAAACCTGAATTCAAAATTCAGTTGTTTCTTTTTCTTCAAAATTATTTCGTTTCTTTTTTCTTTTTTTTTTTTGTGGAACAAATCTAAGCACTAATATAGAGTGGAAAAGGGAAAATGCACATACAAGCTTTGATATTTCTGAAAAAAGGAGGGGATATTCCTAACGTTCATAACCACCTATATATGCTTGGACTTGTCTGTGACTTATCCACAAAACAAGATATACATATTTCTGGTCAAGCTGCAAGTGTGTGCGTGTTTTTGAAAATGGTAAAAATTGGATATACAATTTTCTCGTGACACTTATAAAGTGAAGAGTCTGTGCAAGTGTCAAAAGCCAAAGTCATATAAGTTTTGTATTTTGTACGGCTTGTAAAGATTTCTACTTTAGCAAATGTGAAGTATCACAAGTTATTATCACAAACAGAAGTGGAACATAGGGGCTTGCAAGAAAGAAAATAACCCAGACAGTTGGTGTCATCAAGAGTGCTAGAGACAGTACCCGAACTTGCTTGCCTGCTTACTTGAATTAAAGTGATTTTCGCTCTAATGGAGCCTGTATCACTGGTTTAATAACGCACCGCGTGATTTTTAATTACTCCTGGGGAAGGAAAGAGAGCCTCATCCCCCAGGCTTTTATGTACTCACAGACTATTTTTAAATTTAGCCACTCAGGTGTAGGACTAACTAGTCCTTAACAACCTGACTGAAAGACTTTAAACATGAGTGGGAATTGTCTCACCACACACTCATTTTTCTGTCCGAGCGTGGTAAAGGAGGAAAAAGGTGCTCAGCAAGACAGCCATGGATGTTAAGTACTCACCAAAACGCTAGCCCGTACTTATTTCAAATCAAGTCCCGTTTTTGCTAATGGACAATAAAAGGTACCAATAATGTGTTAACCACCTGTGCAATTAGTTCAAATCTAACGAGTCTGTTAAATTTCCTACTTCCTAACATATCTGTCTAATATTAGTACTTAGTGTACATAAAAATAGCCATACTGATCTTATTTTAAATTATTATGTCTAAGCGACATATACCAGTTTGGTCACTGTTAGGTTTAAAAAGTTAAGTTTGTTGTGGTGTTCCAATGGGTCAAGTTTGTTTCGAGAATAGTTTAGTCAAGGAGGGATACCAAGCCAAATATGGTTCCCTATTTAATAAAATGCAATCTTTTGGAGCCCTAAAAAAAAGTCTGTTTTTTTCTGTTAGAAGGTAACACGTCTCTCTTTTGCTTTCACGTTCTTTCCCGCACTCCTAGTCTCATGATTCTTGATATCAGGAAATGCGTAGCCATGATGGGCGGTAATGTAAGCAGCGGTTTCTACCAGTTGACTGAGGGGGTATCCAGTGTAGGCTTGTCTGTAGAATTGGGGAAGAACTCTGACCCCTAATCCACATTGAGAAGGTCTTGGTTTAAAGGTGTCTAGAGATTTGTAGGCAACGTATTGTATGGCTGTAATAAACTGCCCTGCTATGTTGACGTCATACAATGCTTGATCTAGCCCCATTTCGGTGTACTTCTCAACGAGGGTCAGCGTCCCCCTCCTCCTCAACCGCCTCAATTTCCTCTTCTGGTTCTGATACTAATTCTTCAGTTGAGGTAGATAGTTTCAAATCCGCTGCTATGGTGTCTGTCGCTGTTATTGTTGTTGTGGTTGTTCTTTCAGCTGAGATTGCCTGTAGTATCGGAGTGAGAAAAGAACGTAGTGCCTCCGATAATTACATTTGAGTTTGCCATACCGTTTGTGTAACATAATTGGACCTTTGTTTTGCCACCACTCTTTCCGGGACGGGTTGTTTGTTAGGTATAGTCGGCTGTTGACTAGCTGTTATTTGTGTTCTCGAGGTGGGTGGAGTGCTAACTGGCTAGGTCTGCATTTCTTGCTCCCGCTGCTGTTGCGTATATTTCTTCCCTCCACACCGAGTTCTGGACCTAATTCTTTAAATTTCGTTGTACCCGAACTTACATTATCCATATTATCACCAACAAAAGAAAACAAAACGCACAGACCTAAAAGAAACACTCATTCACTTTTTACAGAACATTACTATTTTTAAAATTTTGAATTCAAAATTATTGTGTTGTGTTGTGTCTCCAGTCTGTCCATCCATTGTCGATTCATCTTCCTACGAAGATGTGCTCAAGATAAGCCAAGTTGAACGAAGCCTATGTGAATTTGCATAGGGTCATGACGAGTCTGATACCGAGACCTGAAGAGATAGACAATATCATAATGTTGAAAGTCACTGAAGACCTGAAAGAAGAGCTCTTCAAGGAGGAATTCAAGAAGGAGAAAGAAGAATGGACGGAGAAGTACAGACTTCATAAACAGCAGAGAGAGCAGCAACAGCAGCAGCAGCATGAACCTGGCAGAGGCTTTGTTAACAGTTTTATCGACACCAAAGAGTTCTTCTTCTCTTTCCGAAGAAGCAGACCTTATCCTGTGAGAAAGCCTGTCGTCAGAGGAGGCCGTCATCTTATAACCTAAGCGATCGCCATAGCTTCAACTTCCCAAAAAAAAATTTCAGGGCTACCCCATACTCTCGAAAAGAAATCACATTCCATTGCGTATGATACCTTAGTCAGTTAGAAGAAAAAATACAAAAGTGAGTCTATCAGCACATGATTTCTTTATCTTGGTTAGAAAGTGTGACTCTAAGTTGTTCGTTTCCGTCGCTTATCAAAATTTTAAAAATAGTAATGTTCTGTAAAAAGTGAATGAGTGTTTCTTTTAGGTCTGTGCGTTTTGTTTTCTTTTGTTGGTGATAATATGGATAATGTAAGTTCGGGTACAACGAAATTTAAAGAATTAGGTCCAGAACTCGGTGTGGAGGGGAGAAATATACGCAACAGCAGCGGGAGCAAGAAATGCAGACCTAGCCAGTTAGCACTCCACCCACCTCGAGAACACAAATAACAGCTAGTCAACAGCCGACTATACCTAACAAACAACCCGTCCCGGAAAGAGTGGTGGCAAAACAAAGGTCCAATTATGTTACACAAACGGTATGGCAAACTCAAATGTAATTATCGGAGGCACTACGTTCTTTTCTCACTCCGATACTACAGGCAATCTCAGCTGAAAGAACAACCACAACAACAATAACAGCGACAGACACCATAGCAGCGGATTTGAAACTATCTACCTCAACTGAAGAATTAGTATCAGAACCAGAAGAGGAAATTGAGGCGGTTGAGGAGGAGGGGGACGCTGACCCTCGTTGAGAAGTACACCGAAATGGGGCTAGATCAAGCATTGTATGACGTCAACATAGCAGGGCAGTTTATTACAGCCATACAATACGTTGCCTACAAATCTCTAGACACCTTTAAACCAAGACCTTCTCAATGTGGATTAGGGGTCAGAGTTCTTCCCCAATTCTACAGACAAGCCTACACTGGATACCCCATCAGTCAACTGGTAGAAACCGCTGCTTACATTACCGCCCATCATGGCTACGCATTTCCTGATATCAAGAATCATGAGACTAGGAGTGCGGGAAAGAACGTGAAAGCAAAAGAGAGACGTGTTACCTTCTAACAGAAAAAAACAGACTTTTTTTTAGGGCTCCAAAAGATTGCATTTTATTAAATAGGGAACCATATTTGGCTTGGTATCCCTCCTTGACTAAACTATTCTCGAAACAAACTTGACCCATTGGAACACCACAACAAACTTAACTTTTTAAACCTAACAGTGACCAAACTGGTATATGTCGCTTAGACATAATAATTTAAAATAAGATCAGTATGGCTATTTTTATGTACACTAAGTACTAATATTAGACAGATATGTTAGGAAGTAGGAAATTTAACAGACTCGTTAGATTTGAACTAATTGCACAGGTGGTTAACACATTATTGGTACCTTTTATTGTCCATTAGCAAAAACGGGACTTGATTTGAAATAAGTACGGGCTAGCGTTTTGGTGAGTACTTAACATCCATGGCTGTCTTGCTGAGCACCTTTTTCCTCCTTTACCACGCTCGGACAGAAAAATGAGTGTGTGGTGAGACAATTCCCACTCATGTTTAAAGTCTTTCAGTCAGGTTGTTAAGGACTAGTTAGTCCTACACCTGAGTGGCTAAATTTAAAAATAGTCTGTGAGTACATAAAAGCCTGGGGGATGAGGCTCTCTTTCCTTCCCCAGGAGTAATTAAAAATCACGCGGTGCGTTATTAAACCAGTGATACAGGCTCCATTAGAGCGAAAATCACTTTAATTCAAGTAAGCAGGCAAGCAAGTTCGGGTACCGTCTCTAGCACTCTTGATGACACCAACTGTCTGGGTTATTTTCTTTCTTGCAAGCCCCTATGTTCCACTTCTGTTTGTGATAATAACTTGTGATACTTCACATTTGCTAAAGTAGAAATCTTTACAAGCCGTACAAAATACAAAACTTATATGACTTTGGCTTTTGACACTTGCACAGACTCTTCACTTTATAAGTGTCACGAGAAAATTGTATATCCAATTTTTACCATTTTCAAAAACACGCACACACTTGCAGCTTGACCAGAAATATGTATATCTTGTTTTGTGGATAAGTCACAGACAAGTCCAAGCATATATAGGTGGTTATGAACGTTAGGAATATCCCCTCCTTTTTTCAGAAATATCAAAGCTTGTATGTGCATTTTCCCTTTTCCACTCTATATTAGTGCTTAGATTTGTTCCAAAAAAAAAAAAAAAAGAAAAAAGAAACGAAATAATTTTGAAGAAAAAGAAACAACTGAATTTTGAATTCAGGTTTCTCTCTGTTTATAATTTTTTTTCAAGTTGACGGTGCATGACAGAGTACATTCGCCTACCTTTCCAAAGTGAGAGGCATTTCTTCACATGTCATTGCCTTTGTTAAATTCGGTTTCATTGGTTAGTTATCGTTAATCTTTAATTTTTTTCATGCATTTCTTTTTGATAGAAGATTTAAGGCTTTCTATTGTTGTAACGGTATTTATGTTGTTTGGTCTGTTGATGAAATTATCTATAGCAAAGTGCTTAAGATTTTTCAGTTTTTTTATTATTTCAAGCCCTACAAAAGGAGACCAAGTTTGTCTTCAAAGACGATTGAAACTCTAAATTACACGGGCGTGAAGGAAAACATCGTTGTGTTTAATCTAATCATGCTTTTTGTGTTTTAGAGGTCATATTTCTTCTTAAGTAAATACACGCATCAATAGACAGACAGATTGGGTCATCATCCTTGAGTTTCACTGTACTTTCGGTTCTTTACTTTATACAAACCCCAAATTCATTAGTTTGAAAAAGAAAAGATAACATGCCCCTCAATACTGTAACACGTCTGTTCTGACTCTACCGATGTGAGTGTTTATGTCGAAATGTTTAAGTGAGATATAAAAAAATGCTCAGCTTGAAAACGCGAACCAATACTGTGACGCTCAGTATTTTGATGTGGTAAGAGGAAATGGTACAACACACACAAAGAGGGCTTGTAAGTTCACATTTCAGTCTGTCTGCACTGTAATGGTAACAACGCAAGAACATAGGGATTATTATGCCACACAGCCCTAGAACAAAACAATGCATCACCCGTTGTAAGCCATTTCATTGGCTATACTTATTTTCTTACCGCGTTCGCTTCGAATTGACTTGAGTAGCTATTCAGACAGTGACGAGAATGGCCATGCTTTACTGGCTCTATCCTATAGGCGATTTATATAAAAAAATATTTTTAAAAATTAAACTAATGCACGAACAATCGTACCATGGGCGATCCCATGGAAATTGTGTCCGTCTTATTGCAAAATACATCAACATTTAATTTAACCGTGCAGATCGCTAGAACAAACCTCTGATAATATACATTTTGAAAAGTGTTGTGTGACACGGATCGCCATTGTCGCTTGGTGTCTGCTTTCTTGTTCGAAAAGAGATCGTTTCGTCTTGACTATAAAAATCTAATTTGACTAAGTTTTACGCACTACTTGAACTCACACATTTACGTTGTAGGTGTAAGCCGTCGTTCTCAGTTTTCTGGAAGTTCGTTTTTGCGTTTCTCAGATGTGATACTATTTTTTACGGACCGAACGAAATTTCTTTTGGCGTGAATCAGGACTCGTGGTTTTGTGGCATAATTGGAGAGCATTGATTAAAGCTCAGTTATGTCGTCTTCGAAATCGCTGACACGGATTTGAACTAAAACTTCAGGTTTTGTGTGAGGCGATACGGTACATCATTGCTTTTTACTTCCTCAATGAAATCGTTCCATCTTATTGCAAAATTACATTTGACTAGGTTTCATACGCAGCAGGTCCATGTATATAAGGAGAATGTCTTAGCGTCAGAGTATTCATTCCGCTCTCAAACGATCAAGAAGATGGAAGAGTCAGCACAGATCGACCTGCTGGTCAAATATTTGCTAAAAGTCATACGAAAGCATAATTCACATGCGAAAGTGGCAACAAAACTTACTCTTTTGGTCGTTGATTTGATGAGAGTCATACGAAAGTGTGTAAGTGCTAATGAAGTTTGCTATATCTGCAAAGGTAAATGGGTATTTGTCTCCAGAATACCTGCTTCGTCTAAGAAAGAGAGACAAAAGTCAAGATACCTAATATCGTTGTCAGGAGAAAGGACACTGGAATTCAGAGTGCCCTACGAGAAAAGAGAAGAAACAAAAACAAGACGAAACAGAGAAGAGGGATTCAGAAGAAGAAGAAATTGAAGATGATGAAGAACATGTGCCAGTAAAAACATGGAAATGGAAAAATTGACAATGTGAGCCGATGCGTTGGCCCTGATGTGAAATTTCATACTACCTTCTAAAAGAGAATAGACCAGAAAGAAAACGTAAGTGTCTCTTGGTCTTGACATTGTATAATAAGGATGGCGTGTTTTGTTTTTACTCACACTTTATGAAATTGTGCTCTTTCACCTCTCTCTATCCCTCTGGATCATGTTTTAGTTAGAATTGAAATGGAAGGATGTTTTCCTTCACGCACGCTCTTTAGGCATGCAAGTCCGTAAACAATAGTCAGTCTATTCGTCCATCATTTTGTGTCTTGATGTTTCCTAAATCACACACTGATGCCATAAAATAACGGGTTAAATGGGTTTTGTAGTGTTGGGAGTGGGGGTGGGTGGGGTGTAGGTGTTTGGCAGAGTTGGTCATTGCAGGTGAGGGCTTAGGTGCTTTCAAAAAACTTTTTCTTCTTCACTCTGTGTTGATGGAATATAATGGGTTATTTTCGTCACTCTCTGTTGATAGTATATATATAAAGGGTTATTTCTTCACTGCGTGTGGATAGTGTATAATGGTTTTCTTCTTCTTCCCTCTGTGGTGTGTGTGTGTGTGTGTGTGTGTGTGTGTGTGTGTGTGTGTGTGTGTTCGCGTACGTTGTGTAGATCGCATATTTGGTTGTTTTTCTTCTTCTTCCTCCCGAGTGTGGATAGTATATTTGCGGTTTGTATGCGTTAGCGACGTTGTGTGGATAGTATATTTGGGGTTTGTATGCGTTCGCGTACGTTTGTGTGGATAGTTTATTTGGGGTTTGTATTATCTCCCTTCTGTGTTGATAGTATATTTGGGGTTTGTTTTTTCCTCTTCCCTCTGTGTGTGTGTGTGTGTGTGTGTGTGTGTGTGTGTTCGCATACGTTGTGTTGATCGTATATTTGGTTGTTTTTTCTTCTTCCTCCCGAGTGTGGATAGTATATTTGGGGTTTGTATGCGTTCGCGTACGTTTGTGTGGATAGTTTATTTGGGGTTTGTATTATCTCCCTTCTGTGTTGATAGTATATTTCGGGTTTGTATGCGTTCGCGTACGTTTGTGTGGATAGTTTATTTGGGGTTTGTATTATCTCCTTTCTGTGTTGATAGTATATTTGGGGTTTGTTTTTTCCTCTTCCCTCTGTGTGTGTGTGTGTGTGTGTGTGTGTGTATGTGTGTGTGTTTGCATACGTTGTGTAGATCGTATATTTGGTTGTTTTTTTTTCTTCCTCCCGAGTGTGGATAGTATATTTGGGGTTTGTTTTTTCCTCTTCCCTCTGTGTGTGTGTGTGTGTGTGTGTGTGTGTGTGTGTGTGTGTGCGTGAGTCTGCGCGCGTATGTTGTGTGGGTGTGTGTGTGTATTGGTCTCTGTTTGTCCCTATAAAACTCACTTTATCCCTATCAGATACACTCTACCTTCCTAACTACAGTAGCGCGTATTCAGGTCAGCCACTTGCAACACTGTTGCCATTTATCCCCTAGTGTTCAGTACAGTGACGTCACTGACGCTGGAAATTTTGAGACTATAAATATCGACTTGGGGATTTCCACATTTTGTAGCTATACATATATACTAGAATTCATAAACAGGAACGTCACTCAAGCTGAGGCTATAAAAAGATAGTGGGATTTTCCAAAGGAAAATCCCACAAGTTGGAGCTATAAATAGATAGTGGATTTCATAGGAATTTCAGCTGATTATAGATACATAGGTATTTATCCATGATCGTCACAGAAGTTGATATTGTAAGTAGTTACTAATTTTATCCATTTTAGTCTAAACCATTGTAACTTAATTTTCGGGGATATGTTTATTTTCCTTTAAATTCTGGGACAATTTCGTCATTTTAACGTTACTTTTAGTCACATCCATTTTGTCGTTGAGCATTTCCTTGATTATAGCTATTTATAGCATCATTACAATTATGCAAATTTTTGAACACCCCAGCAAGATTTCAGGTCTTGGTAATGCTTTATATATAAATCTCACGCTTGTACTAGTGTATGTATGTTTCTGTCTCTATTGTGTTTGACCCTCTACCATCATTGTCCCTAGACAATCCCACCATGTTCAATTCCCCTTGACGCTATACAGACCCACCATGTTCAATTTCCATATGTTAAATTCCCCTAGTCCCTAGACAGACCCACACTCTATTCCCATGTTCAATTCCCCTTGACGCTCAACAGTCCCACGATTTTTCTCTATGTTCATTTCCCTTGTCGCTCAACAGTCCCACGATTTTTCTCCATGTTCATTTCCCTTGTAGTTCAACAGTCCCACGATTTTTCTCCATGTTAATTTCCCCTTGTCGCCAGATTGTCCCACGATTTTTCTCCATGTTAATTTTCCCTTGTCGCCAGATTGTCCCAGGGGTGTTTGTAATGCTAATTCCCATTGTCGCTAGGGTATCCGCATTTACTACTCAGGGTGGATTTGTTGTTATCGAACCACTGAAGTTGATCAGTCAGAACTGTACTTGTATCCTCGTAAATTAAGTTTTCTTGTTTTAAGTCTCCACAATTATGCCACTCGATGAATTCCATTTTCTGCATAAATCAGAAATAAAAATGGAGTGACCACAAAATGAAGAAGCCTGCATTTCAAGGAAAATTGAAAACTCTTATTGTCAGTGGACAAGACAGTGCCAACTTAGAAGTGAAGAATTTGTAAACTTTAACAAAGTTCAAATTTTCATTATAGAGAAAACACAAAATGTAATTAATATATGCTCAGATGTAGCGCATCCCAATCCTTCTTTTATTAGAAGAACAGAGAGAAAACTAGTGTTCCTAATTCTGCCATCTGCAAACAACTCTTTTCAGAGGTCCGTGTGCGAGAGTAGCCCGTCAATAGATGTGGACCCTGATGTCCAAGTGGTCTAAACATGCTCGCCTTTATTTACATCTAACCTCTATCCGCGTGTGTGCAAGTCTAGGATATACTAAGTTGGATATGTCGAACATTTTTCATTAGCTTGCTGCGGCTCAGTTGTTCTTTATAGGGTCTTCCTCCACCAAATATACTGCGTAACAAATATGACCTAATCGTTACTAAAATTGGTGGTTTATGTTGATCTATATTATGTGGTATATTTCATGATTACAAATTGTACAGGTCATTTAGTAAATGCAGTGTTGCTGAACTCGGAATATCAGGTACACTGCCCCCTCCCCCCCCCCAACTACTTACCGGGCATCGTCTCGTATGATTATAACGACGAGGAAGTCAGCCTTTCCTTTCGGATTTCCCTTAAGTCAGGAACTTTGCCCACAAGCAGGAAATTAAAGAGCAAAATTGCAGAGTCTGTCTACCAAGATCAATCCCCCAGGCATTTTCCTCCAAGCCTTATCTGGTCAAAATTGTCAATGCTTCTCAAGATAGAGACAGCAAGATCAGTCCATTTCTACATCTGCCAAACTTTGCCTATTTGTCTTATGCTGGCTGACATAACTTCAGGTTCCAGTCCATCCGTCCTTTAAGAAATGTATGCGGTTTACACACAGAGGAAATTGTTATCAGTTTCTCGCACTCTCGGTTTGAACATAAGTACTGGGAATTCTCTGACAGTTCCACTGTATTATATTCCCAGTTTCATACAACTTTATCTGTTTCCACGGCGGCATATGTGGACGATATCCTCTTGAAACGTACGCTCACTTCCATTGTAATAAAAGGAAAGAGATATCATTTCGCTTTTCTGTCATCTGTTAATTCCCATCATTGTCCATCCCATAAGTTCGTAGAAACCATTTGCATATTTCATCCCAAACAATATATTTCACTCACATTAGTTCAGGAATCCATTCATCTTCCTTTAATCGAAACAATTTGTAATATGTGCATGATTTAATGTTTCTCTCATTCATTTGTCTTGCGAATCTGTCTGGAGGTGTTAATACAACTATTTCTGAACAACGGTTCAAAAATAATCTAATCTCGAGTTGTTTTACCATAACCCTCCAAGCCCATTGAGATAATCTGTATGTCTAGCTACAGGATCATATTTTGGTAATAGTTATCCTTAATTTTAATGTCGGCAGATTCAGAATAATTAAGCATGTTTTAATTTTTTATCTCTTTCGTCAAAATTTACTGCAATATATATCAATTTAGCATTAGTCTTTATTTTTCTAATATTTTAGAAACCCTCAGGCGTACTTCTACATTCAATTTAATTTATTTGCTACTTTTTCGTAATTCTCTTTCTTTTTTCTACATATTGTTCTACTTGAGTAGGTTGAGGATGTTGTTGACGAGGAGATTGTGGAAGAGGTCTAGGAGATTGTGGGATAAAGCGGAAATTGTGTTTGAAGAGAGGGATATTGTGATTTTTTTCCTTGAATCACATCATTCACAAATGTTAACAAAATTCTCATCATCAATGGCAGAAGTTTGATTAGAATTGACAAGATATACAGTTTCAATCAAATCATCTTTTGTTCAAGATTTAAAAACTTTTTTCTTACATATGTTATCATGTTTTCATAATTTCTAGCAACATCTACTAGTTGGTCATACTCCGCACTCTCGATAGCTTTTAAACACTTAATTTTTAAATTTACCTCTAAATTTTTCTAATTGTTGCTGAGGAGATTCATTTTCAGGTTGTTTTTGTCTTTTAGATTTAACATATTTTTGCACATCTGAAAAATATTTTTCTATTTTACCTTTGTATGCAATTTAATTAATATCATCTTTATCTCTGACTTGATCACCTCCTTGATTAATTCGATATATCCACTTATACCAAGTATCTTTTGACATTGATCTATCAGCATATTCAGGTTTAAAATATATATCTCTTTTTCTATAAATAGCAGCGCCAAATGCAACTAAATCATTTAATTTTTGATATCCCTTGATTTCATCAATAGTCATTTTGGTAAATATTTTAAAGTATTTAATTTTTCATGCCTTTCTTTCTTTTCTTTGGTTCTTCACCTTCAAGTTCTGGTGCAGGTTGAGAGGTAACTATTTCACTTTAGTTCTTATTGCTGTCATTTCAATTTTTCAGCAGTTACTTTTAACGCTGGCAAAAGACCTTCAGTTGCTTTTGCAACTCTTTCAGTAACCTTTGTAACAGGTTTAAATAATCATTCTGTACCTTCTGCATTTTCAACTGGTGCTACTTGTCGTTCCTGCATTTTTTTCCAGAAAGAATCATGAACAGGAATATATCTTCTAATTGATTCTAATCTTTCTCGAGCTAGGTTACTAGTATAAGATTCAATTATTGATATAAATATGACTTAATTACTCATGCAAAACAGTAGCAGAGAGGTTGGGACCACATATAAGTATTTCAGCCGGTAAATAAAATTTAGAAAAAAACACAAACGACAAATAAATAGTAACCCAAAATAACACAATTAGAGACACTCTCGGTAAGTTAAAGGCCTTGGTTTGACGTTATTGGCCTTATAGTTTTCGTTTGTTTTTTCGTATGAGGTTTAATGTTCATATAGGAAAATTAAAGCAAGTTGTCTGTTCACCCCCTGATTACCATTTATATGAGACTAATGACCTTGATTTAAGAACTATAAGCTCTATATTAAAGAGAAGATACCCTTTCTAAAAGGACACATGACCCACTGTACATCTCACAATAATAGTAAAATGTTTTGTTCTTAAAATTAATACAAATATCTCCTTATTGGAAACATGACTGTTCTACGTGGGCAGTCTGGTGTTATCACTTATATGCAATTTCATTTTTCAGATATGTGATAACAGTTGATACACTTATAAACATGGAAAATATAAGTGTACGAATGGATAAAAGCAACGTCATAGTCATCACCAATTCATTTCACAGGAGAAGAAGCAAAGCAAGGAACGTAAAATTAACACAATTAACATAAATTTATGCTCATTTTAATCAATACTGTCTCATATAAACAAAAAGTCTTCAAGGAACTTCTATGGTCAAAAAAAAAAATGAATATAAACCTCCTTTAAAAACAAGGCTTCTACAAATATACAGTCCAATGATGTATTTAATAAGAATTTCATGTATATTTAACACAGCTAATGTCAATAATATCACCTATGTTTTGTTCCTAAAAAACAACCGAAAAATGATTTCAAAATACTCGTCCACTAACTGATGCAGGCACTAATATCACTAAAATGTATGTTAAATAATGCTTTATTCCAATTTCATGATAACATCAGCATAGTCAGAAAACGTATAAATTAACTGAATGAACAACAGCTTAGAAATAGGTGGGTCTGATATTAGATGCTACACTTATCAATATTCATATTAGTATGATAATTATACATATTAAATATCATATCAATGTGATATTAAACCTGACAGCATTATTAGGAATAGTGATGGTCTTGAAGTTATTTTGAAGTTTTCTCAAAATGATCCCAAAATAATTTGATTCAGACATGGAATCTCAACATTTTCCCAAATACAATAGGACAAACATTATGCTGTCTTAAATGCTTTGTAAACCTTTTGCAAAAGATATTATATTCACATTTCAAACAATATTTATGAAAAAACAGTTTTAATCTTTCAAAATATGTTCTGTACATGTATCAGGAAGAAAGAAATTAAATAATTATAATTTTTATGGACTGATAGTGTGCAATATATTAATGCATATTAAAAATGGCAGATAATCTGGTATCCAATAAAAGCAGGTATTAGAATCATCAAAGGTACATCAAATGACATTAATATGCATGTATTATTTAAATGAAAGAAAGTAACCAGTCTATTCATCGAGATTTAAAGGCATGTTTATCAAGTCTTCAAAACATTTTAACTACTTCTGACGACATTTTCTAGGCCACCTTCAACAGCCATTCGTATATGCATTTGATATCAATGTCTGATAGTTCATCGTCTCGCTTTCCAAGGAAGTGCAGACCTTGTCACTCTTAATGTGTTGCTACAATCAATGAACAAATGCAATATCATAGTACCATCTAGTGAGTTAATTTGAAAGATGATTAATTTAGTGAATTTATGTAAATTTATTATTTTTTTAAATCTGGCAAAGGCAGATTTTAGGTTAATTTTGCTGAGAGAAAAAGTAGCATCTTCCACCACTAGTAAAGATTTGTTTCTATAGCACAGGATAAGTTACATTTTGACCAGACTGCATTACGTCAACTGGGGCAGGGAAAATAGCTTATTTCCCATTCACACAACATAACGTTCTGTAGAAAATATATAATTTCTTATCATCTAATAAAACCATTTCTGGAAAATGAGTGCTGAGCTGCATGATCGATTGTCTGAGCCACACATAAGAATGGTTCACTGGCTTTTTTTGTCAAGGGAAGGGGGCTAGGTTAAACTCAGATTGCTGACAGCCACTGAGACAAGGTCAGTCATTATTCCAATCATTTGAGAAATGACCTCCTCTCCATGTGATGAATGTCTCAACATTTTCAGGTTGCAATATCTTTGTTGACAAAATCAGACTTTAGTTCAGAAGACTGTCATCAAATTCTTGCATGAAAAATGAGATGAAGTGGTCAGCACGAAAAGACAGGTATGTTGATGATTGGGCCTGGAAGCTGCCTATCAAAGCAATGTAAAAAATAAGTGATTGTACAAAACTTCAGTAATCTTGGGATGGAGGCACAATTTTCGCAATTAAGAGGTTCGTGTAGGATTTATGTGGGCGAACAATGGCATCAGCATGTGGATTAAACTCAGAAGAGCTAAAGATGCCTGACTTCTTAAAAGGATACTCAGATTGTTGAGATTTACCTAGATATCAAATCAATTACAGACGAATCATACATGCCTACCCGTGGTAAGGAAAAAGTGTAGTCCAAGTGGACAAAAAGAATAATCCTAGCGGGGGAAAAATCCACATTTAACACGATACAAATTAAATGAGCATATGTAAAAAATGACTTATTTATTTCTCTGGACTTTTTAATAATCACTTACTGCTTCATGTTTTCATATATAACACTTTGAGATTTAAACAGCAACAGACTCTTATAATGCATTTCAAACACTTTGTACCAACTGAGACTATGAATGTTATGCACACCAGTAGAACACTAAGTGCTGTGTTACAGAGCCTGGATCTGAACTCAGATTTATTTTGTTAACAATACTAAACAATCCCTCAAAGTCAGCATTACAATGGTAAAGAACCAATATTCATCTCATAACCTGACAAAGAAGAGGAAATTTTATATATTCCAGGTATTAGGTCTTTTAGCTGAAAAAAAGATAAAAGCAATCAACTCTGTCCGTATAAAGTACATTGTCAGGTAGAGTGCGACTTGATACTACAGTTCTCCTTCTAATGTATCAGCAGTCTTTCCTTCAGCATGGTACATCACATGACAGAGACAACCTGATATGTACAATGATGGAAATATTTTTGAAAATATAGAATGTAACTCCTTTATGAATTCCAGTCATCAGCTGAAAAGCCCATACAGTTCAAGCAATTTATGTTTATTCAAAGCATTATCAAGCAAATAAAAAACAAAGTTTTCTCCAGTGTAATCTTCTGTTAATTCTGGTAATGATAGAAGAGCACTCTGACCTTGCCCTTTTCATTGTCAAAGTCTCTAACAAGGACTGGGTATAATATTTTGTCATTATAATCACTGCTTCTGTCTGTTGCAATACTGAACGGCCCAATTTATATGGCTTCTTCAATTTTAAGTGAATTATCTTCTGCTAAACACCCAACAATATTAGATGATTTTGTTCTTGCACATGCATATTTTCTACTATTTTGGAAACAGGAAACATCCGTTTGAACAAAGGACCAATGTAGTCTTCTACCGCTAGGGGTAGTCTGTGTTCTACTAAGAACTCGGTATATAACGCCTCTGCATTTATAAAATTCGTGTCCACAATTCAGTTCTTCTGTTAAAAATGTTAGCTTATTATTGGAGTTATTAAAACGAGGTAATTCAAGGTTTCTTTGTTTTACCACTATGACCAATATTAATATCCGTTCCACACAACCTGCGAGGGGCATCAGGCTCCCCTGGAATGGAACGCTGTATTTTGTAATTCATGTATTCAACTCTTAATAAGTTGTTTTGTATTGTCCTAATCCATCTGTGAATTGTTTTGCAAAACAGTTTTGGTCTAACACAATCATGGACTAGAATAAATCTGGCTTGACTCTTTTAGCGCCAAATACCTACACACTTGTTCTATTCCAGAGATGAATCATAATAAAGAATCTGCGAACAAAGATTAAAGGTTAGAAAACCAATCAGTTCTCTCCTAAGCCATACACCTGCTATAAATAGAAACTGAGGTCAAAGGTTTAAAAGTAGAAAACAGCATGTTTCTTGGAAATAGGGAAGCTTCTATAAATAGAACATAATACTATTAGAAAAGTGCATGCAAGTATACGGACAAGAGTACTCTTATGACGTAGTTACATAGATGCCGCCTTTTGAAGAGTACGGTTTGTGGGATTAATGGGATGTTAATAAAAATGAGAAATCCAGTGCCAGTTGTGCTTGACATACGCAAGATAAATGGGTCTGGAAATGGCATTACAAAGTGATGGATGCTGTCAGCAGCAGCTAGAGTCTTTGATTGTGTATGCTAAAATATGGATCACCATTTCCAGTTCTGGTGGTAAAGGGCATAGGTCAAGAATCTGCTAGAGCTGGAGTAGATGATGTCTGGAGCTGGCTAACATTTTTTTTGTGCCATGCTCTGATTACAGCTCTCAAGTCACTGATCACCAAAGCCAGTACCATTGTCTATATGGGGTGACATATTGTCCAGGACAGGCCAATATCAGTGTCAGTACTTGCCTGGTAGACTCTTCAGTGTTATTAAGAACTGACTGTGGCACTGTGGATGATGGTGGAGCTAAGGCTGGATGATGGAGGAACAAAGCCTGTGTGAGAGTCCCTAGATTGTAAAGACTGCTGAACCATCTTAGAAATTAGCAAAAGAAGCTGAGATCTAAAATGGACATATTTGCTGGACAGGATTGATGAATGAGCCAAATGACCATTTGCTAACTTGTCATGTTGGATGTACTGGATAATGTGCCCATAATTATATTATCCATTTCAATTGTTTGGACATTATGTTTTACCAATTGTTAAACTGTTCTATAGTCACAAAGTACAAGAACAAAGTGTGAATGCTTATCCACGAAAGTTATCAAAACCTTTAGCTGAGTGACTGCCCATGACCTGTACTGCAGACATTATATTAGTATCTTGAATGTGCTTTGTTACATTAGTCCTCTAGATGTACGTTTTCACATTAGTCCCTTGGATGAATATTTTTACATTAGTCCTTTAGATGTGCCTTTTATCATTAGTCCCTTGGATGTGTTTTTAACTTTCTTGTGAAATGGTCAGCATATACAAAGACCTTTAGATCCAAATAATTGAAGCCTATGCTTTAATTAAAAGAAAAAGATACTATTAGGAACAACAAGCATTTATTGCCATCCTCCAACATTTGTTTGAGAACCTGATCGAATAAGCTTTGCCATCAGTCTTGACTAAAATGCATGTCGATATTTTCAGGCAGACTTTAACCTTGATGTCATTTAATTATTTTTAAACTGTAGTGTAGCATAAAACATTGCTGCTTGGTAAAATTCTGAGCAATAGTTTTCTAAATGAAAATAAATCATTTTTTTATAAATAACGGGTTTGAGAGATAATGGGTGAAACACAATTGTAAGGCTCTTGACGGGAGTATCCTGACAAGGCTTGAGCAGAAATAGTAACTGAAAACTCTTACTTCCAACTCGCCAGAGAGACAACGTTTTAGTATTTCAGTTGCTAAATAAACCATAAGACATATAATATGTCCTTCTTAGCTGGTGGAGAAGGAGGAGCTAGACTGGATCTGTAAGGCGATGGACGTTTTCCTGGTGTAATTTGATTTAAGTAATTTATTTAAAGAACAAGCACAACTAGTTCAACAATAATTTCAGTGGTTGTATGGGTTAAAAATATACACCTGTCCTTTCATTTGTGAAAATGACTAGTACTGCATGTTGATAATTGAGGGCTATGGAATACTTTACCAGTATCAAAACAATATGATCGAATCATATTTCTTTTTAAATCTTGGCTCTCATGGTGATATTCAATAGATTTGAATTGTTGGATACCTAATTCGTATAACTTGCTGGAAAATTCCTGACATGAAATTTTAACTCTGATCAGATTGGGCAGATTTGGGAGGGCCAAACTGAATATTAAAAGAAAACTTTATTAAAGTTTTTGCGATTGGTTTAGATTTAATATTGCTCAAAGGAATTTCCTCTGGAAACCTTGTTGACGCACACAATATGGTCAACAAATATTGGTCCCCTGACTTGGTCTTTGGTAAGGGACCAACACAATCTACCATAATTCTGCTAAGTGGTTCATCAAATGCAGGAATAGGTTGTAAACAAGCCTTATGTATCTTCTGATCGGGTTTTCTTACCATTTCAAAAGTAAGACAAAATCAACGGTATTTACAAACATCACTTTTGTATTTTGGCCAGTAGAAGTTATTCAAGATCTTGTGGTAAGTCTTGTTAACCCCTAAATGACCAGCCAAAGGATTGTCATGGGCCAGACTAAGTATTTACTCTCTGTAAAAATGTGGACCTAATGTTTGATAGTTCACTGACCACTCATCACTAGCAGATACCTCGGGAGGTCTCCATTGTCTCATAAGAATTCCATTTTTAATGAAATAACAGAGAGGTACTGCAGAGGCTTCAGATTTACCAATGGCCCATTGAAACAAATAGGAGATCTCATGATCTTTTTCCTGTTCCAAGTGATTTTCCTTTATCGCCCTGATTAGAATAAAGAGGATAAGTCGATAAAAGAGGATCATTGTGATCAATACCAAACAGGAAGTGGAAGTAACATCTTAAAATCCTGACCAATAGATGTGTCAGATAAAGGAATAATTTCCTTATCAACATCATTCTCAAGAGCTTTCTTTGCCATAGATCTTGTAACTGCACAAGCTGGGTATAATCAGGGAATTCTTTTTCAATTGGATTGACATTCTGGGTCCAAATAAGCCTTGTCTGTTACAAGTGGATTAATCACAAGCTTGTCTCCAGTTAGGTCGTTGCCATAAACGGGTAAAACAGTCACTCTGCCGGCTGTCACGGATTCGGAGACTAAGTCTGATGACAAATTTACACAATGGAGAGGAACATGACAAATTTACAAAATGGAGAGAAACATTAACAAAGCAGCACTCTACTCCTTGAAAAATAACACTCTCATTAGAAGAAGACTTCTCAGAAAAAGGCAAAGTACCTGACAATAAAAGACTGAGAAGCTCATGTGTCTCTTAAAATGTTAATAGGGATAGGATTGACCGAATCACCCAAGAGTGATATAGAACCCTTCGACATGAATGGTTTATAATTTTCCATAATACAGTCAGACCCAACAAATGTATTGCTTTCAATACATGACCGTGACATTAACCTCTTAGAAATAAGAGCATTTGAAATAGGTCTGTCTTGATTCTGATGCTTCTTTTTCAATTTTTAGCAATCAGAAAGAACGTGTCCTTTCTTCTTGCAATAGGTACACGTAGAAAGAGACAAGGATCTTTGATCAAGCTTATATGAAGCTTGAGTTTTAGAAGTTTTGCCAGTTTGCGATTTTGAAGGGCTTGTATTAGGCTGAAATAATTTTCTGCCAGGAGATTGCTGAGTGGAAGTCTTATTTACAAAAGAAAGTTTATGAGCTAAAGAATACTTGTCAGCAGCACGAACAGTATCCTCCAAAGTTTCGATCTTATGCTCATAAATATAAGAGTTAATGTCAGCGTGGATACAGTTCTTAAACTCTTCAAGTAATACTAATTGTTTGAGACTTTCATAATTTTGTTCAACTTTCTTGGCTAAGCACCATCTATCAAATAATTTCTCTTTTCCTCTTGCAGCTTCGACATGATTTTGTTCAGCATCTTTTTTTATAGTTTCTGACGTTTTACCGATAAACCTCAGGGAATAACTCATAATTCTTTAAGATGCATTCCTTTGCCAAATCATAAATAGCACTCTGCTCTACTGACAGAGATGCATATAATTATCTGGCAATGTCAAAAAGTGTACACTGTAATAATTGAGTCCAATGCTCTCTTGGCCATTTCAAATTCTCGGCACCTTTTTCAAAATAAGGTAAATATTTGTCTACATCTTTTTCTATAAAAGGGGTACTAACCTAATATTATTTGTAACATCTAAACTTAAATTTGCATTTGAAGTGAGAATGTGCTGTTCACTTCCCAGATCCATTATTTTATCAGAATTTGAAATTCCCTTTCATCCTTTTCCTTTTGCATTTGCTTTGCTTCCATCTCTTTCTGTAACTGTATTTGTTCTTTTTGTAACTGCATTCGTCTTTATTTCTCTTTTTTATTTCCTTATCTAATTGCATTTGAATTTGTATTTCTTCTTTATCTTTCTGAAGTTCCAGCTTCCTTAACTCTAATTCCATCATGTATTTCAGTTATAATTCCTTTACTTTTATGTCAGAGTCTGATACAGACTTTATGATCGAAAAAAAAAAATCAATTTTAGCACAAACATTCTTTTCCACCAATTACTGGACCAAAATATTTTCTATTTCTTGCTTCGTTA
Organism: Sinohyriopsis cumingii; assembly: GCA_028554795.2. Taxonomy (NCBI): domain Eukaryota; kingdom Metazoa; phylum Mollusca; class Bivalvia; order Unionida; family Unionidae; genus Sinohyriopsis; species Sinohyriopsis cumingii. The sequence goes on from CM068838.1 coordinate 61,818,896, forward strand.
AGGAAGCTTTTGCCTCAAGAAATAATATTTTCTGGCAAGTATAATCAGTTCATCTTTTTTCAAAAGGTCTAATTTTACCTGGGTAGGATTTGAAAGAACTATTTCCACTTTTGAAGACACTGTAAATAAAGCTTGCTCATTTCACCAGAGATTTCAAAATTGTAAAAATAATAGACGGGATTTTTCACCAAAAAAGTCAAAACCTATTGGAATTAAAAATTTTGAAAAGAAAGTTTTCAGAAATATTTTAGCCAAAAATCAAATATCCAAGGACGAGCAACCACTTTCTTGTTACTTGTTAAGACTCTAATAAACAGTAACAAGAAAAGATTGAAGACAACAAGCTTTATAAAGTTTAAGAAATAAAAAGAAAATTCCCTAGAAAAACAAGGTAAAAATGGAGAAAAAAACTTACAGTTTTAAGAATCAAATTAAAAAATTATCCAAGAATTAAATTTGTCCTAGTGATATAATATTCTAATCAATTTGAGTTCGAATCCCGACGAAAATCAAAAATGGAAGGTAATTATGTATGCTATAGACAGTTTAATACAGATGTGTCAACAATTCATAGTTGATCTACAAACAATATTCCTGTGTTTGAATTCCGAATAAAATTTCAATAAATGTCTTTGTCCTAGAATTCTGTGTGAGCACTTAAATATTCCATGGAAAAATAATTAGTCTTTTAGAATCCAAATAATTTGAAGAAATATTTAACTGTAATTCCAACTGCTCACAACAAAATGAACATCTTGACATCAATTGTTTAGAAGCCCGACTGACTAAACTCTTTATAGACAAAGGTTATACACTAACTTGAGACGCAAAACAGATTCCTGTATGAGGGTCACGTGATCACTTTCTAGAAACAGATCGAAGCTTTAGATGCTTAAAATCACGTACTCCCAGTCAAACTCGATTTCACTCTTATCAATCCCACATTACGAATGAATAATAAAAAAAGCTGTTTATTTCATTCTCAATCACGGTTAGGAAATAGGTAAGACTTTAGATACAAAAGTTTACTCTAGGTTTTTACGAAAAACAGTCAAATCAAACTAATTTCTGGAAATATCAAATTCCAGTAAACAAAATTACATTACTATCATAATAATTTTAAAACTAACAAACAAACAATTACATTAAATCAAATATAAATTAAGTCAAATATACATGACATATGTTATTGTCACAGTTTACTTAGGCAAAACCTGCATGACAATTAGTAAGCGATCGGTGTAACTCTGACGTGACTATCGTCTTTTGTTTTCTTATTTTTTTAGCTTACTTGAGAAGTCCAGTAAAATCTGCGTCATATCTGATTGAATTGTATGCAAATTTTATTCGTTGTTTATGTTTTTAATTTGTATGCTTTGAGAGAACGTGCTTTATCTTTAGCTTGGTCTAGGGTAACCGATCGATCGATTCTGAGTCAGTTTTGTTATCATGTTTGGGAATCATAAATCTTGTTGGTAGTTGATTCTAGAAACGTATCAAGAACATAACTATTCTTTTGTGAAATGCAACAAACATATTTGTATTTATATCTACGTTTATATATTTCATAGATTTGATTATTTGTTGAGCATTGGTAGCTGATGATTGGAAGATATTTATCAAGTCGAGTAATTAATCTGTTACTATGAGCAGAAGTTTTTTTGAATATCTATATTATGTCTTAATTTTTATGATTATAGAGTGTAATGATCATTTAGTAAATAACATATTTCAAATCTAATTGTTTTCACGAGTGTGGGTTTATACTGTGAGATAAATCATTTAATTTGAGTACACATGTTATTGTGGTCTTTTGACCTTTGTAGTTTTAAATATATAACAATTAATCTCTCTAACAAATTTGACGCGATTTAAATTCAGGTCATGTGTTTTCCTCTAGGATAAATAGGTAAACTAATTTATGATTGGTTTGCTACTAAATGTCCTGGCTTTACTGATAAGTTGAATATTTTGGAAATGATTATTCGACCCTATTGCTCGTTCTGAACTTGCATCTTAGCTTTATAAAGAGATGTTTACCTGGGAATTAGTTATTCTTGGGTTAAACAGCAGTCTTAGTGGAGTCATTTAGTTGCGTTTCGTAGATAGAATTTATTTATGGATTTATTTCAATTTATTTTGGAAATACAAAGTGTGTATAAACTTCAGGTTTAAGTAACTATTATGGATTTATTGTGAATTCATTTCAAGACATATTATGAGTATATCATTGTGATACATTAAGACTGCCAGTACAAGCAACCATTCCCGCGTATTGGACACATATCACAATGAATTGGACGTCATTTGGAACACCACTGGAACTTATTTGAAAATCTCCATACGTTTGGACTTGTGATTGATCTTTTAGGACTATATCGAAATTTCATTCGCAATACTGTATATTATTTTTTATTTTTTACTTTATATTCAAGGGAAAGAAATTTGTTGTTGGATTTTACCAAGCGTGTTTGTTATCACTACTTTCTTTAACTTAGTATAGTATCATACAGTCGTAAGAACGTCATAATGTATAATCTGCATGAGACTTTATGACAGCAGGGATTAGGTTCATAAAATGGACTCTTCCGGAGTTCTTAACATTCTATATATATTTGGTATACGTGTTTTTGAAATATAAATAATTCTTCCTATTGGGTGTTTAGGTCGTATTTAGTATTGCATGACATGAAGTACGAACGAATATTCGGATTTGAAAGGCTTACTAATACGTCATACAAAATTCAAAGAAGGTAAACCACCCATGAGGTTAACGTTTCTTGATGTGTGGTAATTAGATGATCAGAGGTAAATTTGGGTAGTATTTGTGCGTTCAAGAATCCTTCATCTGACAGCGAGCGAATGCTGCCTTGAGGGCCTTGAAAATAGAGAAAGCAACGGATCTCAAAGCCAGACTCAAGCAAAGGATGTTTGGCTCACTCGATTGCTCACAACCCCTTCTAGGGTTTCGAAATCAGGAAATAGATAGATTCTTGCTAGATACGCTCCCTGCGAACACTAAACCTAAGCAGCTTAAACAATGGAGACTCCTAAAGGACAACGACTTACAAATACAATCAACATCGATTTCCAGCCACAACCTTTTGAATTAAATGATTTATTAATTTTGCTAAATTACTCACTCACTCACTCAACTGTGATTACTTACATTGTTGTAGTTCTTCTTTATGTTATTATTGATATGTTATTACGGATATTATTGATACAGAAACAATGAAATATTCTGGATTTAACTTACGGTTGCACCAATTTATATTTGTAAAGAAAGAACAGATATAGCTGTAGCTCCTCCCTTGGTAGGTCAGCTCCAACTATTTTGCAACATCATCAATCAAGCTGGAGCTATCTAAGTGAAAGAAAGAAACAAATTCAAACTTAAATTGCATCAGAAAGTCGTGTAAACATTTGGGATTTCAAGGCTTGGTCTGCTTATTGTTTGTCTTGTCTCTGTTTTGTGTTTACATTTGACTAAGTCTCAGTGAGGTCGAAAGCCGTTTGGCTAAAAGCTAGTTTTGTACTATTCTTTGTCAGTTTGTTGCCTTTACCCTAATGATCTTTGACACGCAATCCCTTACTGGATCAGCGCACTGTAAAGGAATGGTACTTGCCATATAATTGAGAGAGAGAGAGAGAGAGAGAGAGAGAGAGAGAGAGAGAGAGAGAGGGAGAGAGAGAGAATATTATCATACTGTTTAGATAATTATAATTCTTGCCACACGTAGAATTTGTCTGGGATCCGCGGTATATGGTATCGATTTTCCTACCTTAAAGGACTTACTCCCGTACTGTCTCGACTATGCGTACATAGCCCAAAAATGAAGGGTACATAGTCACCTATACAGGTAGCCATAAGTAGTAAGCAACCTCACAACTGCATGGTTTCTCCTTATTACATTTCTGTAACGTAGCGCCAGTACTTCACGCTCCAAAATTAAAAATATATCTCAAACACCATATACAGGGAACTATTTTTCCTGTTCCATCCCTAGATGTTGTCTGTAAGTCTACACCATATTTACTATCATAGCAGCAATAAGAGGCGTCTCCAGATAATGACATATTCCTTTCTCAAGTATTTCATTGTGCAAAATATCAGTCTCTATCACAAATAGTTAGCATGGTGATATACAGTCAATCAACAGTTATTTTTTAACAGGAACTAGTTGGCTAAGACCCACTTATGCGGCTCTGACCTGATTTCAGTACGAAAATAAACCATGCCATCATGAAATCGCATCAACGATGCACTCTGTGGTGTTTGCTCCTGTCAATTGGCTAATTACTCGAGCTGAGGAATATTTCCCCAATACCGACTTCCCATAATCAAGCATCTAATCACAAAAGCCTCATAAATATATAGAAACCGATACGCAAATACTAATGGCACATACCATAAATTGATTAGAATATTTATGTATATATGTATGTATGTATGTTTGTATGTTTGTATGTATGTAGGTATGTAGGTAGGTAGGTAGGTAGGTATGTAGGTAGGTATGTGTCGCCTACATGATGCAGGTTCCAGTCTTATTTATTCTAATCTTCCGTTACAGTGTGCCTGAGTAGTAGTGAAGTGGGATACCCTAGCGACAATGGAAATTATCATTACAGACCCCCTTGGGACAATCTGGCGACAATGGAAAATTAACATGGAGAAAAATCGTGGGACAATCTGGCGACAAGGGAAATTAACATGGAGAAAAATCGTGGGACAATCTGGCGACAAGGGAAATTAACATGGAGAAAAATCGTGGGACAATCTGGCGACAAGGGAAATTAACATGGAGAAAAATCGTGGGACTGTTGAGCGACAAAGGACATTAAACATAGGATTTTTGTTTTAAAAAAAAAATTTTTTTAAAAAAGGGGTAGGCAATTCAAAGACTATCTCTTTTCGAGAAATATGGCTGGCCCTGAAAAGGGCCTTTGGTTTATGTTAATATGCCCTTAACATAAAGGGCATTTGCGACATCTTCTTTTCCTCAAACTTCGTCTTACAGCAGGGCCATACATCAGAGTCCTCTTGAGGCAACCTTGTCTCTCTATATAGACTCTTCTTATCCACAGACTGCTGTTGGTCCTGTAGACAACGGTCCACTTGGATCGGACATACATGAGCATGTCCGTCCTGAACATCATTGTTGACACAAGGGTTGAAGATTCAACGTCGGTCCACATGTTGAGGCTCCGAGAATAGGTGAATCAATGCAGTGAACTGCGCTTATTTATAGGGACAGAAAGGATTGAAACGGATTGAGTTCATTCACCAATCCGAACACGCGTTACAGAATTCAGTCAGCCCGCATCCAATCCGAAGAGAGCAGTCTGTGACGTCACGTAGTCAATATAGATTCGCTAACGCTTGTGTGCAGTCAATCTATGCGATAGTGATTCAACATGACGGAAACTCAGAAAACGATCCAGTGGGGTGCACCAGCAGGGGAGACCGCCCAAGGGAACCCGGACTTACTTTCAGAAGAGGTGAATTGGGATTTTGTGGATTTTCTCTCCTCGCAAGAATTTGTTCCGGAACCTTCGTTACCTTCTTCATTACCGCAAGTGGAGAATTTTAGACAGAGACAGAAAGAAGAATTGGAGAAATTTATACAACGACAAAAGGAAGCAGAACAGGCTTTTCTCCTACAGCAACAGCAACAGCAAGAAGAAGAGGTAAGAAAAAAACAACAGCAAGAAGAAGTAGCAGCAAAGAAACAAGAGGGTGAAAATCAAACGGTCACGGTACTGTTGGACATTTTAGCGGAGTTAAGAAGTCTGAAACAAATGTATCAGACTTCTTTATCACGACCGAAGAGAATACGACCTTCCCGAGCCAAACATGTCAACCCTGTGACTAAGCCTACCGTACCACCCTTAGTGATTTCAACCCAATCATTATCATCATTACGCAGTCCAGAAGTAGGCCTTGGCCGTGGCAAAGGCTTAAGGCAGTTAAAATTGATTGCTTAAACTCACCCCTGCACCATAAAGAAAAAAAGGCCCTTTTCAGGGCCACCCACATTTCTCGAAAAGAAATACAATTTCAATTTGCCAATAACTCAAAAAAAACTCACCCATTTTACCCTTATAGTACTTGTCTGTGTATGAGTGCGTGAGTGTAGCTTCTTATTTTAAAATCAAAACTCAAAGACTCTTACCTTATATCATTCATTTATTCTTTTCTCCATTTTTTACAATCCAATTCACAATTCACAGCACAACACTTTAATAAAAAGTTCATTGATTTCTCCTTGTTTAGTCTCTCTGTTTTTTGAATTTCTTCACCATCACACTCTTTTCCTCTTCTTTCTCCTCGCTTTCTTCCCTTCTTCTTTTCTTCTCGTGTTTCTTTGCCTCATTTAAATAGAATTGTCTTTTTTCTTCCTCTTCTTCCTCTGAAGAATCCCTCTCTTTTTCTGAAGAATTCCTCTTTTCTTCTGACTCCTCTTGTTTCTTTTTTGGGCAATCTGGAGACCAATGTCCTTTTTCTTTACAATAATAACAGGTATCTTGACTTTTGTCTTTTTTATCCCCTGTTTTTTTTCTTTTTTGACGGTCTGGACACTCTGAAGACCAATGCCCTTTCTTCTGACAGATATAGCAAGTATCTTGACTTTTACCTCTAAAGGAAGGAGAGTAGTCCGTAGGCTGGTCTGAAGAGAATTTTCTAATGACCCCTCGCAAAGCTCTGACGAAACGTTCCATCTGGTTAGTCTCTTCCATCGTTGTGCTCGGCTTGAGAGTGAAATGAATAGTGAAAGGACAAGACACACACCCTTTTATATACGCTGGTCTGCCATGACTATAAAGTAGTTTATGGTGTTTGAACTTGAGTCATTTGACTTTTTGCTTTCAAGATGAAACGATCCCATTCATTCGAGAAGAAAGAAGAAGAAAGTAAGAGGCAGAAACGTGATCTATCGCCTCGTACCAGGGCTGAAATCTTGGCACAAATTCATGCCAGTGATTTTGAAGAGGACATGAGTGAACCAGAATCCCAACCCTCTAAACCAAGTTCATCACCCTTAGTTAACCCTGAAAAGTACTATTCCATTCGAGAGACGGAAAAGCGCTCCTCTAGAAAATTTAGAACTACGGCTTACAAATACACGGTGAAGTTTAAAGATTTCAAGTCCGACGTGCCGTTAGAGAAAGCAGAAGTGTTCATCACCGAGGTGTGGGATTCTTTGCTCACTTCACTCAAGCGACAATGTCAACCCAAAGAAGACGATCGCTTGAGACTTTCCATACAACACGACGGTTTGAAATCCCCTGTTTGGATCGAGTTTAGCACCAATGCAGAATTAACTGCTTCCAAAGTCATGGACAAGATTCAACACGTACAACAATCTAATGATCAGTTTGACATCACCGATGGAAAAGCCACACTGGACATGACCCACGTCTCTCCTCCTCAAGGGACAGGACGCAAAAAGATGTTATTGGTGGACGACCTTCGCAACACCAAAACAAGTCTCGTCCGAATTAACAACTCTCATGACCAGATGTGTTTAGCCCGTGCCATCGTGGTGGGACGAACCTATGCCAACAAGAACGACACGGTAGAATGGAAAAGAACCTGGAAAACTATTCAACGATCCGACCGAGCCAAACAACGAAACGAAGCAGAACTCCTGTTACAACAAGCCGGACTGTCCAAAGACACACCCTGTGGCATTCCTGAGATGCAAAAATTGCAAGATGTCCTAGCTCCACGCTACACTTTGAAAGTGCACCCTCAAGAAATGCGCGGGTTTCTGTTGTTTCGAGGCCAAGAATTTAAGGACGGAAAATACATTCATGTCTATTATAACGATGGCCATTTCGATACCATTACCAGTATCACTGGATTCCTAGGATACGGTTATTATTGTGAGAAATGTGATTATGGTTATAACAATCGAGAGCAACACAAGCATTGTGGATCGAAATGCCCAGGATGTTTGGCCTCTCCACCCTGTCTGAGCGAAGAACCAGTGCCTTGTTCAACTTGTCTGCGCACGTTTGTCAGCCCTACCTGTTACCAACAACATTTGAAAACACAAGGTTCACAGAAGAAATGTGCTTGTCAACTCCTGAGATTGTGCTCTACGTGTGGACAAGGCATACTTACCAACAATGCCAAGGCACATGTATGTCGAGGAAAGAAAAAATGTCACATTTGTCACCACATCGTGGACTTGGAACACCAATGTTACGTGCAAAAATACAAACCCCCACCAGAGAAAGAGGACGGTCACAAGAAGAAAGGCAATTTCATCTTTTTCGATTTCGAATGCATGCAAGAGACTGGCATTCACATCCCTAATTTCTGCGTGGCTCATCGAGCGTGCGAGAAGTGCATTCAAGAACCTATCTTCAGTCATTGCCCTCACTGCAGCAAGATTCCCGGAGGACGTGAAAAAATCTTTCGGGGACCGAACACGTTAGCCGATTTTGCCCAATGGGTCTTAGACCCCGTCGACAAGACGTGGAGCCAAGAGGACATCGAACGTTACGGAGATTGTCATCGTCATGCCACGGTGATGGCTCACAATTTTTCCGGATACGATGGACAGTTTCTTCTCAGATACTATACGGAACAAGGCACCGAGCGTCCTAAAGTGACTTTGAACGGAGCCAAAATCATTTTCATGCAAGTGGGACAAGTACAGTTTAAAGATTCGATGAGTTACTTGGCCATGCCTTTGAGTCGAATGCCTAAAACGTTTGGAATGACAGAAATGGCTAAAGGGTACTTTCCACACTTTTTCAATACGGAAGCCAATCAACACGCCGTTCTACCCCATTTACCTGAGGCTCACTATTACGACCCCGACAACATGCGTACCGAACAACGAGAAGCTTTCTACGCTTGGTACCAGGCTCACGCCTCGGACCCTTTCGACTTTCAGGAAGAAATGCTAAATTATTGTCGTTCCGACGTGGACATTTTACGGCGTTGCTGTGGAAAATTTCGAGAACTGTTCATGGAACACGGAGGGGTCGATCCTTTGAAAGAAGCTTGCACCATTGCCAAAGCGTGTTCCTTAGTGTATCGACAACGATTCATGCCTGAAAACACCGTGGCTGTCATCAGCCCTCAAACGACCCACTTTGTCAAACGTCAATACTCGGTCAAAGCCCTACGTTGGTTACATTACTTGTGCGACAAGGAAGACAAGTGGATTCAGCATGCCCGCAACGGAGGGGGCGAAAAGACCATCGGAACGTATTCGGTCGATGGCTGGGACTTAGAAAACCCCAAGATCGTGTACGAGTTTAACGGTTGCTTATTTCACGGATGTCCTGTTTGTTACCCTGACCGTGGCACTAAAAATCAGTTTTTGCAACGAACCATGGAAGACTTGTACCAGGACACTTGTCAGCGACGCCTAAAGTTAGAACAGCAAGGATACCAAGTGGTGGAAATGTGGGAACACGAGTACGATCACCGTATGAAAACCGATCCCGAGTTTAAACGCCTCGTGGAAAGTTACCAGTTCATGGACCCGCTGAACCCGAGGGATAGTTTGTACGGAGGAAGGACCAATGCCACCTGTTTGCTGTACGAAGCCGACGAAGAGAAAGGAGAAGAAATCAAATACTTGGACGTGTGTTCGCTGTATCCCTACGTGTGCAAATATTGTCGCTTTCCTGTAGGGCACCCGCAATTGCTGACGGAACACATCGACCTGAAAAACATTCGACAATACGAAGGCTTGATCAAGTGCAAAGTTTTGCCTCCCACGAACCTATACCATCCCGTCTTACCTCACCATTGTCAAGGCAAATTGATGTTTCCCTTGTGCCGTACTTGTGCCGAAACGTGCAACCAAGATCAACCTTGTCAGCACAGCCAGGAAGAACGTGCCTTGACGGGAACCTGGGTCAGCGTAGAATTGTTCAAAGCTTTGGACATGGGATACCAACTGTTAGAAGTGTACGAAATTTGCCACTTTCCCAAGACACAACAGTATTGCAAGGGTGATCCCAGTCAGAAAGGCATTTTCGCCGACTACGTGGATGCCTTTTTGAAACTGAAGCAAGAAGCCAGCGGCTATCCTTCCTGGTGTCACACTCCCGAAGACCAAATACAATTCAAAGAGAAATACTACGAACAAGAAGGCATCACTTTAGACCACATCGAGAAAAACGAAGGCAGGCGATCGTTTGCCAAAGTGATGTTAAATTGCTTGTGGGGTAAAATGGCACAACGACCGTGTTTACCCAAGACGGAATATTTGACAGAACCTTCCCGCTACTTCCAGATGATTCACGACAAAACCAAATACATGAAACACGTGGACGTCGTTCGAGAGAATTTGATCTTGGTCAATTACGAAGAAGATCTGGACTTTGTGCAAGACGACCCTTTTGGAAATGTCATCATTGCGGCTTACGTGACAGCCCATGCTCGCTTAAAATTGTACGAAGCTTTAGAACTGTTAGGGGAACGCGTCCTGTACTTTGACACGGACAGTTGCATTTACATCCATCACCCGATTCAACATCACCCTAACATCGAAGGAGACCGTTTAGGAGCCTGGACAGACGAGCATCCCGACGACAAGATTCTAAGTTTCGTCAGTGGCGGTCCCAAAAATTACGGCTACGAATACCGTGACAAACAAGGAGAAGTGCACACGACGTGCAAAGTGAAAGGACTGACTCTGAATTATCGTACCAGTCGAGTGGTCAACTTTGGGGTATTGAAAGAAGCCTTGCAATCGGGAGAGGATGCAAACTTTAAAGTGACCACTCACCAACCGAACAAGATTGTACGTTTACCCACTCACCACATCGTCAGTCGACCCCTGGAAAAAGTCTATCAAATCGTGTACCAGAAGCGAGTTCGACTTCCCAATCATTTCACCTTACCGTACGGTCACGTCGGTATTGGTCTGTATATAAAAAAGGAACCCTAGGCAAGATCGATAGTTCATTGTGACTACCAAGACCGAGCGAACAAGATGAATACTTTGAAAGAGACATCGTTCCAGTTTGGGGATTGTAAAAAAGCTGTATCTTTCTCTAGTGTGACTAATACTGGATGGATAAGACCCATGCATTGCGACGGAAAATGTCCGGAAGGAAACTGCGATTGTCCATGTGGTTACCATTGTAATTGCGTAACGGAGTTTGCAGACGAGTGCGATTGTGAGCCTTGCGATGGGACCGATGCTGTACGTTGTGACCTGAGCGATGCCGTAAAGCATCATGGGAACTTTGTTCTCACTGCCCCTGTCATGGAAAGTGATGCTGTGCGTGTCAAACCTGAGGGATGCGAAAGCGATGCCGCTCGTCCTCTTAGACATTTTACCGGGTTTAAAGGGGAATGTTCACCTTCACGTCTACCCCCCTACGGATGTCATCCAGCCCTGAGCAAACTCCTGTTCCTGTCACCCAACCCTCATCGAAACGAACCTGTGAAAAACGAATATTCGTTCCCTGTGCGTTTGTCGGAATACTGCGACTTTGAAAATCGTCTTCAATCGTTCAAAGGAAAATGGCCAAAGTATCTGGGAGGACCGACCCCCGAAGAATTAGCCAGAGCCGGATTTTTCTACTTGGGCGAAGGAGATAAAGTCAAGTGCTTCAGTTGCGGTGTGTCACTTCACCACTGGGAACCGCAAGATTCGGCCTACATAGAACATGCTCGATGGTCACCGAAATGTCATTACTTACCTTTAGTGGGACCGAGACATTGAAGTAACTTTTTACCATAATAATCTGTTCATGGATACTTTACAAGAGAACATTCGTGCTTTGCCTGTGGAGTTGAGAGAACACATTTATCGAGAACTGGTCAAAATACAAGTGAAACGTAAAGAACAATTGCATCCGATACGTCACCGGTGTTTGAACCACTGGTACCTGAAATATATACAAGGACTGATTCAATTGAAAGTGTTCCATTGGACAGACATTGATCAACGACCCTCTAGTTTTAAAAAGGATTGGTTTGGTATTGACGATTCTATCTACTACATTGTAAACGTACTGCATCGAATTCCAGAGGAAGAGTTAACGAATTACCAACATCTTGAACACAATGTCAACTTGGTGAAAGAGGAAACTTCTGAACGAATTGTAATGTGTAGATTAGTGACTCAACGATTTAAATTCGACACTGAAGTGAAACCATGTTTGTGCAAAGAGTACATTTCTTGTGTCAGACCAAAGAGGATTTAGTATGACCTATTCATGGATACTTTACAAGAGAACATTCGTGCTTTGCCTGTGGAGTTGAGAGAACGCATTTACCGAGAGCTGGTCAAAATACAAGTGAAACGTAAACTCAAAGTGATTCATCCGTTTTTAAATTATGCTCTGTTCCAAAGTACAAGAAGACTGATTATGAGTGGATATTACATTAGGCACATAGTTAAACGAGGCTATTGGCTACCACCCAACGATTCCAAAAACAGTGTATATACTTATGGATACTTTACAAGAGTACATTTTGGGCTTGCCTGTGGAGTTGAGAGAAAGGATTTACCGAGAGCTGGTGAAAATACAAGTGAAACGTAAAGAACAATTGCATCCGATACGTCACCAGATCTTTAACCACTGGTACCTGAATGGTATAAGAGAACTGATTCGTCAGAAATTCTTTCAATGGTCAGACATTGTTCAAAACTTTGAGGTCGCTAATGATCGACATGTTCATGATTATGGTTACTTCGAGATTCACCTAGTGCAATGCATTGAGGAAGACAAGTTAAAGGATTACCAACATATTTTACGTGGAATCTACTTAGAGGAAGAGGAAACACCTAAACGAACTCTGACGTTTCGGTTACAGTATGCAAGATTTAGATTCCCTACTGGAGAACGAAGATCTCTGGCTAGAAAGTACGTCTATTGCATCCGAAAAAAAGAGAATATAAAAACAGGCTGCCATGCCACGGTTTATGTCACATGTCATCCAACAGATTCCGTGGAAGGAACTCAATGACCATATTCAAACCGTGGATCATTACCATCAATTATTACAAGAACTATATCCATTCAATTTGGGACGACAAGTGGTGTGTGTCTTAGTGACTTGTTTTCTGGGATTTCGTTTACCAGCCGATTCCTTGTGGACTCTTTACGATCAATACTTACCACCTCCATGGCCTTAAATGGTCACGAAAAACTCCTTTTGCTCAAAGCCTTGCGTTTTCATCTGGATACTTCTCGACCTCAACAGGAAAAAAAGATTCGTCAACTTTTAGCGACCCAAGACGTGTATGACGATGTGTGTGTAGCTTGTGACTTACACCCTCATTGGACAGATGTTCGTGACTGGAAAAAGGGGGGTTTTGAGGCTTGGACCCAAGAAGTGGCCCAGTATGCACAAGAGTTGTTCAAGGAAAAAAGTTACTTTTCAACCTGTGTTAGTGACGGTGCCAGAAGAACCCGTCACCGAGAACAACCACTCGCTTCAGGACAGGACTGTCATGGACATTCCTGAAAGGTCATTCCGGGAGGACACTTGTGTGACAATACCTCATGTAGAGACTGTAAGAACATTACACACTGTCCCTAGGACATCTTGGTTACCCAAAACATGTTGTACAGACACTTGTTTATATTCCACTTTGATCGCTTTGCTGTGTTTTATATTCCTGTACATCACTATTTGGGTTGTATGTATTTTTGTCTTTCGTGTTCATATTTGAAACATTCAATAAACGTGTTCTGAAAAAAGTATATAAACTCTTGTCTTGTTTGTTTTTCGTGTCACAAGTGACATTTCTCACACCATGACTACCTCTGCTGTCTCTGCTCCCTCTTCCTCTACTGTCAAAGTCATCGACGAACACTTAGATCGTGCCAGTTGGGAGGCTTTGTATCTTCGCCATCCCTTTAACATGCTCATTGCTGGACCTAGCGGTTCAGGCAAAACCGAATTCGTCAAACGTTTGATCGAACATAAACATCATTTGATCGATCGACCCCCTCAACGGATCGTGTGGTGTTACAAAGAGTGGCAATCGGCGTACAACCTCTTGCGAGAAAGTCAAGGCGATTCCATCGTGTTTGTGGAAGGCATTCCTAAAGAAGACGATGGCATCGTCTCTGACTCCCGTCTAACCCATTTGGTCATTTTCGACGACATGTTAGGAGAAGACGAAGAAGAAATTAAATTGTGGTTCACGCGCAAAGGGCATCACCGTAATGCCAGTGTCGTTTACATCACCCAAAATTTGTTTCAACAAAGTAAAGCCCATCGCACCATCAGTCTCAATGCGCATTACGTGGTCTTGTTTAAAAGCCCTCGAGATAAATCGCAAGTGCAAGTCTTAGCCAAACAGTTAGGAACGCCTTGGCTGACTCAGGCGTACGACGATGCCACTCAAACTCCACACGCCTATTTGCTCGTCGATTTGAAACCTACGACCCCCGAGGATTTGCGATTTCGTACCCACTTGTTTCACCACTGGTGCCAAGACGGAGGGCCTGTCCTGTACACGTCTCCGTCCTCGACTTCATTTCACTCCTCCCATGAAAAAAATCTATAAAAACCTCAGACCCTTTTTCGTCTGTCTCACACAGTGTGAACATGACGTCCCTTCAGTCGCATCTTCCCGTCAAATTGATTCGTGCCTTGTATGGCATCAGTCGAGAAAAAGATCCACAAACACGAGCCCGTGTCTTAGAAGCTAGTCTCAAAGAAGTCTTACGATGGTTCACGGTGACGGCACGTCAATTACTCCAAGGAATCATTGAGATTCCTCATCAAACCCAACGCTTTTTCGATCGAAACAAAGTCGCTTTGGTCCAACTGGCCGATCCCCGCATCGACACTCAAACCAAAAAACAAATCATTTTGAAACCTGGAGGGAGCGGTACTCTAGGAGGGGTCATCATTCGCTCACTCTTAAGATGGGATCCTAATGCCCCCAAAGTTATCCCTAAGACAAAAGTCCAACGAAGCCCCAAGAAGAAAAAGAAAAAGACCAAGTCCCCAAGAAGAACTTCTCCAGTGGCGGGACCCTCCTCTTACCAGACACCACCACCATCACCCCGGAAAAAGAAAAGAAGCCCCAAGAAAAAGAAACAGAGAAAAAGTCCTCAAAAAAAGAAAAGTCCACAGAAGAAAACTAGTCGCAAGAGAGGCACTTCGGCCAGGACGCAACCTTACACTCGCAAGCCACGACCTGCCACAACGTCTCCGGCAGCCTCACGTTTGTCCACTTCTCCGTTGATGTCACCAGGAACTGAAGAGTACTTGGAGACGTTGATTACACCAAGAACTTCTCCGTTGATGACCCCCAAAAGAACTTCCCCAGTGGCAGGACCTTCCAATTTAGCGGCAGTGGCTGCTGCTCACAAAGTACCTTCTCCCAAAATCAAAGTTCAAGAAAGATCGGGCATGTTACAAAGTTTACTGGATTTGTCCAAGCAAGAACTGGCTCGATTTAGTCCGTTACGTACCCCTGCACGACGTGTCATGCCTGTCCTCAAACTGATAAAACGTAAAGACAATCAGTGGCGACGCGTTCCAGTATAAAAAAGGCCTGTGACCGAGTAGGGTATCAGTGTTTTTAGGTGCTCCTAAAGACTCAAAGATGTCACCCTCCAGAAAACCCCAAGGAAAGAAAAGGAAAGGACTACCACCACGTTTAGCCAAACATGGGGACCTGTTATCTGTCCTGTCCAAAGCTTCTCCACCCCTACGAAAAAAACTCATTCAAACGGCCTCCAAAGAGGTCATCGATACCGTGTGCGAATGTTGTTTGAACGTTTTGAAAGGCACGATCCCTTTGTCCAAACACCAGAAACAATGCTTAGGCAAACATCGTCATGTTCTTCGGAAAATGGTTCAAAAGAAAATTCCCATTCGTCAAAAAAAGAAGATGTTGGTCCAACGTGGAGGCATTTTACCTCTCTTGTTAGGCCCCATACTGAAAGGAGTCTTGGGAACCATGTTGGGAGGACTGGTGGGAGCAAGATAAAAAGGCCTTCGGAAGTCCCAAGATCTCAGAATTCACCCCTGACAACCCCATGGAAGGACGAAAACTAGCTTTAGTGCCTTACAAACGATGGATGGAATACCATCGGTGGCAAGAACAACGCACCCCGCATTTACCTCCCAATCCCAATTTGAGCTAGATGTCCCAGTTACAACACGAATTGCAATCCTTGCTGGATCGCCAAGATTTGTCCGAAACAGAAAAATCTCAAAAGTACGGTCAACTCTTGCAACGACTGCAACTCTTTCACCAGAAAGCTTTAGACGAAACAGCTTTACCCACTCTGAAAGATTTTAAGACCTTGATGAAAAGTCCAGCACCATCATCATCATTACCACCACCACCACTACTGTCATCCCCAACCGTCACCAGAGATGCTACCCCACAAAGACCTGAGGAAGAAGAGACGCGCGAAGTGTTTCAAACACCGTCAGCAGCTCCCATTTCGAGTAAGATTGCAGCATCCTTATTGACCCCGTCCCCCACACCCCAACGAGAAGAAATGAAAGCTTGGGTTAAAAAGATGATGTCCACGCCTCCTTCGACAGAAGTGAAAAAGAAAGAAGGGAAACCAGAAGCGAAAAAAGAAAAGAAAACCAAAGCCATTCCATTGCCACCTCCACCTCCACCACTACCTTCGACTTCTACTCCCGTAGCCCATCGGACACGTAAATCTGTTTCCAAACCACCCTTTCGACCCACCCAAAGTAGCATCACCGAAGAGTGGGTGACTTATCAACACACCAACACAAAAATGGAAAAAGTCTTAGCCAGCATTTACTACGATCCCTCGCATCCTGCAGGTTACGCAGGAGTTCAAAAATTGTATCGTGCTGCCAAAACGCGACTGAAAAGTCTCCGTTTACCTCAAGTGCAACGATGGTTACAAGAACAAGCTACCTACACTTTGCACAAACCCATTCGACGCAAGTTTGCCAGAAGTCGCACCCGAGTGGAAGGCATCGATCATCAATGGCAAGCCGATTTAGCCGATGTCTCTCATTTGGCCAGCTACAATCGTGGTTACAAATATTTGTTTTGTGTCATCGACGTCTTTTCCAAATTTGCCTGGGTCGTACCCTTGACTTCCAAATCCAGCAGCGAGTTAGTGCGAGCCCTGCAACGGGTGTTGAAACAAAGTGGTCGTCGCCCTCTTCGATGGCAAACGGACAAAGGCACCGAATTTCTGAACCAAGCTTTCCAAAAAGAATTAAAGAAACGTGACATTCATTTTTTTACCACCGAGAATCCCGAAACCAAAGCCAGCATCGTGGAACGTTTTCAACGCACTTTGAAAGAACGCATGTGGAAATATTTTACGCATCACCACACTCTGAAGTACATCGACATCTTACCGCACCTGGTGCAAGCGTACAACCAATCTTACCATCGAAGCATCGGACGTGCCCCGCAAGACGTGACTCCCGACAACGAAGTGCTGGTGTTCGAGCGCCTGTTCGGTACGTCCCCGACGAGGGCTGTCCCCAAGAAAAGTGGAGAGTTGACCGTAGGAGATTGGGTGCGCATTGGCAAAACCAAACGCACTTTCGACAAAGGTTACTTACCTAACTGGACGACCGAACTGTTTCGCGTCACTGGACGAGTACATGGCCGTCATCCTGCCGTCTATAAATTGGAAGACATGAACGGAGAAGTACTCAAAGGAACGTTTTATTTGCCCGAGTTACAACGTGTCACCAAAAAAGAAGACGACGTGTACGACATCGAAAGCATTCTCGAACGCAGAACCCGTAAAGTGGGCAAACGACGTGTCAAAGAAGTCAAAGTACGTTGGAAAGGATATCCACCCAGTTTCGATTCTTGGATCGACGCTTCGCAAGTCATCGACTATAAAAAGAAGAAGTGACCATCATGCCCTTTCACACATCAGACGCAGCTACGTCGACCAGTCCTTCTTCCCCTAGTTCTTCTGTGCAAGATTTACAAAAACAACCCTTGTGGGTGTGGTGTGGAGAACGTGTGCCTAAAACGCAAATCGTCTTTTTCTGCCAAATCTTCGTGGTGTATTGTGTCATCGGGGCAGCCATCGCCAATTTGAGTTTGCAACAAGGAGACAAACAATTGTGGACCATTTTATTGAGCAGTTGCATCGGTTACCTGCTTCCCAATCCCTCCCTGAAATTCTCCTCGAACGGGAACGTTGTGTCCAGTGCCAGTGCCAGTCACCACTCCAACAACAACCACAACCAGAACCCCATTTTGGGCGGAGACACGCCTCTGACATCCACTAACCCCTCGGACAGCCACAGAACTCTGGAATTATGAGTCACCAAAACCAATTTTACTTAACTTTACCCAGTGACAGTTCCATGGAGGTGTTTCCCAACAACACGTTGTGCTGTTACACGGCCAAATTACCTCAAGCCATTGCGTTAGATCACGAAGCCCATTGGGAAGTGGCTTTAGTGGAAATGATTCACCCGACCCAAGTCCACAATGTCCTTCCCAATCAAAATTATTTTAAGGTGGAAGTTCATGACCAACAATTGCAAGTGGAGTTGGATAAAATTGGCACATCTACCAATAGAACCTATGATGAGAAAACTAAAACGTGGACCTACAACTTGTCCATTCTGCCAGGCTATTATTTCAGTGGTCATCATTTGGTCAGCGCCATAGCCTCCAAGTTTAATGGCGTGTTTGGGGAAGCTTTTAAGAAGGACAATATCAAGAACAAAAGTGTCACCATGGAGTACCACAAAGTAGCTCGTCGCTTCTTGATGAAATTTGAGCGAAGTAAAATCGTGTCCATTGAATTTTGTCCTGAATTGTTTGACATGTTGGGCGGTGACATGGAGATGAGGAAGAAATTAGAACAAAAAACACCACCCGAATTACCCATCATTTACGACAACGTGACTTTTGGCCAGTATTTTCGTACCCCGGTAGAACTGAACCAAGGACTGAATTTGATCTTTGTGTATTCCGATGTAGTGGAATACAACGTGGTGGGACACACCTCCGTACCGTTACTGCGTGTCATTCCTTTCAAAGTGGATTCTGCCACGAACGCTGACGAGGAAGGTGGAAACACTTACCACGTTCACCGCGAATTTGTCCATCCTCACTATTTGCCTGTCAGCAAGTCGTATTTGGACACGGTCAACATTACTATAAAAGGAGATTTGGGACAAAATATTCCATTCACCAAAGGAAAAGTCACGGTGAAACTCCATTTTCGAAAACGGTTCTCTCACGATTCGTAAGTCATGTATCCAGTGTACCAAGGGGTGGCTCGACAGCGAGGACACGGTTTAGGAGACATGTTAAAATCGGCCTTTCGTTCGGTGGCCCCGGTGTTGAAACCGATGGTGACACGCGGATTGCACGCCTTGAAAGATGCGGCACTGACACAAGGCAAAGAATTTCTCCAAAATGTCATCATCGACAAACAAAACCCTAAAGAAGCCTTCATGAGGGCAGGTAAAAATGTCTTGCTGCAAACGGGCAAAGACATTTTGGGCCGACGAGACACACCTATAAATGCCCTGCACGCTACCGAGTCAAGCATTCAGCAAGGACAAGGCAGAAAGAGACGACGAAGAAGAAAACACCCTTTCACCAGACTTCAAGCGAGAAAGGCCAAGAAAAGAAGAACCGTTCGAGACTTAGACGTTTTCGATTATTGAAACACAAAACAAAATGATGCACCGAGAGTCTTGCGCTTGTTCCAAGACGGAACTGGATCTGTTTGCCATGCCCCCCACCATGATGACGATGCAAGAATCCCAATGGGTGGAATTTAATCCCATCTCCACACTGACCGATTCCGCTCCCATCGAGTTTGAAATCAAAGGACAGCCCGAAGATTACATCGATCTGAATAGCAGTTACTTGTACTTGAAAGTCCAAGTTCTAAAAAAAGATGATAAAGGAGTAGAAGACGATGACGATATAGCTCCCGTCAACAATTTCATGCATTCCTTGTTCAGCTCAGTGGATTTGTACTTGAATAACAAACTGATCAGCAGCAGCATGGATACTTACCCTTACCGTGCCTACCTGGAAAATCTCTTGACGTACGGAACAGATGCCAAGACAAGTCATCTCAATGCCTGTGTGCTATGGGTAGATGACACACCGGACAAGTTCGACGCAATAGATAAAAGCAATGAAGGCTTTGAGGCAAGAGAAAACAAAATCTTAAACAAGAACAGTTTAGAACTGATGGATCGTTTGCATTTGGACATGTGGTTGCAAGAGAAATATTTGCTGAACGGAGTCAATGTCCGCTTGAGACTGAATCGCAGCAGTACCACTTTCCATTTGCAGGCTCTTAATCTTGATAAGGCTCCTAAAAGCACAATTTTAGAGGCCAAACTCTACGTACGACGCGTAGAAGTGTTACCTAAAGTGGCAAACGAAATCAGTCAGACGTTGAGCAGAACGACCGCCAAGTATCCCATCCGACGCGTGGAAGTGAAAACGTTCACCATTCCCGCTAACCTTCAATCCATAACCCAAGATCATCTGTTTCAAGGACAGCTACCCAAGCGTTTAATCCTTGGTATGGTCGAGAATGAAGCCTTCAACGGAGCCATCGCTAAAAATCCATTCAACTTTCAACACTTCGGCGTGTCCAAGATCGAAGTCAGTCGCGATGGCAAGACCTTGTGTACCCGACCTTTCGAACCTAAATTTGGTGACGACGAGAAGAATTACTTGAGATCGTACTTGTCCCTGTACGAAGCCACCGGCCAGTTAGGAACCAACACCAGTCACGGCATTGAGTACGACGAATATGACGGAGGCTATGCTTTGTGGGCTTTCGATTTCACTCCAGACCAAGGCAGCGACGAGGGACATTTCCACCCTATAAAATCTGGCCAGATTCGTGTGGAACTTCAGTTTGCAAAGCCACTGAAACAGACAGTGAACGTCATCCTGTATGCAGAATTCGATAATACCATAGAAATCAACAGTTTGAGAGAAGTCATTCTAGATTATTAGAAAGCCATGGAAGACTGTTATCCCTCTTTACCTAGTGGAGAAACTTTGGAGATGGAATGTGAGGAGACCGTGGAAGGAGAAGAATCTCAAGACAAAGACGAAGAAGTTTTGATGAAGTCGAGATGGCCAGAACAAGAAGCCCATTTAGTCTCCTGTTTTGCCAAACACTTGGTCGACAAAATGACGGAATTGATCAAGAAAAATTGCTATGGATGTCAAAACGATCATCCCAGTCAAATTCAACACGATAAATGCCTGATGTTGAGTCAAGAAGAAAAATTGGACGAGTATCTGGACGAAGTTTGGAGTCTCATCTCGAACAAAGACGTGTTGCACCAGTGGTATAAAGACTTGCGTGAACATTCTTGTCCACCATTAACCACTCAAGAGATCCATCGTATCGAAGCTCTCCTGAATCAGAGTGAGGAAACAGAACGAATAACCGTTTATTCGTCAGACATTTTCAAGCAAAAAGTCAGGATCGAATTGACGACGTATTATTACCTGTGAAGAAGAAAACAAACACAAATGGATACCTGGGAACTTTATTACCTTTTGAACCACAGTTCGTATACGTCTTCTTGGAATCCCGTCGTCTGTGCTAAAGATGAACTCCCTCATCGCAAACCTAAAGACCATCAAGCTTACGTGATCAACACGGACGATAGTCATCTCCCAGGAACCCACTGGGTAGCCGTCTACTTTCCTCAAGAAGGATGTGTGGAATATTTCGATTCGTATGGATTGCCCCCTTTGGAAGACGATATCATCGACTTTATGAGAAGAAATGCTCAAACCACCCGATTCAATAACGTGAAATTACAAGGCACAGATTCCTTGGTGTGTGGACAGTACTGTGTGTATTTTCTGCATCATCGCAGCCTGGGCTATTCCTTAGAACATTTAGTGACTCATTTCGATCCTCGTTCTTCTGCTAGAAACGATGTGAAAGTAGATCGATGGTTTTGTGACCATTATGCTTATCTTTTGTCTCAAGCTAGGAAACGTAGTGTCCATCAATGGCCTAATGATTTCCAACAGTGGAAATCACAATTTCATTCACAACGTTGTCAGCCTTGTTTAAAGTAGATTGTATTTGAAGAAAAAAATTGTTTGATGTTATAGTGTTGGATTATTGTTAAAAATGTTGTTGTTTAGTGTTAAGTGATTTTTGAATAAAAAATGTTGTGTTTAGAAAAAAATGCCTTTGTCGTTTGTTTAGCTATAAGAATGTTGGATTGATGCTCTTTCATTTCTTACTATCTCTCTCATGAACGTGTGGGGATGTTTTCCTTCACGTCCGCGCTTTAACTTTAAGAACCGGGTTGTTCCCAGTCTAGCCATCCATTGTCGACTCATCCTCCTAAGAAGATGTGCTCCAAACTAGCTAAGCTCAACGAAGCCTACGTGAATCTGCATAGGGTCAGACACAGTCTGATACCGAAACCAGAAGAAATAGAGAATGTGAGAATGTTAAAAATCACTGAAGACCTGATAGAAGAGCTCTTCAGAGAAGAAATGAACAAGGAGAAAGAAGAATGGACAGAGAAGTACAGACTTCAGAGACAGCAGCAACAGCAGCAACAACAACAGCAGCAGCAACAACCTGAAGCTGACAGAGGCTTTGTCGATTGTCGTATCGACACCAAAGAATTCTTCTTCTCTTTCCGAAGAAGCAGATCTATCGCCAGAAAGTCTATCCTCAGAGGACATCGCATTCTTAGAAACTAAAAAAAGAATGCCATAGCAAAACAAAAAAAACAGCCCTTTTCAGGGCTACCCAATACTCTAGAAAAGAAATAACGATTAATTTGCCAATGTGTGTAGGTAGAGTAGTGTTAAAATAAACACTAACTCTTTCTTAAAAAATGTGAGGGTATGAGTTTGTGTGTTAGTGTTTGTAAGTGATAAAGTAGGTTGGTGTGGATAGTAGATTAAAATGATGTTTGTTTTTTGGGCTGCTTGAGGTGTATATTTGGGGTTAGATTGGATTGCTTTGCGTATGTGGATAGTCTATTGAAGTGATGGGTAGCATAAAAAAGTGAGCGAGTGTTTCTTTTAGGTCCGCGCGTTGTTGTTGTTTTTTTTTGGTCATGATCTAGGTAAGATGAATTTTATGTTTTAAGGGGGATGTTTTCCTTCACGTCCGCGCTTTCAGTATAAATTGAAACTCGTTCGGCAGTCCAGCTACCCTTGTTGATTGATCAACACAGCCAGAAGAATGACTAGCAGAATAGTGAAACTGTTAGAACTCCAGATGCACCTGGAATATGCCAGGCGCATAGTAAACGAACTATCAGCGGAGGCTATCGTAGAAGAAGCAAGAATAAAGAAGGAAGAAGAGGAGAGAAGACAGAGGGAAGAGGAGGAAAAGAAAAGAGAAGAGATGATGTCGTTTAATATTCCTGAAACAGAGGATTGGGGTGCTGAAGCGAATCATCCTCCCTCTGCGTTCCCCAGAAGAAAGGTGAAAGAAGACTGGGGAAGAAGATGCGTGTGCGGCGCCAGGCCAGGAAGGTGCAACCATTAGATAGGTGCATCTGGAGTTTAAAAAAACAGCCCTTTTCAGGGCTACCCAATACTCTAGAAAAGAAATAACTATTAATTTGCCAATTTGTGTAGGTAGAGTAGTGTGAAAATAAACACTAACTCTTTATGAATAGTGGAAGTGTTTGTAAATGGTGAAGTAAGTTTGTGTGAATAGTAGATTATGGGTTTCTTAGCGTATGTGAAGAGTATAGTTAGGGTTATATTATATGAAATGAGAAAGTAGGGGATGTTTTCCTTCACGTCCGCGCGATGTTGGGTCATCATCTAGGTAAGATCCATTTTATGTTTTAGGGGGATGTTTTCCTTCACGTTCGCGCTTTTCGTATAAGAACCCACAGTGTTCGTTGTTCAAACCATTCTGCAAAGAATACAAAGAAGATGGCGTCAAACCAAATGGACAAATTACAAACCTTGCAAGACGTTTTAGACAACTTAGGAATAATGGAACAGATGCTATTAAGACTGGTTGAAGACCATTATTCCTATAGTCCCCATCGTGTGAAGATGGAAATTAATAACTTAAGGAAAGCAAAGGACAAGATTAGTGGTGTCATGAAAGAGATCAAGGAGGAGAAGGAGGATGAAGAGGAAAGAATAAGAATACGCAATTGGAACGAAAAAATTGAAAAAGAAGAAGAAAATGAAAAGAAGAAGAAAGAAGAGGAGGAAGAGAAGAAAGAAGAGGAGAAGAAAAAAAAAGAAGAGAAAGAGTGTAGGAGATAAAATAAGAACTTGGTGGAGGAAAAGAAGAAATTAGAAGAAAACCCAAAGGCCCTTTTCAGGGCCAGCCATATTTCTCGAAAAGAGATAGTCTTTGAATTGCCTACCCCTTTTTTAAAAAATTTTTTTTTTTAAAACAAAAATCCTATGTTTAATTTCCCTTGTCGCTCAACAGTCCCACGATTTTTCTCCATGTTAATTTCCCTTGTCGCCAGATTGTCCCACGATTTTTCTCCATGTTAATTTCCCTTGTCGCCAGATTGTCCCACGATTTTTCTCCATGTTAATTTCCCTTGTCGCCAGATTGTCCCAAGGGGGTCTGTAATGATAATTTCCATTGTCGCTAGGGTATCCCACTTCACTACTCTGAGTAATGTTGTAGTTTATAAACAGTTTCCAGATGTGACTCGTTGTTTAATCATACACCACAAGCACCTTGAGTTTAGGATAGTTGATAATCTTCAGTCCTTGCACTATCTATTCGGGCAGATGGGAATTAAAAACAACTTAAAGTTATATGATCACATTGATATATTTCTACACGTAGATATGTATTTTTTCCAGGATAGTGAGGTAAAATCAAGTGTCATTTCTGATGTTCACTGTATTCCTTGTCACGAGCGCGAGCTGTTGGAGGCAAATTGGTATATTTGAAAGCTATCTTGAAAATGCATATTGTTAAATGTGGCCCACAGGAATAAATGCGGGTTTCATCTGGGTCTATTCTTCCGGTATATATATATATAACATTTATTATTTTACATTTGATTCTGTTTGAGAATGTACTGGACAAAATATCTTAGGTATGTCAACAGGAAATTTATTTATATTCAGCGACGGGGACATATTTGACACCACCTGGTGTCTCCTCGGCATACTGATGGAAGATATTTTGTCTAGTATGTTGATGAATCCTATCAGATGTAAAAACAAAAAATGATAGATATTCTGGTAGATTAGCCTCCCCTTATTAGTTTCCTTATTTTAACGCTCTTTGTGCATATTTATCTTCCGCTTGCTTCCCAGCATGGAATGCCTGAAATTTGGGGATCTTTTATGTAATCATAATAATTCCTCTGCAGACATTTGATTTGACACGAGCTACCACACAGGATGTAAAACAGCTATCCATGGATATTATACAAATATGAAAATTGAAAAGTTTCTCTAATCTTTCAAAACAAAGAAGTAGAGACGATTCTTGATCAGGATTAGAAACTTCTAAGGTAAGATTTGTCGTAAAATAGTTTAGATACTACTTACTGTTCAAGAGGTTGGAGATGAAAGAAAGGACCTGATAGTAATTACATTTTGAAAGCCGTTTATTTTTTTTTTGTAAACGAAACCCTTTATCGACAACCTCATCATTTTTCAGGTTCCATCATTAAGTCACTAATTTGTTTAAGATCATATGAAACAAACCAGAAACAACCTGATGTGGATCAAAATTAAAGGTTATTTGTAAGTTTGCATATTTATATTGGTTTCCCTTGTTCGTTTATGACAGAATAACACGAATAACACAAATATGTAAAATTTACACATATAATGACAGTAATAAATCCAGTTTGTTACAAACAGGCTAGTTTCTCTCACTCCCCCCTCTAACCCTTTCTCTCTCTCTCTCTCTCTCTCTCTCTCTCTCTCTCTCCTTATCCAAAGGTATTTCATTATCGTATCGACTCAGCTATTTGTTTAATAATAGTATGTTAATTATATACCACTGCCATATTAAATATATCCAATCATCTCTTTGATGCCTTGTCAAGTTTTGCTTGCTAACATTTTTACGTATCTCTGTCTTACATTTAGATATAAGTCAGATAAATACGTATATCTGTTTTACATTTAGATATAAGACACATATATATGCATCTCTGTCTTACATTTAGATTCAAGTCACATATATACGCATCTCTGCCTTACCTTAATATATAAGTAACACACAATTCGTTTAGCTTTTGACGATTTTCTCTCATAAAACCTCTTTTGCTTCCTAAAATATTTTGTTTAGCCAGGAAGGTGTAAGATACATGTGCATTTGATTGCCTGCTGTGGAAATGAATATTTCGTGTGTGTGTGTGTGTGTGTGTGTGTGTGCGATTTGGTTATTTAAAGAAACGTTAGTCACGTTGCTACAATGTCTGCAGTGTGGCAGTTTATCGTAATGTCTAGCTCTAGGGCATCATGCCGCAGACATGTAGCATCATGACCCACCCGTCACATTATCCATACACCAGACCGACCAGTCCTAACACTAACCTATTAACGCTGAGCGCCAAGAGAGGCAGATGCTAGTACCATTTTTATAAAACTTTGGTATGACTTGGCCGGGGTATCAAACCCGCGATCTCTCTCATCCGAAACGGACGCTCTAACCACTTTGGCCACTAGAGCGGAAAATTTCTTATTACAATAGGCTTGAAAAACTTGAACTTTCAGAGAGTAATATGAATGCGGTTGTATGCATGCTGAAGTGTACTAGTTCGATCCGTTCTTTGTGCACGAGGTTAATGAAGGAACGTGACTTAAGAGCAGACAAATCCAGCTGTAAAATATTCCCAACACTAAAGATTTTCAGCAACATTCAGAACCACACTAACCTATTCTGATCGAATATAAACACTTTCTTTACTCTACACAGATGGTATCAAAGCTCCCATTATTCCTGCTGGGCACCTGCTTGTTTACCATACCGACAAGCCTTGAATTGCCGGACACAAAAGGCAATGGTGAAGACAGTCGAGACAGGACTCCTGAACAGCTGTTGACAGCAGTCTCGAGACTGGAAAGGGAAAGAAGACTTGTGATGGATATGGACATGCCAGGAAACGTATATATTTAGCAATTTCATAAATGTAACAAATAGTAATTTTTCATAAGCATATACAGATAACTAGTCATGACGAACAAAACAGTATATCGAGATAACCTGTAGGTCTGTGTGTCTTTCATTATGTATATAGGTACGTATTTACATCATATATTCACTAATGTATATATATATATATATATATATATATATATATATATATATATATATATATATATATATATATATATATATATATATATATATATATATATATATATACAACAAATAATTTATTTCCCTGAAAAATACGGTCAAAAATTTTAAAAAGATTACGGCTTCCAGAATCAAATCCAAAAGTAATACAAGAATAGTCCACGAATAAAGATTTTGCAGTCCTAATATTGAAATGTTCAAATGATTTCAAATTTGAGTCGCGACGAAGAATCCAAGATGGAAGGTGATGACGTATGATGTAGCCTGTACTATGTTGACGTCTACAGTTCCTTGTACAAAAACAATAATTTATCCTCCGGTCTTGGAAATCCAAACAGAATTTTCCATAAATGTCCTTGTTCAAGAATTCTGTAATAAATACAATAATATTTCCAGAGAAACTAATTAATAGTTAGAGTCCAAATAATTTAGAGCAAATTAACTAATAACTCAAAAACTCAAAAGTTCATTTCTGGTTACAACAGAAGAAAACAACATGACATCAAGTGTTTAAAAGCCCTAGGCTTTGATATCTCTCTCTCTCTCTCTCTCTCTCTCTCTCTCTCACTCTCTCTCTCTCTCAACATCACTATTAATACTAAGTATTTCGCAATTTCGGAAATGCCTAATTGCGAAATATATTGCGAAATAGAGGATGACGTGGTCATGTTTACATGTAAAAGTCACATAGCTCC
Source organism: Sinohyriopsis cumingii (assembly GCA_028554795.2). Classification (NCBI taxonomy): domain Eukaryota; kingdom Metazoa; phylum Mollusca; class Bivalvia; order Unionida; family Unionidae; genus Sinohyriopsis; species Sinohyriopsis cumingii. The sequence continues at coordinate 61,846,825 of CM068838.1, forward strand.
TGTATGTCCTTGATAAGAACCAAAAATTTTACTTCTAGAAAAAAAATTGTCCACTTGACCCTCAATCGAGGCCAGGAACTAAGCCAAAAATAGAAACAATTGTTTGTATTATTAGGTACCTAAGGAAAGCTCAGGTCAAACTGAATTTTCTGGAAAATATCAAATTCAGTCAACAAAATTACATTATATTGACATGTAAAGAAAACAAAAAGATTCCAAATCCCACAAACAATTAAATCAGATCAAACACAACTTAAATCAAATATAAATTTAATCATATATATATGTGTGTGTGTGTGTGTGTGTGTGTGTGTGTGTGTGTATGATTGGCTCACTGACTAAATTACCTAGCTATTTTCACTTTCTGTATCAACGTGGTTATCCGCAGTCAAATATATCAATATATTATCCAGACAATATAAATAACACTGCGGAAAGGATACAAAAGGATGCGATACAAATTTTAACGCACTGATTCTTATTTAGATAAGTTATAGGAAGGGATAGTAGTCGATTATCACATGTAATTGTAGTACAAACTAAACAAATGCATGACAATTCTAATGCATTCAGTTCAGATATACAGAAAATAAAACATTTTACAATTAAAAATCTTTATTAAATGTATTTACATGTTTGGCATATTAGCTTGTTTTGTATATAAATAATGCATCCTTTCTCCCCTTATACATAATACATAAAATAGACAGAAATATATTTACAGCATGATATGAATACCAGCAAGTCCGTGCAATTACTAAAGACAACAGATACTATTTATCTGCAGGTCACAATAAAAATATTTCAAGTTATGAATTAAAATAAATAAACTGAAATATTGTACGGAACTTTATTTTATTACATTATATGTTTAAGAATTTGGATTTCACAATGCTGAATCAATTAAAATCAATGTCTATTTCTTAGGTAAAGTAGAGAAGAATACAAATGTAGTTTTTGTATAAAAATATTTCTTAATTATATATCAGACGTTAAATAGCATCTCTGACAACGAAGACACAAATGAAAAGGTTGAGGACGGTAGCATCATCAGAGAAGACCTAACCGATGAGAATGGACAGATTATAGAACAGCGCTACCGAGACTGTGATAACGTTTGTTTCCAAATCACTAATTTTCATTTTTGTTTTGTATTTAAGTTATTTTTATATTGATATAAAGCGTATTCAACAACATGTTAATTTATACTTTTTGTAAATAAGTATTTAACATGTTAATTTTATACGATTAGTAAATCAGGTATTCCTTTGAACATACAGCAATGTAAATTATTAATATCATATTTTCTAATTGTATGTTCGTTCACATTGTGTTGTTTACCAGACACACATACACAAACACACACACACACACACACACACACACATATATATATATATATATATATATATATATATATATATATATATATATATATATATATATATATATATATATATATATATATATATCAGATTATTAAGCGAAACAAACACCAAGGTTGATGGAAAAACAAAGAACAGCTTCTATTAATTAATTAATTCAACAATAGTTTTGTTTCCTGTATAGGTAGATGCATGTTCTGTCTTCGCATACTTTATCAAAGTTACGTTGCGTTCGTCTTGGTAACTGATTGCCGTGCATTGCCTGATATGCGCTGATTGAAATTAACATTGAGCTGTGCCTATGGTTACAGTCAGTAAAGGTTATAAGATGTAATTACAGCTACGTATTGTACATGTATACTCATTTATTTTACAAAAGCCTTGAAATAAAAGGGCTATTATGAATGAAAGTAATTTTAGAAAGAAAAAAAATATCCATTTATGTTAAATAAATAAACTTATTTTAAACACAAACATACTAATATTCATATTTTCAAAAAGTTAATTTACGCAAAGCATTCATGCAATGATACTTATTCACAATTATTAATGTTTTTCGTTCTCTCATCCAGAGAAATGAATTGATTGTGATGAAGCCAGGAACCAAACGTGAGGAATGCTTTATTTTTGACCTGGACAATCAGCAGTATGCATACGAGTGCGAGAATACGGGGAACAGAGTGAGCCTGACTATGCTTTTTATTTTAATTATTCATATTGCATTTATTAAATCAAATTCATTATGTACTTCCATGTAAAATGGTTCAATTTAATCTTAACAACCAGAAATATTTTTATGATTTTAAGCAGTAAATGTTTCAGTGATTGAAACAAATGTAAATGAAACAAAGACTGCGGACATGATTCCCCTAATTTTCAAGTTCGACAAGGACTGACAGAAAATCATCAATACAATTACAACACAGGGTGTCTTATTTACGTCTGTAGGTCTGTTATTCCTTGATAGGTTAGTATATATGTTTGTATGCATGCTTGTATTCAATGTATGTGCGAAAGTATTTCTGACTATCCATGTGCCGATCGATCCAGCTATATGCCGGCTCATGCTAGGCATATTTGGTAGTTCTTGCGTTTCACACATATCTGCATACTATAAATAAGATGGAATTAATGCATGTTTATAAAAATTAAGTTCCAAAGTGCAACGTCATCAACTGAATTATATTTGCAAATGTATTTAGAAACGTTATATAGAATAGTCCTTTAATGCAATTTTCTAATACCAATGTTAGTCTTTGTCTCTGATTTTTGTTCATATTATTCAGCCTGTTTTGTTTCATATTCAAGACAGAGCATGTGTATCAAATAACGCATAAGATCAAAGACAAGATGTTCCTGATAAAGGCATTTGGAAGCTCTGTCTGCCAAAATGTGTCGTTGAGCAGAATTGACCACTTGACTCCAGGTTAGGGTAAAATATTCTTCTTTTAGTGTTACGACTCTTTGTTCTTCAACTAAGTAACAGAAAAAGCAACACGTTTTGTAAAACGTAATAAATAAATTGATTTTCTACGTTTTAAAATGAAATTTTAAGAGGACAATGCAGTATTGAAAGCTAAATCCAAAATAATTCTAAGCGTTCTATTACAAGTCCTAAAGAATAGAGTGTTCCAAATTCCAGTTCATGAATGTGCTGAGGATTCAGTATCCTTGAATGTGCTAAAGTGCTAACAGTCTTGATGTATCACAATGACATCATTGTGAAGAATGTTTTACAATAAATTCACAGTAATCCCAAAATGTCGCTTTAGTCCAGAATGTCACATGAGCACTTCTTATTCCAATAAAAAATTTAAATACATGATTCAACTCAAATCATGCCTAAACACAACATTTAAATACATCTGCAGACTGAAATTAAAACAAGAACAATAATATGAATATAAATAATTGTTCACTTATTCCTCCTTACATACATTTTTACTACTCTATGTCGCAATACTTTCCTATTTTTTATCTATTTGGCAATACCACCCCATCTGAGTAATGTCAAAATACAAACCGAGCTTATGTCACAATATTCAAATATCCAATCAGAAAATTACCCCAAACAGTAAATAGTTTAATAATCAAGGCTGGGTTTGAAACTAGTGAACAACCTATTTATAACTCTATCTAAAAATAGAATATTCAATAATGGACCAAAAGTTAAACACACAATATAGACATGCGAAAAAACAGAACTGCTTATTTCTACAAAATACATACCAATTAGACACTTATCAATAGTTTAAAAAAAGTAACAGAGCTGATCAAGTACGATATTTCCCTCCACCATAGAAATCTAGCTTATTATATGCTTTTTCATTTATATAGCTGACGTTGGCGAAAAAAAATTGCAGTTCCTGTTGGGAGCAAGAGGATGCATGAAATACTGCTGTATGGCTGGATCGTGGGGCTCATGCGCACAAATATGCGTTACTTGCAACTAAATTTTGCCTAACGATTCTTTCTGAGCATGTCCATATTTCAACTGTTTTTTAAATGTATATTTTATTGACGTATTTGGTTTTATAATTTTAGAATCATAGTGACTTCAGTTATCTCTATCAGCAGAATAAACTAATAAAAAATGAACAATTAATTTGACGGAGGAAATAATATATATTTGCAGATAAAAGCCATCCTTCTGAATTTATATATTTGGTTCGCCAATTCGAATACTTGAGGCACACAACCATCCATTTACAATCTATCTCTTAATTTATATATATATATATATATATATATATATATATATATATATATATATATATATATATATATATATATATATATATATATATGCTTTGGTGAAAACATTTTTAGACTTAGAATCTCAAAGTATTATTAAAATGTTCGAAACTGAAGGCTAGATACGTGTATAAACTATATTTTGATGACGCAGCATACCATGGATTCTAGAAATAAAATAATGTTCTGTTTTAATACCCACTGTAACACGACAAAGAAATCAATTGTAGCCAGATTTAATTATAGCCAGTTTTCTAATTTGAATTTGGACGACGTCCATATGCGAAATTCAAAATATAAAGCCTGTTTTATGACTGGTTATTGCTTTTGTGTTTTGATGAAACCTTTGATCAGTAAAATAAGTGTTAAATGACAGTGAACTACTCTCTCTTTTTGTGGAAGCAATATCCAGGAAAATTCACGGCAAGTGTCATGATTGGCCGATTGCTGATTGGGCCCATATATGTATGTATGTATGTATGTATGTATGTATGTATATATATATATATATATATATATATATATATATATATATATATATATATATATATATATATATATATATATATATATATATATATGTATATATATATATATATATAGTTTTATTAATATTATATTTATTTTTATTATGTATCATGCGCATTCAAAAAAGATATAATAAAATCAAATACATAAATCTGAAAATTAAAAGAAATCAATATAAATATAATAATATATTATATCTTTATATATTATTGACAACTGTTCAATATTTCATCCGAACTCAATTAATATAGTAAAAAATTATGGTGTGCATAATAATTATAATCAAGTATTTTTTAAATAAATAATTAATCATAATTTGCTGAGAATTAATTAAAAAATGCACTTTCATTTCTAAAGAATTAGTTAACTTATTTTTATTTTTATGATATTAGTTTATACTTTCACTAAGTAAGTTATTCTGTAAATTATAATAATATAAAAATATTCTTAACTAATTGTAGAAAGGGGACATAATTAAAAAATATTGATGAATGTCGAATAGTGTTTGGGAATTTAGACTTTTTGGATATACCGTATTAAGACGGTAAATCCAATAGGTTTCCTTTAACAGACGTTCCATCTCAGAATCAGCTATAACAATGGGTTGAAAGGAGAAATCTTGCAGTGCATGGGAACTCTTGTTAAAATATGCGGCAATATGAGATGAGAATGATTGATCGATATCATTTTTGTATGTCTGATCTATGTTGGTTCATGCATTTAGTTATTTGTTTACTGGTTTGTCCAATATATTGAATGCCACATTTGTTGCATGTGATCAAATAAATAACATTTGATGTTGTACAATTAGTATCACAACGCATATTAAAAGTTTCTTTCGTATTATTACTATTGAAAAAAGTATTTTCATTAATAAAAGAACAGTAAAAAAACGGAATCTAAATATAAGAACTATTATCAAGTAAACTTAAAAATGTACAGAATTTACACAGAGAGAAAAACAATTTTCCAGGACAACGAGAAAAATCAGCATCGAAAATTACTAGAGATAAGGAGATAATCAACAACAGAATAAATCAGTAGAGAAAATTAGCTTTATCAATGTCACAAAAAACGAACAGTAACTAAAAATTACACACAGAATTAAAAAAAAAAGAAACACAACAAGAAATAAAAATGAAATGGAACAAGCATCGCCAATAGCAAAAATTACCTATCAACCAAATCACAGAAAAAATAATAGACTCATTCAAAACAATTCCAAAAATGAGCAAGCGAAACACTTAATAGCCCCAGGCACACAAAAGGCAACCTATGATGATGCAGCAAAAAATGGGGCGAAGAAGATTACACAGGAATCCAACATAACGAAAGCAGCAACAATACAAAGACTAATGGAAACCTTCAAGGATCTGTTGCAGAGAGCACAAACAGAATAAAGATTAGGAGATTTATTAGAACACAAAGCAAAAACAGATGAAGTAAAGAAAAGAAAAGACAATAGAAAATCAAAGGAGGAAAAGAAACCGTGTTAAACCTCTCTAAGCGAATTCTAACTAAGAGTGATGACATTCTTCTGGGTAAGGGGTTATCATATTGTCCGAGAACAAATGTCCATGATAAAATTAAGTTAGCAGAAGTATTTTACAAATACACAAGATCATTAAAATTAAAAGATTTTTTCTCACAATCATGTACATATTCACAATATGAAAATAATTTTCATCTACAAAATAGACCCTTTTTAAACAAAAAAGAATCATCGTTTGCACCTCCTCGTGGACGAGATATTGATCTCGATTTTTATGTTGAAGCAAATAAACAATACATTTTAAATAGCAGTCCTAAAAGAAAACATTTTGCAAACATATTTAAAGAAGAACCAACATTCTTTACGTACCTTATCACAAGACGAAATTATTATTATCAAACAGATGTTAAGTCTAGCACCATAGTAATAATGAATAAGGAGGATTATATTAAAGAAGTAGAAAGACAATTAAATGATGAAAAATATCATACAAAACTTTCCTTTAATTCTTCTGAAGAAACTAAAGAGAAAAAAAAGCAAATGTATTAATCAAATCTCCATACATAATTGTTCCATATATGATGAACTAGATATCTTCCCAAATAAAATACGCACACCTCAGTTTTATATTTTAGCCAAAATACATACAACGGTTAATAATGAATTACCTTTAGGATATCCAGGTAGACCAATTATTTCTACATGTAACTCAATTACAAATAATATATCGCAATATATTGATCATATTTTACAACCACGGATGCAATCGCTACCTTCATATATCAAAAATACTTTTAATTTCCTTACCAAATTCAAATCTGTGCCGAAGCTAACTGACACTTCATTCCTAGTTACACTTCATTTGGTTTCAGTCTACACGAATATATCCTATGTTACGTGTTTAGGCTCGAATAAAAAGTAACACAAGAGAGAGTGAAAACAAGAAGCTTTGAAAAATGTAACAAATAATTTATTTCCCTGGAGAAATACTGTAATAATGAAAACATAAGAACTTACGGTTTTAAGAATCAAATCCAAGAATAATCCACGAATAAACTTTTAGAAGTCCTAATAATAAAATGTTCAAATGAATTCAAGTTCGAGTCCCGACGAAATAACGAAGATGGAAGGCGATGACGCATACTGTATTCTGTTCAATGTTCTTGTCTACAGTTCCTTGTAGAAACCCGATAAATGATCCGGTGTTTGAAATACGAATAAGATTTTTAAGAAATGACTCGTACTCGCCATGTACCATTGCCCTATTTATAACGTGAATTGCTACGACAGCGACTATCATAGGGACGCCGCTCTGCTTTACCTTCCGGCTATATTAATTTTAACCGGCTATAGGATGGGCAGGTAAAACAACTTTCGTTACGGTTACATCAACAAGCACGTGTTAATTCACAAATTCCCACGGACACCCAAAGCAGTTTCAATACAGTTAGAAAATGATACTTGGTGGCCATCGAAAATAAAAATTTTACCACGGTCGCGTATGAGATGGTATTGATGGAAATAGATAAACTTTCAGACCACTTAATGCACAGATACAGAACCAGACGTTAGCACGTTTGAGTCAGAACCAAAACAGGTAATTTATTTGTATGAAGCAAAACCGGAGTCAACAGTCTTGCTCGGTACTGTGTTGGTACCTGCTCGTGAAGGATCCTTGTTTGCATGCCCTGGAAAAATGTTTAGAGCTATGGGGCAACGAAGGCATGATCCCAGATCGCTAACCACAGTCTCAGTCGCCTAGAAAATGACTACTACATTTTTGGTGGGAATTTTACTTTATTCATGCCATGAATGCAAAATGATGAGCTAGTTTCAAAGAGTCAAAATATTCCACAATGAAAACTATAATTGCTCCACGACCCATATAGATTTCTATTCATAAGGTTTATCTTATTCGATCATTTTTATTTTCAAGTTACTGCTTTAGCTATCTTGTAATTTGTTTAGCAAGTTTCGTTCTTCAATGAAATTTCTTATATGGTGAGGTTACATCTATGATTTTGTCTTCCCCATTCCCATTCAAAGTTACAAAATAATGACATAAAAGCAAAAGTAAAATGAGGTGTACGTACAAGAAGCCTTGAAACAAAAGCAAGTTTATGTTAACATTATGTGTATATAAATTCTAAAGGTTGAATAAATGGATACAATGAGAACATTCAAAGCGAAAATAAGAGAAAAGAGTGACAAGGTTTTACAAAACCTGTAGGTATTGTAACGCTGGTCTGAAAGTATATGCTAATTATCAAGTTGGAAAATGGAACACGGAGCATATATGTCACAACAATGATTACCAGAAACCTTACAAAATAAACAAAGGGTACCACAACCATGGAAACTTTACACTTACTCAATTGTCAGTGCATTAAATCTTTATCAGTTTCCATACCCCTGTTTTTATCAATTTTAGCGTAACCACCATCACACGAAAAATAAATGTAGCCTTGATTAGTATCTATGACTTCAACAAAGTATAACAAAATTCCTTCTACTTCCGAGGTGTAAATGTAAACAATATCATCCAATCAATAGGCTGGTTTCGGTACAAATTACGGGCAGAATATTATTTGGAAGAATTTGTTTTACAATATTACACCAGTTCTGTGCACACTGATTACCCATTTTATACAGGAAGCACACTTGTTTGATTTGGTTTGATTTTGTGCTTAACGTCACAGCAACCCTAATAGGTTATTGATCCCCGAGGATGACCTTACGCGAGATGATATATCATTCCGCCTACCAAATCACGCGACATGTCGCCCTGCTAACCTCCGAGAAACATGCAGTATTTGGCAAAGAAATATATTTCAGCTTAAGTGATATGTTCATTGAACATGATTTTTATTATTCTTATAAACGTAAAATCAAAGTTGCATCAATTATAGTGCATTAGAAAATATTTATATTTGTGTTTTATATCATTAAATTATAACAATAAATTTTAAGATGCTTGATAACTTATTCATGTACAAGAAAATTCTCTCCATAAGATGTTAATGCATTTAGTATATAATGACATCCTTATTAATTTTATCTGGCTTATGTTCATGCTGCATTGGAAGTAAATGAACTAAAATTAATAACAAAATCATAAATAATTACTATTTAGAATTATACTGTTGTACATAATACTTTTAAAGTTCTAATGTTCGTCAGATAGAATTTTGATCAGTTATGTCTGTTAATTTAAGCATGCAATTGTATGCCTAATATATCGGACGATAATTATCTGAAACCGATGTTTTTGTACTTCTTTATGATTACATTTTTGTATTCCCACCTCTCCTTCAGCCCAGTGAAAAGTAAATAGTCACTCAAGTGTCTGAAATATTGAGGCGACACATTATTGTTTTTGGGACAAGCCAACATTAAACGGTACATTGTCAAACTTTAAAATAATGCAGTCTGGGATTCAGTACTTTCTATACAAGAAAAATAATAAACGCCAAAGCCGAAAGTTCGGTGGTTCTCCACCCATATTCTAGAAACTTTTATTTTTACATATATATTTTAATTCTTTGTTCCCTTCAAGCCATCGACGGGACATGCTTTTCTCGATATATTTTTGCAAACAAACATGTTGTAATTGCCATAATTTTTTCCATATTTAGTTTGTCGTACACGAGACCACAAAATGAGTCTTTATCCATCAAAGTTTTATCTATGTTTCGGGAAAGGAAATAGTCTAATTCCTCCATTTAGACGATCTGGGTATCGACACTCTGAATTACAAGGCTCCCGATGCCTTTTTGTCACCCTTATCGATCAAAAATCAACACATCATTGCAAAAATTGTACTTATTTATCATAATCAATTCTTTATTACCACAAGCAGCTTGTCGGAGGAAAATGGCGGACGTAAGTATTGCCTGCAAGTGTGTCTAATTTACGCTCGCTGATCGGTTACTGGATCAGCATGATTGTTAAGTGGCGATTGGTCAATTGGAGCAACGTGCTTTGTCCAAGGATGTAACCTTGTGGCTGACCCAGGCTGGAGGGATGGTAGCATTTAGGTCCCCGCAGTCTGGTTGTTGTTGTTGTTGTTGTGGGGTTTAACGCCATTTTTCAGCACACGTAAGGCTATACGTGGCGGCCAGTATTAATGGTGGAGGAAGTACCCGGGAATACCCCCGAAAGAATCACTGACCCACGAGAAGCTACTGGCAAGCTTTCTCACATACCCACATTGGCTGAATGCGAGACTCGAACCGGCGCAGACAGATCTCCGCAGTCTGGAACAACTTGTTCATGACACGAGAACACAAGATACAAATATACACATACTTCATCTTAAAGATATGACTTATAAGTATACACATCTATACTGAGAAGACCTTTTTAATTTTCAATACAGTCTATACTTCTGTTACAACTACAGACTACAGATCTTACAGGTAAAACCTAATTTTCTATTTACCATATAAATATGAGATTCAAACTGCCTAACAATTTTAATTAAATACAAATTAATATATTTCCTTAAATTGTAGAAGGAATGTTGTTACGTACGTATGTACAAGACGTGAACATAAACACACCGATAAAACATAAAAATGCACATTACCGATAAATGTTATTACATTACAGTAAAACAAAATTGAACATTTAGCATTACAGTTTTCTTTATTTTTCTAGTTCGCTGACTTTCCATGATATTTTTCATAGCCGAGTTTCAAAGAATTGGTCTCCATTTCAGATGATAATTTACAAGGTATTAAAAGTACTATAGATACTAATATAGAGAACAGTAAAAACCGGTCTTAAATCTAAGAGTCGATACGAATCTTCATTTTCCTATTTTCAAGAATAGAAAATTTTAATGTATTTTAAACAGAAAGTGAACAAAAATTATTGGATGCAGTTGATGTACGACACAGGTCAAATAAAGGTTTAAGAAACATACAAGAATACTTCATCTTTAAAGTTACACTTCAATGAACGTATGTTAGTTTGGCAATGACAGGCAAACTGGTTTTATACGTTAATATTAGATAATCACCGCCAGGCCTCTAAAATATTGGCTTAAATAGGTATATTAAACATGCTAATGCAAAATCCTCTATCTAATACGAATCCTGAGAAAAGCAACAAATGCAGTCAATACAAAATATACAATAATGCAAATTAATTAAGTATGGCGTCCAGCTGAGTGCATTTGAAGTACATGCAATGTGCAAAGAAGAAGTGTGTTGATTAAAGCACTCGAACTAGACGGAAACGGTAACAGTTATTACCGTCAATTCATTTTAAATAATAATAATACTTATGTTCTTACACAGATATACGAAGAAATTTTCGACGCTCTATTGACTCCATTTCTATTCAAATGTTGATGAAAATTGTTGTATTATCTCACATCACCAAGTTGTTGGACGGTTTTGATTATAAACACAATTTAAGAATATTTATGATGATATCTGGTCTCTGATTAGCTGCCCTTGATGCAACTCCATTGGCCGATTTTCGATGGGTGTTTGAACAGTTTCGATAAATAAGAAATATCTTCAGAATATTACACATGTTCTCCTAGCTGTGGGATCTGCACCTATGAATGAAGTGGTCTTACATCCAAAATGACCAGCATTTTATCTTTCAACAGAAGTTATTTCTCATTCGATATCAAAATAACTTGAAACAGTAGGCCTATTTTGGAACTTATGTCGAATATTATTTGCACCTCTCGTGCCTTTGGGATAATTTTGGTTGATTTACTCTCCGATAAACCAACTAAAGTATTTGCTAACAGTTAATATATTGGCTCAGCGTCTGACAGTGTTGTGTCTTACTTAACGCATCAACACAAGGTTTCTATCGACCATGTATACAAGCCTTTGAAGGGTTTAGCAGCTAAAATACATGTCCAATTTGGAAGTGAGTCACGGTTTTATTGCATTTATTTCACTGTACACTTACAATTTGCGATCGACATTGGGTTTCGCCTTTCAGAGTAGAGTGGCTTCAGTTTACTTAAGAAAAAAAATGATGTTATTAAAGTAGGAAACTTCGGGACCATGTGCAAAATTTCCATCTTGAAAGCATTTCGGTATTCCGACTATTTAGTTTTGAGGAGCTTCATTGTATGTATGTATGTATGTATGTATGTATGTATGTATGTATGTATGTATGTATGTATGTATGCATGTATGTATGTCTCACTCTCTTCATATATATATATATATATATATATATATATATATATATATATATATATATATATATATATATATATATATATATATATATATATATATATATATATATCCTGTGCTTACAATTACTCTTTGGCTAATCCAGTAACCAACATGCTGGTTGAGCGCAGTTTTCAGCGCACAAAATCGAATTAAATGAAAGAAGTCGTCTGGAGGAAGATACAGCTACAGGAATAATACTGTTCGTAACAGAAACACCTGATATTGCCAATTTCCATTTCGATTATTACTTAATTGAGCTTGCATGTGTCAGGGCTGACTCAAAATCATTGATCATCGGACTTGAAAATCCTCACTAATTGTGACATAAGTGACAATATCAGACTGTATACTTTCTGCTTTGTTCAGACATAAATGAATGAAAACATGAGATATTTTGTCACTGAAATTATGTCCTCTGATAACCACTTGGACCCTTCTTCAAAACAAACTAATCGCATAGTTAAGATGAAACGGGTTGTTTGCAATTTTGCAGCTTTCTTTATCAGATGACTATACAGTCATTTGATATGTAAGACATGCTAAAGTAAAAGACTTTCACTCAAGCTAAGCCACTAAAACTAAACTCTGTGTGCCATGCTTGTAAACACCTGCAGATATTTGCTTTATATGTGAACTCTTAATTACAATTGTTGCTCTGCTAGACAGTAAGGACAATGAAATGGAATTATACCACTACGGTAGTGTTGAAACAGGACTCCGATTATCAACAAAGCTCACATAAAGGTTGAAAACTCTTTAATTTACTCTGCTTTTTCTCAAGTACTGTTTACAACATTATTTTCTCTTCGTTTTTACAACTAGTGCAACACGTTAGATTAGATTCGTTGAATGGGAATGTACCAGTAAAATGTTTCTGTTCAGCTTAGAACAAATGAATTGTTTTTGAGTTCCACGATTCGCTGACAGTGAATTTGCACATATAATGACTACCTATGCTACCGTAGAAACTGATGACGTCATGTATGCATTAGAATGTTAGAATAACGAAGACCTGAATCCAAAAAGAACTCTGCCATTTGGATAACCGCCTGTGACTGTGGATCATGACTGGTCAAATAGATATAGACGGAAAAGAATAAATAGCAAACGTATATAACGGAATTAGACGTGTTGACGTACATAAAATTGCTACAAGTAAGTTGATATGATATACATGGAGGGGCGAGGATGGGGGAGGGCGGAGTCATTATTGACGGATTAAAACTTAGTAAGGAGGAATATTGGAGAGTAAGTGTGGAATAATAGAATATCGTTTTAATATTTTTCACCGCTTCGACCTTTCATTTTGTGCTTTACCGTATCTTATCCCACTGTTTAATATCACTATTAATGCTAAATGAGCCAGCAGTGTGCATTTATTATAATGTGCTATTATTCTGGTCCCTTTCACTTCTTGTACATACTTCACCGTCGTTCCTTCTACAGTTTAAGGGTAAAGAGTGATTTGTATTTAATTAAATCGTTTAAGGTAGTTAGAATCTCATAATATTATTGCAAATGGAAAATGATATTATGACCGCAAGATCTATAGTCTGTAGCTGTAATAGAAACATAATTTATATTTAAAATTAATAAGGGTCTTGTCAATATAGATTTGTGTACTTATCAGTTATATCTGTAAGTTGAAATACATGTAAATTTATGTGCTGTGGTTTCAGTACCATGGACAAGGTGCTCCATACAAGGTATACTTTGTACATCAATCAAAACATTGAAACTAAGTACTGAAAAATGGGAAATTAACTTTATAACTTGCATCCCTTCGAAAAAGTTGGGGATTATGTCTTTCTGCATGTCGGTCAAACCATCGATTATCCTGTCCATTAGCAACGTGGTTTATCTCCTGCACCTTTGTAGATAGAGACTTCAGACTTTGAGATATGACTCAAAGTAGTACGTGGACAGTACTTTCAAAAGTTTATACGATGTTTAAGAGTGTGATCAATGATGGGGATGGTTTCCTTTTTCTTCAAATCTCAATCTGTTAATAACCGTAGGTAGAGTTCTGAATTTGTGTTTGTGTTATTGTCAACGCTAAGGCTTGAACATATTAAAATGTTTTTGGATTACATCCTCTGATCTTGTCCCAGGGATGTGTCCTCTCGGGATACTGCAGCGGGTCATAAATTGGAAATTGTTGAGATCCGAAACGTGGGGAATAGTACTTGCTGCTCGGTCATAACTTTGAAACTGTTTATGTACCAAACACAGCACCATATATAGGCGGACGAAATTAGAAATATATCCAATACCCAATACAGACCCTGTGTTATGTCCCTTTGGTTGTTCCTATCTCATCACTTGAAACTGTTTAAATCCCTAACCTACAACCGTGTATACATGTTATGGGTAAGCAAAAACAAAACATGTCCTGGGTCATTGTTTTGGCGTTTAAAACATACTTGTCACTCATAACGTGAACACTGTCAAGATTCTTACTTTATAACCATATATACTGTAAATGGATATGGAAAGGTGAATAAACATTGGCAGTATTGCAACGTGTGCTACAGGGTCAGCGTATGTGATATGTGACATAATTTGGACGTGTTGGGTTATGCAGTAATGAACCATAGTCTAATTCTATTTTTTCGCTATTTAAGCTTCAAACGATATGCTTCATCATGCTTTCGATTGCACTGAATTTGATGCTTATCCAAGCAATTATCCTAGATGTAACCTACAAGTATCACGAACCACGTGCTTTGTCGTATAAATGTGGAATCAGTATGCACAGAGACTTTTGTGGTTTTGTACAAAATCTTCCAAACAGTATTCTGCCAGCAATTTTACCGGCATATTGTTTGGATGATATATTGTGCATTTACATATCCGAAATAGACTTGCTTTTACGTCCTTTGTTCAAGTTCAGAGATACATATCAATGCTACAGTTACGTTTAGTCTGATGGCTATTGCTCTAAAATTGATAAAAATAATGGCATCTAAACTAGTAAAGATTTTACTGCACTGTCAATTCTCCTCCTTGCAAATTGAATTAGTCTTAAGATTCTAGCGTGTTGGTACGGTTGTTTTGGTAATTGTTCTGGTATTCATTGGGGTGACCTATATTCTCCATGTTCCATTTATTAAGTTAATAATTATCATATAACTTGTTGGTAAACGATTACAAAAGTACCTATGTTTTGTAAAAACTAGTCACTTTTTTCTTTGCATTTGGATCATTTCATTGTATTTATTTATTCGACCTGTTAAAGTTACATACAAAATAATGATAACACAAATTTAAATTTATTTCAAAGCTACATGTATGCAAACTTCGTAATATATTGGTCTTTATATGCCATTATTTTGTAAATTTAAATTAGAGGTGGAGAAGACAAAATCGAAGATCTAGCCTCGCCAAAAGCGAAAGGTGCTTGTAGAATACAACATGGTAGACAAAATGACAAGCGTTTGCAAGAATACAAGAAATATAAAGCAGACAAATTGAAGATGGAAACGATCAAACAAGATAAGGCTTATGAAGAGAAAAGTACATGGATGGTGGAGAATTATAGTTAGCATTGTGGTGTATGCTATGATAAGAGGTTTTGACTATTTGAAACTAGCTACACCACATTGTACACAACGTGTGAAAAAGCAACATTCCTTACCAGAAATGTAGCAACCCTATAATAAGTGTTTGCGTCCGACGTTACAGGACCGAGTTCGCGCCCTCTTTATCCCATTTCTTAAATTTGTTTACCCGGGACGTGCAAACACGGATATGGCCCGCACTCACGTACAAACACGGATCCGCGCTAGATCGTTTACTCTATTTTTATGCATGCAAACCAATTGCCTGTTTCGGTTCTGCCTCGAACGCTCTATGTTCCCGTTTCCGTATCTGTGCAACAAGTGGTCCTAAGTTTTCCGTTTCAACCAACACCGTGTTGAACTAGGTCGCGGTAGTAATTTCACTTTCGACGGAACTCACTTTTTGATTGAATCGGAATAAAAGTATTTTACTAGCACTGGCCGTGTTCTGGTTACAATTGATATAGCGCCGACGACAACTCCGAGCGAGGTGCCTATGATAGTCGCCATCGTCGCAATTCCTACCATGCCTAGGCCAACGGTTGTTGCCGTGTTGAGTCCACAGGTTGTACGTCGATGCTTAGCTCGTACTATAACATAATGACGATTTCAAAGGTGAAATTTAAAATGTCCGCCTTTCGAGTATACGTTCATACTAAAGAATTACAACTAACCATATACTACATTTCGAACGTTTCCCTTGATGATTCGCGTGCATCCATTTTAAACATATGTACAATCTATAATGTCATCAGCAACGTCAACTCATTAAATTTGGTAAAAGTTTTCATGGCTCTAAAATCTCAAGATCACACCAAAGGAGGAAAATAATAAGTTGACACGTTTAGTGTCATTGCTCCCTGGCCTTCTGTGCAGTAAGAATGGAAGAAAATTTGCTTTTCAACCCATACGACAAAAAAGCATGCGTGTCGCTCGTCAATGTTTATATTTTATGTGATCGGATTGATAAAAAAGAAGAAAGAGTACAAAGAAAATATGGCTGCATTTGTAGAGTTACCTTTCTTAATGGCAGTGTGTTGTCGTTTAGCATTATATGGGTTATGGTACCAATTTAAACATGTATAATGCCCCCGTCAGCCGTAAGTAAGACTATTTCAAATCTCAATTAGGCCGGCATGTTCAGTATGGGAATCCATCCCCGGTAAATTGTTTTAACATGTTTGATCCTTTTAATAATTTTCTCGAACGGGGTTTCATAGCACATTTCAGTACGTCGCTCTCACAATTTAGATGGGAACAATACCCAAGAAATGTGAATGCTAATGTTTTGATTTGGTGCTAGTAAAATATTATGACTTATATTCGTATGCTGATTTGTATGTATTATTTTCATAGTGAATGGTACACAGATTGTATGTCCGACTTGTCACAAATCCTCAAATTAATCTGTTGAAAATCAGATGGGTCAAGATTCTTTATTTTATTTTTAAAACATGCATAGACGCTGAATTGTGATAATTGTTTAAGATATAGGTTTAAATACCCTTTAATGCGGTGAGATGGGTGGATGACATATATGATTGAAACTATGAAAATACCCTTCTGTACGTCTTTAACTAGTGAAATTTTCTGTAAAAGTAATATTGTTGCAAACGTTTGAAATATATATTCTTCGTGATATCGTTCATTATGTGCTAAACACCATCATCAATGTGAGATGGTATTACTACCAGTCGACAATATAAGATGTACGTGCCAGTGTATAATCCGATGAATATAACCACAGTATCACATTAAATTTCCTGATAGCTATCCAGTCAACAATCTGATAGTTTTAACATTTGCCGTGAAATTTATAGATATTGCTTCCACAAGAACTGAGGTAGAAGTTCAGTGAAATTTAATAGTTAGATTACTGAGCGAAAAATTATTCAAAACATAAAAAGAATAACCACCCATAAAGTCTTTACGTTTTGAAGTTGGTCACTGAACATAGTCACAAATCCAAATATATAGTCTTTGATTTAACTTCAAATGTATTTCTTTTTTGTGTTAAAGTGGTTATTAAAAACACTGAATGTCACCTAATTTCTAGAATCCATGGTATGCTGCGACAAGAAAATATGTGCTTATAATCTTGTATCTACTCTTCAGTTTCCAAAATATTGATTTTTTTAGTGTAGCACATTTTCCATTGGATATATATATATATATATATATATATATATATATATATATATATATATATATATATATATATATAGAGAGAGAGAGAGAGAGAGAGAGAGAGAGACAGAGACAGAGAGACAGACAGAGACAGAGAGACATAGAGAGGAGAGATGGTAAATGAATGATCATATATATATATATATATATATATATATATATATATATATATATATATATATATATATATATATAATCTAAGTGCATAGACACGACAAACGCGCAAATATACCAAATATGCATGTTACTTATGTAACCTGGCATATATCGTTCTTTAACGTGAAACTATTCTAATCCACTCATTATATGCTTCTCGAGTTTCGAATCGATTATATATATATATATATATATATATATATATATATATATATATATATATATATATATATATATACATATATACATATATATATATATATATACATATCTATATATATATATATATATAATCTTCTTCCTTTAAGTATATGGAAATTTTTTCATTGGGTTATCTTGTTGATAGAAACAATTGAAATTACTATGGGTATAAAAAAAGTAAAACCAATACGTGCATAAAATAAACATGCTCTTTTATCTTTTTATGATATCAATCATTTTCAAAAACATTTAAATCACCGACTTGTTCAGATGGAAGCGTTGTGATAAATTTAACCGCAAGCAACGCATTCATTTGCACATGAGCCCCACCAGCCCGAATTACAGCAGAATGTTTTACATTCTCTTGCTGCCACCTGCAACGTCATTTCTCTTCTTTGAACATCATCTATGTAAATGAAAGGAAAAGAAAAACATATATTAAGTTTGATTTCTATGGCGTCATTGGATACATTCTTTACCTCAAAATGTATTGGAGAGTATGTGATGAATTTACGTTCGTTTGCATCTCGTCTGTAGAGGTAAACATAGTACATTATAAGCAAGGTTTGGCTATTTACAAACTATTCATAAGTGTTTAATTTGCATACATATTGTAGAAATAAGCATCTCTATACGAAGAATATGGTAATCTAACCTTGATTCATGGGTTCCATCATGCTCAACGACACATCTTGGCAGAGAGGGATTCCAATTGCCGCTTTCAGAAACGTTTTGTCTTTGATCTTTCCCGTTATTTGATACAGATGCGCTACCTTCAATATGAAACAAACAAGGCTGAATGATATGGATAAAAGTAATAGAGACACAATCTGACACTTGTATGAGAAAATATTATGAGAAAACGTATGCATGTCTAGTAATCTATATTTAACACTATTAAGTACATTTGCAAATATTCCGTTGATGATAATGCACTTGCAGTTTTGTTTTTGGAACATCCATACCATATTATTTCTAGTATACAAAAATACCTGTGAAACGCAAAAGCTACCGACAAAAATAAACGTGAGCCATCCTGCTAATTTGTACAGGGTAAAGAAAAAAGTAAATATGGAGTAAATAAATACTCAAATATTTAAGGAATTTAGGATATACATAATTACTGAATGGCGGATAGCTGGATCAATCTACAAAAGGATGGCCAGGAATACTTTCGCATAGGCAGTACATACAGCCACATTTAACAAGGAACGACAAACGTACAGACGTACATGTGTTTAATAGTATTGACAATTCTTCTGTCTATTCTTGTCAAACTGGAACGTTATGTGGATTTTGTCTGCAATCTTTGGTCCTTGCCAATTTTGTTACATCACTGAAAGACTTTCTTGCAAAACCGTGAGCTTATATTGCTGGTTCTTGAGATTAAATTGTAGCTTCATTACATAGAAGTGCTCAGTGAATTTGACAATATAATTAAGGACTGACTGTTTATTTTTAAATTCAACAAAGTATAAACCGAAAAAAACGATGTGCAATCTGTATAATCTAAAAGGCGAAGTTTGCATAACGCTTTGTTCGGTTCATACTTCGTTGAATTTTAAAAAATAAATAGTCAATCGTAATTATTAAATTCAACAGCATAAATAGTTAAATAACTCATAGTTTAATATCATTCTTTTATTTAATCCTATTTTGAATTTCATTCATAAAGCGCAATAATACAGAACAGTGAAGATATATATATATATATATATATATATATATATATATATATATATATATATATATATATCCAATCTGAGAAAAGCATTGTTTTTTTAAGCCATGCCCACTTCTCAGTTGAAGACGAGGGCACCACTTCATTTACAAAATCAAAATTCACATTTGCACGACAAAAATCATCGTCCACAAAGACTATTTCATTGTTTTCAGGGAAAACTATTATGTTCTTTATTTTTATAAATGCTTAGGACGGTAAGAAATAACCGTGAAAAACGTTATTTCGTTCTGTACCGTCATGTATTCACATCAAGATTTTAAGTAGACGAAGTTTACTTCTTCATTTAAATTGGAGTTAATTTGTATAATTAGCAAATATATCTCATTTATCTGAAAAGAGGAAAAGTAATTGATTGATGATTAAGATCTAACGTAAGAAGACTATACAGACTTCTATAATGTATCTAATACCTTATATGTAAAGTCTTTGCTGGCTCAGTTGGTTAAAGCGTTGCGCTCCTAACGTGAAGGCTGTAAATTTCGAACCACCTTTGGCCACAAAATATATTTCTCTTTACTTGTCCTTTTATTTGGCTTTATTTTATTCTATGAACAAAATTTCAAATTTCCATATTGTAACGGTATACAGATTTCATATGTATTTCATCATCAAGATATGTAAGCAGACGATGATTATTCAATCAAAGTGTATTTTACTTGTTACATTAGCAAAGATATCACGCTTATTTGAAGACAGGTTTGATATTTGGTTCATAACTAAAATATTACGTAAGAATCTGAGTTTGAGTGGTCCTATATTCTAGATATGGTTCTCATTGAGTATTACGTGCAGAAAAGTAGTACAGGTAGGCGTGACTTTAAAACAATTGGTTTCATACAGGTATGAACCAAAACATTCCAAATTGCTTTAAATCGTAGTAACCAAAGAAAAATTTAAATACTGAAATATGAATCGTTAAAAGCAAAGCAGAGAAATGCTCACTCTGTTTCCCTTGTTCTCGCACTCATATGAATACTGATTGTCGTCCATGTCATGAAGTAAGCATTGCTCAGCTTGGGTTCCTGGCTTCATCACAATCAATTCATTTCTCTGAATAATAAGGACAAAATCAAACGAAGAAAAATTAGCATTGCTAGAATATTCTGCATACATTTTCTTTTAGTATTGTCTTCCTGACAAGAATGACAATCTGAATATTAGTATTTCTGTATTTTAACATAATTTCATCTGTTTTACAGAAATACATGTTTTTAGTTTCTTCCTGAAGCTATTTTCATTTATAATATCCTTTCATTGTTAGTTTGTCATTGTAAAATGAATATACATATAAGAAACGTAACACAGAGTACACTTTATGACATAGCAAGAACCCTGAGTACAAATTATTTGACCGTTGATAACCAATACGTTTTGTAACCAGAACAAAATGGTACAGCTCAACGTTGGAAAGACAATTCAGGTTAATGTTTCTCATTTGCGTCCAGTAATATCAGCAAATGCAGATCAATTACTTACGACGAACAACGTTGCGTAACTTTTGCAAATAGTGCAAACGAAGACAGAACGTGCATCTCGATAAAAGTGGATATATAATATTATTAACTTAATTGCTGAAAGCTTGTCTTTATTACTACTTTGAACTTTATGTTTTCTTATCTAATTATCCATTACGAGTTATGAGCATGGAAACCAACAGAATACCATCAGAAAAATGGATAATAATAATAATGTACATTGCTATATATATTTCAAAAGAATGCTGAACTGTCTTATCGTGTAAGTTAACATGATAGCAACTTCGATTTACAGTGCTATGAATCGAACTTAAATATAAATAAAAATGGGCATTATAGATTTTGGCCACAAACGTTATCACAGTCTCGGTAGCGTTGCTCTTTAATCTGTCCTTTCTCATCAGACAAGTCCACTCTGGTTATTTCACCGTCCCCAATCTTTTGAACAGTTTCTCTTCTGTTTTCGTTCTCGCGGATGCCTTTTCCCGGCTAATAAAAAATTGAGAAACATTATGAAACCGCATGTGTATTCTTTACTTTTCACACTCTAAAAAACGAGAAACAAAATTACATCAAAGCCGTGGTGAGAAAGAATATTTCCAGTTAGATGTTATCTACAATATCCTACTAATTTTAAAATAGTCAGATTTTGTTAGTGAAAAGTTAGATCAGAAGGATCTATCTTTAGATATATCATCAAAGTTTTCACTGGCAAAATGTTAATGTTTTCTTGGTCGTCAGAAAAAATTGATATTCGAAGTGTTATATATTTCACACATGCTATTAAAATGACACTCAGTGTCTACTCAATTTCAATTTCATTTTCGCCAAATACAAATAAAATGGTATGCAATTTCTATTCAATTTCAATTTAATTTTCTCAAACTAAAAAAACACTCAAATGTTTTCGCAATTATAGCACTACCACAACGACCACTTTCAACTATCAATGAGTTTGCAAAGACCTTTGGCTGCTCCTGAGTTAATCATTGCTTCATATTCAAACACTGCTTCAAGTAATTTTGATTATCAAGATATTGTAAGGCTGCCATTTAACAAGTATTCCAACGAACCCTCCCCCCCCCCTTCAGATTCCACTTCATTTAACATTCTTAACTCTCTGCCTCAATAAGCCAAGAGGCGTTAACGTCCATTTATTCTAAAAAGTTCCAATTATTTGCAAAGTCGTACATGATGAAACAAAGTTTGAAACTTGATTTTGGAGCCAATACTTTACCATGCTATCAAATGGTACAAAATTCATGACGAGCAATGAAATTCACAGTACATAGTGACCCTAGAAAAATTAATTTTAATTTATTCATCATTCAGGAATTAAACGATTCACGAGTGTAACATGAAATAATTCCGTATAAAAGTTCAGTTTATTTGTTGTAAATTACAATTTGAAACATTTACTAATTTTAAACCAGAATCTACAAGCTTATATTTGATTCTTTAAAAATAATTTAAGCATTCAACTCTCTACAACGCTCTTTTATATAATACAACTTTTTTGCAATTGAACAAATTTCTTCTTTTCCTTACCACAATAAATTTTATGCACTTTAACTCTCCAGCTTTACTGTATTTTAAAAAGATCTGCCCACGATCGCAACCCTTCTGCATACCATCGACATTCATGTAAATGGTATTAACTTCGACAAAAACAGAACATTAAAAGTACGCTGTTCTAATCGAAAGACGCAATGTGCGGTATAAATTCATTTTTAAAATATTAACAACGATAGCATGCATATGTCTGAGTCATATTTAAAAGATTTGCACATTACATTATGACCCACTCAATCCTTACACACATTCGTCCAAATCATTTAGTGTCAGCTATTAATGAATAAAATATGCTGTCCTTAGTAATTGCTCTGATTTGTTTGCATTCAATTCATGTTGTTGTTTTCGTCATTTTTACTTTATTCAAAAGGAGGGAAAATATGTATCTAAAAACTACAATATGCAAATATTTGAATACATTTCAGAGGTTTTAATTCCTAAATGTTTTTTTCTGTCTTCTTGAATTATATTCATTCGAATTATCGTATATTTGTATTATTTATACCACATTTATATGTGATAACGGAGCTACTACCTGCTTATATAATTTGTCTAGATAACATGTGCACAAAAATCGACCAGAATATGACTTAAAATTTATATCATAGCGTATAATATCCTTTATATATATATATATATATATATATATATATATATATATATATATATATATATATATATAGCATTGATAATTTACTGATACATTGCTCTGTGGATAACCACGTTCATAGAGAAAATGATGATAACTAGACGGCAATTCAGCGAATGAGTTGTATACACATATACACGGATGCACGCATACAAATACAAGCATACATATAAACATCGGCATAGGCGGATGACCTCACCGGTTGCCTCGATAAAAAGGCTTAATTAGTTTTGTCGTCATGGCCAGTGTTCTGTGTATCTGTATGAAAAAAGTGAATATTCGTTAACATTGAAGTTATTAAATACAAACGTTTTCTGCCATTTCCCTCATAAGTCCCCTCTCCCTTTCAGCAGTCGAGACTTTCGCTATCAGCTGCTCAAGGGTTTCATCGAGACCGTCTACATTATCGGCTCGTGTGTCCGGTAATGCATGACTCAGCGGTATGGTAAACAGCCATATGCCCAGCAAGAAATAGACCTTTGACATCATCTATGTAGATTAAATAAAGTGCTTGAAGTCGATGCAAATGGCTTAGTGTAATTCTCTATAACGCTAAAAAGCTTTAGTGCTTTGAATAATTTAATTTAGGTTTTGCCTGCGCTCAAAGCAGATTTGAACAAGGAACCGACAGAATATCTAGTTCAATTTAGCTTACACAATACCATATTCAAAGCACTTCTTAAAGCTTCACGAATTTCAGGCATGTTGTAATAAGATTCATTTGACCGGTTTTTATCAAACTGGATTCATTGTTGTCTTTATTTGCTTAGATCAAATGTGGTAAATTATATAATTTAATATATCAGTGTTACCCTCTCATCAACCAGGAGAAACCAGTATAATAATGGATACTTAGAAATTACTTTTAATGTTAAATCAAACCAGATTAAAGATTATTTGATCGCTATGACCTAAAAAAAGTGATGAAAGTCTAGAAATGATGAATAGTCGCTAAATGGTTTTATCTACAAAATAAATGGCTTTCAGAATATATTAAACAAAGCGTCATTTACTTTTTCTCCAACTTGTTGAACTGTCAAAATACTATCAGACGTATTTTACAACGAATAATCATACCTTCGAAATTTCTTACCCCTGATCAAGAATTGTCACTGCCTCTATTTGTTTTGAAGGATTCGACAAACTTCTGAATTTTCACATTTTTGTATTCTCCATATATACTGCAGTTTATTTCCTGTTAGGTAACTCGAGTCTAATGAAATTTCGGCAAAGGAAATTGTTATTGACCAGTAGATTACCGAATTTCTGGCATTCTTTGTTTTGAAGCAGTCTTAAAATAAATATTACATAAAGACGTTTACAGTAAGAAAACTGATAAGGAGACTAATCTACCAGTGAACATGTCTTGATTGTATCTATATCTGATAGGATTCATCAATGAACTAAACAAAATATCTTCGATCGGTATGCCATGGGGAAAACTGTCGTTGCCAAATATTTCCCAGCCGTTGAATACAAATAAATTTCCGCATATCTTACATATTGTTTAGCATATTCTCCAATAGTATGAGACGAAAAATAACAAAAGTTATATGTTCAGATAAATAGACTGCTGAAATCTACATTTATTAATGTAGGCTATATTTAACAATATGTTTTTGCAGATACTTTAAAAATATACCGGTGTCTCCTACCGTTCCCACTGGAGACAACGAATATCATGAACATCCTCAAATGATACATAACTTTACCCTATCAATATAGAAACGTTGCATACATAACGGTACAATTTAGAAATATTATTATATCAATTTAAGCTGAATTTAATTTTCTTGTCGTTTGTCCGAACTGATTTTATGAGGTCTAAGACATATAAACCACTCTGTAAACCACTCGACGTGCTTATTATATATGATTCCACATCTGTTCACATCCTGTCTGAACTTGCAAATTTTAAGTAAACTGCAGAATTACTCAGATACATTAATACAGTTGAATATCTTAGAAATCTGTGAAGCGGGAAGGGAATAGAGTGACAGCTTACCGATTAAAGAACTAACTGGTATAGTGCCTTGTGTGGTACGGCATCTGTAGTATAGACGTAATCTGACCTGGACATAGGTAATCTTGCTAACACACACACACACACATACATCAACATGAGTGTAGGTCTTTAATATAAAAATCAAAACCAAGAGACAAGTTTTTCTTCCTGATATATTTTCTGGTACAAATTTACAATCCAATTTCACAACACATCCCTTATAAAAGTTAATTTACTTATTTCTCGCTCTCTCCTTTCTTTAATTTATTAACTGTCACAGGTTTTTCATCTTCAACCTCACTTTTTTCTCGTCTAATTTTCTTCTCTTCTCTTTTTCTCCGTTTGGGTTCTTACTTTTCGGAGGGTACCTCTTCTTCCTGTTCTGAACCCATCTCTACCATCTGCTCCTGTTGTTTCTTAGGGCAGTCTGAAGACCAATATCCTTTCTCTTGACAATGATAACATGTATCTTCAACTTTGTCTAATTTGATGTTTGTCTTGCTTTGACGTGGTGGGCATTCTGAAGACCAATGAGATTTCGTCTGATAGATATTGCAAGTATCTTGACTTTTATCTCAAAAGGAGGGGGAATAGTCCGTCGGCATCTCTAAAGAAAACCTTCTTATGACACCTCGCAAAGCTCTGATCAGAAGTTCGATATGTGGTTGGCTCTTCCATCTTACTGGTAGGATTGAGAGTGAAATGAATAATTTGAGGAAGACACTAATCCTTAATATAGGGAAGATACCGGTCTTACATTGACGTATAGTGTACCGTGATGTTTAAAATGTAGTCATTTGACTTTTGGCAATCAATATGAAACGATCACATCATTTTGTGAAAAAGGAGAACAAATTAAGAGGCAGAAACATGACCTATCGCCTCACACAGTAGCTGAAGTCTTGGCTCAAATTCATGCCAGCGATTTTGAAGATAACATGAGTGAGCCAGAATCCAGACCCAGAGAGTCTACGTCAAAAACCAATGTCCACGACAAGTAACCCCTGAAAACTACTACCACATTCGAAAGACGGATAAACGCTCCTCTAGAAAATTAAGAACCACACCCTACACGTACACAGGGAAGTTTAAAGATTTCAAGTTTGACGTACTGTTGGAGAAAGCAGAAGAGTTCATCACCGATTTGTGGGATTATTTGTTAACCACACTGAAACAGCAATGTGAAGCTAAAGAAGACGATCACTTGACACTTTCCATCTATCATGACAGTTTGAATTCCCCTGTTTTGATATAGTTTAGCAGGCCATCATAATTGACACCTTATAAAGTCATTGACAAGATTCAACACGTTCAGAAGTCCAACAATAAGTTTCAAATCACTGATGGACAAGCGATACAGTACATAGGCCCACGGACCTCTGTAGTTTCGAGACAAAGATTTCAAAGACGGAAAATACATTCACGTCTATCATCACGATGAACATTTCGATGTTATTACCAGTATCGACGGATTCCTGGGATACAGTTCTTATTGTGCAAACTGTGACTATGGTGTAACAATCTAAAGCAACACAGCCATTGTGGATCGAAATGTCAAGGATTGTTGGCCTCTAAACCCTGCCTTGACAAAGAACAAAAACGAGTACGTTGCTCATCTTGTCAGTGTACTTTTTCTAGCCCTTCCTGTTACCAACAACATCTCAAGACGCAAGATTCACAGCAGAAACGTGCTTGTCAACTCCTGAAATGTTGTTCTACTTGCGGACAAGTCATACATACCATACATACCAATAGTGCCAAGGCACACTTATGTCCAGAAAAATATACGATGTCATATTTGTCACAAAATCGTGGATTTGGAACAAGAATACTACATCAAAAATGTCAAACCCAACAGGAAGAGGATGAAGAAGATGACCAGAAGAAGAAAGGAAATTTCATCTTTTTCGATTTCGAATGCATGCAAGAGACTGTCATTCACATTCCTAACGTCTATAAGGCTCATCGAGTGTGCGAGAAGTGCATCAAAAAACCTATATGTTGCCATTGCCCTCACTGTAGCAAGATTCCTAGAGGACGTGAAAAATTATTTCCAGGCTCTAGCACGCAACCAATTTTGCCCAATGGATCTCAGACCCTATTGACGAGACGATGAGTCAAGAGGACATCGATCGTTACGGAGATTGCCATCGCTATGTCAATGGGATGGTTCACAATATTTCGGGATACGATGGACAATTTCTTCTGAAATGCTATACGCAACAAAGTACCGAACACCCTAAAGTCACCTTGAACGGAGCCAAAA
The DNA here is from genome assembly GCA_028554795.2 of Sinohyriopsis cumingii. Classification (NCBI taxonomy): domain Eukaryota; kingdom Metazoa; phylum Mollusca; class Bivalvia; order Unionida; family Unionidae; genus Sinohyriopsis; species Sinohyriopsis cumingii. Next base: position 61,875,014 of record CM068838.1, read on the forward strand.
TCATCTCCATGCAAGTGAGACAAGTGCAGTTTAAAGATTCAGTGAATTACTTGACCATACATTTGAGTCGAATGCCTAAAACATTTGGAATGACAGAAATCGCCAAAGGATATTTTACGCACTTTTTCAATACTGATGCCAATCAACACGCTGCTCACTACTACGACCCCGACAACATGTGCACCGAACAAAGAGAAGCTTTCTACGTTTGGTACCACATCCACGCCTCAGACCCCTTTGACTTTCAGGAAGAAATGTTAAAGTATTCTCGTTCCGACGTTTACATTTTACGGCGATGCTGTGGAAAATTTCGAGAATGGTTCATGGAGCACGGAAGGATTGATCCTTTGAAAACGCCTGCACCATTACTAAATCGTGTTCCTTGGTGTACCGCAAATGATTTATGCCCAAGAAGACCCTGGCTGTGATGCTCCCTCAAACGACCAATACCCGGTCAAAGCCCTACGCTGGCTACATTACTTGTGCGACAAGGAATGCAACATGCCAGAAACGGTGGATGGCTGAGACTTAGAAAACCTTAGATCGTGTACGAGTTTAACGGTTGTTTATCTTAGGGATGTCCAATCTGCTACCCTCAACGGTACAATAAAAATGAATGTTTACAACGGACCATGTAAGATTTGTACAAGGCCACTTGTCAGCGGCGCTTAAAGTTATAACAACGATACCAAGTGGTAGAAATGTGGAAACACGAGTACGGTCAACCTTTGAAAACCGATCCCGAGTTTAAATTCATTATGAAAAGTTACAACATGGTGGACCCTGTCTACCCGCGGAACAGCTTGTACGGGGGACGTACGAATTCCACATGTTTCATGCTCCACGCCGACGACGAAAAAGAAGCAGAAACCAAATACTCGGACGTGTGTTCGCTGTATCCTTACGTGTGCAAATATTTTCAATTTTCTGCAGGGTACCTACAAGTGCTGACGGAACACATAGGCCAGGACAACATTCGACAATACGAAGGATTGATTGAATATAAAGTCTTGCCTCCCACGGACTTGAACCATCCCGTTTTACCTCACCATTGCCATCGAAAACTGATGTTTCCCTTGTGTCTTACATGTAAGCATACCCAGGAAGAACGCGCCTTGACAGGAACGTGGTCAGCGTGGAATTGTTTAAAGCTCTAGACCTAGGATACCAACTGTTAGAAGCGTACGAAAGTTTCCACTCTCAAAAGACAGAACAGTACCAAAAGGATGAAGAGACTCTGAAAGGCATTTTCGCGGACTACGTGGTGCCTTTTTGGATTTGACACAAAAAATCAGTGGCTATCCTTCCTGGTGCCACATTCCCGAAGACCAAAATAAATTCAAAGAGAAATACTTTGAACAGGAAAGCATCACTTCAGAACACGTACAGAAAAACGAAGGTCGACGGTAGTTTGCCAGAATGATATTAAATTGCTTGTAGGTCAAAATGGCACAACGTCCGTGTTTACCCAAGATGGAGTATTGACAGAACCTTCCCGCTACTTCCAGATGATTCACGACAAAACCAAAACATGAAACACGTGGACGTCATTCTTGAAGACTTGATCTTAGTCAGTTGCAAAGGAGAACTGGACATTTTATAGGCCGACAAATTTGGAAATGTCATCATTGCAGCCTACGTGATAGCCCATACTCGATAAAAATTGTACGAAGCTTTACACGAATTAGGAGATCGTGTGCTGTATTTTGACACGGACGGTTGCATCTACATCGATCGACTAGGTCACCGACACCCTGACATCTAAGGATACCATTTAGGAGCAGGGAAAACAAGATTCTAAATTGTACCAGTGGCGGTCCCAAAAATTACGGTTACGAAAACCGGGACCAAAAAGGAGAAGTGCACACAGAGTTTAAAGTGAAAGGATTGACTCTCAATTTACGTACCTGTCAAGTGGTTAATTTGGGGGTATTGAAAGAATCCCTGCAGTTTGGAAAGGATCAAAAGTTTAAAGAGACATGTATATTTAGCAGCACACCAAATGGTCAGTCAGCCTTTCGAAAACGTGTGTCAAATCGTGTACCACAAGCGAGTACTTCTTCCCAACCACTTTTTTTGTACCGTACGGACACGTCGATATTGGTCAGCATATAAAAAGACCGATAGTTCATTGTGACTATCATTGCCAAACGAGAACGATGAATCCCAACAAACAGACACAATTCAAATTCGGTGATTCTCAAGTGGAGTCCCATGCTGTGCCTTGCGATTGCGGTGATACTTTACGCTGTGACCTCAGTGATTCAGTACCACATCATGGGAACTTTGCTATGGCTACTACTACTACAATACCTACGTGGAAAGTGATGCGTGTCAAACCTGACGAATGCGAAAGCGATGCCAGTCGTTATCGTGGACTCTTTACTGGTTTTTGTCCTCAACTTGAAACCACCCTACGGATGTAATCCATGCCTGAGCAAACTACCGCGAGTTTCACTGTACCCTCATTAAAAGGAACATGTGAAAAAAGATTATTTGTTCCCTGTGCGTTTGTCTGAATACTGCGACTTTGAAAGTCGATTCCAGGCTTCCAAGGACAATGGGCTAAATATTTGGGAGGACCTACCCCCGAAGACGTAGACAGAGCTGGATTTATCTACTTGGGTAAAGGTGATAAAGTCAATTGCTTCATTTGTGGTGTTCCACTTCACGAGTGGGAGCGGAAAGATTCCGCTTACCTGGAACATGATCGATGGTCTCCACACTGTCACTACTTACCTTTAGTGGGACGACCTGAGTAATATCTTAATGGATATTTTACAAGATAGCATTTGTGATTTGTCTTTGGAGTAGAGAGAACGCATTTACCGAGAATTTGTCAAATTACAAGTCTAGCGCAAAGGACAATTACATCCGTTACTTCACCAATGTTGAAACCACTTGCACCTGAATGCCATAAGAGGACTGATTCATTTTAAAGCGTTATATTGGTCAGATATTGATCACGTACATAAGGGTCAGAAGACCTTGGCTGCCACTCCTCCTACGTACATAGTGTCCATACTAAAAAAATTTCCAGAGGAAGACTTAGAGGATTATCAAAATCATTTACGCGATTAAATTTTGTCAGTAGAGGAAAATTATGTGGGTGTGTGGTGTGTGAACTAGTGACTAAACTATTTGGATATGTCAAGGGAGTACGATCAGTTCTATGCAAAAAGTATTATTATTACCTCCAACAAAAAGAGGTATAAAAACTTACTACACTTTATAAGAGAACTGTATCCAATTAATTTTGGTTGTCGTGTAGTGTGTGTCTTAGTGACTTCCTTTCTGGGATTTCGTTTTCCATGCGATTCCTGTGAGGTACTATCAAAGCCATGAAGGTGCTACCTTTAAATGTACACGAGAGACTTATTCTGTTAAAAGCCTTGAGCTTTCATCTCGATTCTTCTCGACCTCTATAGAAAGAAAGATTCGTCAACTTTTAGTCACTGAAGATGTTTGCGACGATGTGTATGTATCTTGTGACTTACACCCTCACTGGACAGATGTAAGTGACTGGAAAAGTTTGAATTTCGAGGCTTGGAGTAAAGAAGCTGCAAACTATGCCCAGGATTTGTGATCATAAATTCAAACGTTGAATGAAAAAGTAACTTTTAAACCAGTGCTAGCCACAGTGTCAGAAGAAGAAGAAAGGGACACCGACGAAAACCACTCCATTCAGGACAAGGAAAATCATTGCCATGGAAATCCCCTGTGTCAGTTTTAGAGCCTCTAAGAACATTACAAACTGTCCCTATGACACCACACCTTCGTCAATAAAAATGTTATACAGTGACTTGTTTATATTCCACTTTGATCGTTTTGATGTGCATTTTATCGATGGACTTAACCATGTGGCTTTTATGTATTTTTGTCTTTCGTGTTCAATTTTTAAAATGTTTTGAAATGAACGTGTCCTGAAAAAGGTATAAAAACTCTGTCTTTGTTTCAATAGTGATACTCCCTTCACTATGGCTACCTCAACTGTCTCTGCTCCCTCTTCCACCACTTTCAAAGTCATCGACGAAAACTTAGATAGTGCTAGCTGGGAGACCTTGTATCTTCGCTATCCTTTAAACATGTTAATTGCTGAAAAACCGAACTTGTCACATGTTTGATCGAACGTAAACATCATTTCATTGATCGTCGACCTCAATGTATCGTGTGGTGTTACGAAGAGTGGCAATCGCCGTACAACCTCCTTCGAGAAAGTCAAGGCGATTTCATCGTGTTTGTGAAAGGCATTCCTGGCGAAGAAGACGGGATCGTGTCTGACCCCAGTCAAACGCATCTGGTCATCTTCGACGACATGTTAGGAGAAGACGACGACGAAATTATACTTTGGTTTATGCGCAAATGGCATCATCGTAATGCAGTGTCATTTAAATCACCACCGGAGTTGTTTCAACAAAGTAAACCCCATCACACCATCAGTAATCTTGTCTAAAGGCCCTAGAGATAAATTGCATGTGCAAGTCTTAGCCAAACAGTTAGGAACACCTTGGCTGACCCATGCCACTCAAACCCCTCACGCATACTTACTCGTGGATATAAAACACACTACTCCCGATTATTTGGGATTTAGTACCGATCTGTTTCACAACTGGTGACAAGACGGAGGGTCTGTCATGCACACGTCCCCGTCGGTTTAAAAAAGTCTATAAAAAACCTCGGACACATTTGATCTGTCTCACACATCGTCAACATTACGTCCCTTCAGTCTCATCATCCCGTTAAATTGTTTCGTGCCTTGTATGGTAACAGTCGCGAAAAAAATCATCAAATACGTGCTCGTGTCTTATACGCCAGTCTCAGAGAAGGCATACGGTGACAGCACGTAATTACTGCAAGACATCATTCACATACCACATCAAAACAAACGCTTTTTGAGAGAGAAAAAAGTAGTCTTGACGCAACTGGGAAAACTCAGTGTAGTCACTCAAACCAAAAAGCAAGTAATTTTGAAACGTGGAGATAGTGGTTTTATAGTGTCATCATTCGCTCCCTCAGACAATGGGATTGCAATGCCCACAAAGTCACACCAAGAAAACTGTCAATCTCTGACCCAAACGTACGTAGACGAAAACGAACAGTTGTGTAAGACCAGGTCACAGCCGCAGAAAAAGAAAAGTGCCAAGAAAAAGAAAAGTGCCAAGAAAAAGAAAAGACCCTGGAAAACAGCTTCTACCCGAAAGAGAGGCACTTCGGTCAGGATGCAACCTTACATCCCCAAACCTAGAACTACAGTTTCGGTGACTGCGTATACAGTAGCCTCAGGTTCTTCCACATCCCCGTTGCTAGTGATGCCAGCCACACCTAACTTACTTAACACACCTTCTATCCCATTTGATTATAAAATGGACACCCGTATCTCCAGCAACATATCTTGCATCGGTGACACCCAGCACCTTTTTACTGCTGCGGCAGCTGCTAACAAAGTACCCTCCCCCAAAATCAAAGTCCAAGAGAGATCGGGCATGTTACAGAGTTTACTGGATTTATCCAAGCAGGAACTGTCACGATTTAGTTCGTTGCGAACCCCTCCACGACGCTTGATGCCTGCTATGAAAATGATACGAGGACCGACAATCAGTGGTGACGCATTCCACTATAGAAAGACCTTGGGAAAACGATGGGTATCAGTGTTTTTGTGCTCATGAACGCCAAAAGATGTCACCTAAAAGATGTGCAAACAACTACTATCGTCGTTCTCCTGTCCCAAAAGGAAACGGAAAAAGAAATGGACAGTCTCGTCATTTGCCACCGCATCCGAAAAAACGCTTAGCCAAGCCTCGACGTCTACATCAATCAGGAAAGACCCCATCGTCCAAAGAAAACGAGGAGCAACTAAAGGGGAGGGATTTTTGGCGCTAGAATGGTAGAGGATATATTCAAACAGTCTGGTCTATTAAACGTTATACAAAAACACATCGCCCGAAAATAAGATAAAAGGACGCATGTGAAGCAATGGACTTCAGTGCATTTGTTGATCCTGAACCAAAAAGATATCCCCGAAAAGAAATGCACACCAACACCATTGTCGTTCTCCTGTCAAAAAAAATGAAAAAGAAAAGGAGTCTTGTCGTTTGACCCCGCTTCCAAAAACACAACGCTTAAACAAGCATCAACGTAAACCAAATAAAAGCAACGTCCAAAGAAAAAGAGGAGCAAACAAAGAGAAGGATTGTTTGTCGATATAAAAAAAGTTTGTCACATTTTTGACGAAGCTATAGTCAAAGAGTTCTTTAAAATAAACTGGTTACAAACCTTTCGACCTGCTTAACTAAAAAAAATAAGATAAAAGGGTGTGTTCCAAGTCATAGGCGTCAGCTTAATGTTTTTGTCTGACCAGGAACAAACAAATATATCAACCCGCAGAAGCCATCCCTATTCTACCCCCAAAGGAAATACAGGGAAAAGACAGCCTAACATTGGGACGTGTTGTCCTGTCCTGTCCAAAGCCCCACCACCCGTTCGAAAACAAATCATTAAAACAGTCTCCAAATACGTCATCAATACCATGTGCGAATGTTGTCTGAATGTCTTGAAAGGGACGATACCTTTGTCTCGACATCTGGAAGAATGCATAGCTAAGGATCGACGCGTTCTTCGAAAAATGGTCCAAAAGAAAATACCCATCCGCCAATAGAAAAAGATGTTGGTACAACACGGAGGATTGGTGCTTCTATTGTTAGCACCCATACTAAAATCCACGTTGCCACCACTGATAACATGCCTCGTGGGTGCTATTGGTTTACAAATGTCTCAAAGATAAAAAGGATCAAGAAGAAAAAAGGGGTCTCTGGGGTGAAAAGATCTCAGACGTGACTTTTGGAATCTGATGGAAGGACGAAAACTGAATTTAGTGCCTTACAAACGCTGGATGGAATTCCATCGTTGGCAAGAACAATGGACCCCGCATTTACCACCCAGAACGTATTTGACCGAGACGTTCCAGTTACAATACGAATTGTAATCGTTAATGGATCTCAGAGATTTGTCAGAAACGGAAAAATCGCAACGAGACGGTCCAATGTTGCAACGACTTCAACTCTTTCAACATAAAACTTTAGAGGAAACAGTTCGACCGTCTCTGAAAGGTTTTAAGGCCCTGATGAAAAGTCCATCACCACCAGTGACCAAAACAGAACAAGGAGAAGAAGAGTTTCAAATTTCACCAGAACAACTATACAAGTTAACACCAACAACATCCATAATTGGTTGGATTAAAAAGAAGAGAAAAGGAAGGTGAAGACAAAAGTTAATCGAGAACCCCTGTTCAGACATCCTCTTCGACAGTTATTGCTCGTCGGACACGTAAAGCTTTGCAATCCAAGGAAATACCACACGAAGAAAAGAGTAGCATCCGTGAACAGTAGGTGACTTATTAAAAAAACTTCCTGATGAAGAAATTTGTTAGCCAGCATTTACTGCGGATCGTCTCATCCTTCGGATTACGGAGGAGTTCAGAAATTGTATTGTGCTGCCGAAACAAGAATGAAAAGTGTCCGTTTATCTCAAAAGCAACGATGATTACAAGAACAAGCTACGAACAACTTACACAAACCCATTTTACGAAAATGTTCTAAAAATCGCACCCGAGTGGAGGGCACCGATCATCACTGGCAAGCCAATTTAGCCGATGCCTCTGCTTTGGCCACCTACAATCGTGGCTGCAACTATTTGTTTTGTGTCATCGACGTCTTTTCCAAATTTACCTGGGTCGTACCATTGACATCAAAATCGAGCACTGAGTTAGTGAGAACCCTAAAACTGGTGTTGAAACAATGTGGTCGTCACCTTTTTCGATGGCAAACCAATAAAGGTACCGAATTTTGGAACCAAGCTTTACAAAAAGAATGAAAAAGACGAGATATTCATTTTGTACCACCAAGAATCCAGAAACCAAAGTCAGCATCGTGGATCGCTTTCAAAGTACCTCGAAAGAACGCATCAACACATCCTCAAGTACATCGACTTCTTTCCGCACCTGGTCAAAGCGTACAAACAATCTTAAAATCGGAAAATCAGGATGTGACTCCCGACAACTATTTGACTGTCTTTAAGCGCCTGTTTCGTACGTCCCCGACTGTGACTGTCCACAAGAAAGGTGGAGAGTTGACGACGGGTTATTAGGTGGTGCACACTGGCAAAACCAAACGCACTTTCGACAAAGGTTTACTTAACCAAGTGGACCACCAAAATATTTTGTGTCACTGGTCGAGGGCATGGTCGTCATCCTACCGTCTATAAATTGGAAGAAATGAACGGGAAGTGTTAAGAGGACCGTTCTATTTGCCCGAGTTACAACGCATGATCAAGAAATGAAGACGAAGTGTGCGATATCGAAATCATTCTCGATCGAAGAACCCGTAAAGTGGGAAAACGTCGTTTCAAAGAAGTCAAGGTACATTGGAAAGGACATCCGCCGAGTTTTGACTCTTGTATCATTGGATCAACGCTTCGCGTGTCATCGAGTAAAAAACAAGTGACTTGCATGCCCTTCAACACAGCCTCAACCACCACAGTGACCACTCCTTCACCGATTTTTTCTCTTCTAGATCTACAAAAGCAACCCGTGTGGATGATGTGGTGTGTAGAACGTGTGCCTAAAACGCAAACCGTCTTTTTCTGCCAGATCTTTGTGGTATATTGTGTCATTGGTGCCGCCATTGCCAATTTGAGTCTTCAGTTAGGAGACAAATAAATGTGGACCATTTTACTGAGCAGTTGGATCGGCTACCTACTTCCCAATCCTTCCCTGAAATACTCTAACGGTAAGAACAGGAGTCTTGGGCCCAACGTCAGTCACCCTCCCCACAGTCACAATAACAACAACAATCCTCTTTCAGACACTCCTCTGACCTCCAGTGACCCCCTCGGACAGCAGAACTCTCGAATTATGAATAACTAATTTTACTTAACTTTACTCAGTGATAGTTCCATGTATGTGTTTCCCAACAATACTTTGTGCTGCTTCACGGCCAAATTACCTCAGACTATCCAATTAGATCACGAAGCCCATTGGGAAGTGGCTTTAAACGAAATGATTCACCCTACACAAATCAAAAGCATCACTGAAAATCAAAACACTTTTGATGTCGAAGTTCTGAACGACCAAGTGCAATAATACTTGAATGAAAACGAAACTGTATATGCCTCTATGAAACGACCAGTGTCCCCCGATACTCCACGGTACATATCTATGTGAAAAATTCCTGCAGGCTATTATTTTAGTGGCCAACATCTGGTGGACACTATTGGTTCTTAATTAAATGCGCTGTTATGTAAAACCAAACGATGTGTCACCCTCGAGTACCATAAAGTGCCTCGACGCCTGTTGATGAAATTTTCGGATACCTAAACACTGGCCATCAGATTTTGTCCTAAATTGTTTGACATTTTGGGTGGAGACCTCAAGATGATCAAGAGTATCAACATACCACCCATCGCCAGCATCTTGACTTTTGCGTTACCCAGTAGAAATAAACCAAGGATTAAATTTGATCTTTGTGTACTCTGTTATGGTGGAAAACAGCCTAGTGGGACACACATCCTCACCGTTAATGATAGTCATTCCTTTCAAAGTGGATTCTGTCACGACCAACGACGAGGAACGTGGAAACATCTATCATGTTCACCGCTATATTGCTATAAAAGATACCTGGGACAAAATACTCCATTCTCCAAATGGAAAGTTACGTTGAAACTCCATTTTCGAAAACGATTATCCAACGACTTATAAATCATGCATTCTGCGTACCGAGAAGTCGCTGAAATTGGCCTTACGTTCGGTGGCCCCCGTTTTTGAAACCGATGGTGACACGATGATTGCACATATTGAAAGATACCACTTTGACGCAAGGCAAAGAATTTCTCCAAAATGTCATCATCGACAAACAAAACCCCAAAGAAGCCTTCTTGAAAGCAAGCAAAAATGTCTTGCTTCAAACTGGCAAACACATTTTGGGCCGACAAGAAACTCCTATAAATACCCTGGCCGCTGCCCAGTCAGGCATTCCTGCTTCCCTGCCGCCACAGCAAGGACAAGGCAGAGAGAGACGACCAAGACATCCCTCCAGAAGTATTCACACAGAATTGGAGAAAATCAGAAAAGAAGAACCGTCCAAGGATTAGAAGTTTTTGATTATTAAATAACAGAGAGAAAAAATGATGCTCTGAAAGTCTTGCGAATGTTTCAAGTCGGAACTGGACCTGATTGCCATGCCACCCACTATAATAATGATGTAAGCATCCCAATGGGTAGAATTTCATCCCATTTCCTCTCTGACAACAGCAGCCTCCATCGAATTTGAAATCAAAGGACAGCTTGAAGATTACATCGATCTGAATAGCAGTTACTTGTACCTGAATGTCAGAGCCATTAAAGAGGACGACACCTCTCCAGCAGCCGAGGCTAGTGTAGCTCCCGTCAAATATTTCTTGCATCCTTGTTCAGCGAAGTGGATTTGTACTTGAATAACATATTAGTCAGCAGCAGCATGTATACTTTCACTTACCGGGCCTACCTGGAAAATCTCTTGACGTACGGAAAAGATGCAAAGAACACTAATCAGGATGATTGCGTGGTATGGAAACCTGACACATCAGGCGAGGACAAGTTTAACGACACAGTCCTGACATCAGCTGACGATCCTCACAATGCGGGCTTTAAAGAGCTTCGAAACAAAATCCTGCAGGGACGTTGTTTCAAACTCAGGGATCGTTTGCATTTGGACATGTGGATGTACGATTGAGACTGAATCGTAGCAGTACCGTTTTCCATTTGATCGCCAATACCAACTAGTACAAATCATCATCGAAGAAGCCAGACTCTACGTGCGACGCGTAGCGATGTAACATAAAGTGGGGAACGATATTAGCCACACTTTGAGTAGAACAACCGCCAAGTATCCGATACAATGAGTGGAAGTGAAAACTTTCACCAAACACCCACGTGAATTTCCATCGTGTCAGGCTAAACCTTATACCCAAGCCTGATGAGATTGAAAATGTCAGGATGTTAGAAGTGCCCCAAGACTTGACAGAAGCGTTGTTTAAAGCCGAAGTGAAGAAGGAGCAAGACGAATTGACTGAGACGTACAGAAACAGCAGAGAGAACAGCAACAGCAGCAGCAACAACAACTGCAGGAGCCAGACAGAGGTTTTGTGGACTGCCGTGTGGACACGAAAGAGTTCTCATTCTCCTTCCAAAGAAGCAGACTCTATCCTGTGCGAAGCCTGCAGCCAGACTGGGACGCAATCTTAGACGATAAGAGATTGCCATATCCCACAACAAATAGTCTTTTTCAGGGCTAACCCAAACAATTTAGAAGCGATATAATATTTTGCTGCCTAATTTCTCTGTCTTTGTGTGTTGGTAGGTTAGAAAATAGAAGGGTTCCAATAAACAATTCGTCTCTCTGGATTTTAAGATAGTGTGTGTGTGTGTGTGTGTGTGTGTGTGTGTGTGTGTGTTAGTAAGTAGCAAATATAAGTGTGCCTATAAACGCTTCGTTTATCTGACTTGCTAGATAGTGTTTTCATATGTATGAGTGATAATAAAGTGTTTAAGAAAAAAGTGAACCTGAGTGTTTCTCGTAGATCGTTCCATGTTATTGATGGTGGAATGAGTATTGTTAGTTTTTGTGTAAGGTTTTTTTTCCTTCTTCTCCGTGTTTCAGGTATATAAAGTGTAGCGTTGGTCAGTCGGGCTACCCATCGTTGACTAGTCAACATTCAAAAATGAGCAGAATGAGTAAACTGATGAGCTTCAGATGCACCTGGAGTATACTAGGCGAATCCTGGATGAACTTGCTATGGAGCCGATCCAGGTGAAAGCCAGAATGTAAGAAGAAGAGGAGGAGAAGAGAAAAGAAGAGAAGAGTTCAATCCTACCTCACCTAATGCAAAGGGAGAGCTGTGATATGAAACCCATGGTGAGGACACCTCCACAGTGCCAAGCACCATTGCTACAAATACTATCAGCACCAAGACATGAGGTTCCCCAGACAGAAAATTAGGAAGAATAACTGGAGAGTCAGAGACAAGAACGGGAGCCTCAGCGACCATAGCATCTACGGGTGCAGAATAGTAGAAGGAGGCAAGAACCGGTCTAAACTATCACTCAAACGAAGGAACGGGATAGTGAAGCCACTCAAGCTGCTACTGCATTCCCAACCACACGCGTCAATTGGGAACAAGATTGGAGTTGGCGATGTGTTTGTGGTACCAGACCTGGAAGGTCTCTCCATTAACCAGGTGCATCTGAAGTTTAACAATAAATGCCCTTCTCAGGGCTAGCCAGGTCTCTAAACAAGAGAAACTGATCAAGTTGCCAAACATTATTAGTGTTTGTGTGTGTGTGTGTACGCGTACGTGTGTGTGTATTTTTTGTTTGTGTGCGTGGGCGTACGTGTGTGTATTTTTGTTTGTGATTGTGTGTGTTTGCCTACGTGTGTGTGCGTGTGTTTGTGTGTGTGTGTCTGTTTTTCCTTAACAAAGACCTAGTTCCTACACTCATGAGTGTTTGTTTTGTGTGAATATGAAGTAGTGTCACTACAAACACTAACTCCTTTCCTGATCTGATTGTGTGTAATGGTGTTTTGTACATAAACAATTTCCATCTACAATTATATATGGATAGAAAGTATAGTGGTTTTGTTAGCATTCGTGTGTTGTTTTGTATAAAAAATTTATTTTAGGTGAGCGCTCTCATCCTTGTGCATTTGTTTGTATGTGATATGGATAGTTGGTAAGATCGGATGTTTTCCTTTACGTCCGTGTTTGAGGTATATAAAGCATAGCATTCGTCTATCGTGCCGTTCATTTAATTCCATTTCATGCAGAGCAGAGACGTCGACCAGAGAACATCGTGGCAGCTTCATAGAGACAAGGATGGAGGCCGAAAGCAGGATTCACGTGTTTCCATGTGCAGCTAATGAACTACCAACAAAAGCAATGAAGCGTGGCAGCAATACGTGGACAGCTTACTACGGACTAAGCAGACCAACCGACCTCACAAATAAACAGGCAAGTGCTACGCGACCACTTTCGGTTAGGAATACCACTAGTTTGAACTGGGGGCGAAACTTCGAGTGACGACCACGTTATTCTATGAGAAGATATGAGAAAAGACAGCCACCGTAGAAACTTTGGAATAGAGCCGACCCTGAAATGTCACCCCGATGTAATGCCGACAACCGAAGAAAAAAAAGATCCATTATGGAGTGCAAAAAGCCCGATATACTACTAAGATTGCCTGAACAAAATCATATCTGGTTCTTTTTTTTTTTGGGGGGGGGGATTTTGAAAACCGCTTTCGATAATTACTCTTTTGTAACCTGAGTTTATCCTTTATATACTTTATATCAAAACTATCTACTGTTTAAGTTTTTTTTAAAATGAAGAATGCGTGATACAAAATACTTGAGTCATTGTGACTTAACTGATTTGTATTATTTCGGAAATCGAAGTACACTTTGTACACAAAATTCTAACTTATGAATGTATCTTTTAATGAAATTTATTTACTTATTTGATTTGGATAATTGCATAGGTGGCTTACACATTTTTGGCATTTATAAATTGTCCACAAAATTTAATTAAAAGTACGAAGTGGAGTTTCAAGTACTCTTGCGGGAAAAAGAACAAGAGGAGGATAAAAAGGAGAAGAAAAAGAAGAATCTAGTGGAAAAAATAAGATGTTGGTGGAGGAGAAGAAGAGAGGATACAAAATAACGCGTATTCAGGTCATCCCCTTGCCACACTGATCCGCCCGATTCAACCACTTGCAACAGTGTTGCCAGTGTCCAGTATCATGACGTCAATACCCATTGACCCTAGAGTGGCCATTTTAAAGTCCAATTTGACCCCATAGTGCAAACGACCAAATTTAACATAGAAGTCTACGTGACCCAATAAAGTTTGACCTCATACAGCAAACGACCAAATTTAAAATTAGACACTAATGTGGCCCTATATGGCCCCCACTAACTACTTCTGTAGCCTTCATTGTGTCAGAGAAACTGAAAAGCTACACAAAAGGATCAAGTCTCACAGATCTGATTGGATTACAAAAAAAGCTGTACAGATCTCCAGTCGCAGAACACTTTTCCTCCCGTGGCCACACTTTCAGTGATATAATACTCATAGCAATTGCTCACAACCCAACTGGAGTTCCGAAACCAGGAAAGAAAAGGAATATTACTGGATACGCTGCCTTTGAACATTGCAACCAAGCGGTTCGAACCAAGAAGACTAGGAAAAGATAGTCACGCACAAGCAAAATCATCTTTTTGCAGCCAGCACATTTTCTCTTAAATAAGTCTCTAAATTATCTTATTAGACACCCAATAACCTATAATTACTACTATAACAAAGTAATATCCGGGATATATTTTGCGGTTATATACAATTACATAAAATAACAGATGGCGATATGGCTCATCAATATCTAGGTCAATATAAAATATTTTTCAGCATCAGCATCAAGGTAAAGTAAAGTGGTTGAAACATTAAAAAAATTCACGCTCATATTAACAAAGAAAAAGGCATGTCATGTACATTTGTGTAACCTCAACGAATTTGCTCCTTTTCATTCTTCTTTGTTTTTTTTTTTTTTTTTTGTCTTGTCTCAGTATTGTAATTGCCTTTGAAAAAGACTCATTTAGAATCAAAGTTCTTAGGTTAGTTAGAAACTAATTTTGCTGTGTTAGTTGTCAGTTTGCTACATGGTCGAGAGGTATAATTTGGTGCCTAGTGTTCAGGCGATTGGTGCTGTAGATAGCGAATGCGGGATAGATTTTCAGCAGCGAACTAATTATACCTTTCTATCATGTATTATAATGTTATTTCCCCATGTCAGTTCACATCTTTTTATTACGCATCATCCTGTAGGACTAAGGGATAGTACTTTCTGATTTCAGCTATATGAATCCCGAGTGATAATATTCTTCTAGAGGAGTTAATTACTTGGTCGCCAAGCGAGTGAGACTGCGACTCATTGCTGCATATATCGAGGACTATGTTCCATCCTTTTCTGGACTATATGTGTTTTCGTTTTAAACAGGCATTAATTAACAAAATTCAAAATTTGAATTATTATATGTACATGCTAAATTTGTAAATAGTCGCTGTCCTAAAAGTAATGAACGTTTTGGAACGTCTTTTCATCGACGTAGTAATGCAACAGTTAAAAATATTGATTCAGAATTGCAAATTGACTGTATTTGCCCTAAAATAGATAATCTACATGGTTACTTTAAGGAGATATAAGGAAATATTTTACTAGTCAAGTGGAAACGTATTGTATTGTCACTAGCGGTTTTTTAAAGCTCTTAATATCATCACTTAATACAATTAAGCTGCGGACATAAAAAGATCATGCTTTTACAAACTCTTAGTATAAACATCATGAAAAGGAATTCTATTTCTATACGTTGAGTACTAAATATATATATATATATATATATATATATATATATATATATATATATATATATATATATATATATATATATATATATGAAGATCTAACAAAGTAGGGACTCGATGTAGTACCCTCACCAAAGCAGACAATTGTAGACAAGCTTGTCAAAGATCTCTGTTATCGCGGGTTATTGATATTCAAAGATTAAAATATGCAACGACAAATATTAAAAATATATTACCAATGGTACGAACATCAGATTCCACCATACATTGCTCAGCGCAACTAAAATAAGCAGTTTTTAAATTATGGCGTGCATTCGTATATGCAGATGCTTAAGTTTAATATCTATATTTTTCCCAATCAATTCCTTGCGATAGCAAACTAAAGAACGAGCTTTCTAGATATTATATTGTACAAATATTTTATAGTGTGTAGAACTATATGTAGGTAAGGGTTCTAGCTGATGGAATTGATGTAACAACGGCATGCTGTAAAATTGTAGAGAAGAGAGGACATATGTTACAATCGTTTAGGTTTGCATAACCTTCCCTAGTGACAAACTGCGCAGGCACATGGTTCCATTTACTCTTTGCATTTCGAAAAAAAAATCCAGCAAAAGCAAATCCTCCTCCTCCTCCTCCCCCCCTCATTTGTATTCGTGTACAGTGATTTGATGAGAAATTATTTCAGCACAGGTCAGTGTTAGCGATAGCACTAAAATGATACCGTTCGAGTGTCCGTTATACTCACTGAAACTGAAATAGTATTTTTAAATTTTTTATTGAGCTACGGTTGAATGTGGAAACATTGAAAGTGCAGAAAATGAACTGTATTCTTCTCTGCAAAAGGTCAGCATGAGCTGGCTAGTTTTCAAAGAATGAATCTTGGTATATTATTTTAATGTTTGCATAAATGGTACCTTCCTAATATGACTATCATTATTAATAGAAGTAAAATCCTTGAAATATAAAGAAACAATATAACTAATAAAAATACAAAAAACAACTGCACTGGTATTTAACTTTCGCCTACGTATACGCCAAGTCAGAGACATCGGACCCGATTATTTATCTGATTCTCCTTTCACTCATCTTATCTTGACAGATACATATTGATCGTGATGTTCTGTTTTACTCAAAAACTAGATTTGTCGTCATCAAACCTGGAAGCGACCAATATGTTTCATGCAGCTTAAATTGAATGCTAAAATAATTGAAACACCGCCACAGCGACTCTTCAAATTTATAGTCGGCAAGTAAATTATTCATAGATTGGATTAATTTATCAATATTATGACACATAAAATGGCATGCGTCTGGAAGACCTACCAACCTTTACTCATAAAGACTTTCAGTCATCTACCTTTAACCTTGCATTTTCATTTTAATGGGTCGAAACAGTAAACAAAATATTTCCTCTGAATCCAATAAAAAGTAATTAAAATCTGGGAAATCTTGCGCCATCGTGCCACTGCCTGCCAAGAGTAAGGTTCTGCTTATACTAATAAATTTTGGGAACTGATAAAAGTGTTTCAATGAAGAAAGAAAGAATCATGGGATGTCCTCATACAGATCAGAAAGATGAATGAAACAAAATATGCATGTTTCCCCTTGTTTACTAAAGGAAAGAAATTCGGGCAATCCAGGAATGCCATGGTACAGGTCAGAAAGAGGAATAAAACACAATATTTATATTTCCACTTGTTTACTAAAGGAAAGAAACTCGGGCAATCCAGAAATGCTCTGGTACAGGTCAGAAAGAGGAATTACACAAAATATGTATGTTTCCACTTGTTTACTAAAGGAAAGAAACTCGGGCAATCCAGGAATGCCCTGGTACAGGTCAGAAAGAGGAATTACACAAAATATGTATGTTAGCACTTGTTTACTAAAGGAAAGAAACTCGGGCAATCCAGGAATGCCCTGGTACAGGTCAGAAAGACCACTTAAATAAGATATGAATATCGATGTTTGCTTACCACTAACGCGTAAACAATACGTCTCAAATATGTCATAATGGCACATCAAAATGGATACAGCCGACACGTAACAAACACTAGTGTCGCGAAATTAATTGCAAGCCACGTGCTCTCATTCTCCTATTGTCACTTTCAGACAATTCTAGCCGAACTTAAAACCAGTTCTACATCAAAAAGTGCCTTAAAACGAAAGCCTAAATAATCCTCTAAACATAATGGAGGTTTACATCCTGGGCTGCGAAAGTCTCTTTTCAAGCCTTTTTTCACCTTATTCCTATTATCCTCATACTAAATATTACGAAAGTCATTGGACTGTTTCCTGTATCTGTGTATCGTTGATGACGAAAACAATATACAAGACTAAACACGAAAGATGTTGACATGGTATGTGAAAGCGATAATTAACTGTAATAGATTTATAAACACAAAACCAAATTAAATATAGCACTGTTTATTGTTTAAAACGGCATCTAATATTAGTCTACATTTATTTATCCAAACTTAATAAAAGTTACTTATGCTACTTCTGAAGTTTGCAATAGCATTCGACCCTGAAATAACCATGTAGTTCATTGACACGTTGAAGATAAAAACTTGAATATGTTTGTAATTATACTGTATAGAGCCTTTAAAAATCAAAAATTACTTTACTGTAGAGTATTTATGCCCGTGACTTGATAATGGTCCACAACGTCGGTCAACTATATATAGCCTTGTTTTATGAAGTCGCATAGTGTATAGCCCACACCAAATTCTGTATTCCATCCCTATCGAACCCGATTTATATTTTTAAACACGTGTTTTAAACTGTGGACTATAAGAATTTAAGTAAAACAATTTCCCACGCCAATAAATTTATCATAATCTAAAATGATGCTTCATATTAGAGCTAATGTAAGTCTTATCATTTTAGTAAGCTTTATTACTACCTATTAGATTTGGAACACGGATACGATATGGAATTCTCACAAACTTGTATGTATCTATTTTGTACCGCGTTCCATGTGTGATCTATAACATGGTGTTGGTTTTTCGGTCGCCTGCATACAAATGACGAAATATAATTGCATTACCAAGGAATAACTAGCAATGGGAAGAAAATCCAACATTTCCCACTGATTATCAAAATAAACACAAAACTTTGTTTGTCATAGACCTACGTGATTGCAGGTAAAAAAATTGAAACAATTAGAGCATGCACAGTCGAATATGGAAGGAAATAATGTGAGTCTGACATAACAAGAGTCCGAGTTGATAATCTTATAAACAATATCAAGCTACAGCGTGCATTATTTAGATACAAAGGTTGTTCATATATACGGAGGCTACATTTTACCAGTGGTCAGTTTTCAAGAAATGCCTTGGGATAGCAAACTAAACAGGCAGCTCTATAAATAATAAAATCTTTCATTTAAGGTATTTTATTCTTTTTGTTAGTGGTTTTTTTATGTTGTTTATTTTATGTAAATGTTTTATGGTGTGTATAGCTATAGGTAAGCAAGGATTGCCTTTGTTAACCAAAAGGACTTCTACACCCAGCAGTTGTTTGTTCATGAACAAAAGCAAGAATACATTTGTTTGTCATAGACATATTTTATCGACGATTAAGCTTGTTGAAAGATTAGAATATGCACATTCATCGACTGGAGATAAATCACGTGTCTTTGTCGAGATAATATTCTTCAGATCGAGTTGATATTCTTATGAGTAATATCAACCTACACGGTGCATTGTAATGGTGGTCGTTTTCAATGCTTTGCGGTAGCATAACAAACAGACAGATAAAAATATAGTAACATCTTTCATTTCCTTGTACTAATGTGTATATTCAAACAACATTCTAGAATAATAAACTATCTATCCATATGGTCGTAAGTGCTCTTCTACGCATTTTAAAAATGTTTCTAATTGAGGAACAGTCCTATCTATCTATGTATCTGTCTGTCTGTCTGTCTGTCTATCTATCTATCTGTCCGTCTATCTATCGATATATCTATCTATCTATCTATCTATCTATCTATATATATATATATATATATATATATATATATATATATATATATATATATATATATATATATATATATATATATATATATATATATATATATATATATATATATATATATATATATATATATATATATATATATATATATATATATATATATATATATCCTTCTGCGGTTGTTTATATGTGTGTTTTCGTATGTATGTGTGTGTGTAGAATTGTTCCACAATAATATTTTCAGCACAGGTCAAAGTTAGTGTTGGGCACTAAATGTCATCATTGAGTTAGCCGATATAGCTATTAGTCGCTTCAAATTTCGATAGTCGACTTTTAATTGAGTCATACATAATTACGATTTCTAACTAAATATGGCCTGCGTCTTTACTTGAATGAATCTAACTTTATACAAGAGCAGATAGAACTCAACCAGACTTGCCATCTCATCTATATCCTTTCTTAGGGACGTAAATCTTCACTTTTAATTGTATGTGTTAAGCTATCACAGCCTTATGAAAATAGTTTTGGCATATATCATGTTTTCTTCATTTTGAAATAAAGGAAAGTGTGGTTATGACATAGTCCTGCGTCTGATGTGGACCATCTGGCGTTCATTGTGCATCATGTTTAGTCTGAAAACACGGTTAGAACTTTTAAATTTGACTACCATTTTTATCACATATGAATGCCGATAATGACACGAATGCAGATGAAATGATATTGTATCCAAATCCGCTAAAAGAGTTTTCCCAAATTTGAAACAGCACATACCGGCATCAAACCATTTCAAATATAAGAATGACAGTGTTCGCCTATCAAGAATCGCCACAGCTAGAAACGAAAATTAAAAACATTAAATATATAAACGACGTTTGAAACATCTTTGCTCAAAACTAGGTGAAAAAATTGTGACAAAATTAACATAAATAATGTTAGTAAAGGTTACATCATTATGCAAATATAATGCCGCTAAGCCATTGCAAGAAAGTTGTTGTTGAAAGTGACAAGAGAGGTAATAAGATGCGACACAGCTTTTAAGCGTTAAGTTACAGGCCAATAATTCACACGAAATTGATAAAGTTCCTCGACAATGGCGGCAAAGACATACATACTCAAAACAGAACTATTGTAACGTTAATATCTTATGCGTTGATGGTTAAAGCCTGTATAAAGCCCCTTGTTATGTATATCTATAATTGCTGTAATTTTTTTCGTGACTGTAAATCTTTAGTTGAAATTTCATACGTGCATATGTTCTATTTTAAGATATTAAGAACGTCTAATTGCCTTGAATCTATAACAAGATGCTTACGTACGTGTTTACACTTACCAATAATAAAATTATTAGTAAATATGATGACATGTTTGGGGTTGTTTCCAATCGGACAGGTCATTCAAGCTGGTTCTTAGAAGAATTAAGTTATTTCCTATTGGATGGGTTAGATCATGTGAGTTGTTTGCAATGTTGGAGATTTGCAATTTGTCACGTAGAAATAGTGACTGTATGAGTTTTTTGACTTCATGCCTGGGTATAAGTAGCAAGGACTGGGAATTTTCTCATTCTTATTTCTTGCTTTCTTGTTGCAACATCAAGTCTACACACGTAGTTTATGTTGTATTTACATATTATTTGAGAGGAAAACACTTGTTTGAATTATTCATTTTAATTGGCAAGTGCTCAATGGACTATAATCTTATTCCTGGATTATTGTGAATTATTCAAAAAAGTTCTGAACAATGCCACTTTGCCACGTCAGGACTGTTGGCGGACCAGTATATTCGTGAATCTGAAATTTATAAGGAACTTTCCATTCTTTTGTACTTTAATAGAACACTCTTAAATTTTCATTTTATAATATTCATAATCAAATCGTTTGTTAATGTTTATAACACTTGCTGCCTTTCCTTTTTTCTGTTACTTAATTTATGACCATATGGTCGTAACACTCTACATGTCTATAACATTGACGTTGAAGGCATCACAAAAAGCAGTGAGATGTGGCACAGCCTTGAAGCTTTACGTAACACGAGTAAACACATTATATGCTCGTCTCGTGACCTTTTCTAACAAATGAAATTGACATTCGAGCTATAAGCCTGACAGCTACACGATACGCTGTGGAGATGGCTACAATAATACCAAAATCTCTTAAGTGGTTAAATAGTGACATCCGAAACGGAAAACAAGCTACTACCTGTCTCTTTTGTATTTAACCTAGGCAACGGAGCGTATGACTATGAATACGTAAGATACTGTCAAGTCCAGATATATAACCCGTTGCATAAAGTATATTTCAATGGTTCAGATGTTGTACCTGTACATTGATAGAGGTGGCTAATTTGTATTTTCCCGGGATGTGATCTTAGCCTTGAGACTGGCGTCATAATTATATCACGTGACTGGGTCATGGCTATGGTATATGACACACCCATTGGTAATGCAAAATCACTGGTTAAAATTTTATTAAAATATATCCAGTAGTTCAAGAGTTATCCTGAAGACAGTTCATAGTCACATAAGTATATTTTCTTCTGTCTTGTTGTGAACGTAGCCATGAGGCATATTGCTGGGCTGTTATACGCGACACACCGTCTGGTTACATTATATATGTGCAGAGCTTCATGAAAGTCTGGCAAGCTGCTACAAAAGTATAGGCTATACAAGCAACTATTAAATGAAACATGGAATGATAGATGGATAGATAACAAGTTGGCTGGTTCAAGACGAATGTATAAAAATCCATCAACATGCTTATTATAATTTGACATGACATCAGAGATAATGTCGCTAGATGTGTTTATGACGTGATCTTGGCCTTGCAAAATGGTATGCAACACATTTTTCAGTCATTATATATCAGTATACAAGTACTCTTCCCAATATCTTAAGCAATGTCCAATCTACAACCTGGATACAAACATTAAGTACCTTGACCATAGAAGCAATGTCATGTAATCACGGATATAAATACATTGGGTTTAATCTATATGCATATAAGTTCTGAGCTTAAGAAGTGGCAAGACAAAATAAGTATATTAGGCTAAGATTATGAAAGTCACTAAAACGTTAACATGCGAAATTGCACAATTTTAATATAACTACTGTCACGTTGTGTGAGAAAATTTGCTAACAATTCCTGCTTCATGTTTACAATGTCTTCTGGTAGAATTCGCAATCCAAAGTACTTTGGGTAATGTCAATACGTGTTATATAATATTAAGACTTTAGACCGAGTCTGAAACAAAGGAACTACCTGTCCATGAATTAGCCATTGCGTTACGGTCAAATTCATGGTTACTTCCTTTGAAGACCTAGCCGCGGGGCGAGAAAGAATGTTCCTTTGCAATTAGCAATGTGAATAGGCATTTGTGCGAAGGCGCAAGACCGGAAGAATAGGCACCTGTGCGAAGGGGCAGGGCCGGAGAACGGAAACAAGGATACCAGAAGTACTGAATCGGGACACAAGCGGAAGTTGCAGATGAGTAACGTAGAAAGTACACGGGAAGTAAACGCTCTCACCTTTAATTTCGCCTGATGACATAACTGGTAATTTGAAGAGGTTTTTGTATTGAATGAAAGAAACTGCGTTGAGAATTTGTCCTGTAATTGTTGAATACCGTGATATAGTTATTAAATTGTTATACCTTTCACCTTAGTATTTTCTATATTTTATACACCTAGACCGTCGGCCTTGCTAATCAGAGGCCACTGTCCGTCCTTCTCCGGTGTTAGTAATAATTCCGTAGGGCGCACGTGACAACTACTTTTAACACTTTAAAGTTACAGCCAGAACATTACAAGCAAGTCACCCTGAGACGATTGTGACATTAACTTTGTTGAGTTTGTGGATAGAATCTTGATAGTGGTGCAATACACAACAGCCAAACTATTTCATTTTCTTACTGAAAAATATTCTGAGCTGTAGACCGCCATGAAAGATGACTATGACCTTGAACGTGTGTGGTATGTGACATGACCTTAGGTCATGATGCATAAATATAGTTTCACCAGACTATTTTTATGATTCAAAATTAAGATAAAGCCCTGATACAAAAATAAATCATATTGATGAAAATACGTAAAAAGTTAATGATACATTAAAAGGTTATGATTTAAATATTAGGTTAATTACACTACCTTCAATGACTTTTGAATTTCAAAATGAGTAGGCCTTACTTTAATCATACTGATGGTACAACGTTATAAAAACAAAACATGAAATGTACAAAATACACCATCCAGTCTATGATTTTAGGGTGAAATCTTGTATTCTATTATCTGTTACAACTTAGCAGCTACTAACTAGTTAACGGTACGTACACATAACAATGATATTGACCGGACATCTGACCTTACAGATAGGTCCTTGACCGTGCTAAGTGACAACGTCAAAGGATGATGTATAGCTATACCAGGTATTTTGTCTATAACTTTCTTTGAAAAATGTAAATGTTACAGCTCCAAACAAAGATAGTAGTGTATACCTTTGTCCATGAAGTGTAAACCATGAAAGTGGTAATTTTGACACCTGGTTACAATAAAACATGCAAGCAGAATAATTTTGTACAAAAGTACACACACGCACACACACACACACACACACACACACACACACACACACATATATATAAATATATATATATTTAGATAGATAAATAATATATATATAGTTCGATAGTCAAACAGATAGATAGATAGAGGTTGTTTCATTTAGAATCATATATAAACTGCGAAAAATAGCAATTTTAACCATATGAGTACATAGTTTATTATTCAGGAATGCTGTTTGGATATCAACATTACTAAGATTACGTTTAGTTACATCTGTGCATTATTACAGAATGTTATCGTTACTAGACAACTCTAATCTTTACCTACCTCTAGTTTTACACAACACGATACATTTGTTTAGCCAAAACAAACAAAGAATAAAAACATTAAAGAAAGATGTTACTATTTGTAGATCTGTCGGTTTGTTATGCTACCGCAAAACATTGAAAAAGACCGCTCTTACAATGCACCGTGTAGGTTGATATTATTCTTAAGAATATCAATTCCATCTGAAGAATATTATCTCGTCAAAGACACGTGATTTATCTCCAGTCGATGAATGAGCATATTCTAATCTTTCAACAAGCGTAACATTTGACCAAGCAGGTGTAATAAAAGAAAAAATAGTTTTTGTTTTCCCACTTGAACACATGATTGCCGGTTGTAGCGATATTAATAGTTTGCAAAGTGGCTTAAAACCAAAAATTAATTCATAGATCATGCATTGAACGCAGTGCAGAGCACCTGTAAAAAGAGCATTTAATTTTGGAAGCTCGTTCAGATCTGTTTTGTTTTATGTGTTATAACATAGATAATATGGATACATTAAACCAATCAATGAATAACTCACTTTCCGACTATAAATTTGAAGAGTCGCTGTGCTGGTGCTTCAGTTAGATTAGCATTCAATTTACGCTGCAAGAAACATAGTGATGGCGACAAATGTAGTATTTGAGTAAAACAGAACATCACGATCGATATGTATCTGTCAAGATAAAATGAGTGCTAGGAGAATCAGGTAGAAAGAATCAGAAAAATAATGGGGTCCGATGTCGCTGACTTGGCGTATCTGTAGGCAAAAGTTAAATTTCAGTGCTGTTATTATATCTTGTTTAGTTGTAATTGTTCTGATATTTCAATGATTATCTATCTATCTATATATATATATATATATATATATATATATATATATATATATATATATATATATATATATATATATATATATATATGTGTGTGTGTGTGTGTGTGTGTGTGTGTGTGTGTGTGTGTAATTTTGTACAAAAATATTCTGCTTGCATGTTGTTTTGTAACCAGCCTGTTTTTTATGACAGCCTTAAAATCTAAAGAAAAATAGTAATGGGAGTGTTCCAGTCCCTTCCTGAAGGTCAAGGTCAATGATCAAGGTTACATTTACCGTTTGTTTATTAGTTTTAACTCTGAAACTGATACAATCAGTGGCATAAACGTTTATAAACCTTTCCTTACATGTTAGGGAAGGTGTCAAAATTACCACTTTCATGGTTTACACTTCATGGACAAAGGTATACGCTACTATCTTTGTTTGGAGCTGTAACATTTACATTTTTCAAAGAAAGTTGTAGACAAAATACCTGGTATAGCTATACATCATCCTTTGACGTTGTCACTTAGCACTGTCAAGGACCTATCTGTAAGGTCAGATGTCCGGCTGTTGTGTATTGCACCACTATCAAGATTCTATCCGCAAACTCAACAAAGTTAATGTCACAATCGTCTCAGGGTGACTTGCTTGTAATGTTCTGGCTGTAACTTTAAAGTGTTAAAAGTAGTTGTCACGTGCGCCCTACGGAATTATTACTAACACCGGAGAAGGACGGACAGTGAAAAGATTAAATAGCCTCTGATTAGCAAGGCCGACAGTCTAGGTGTATAAAATATAGAAAATACTAAGGTGAAAGGTATAACAATTTAATAACTATATCACGGTATTCAACAATTACAGGACAAATTCTCAACGCAGTTTCTTTCATTCAATACAAAAACCTCTTCAAATTACCAGTTATGTCATCAGGCGAAATTAAAGGTGAGAGCGTTTACTTCCCGTGTACTTTCTACGTTACTCATCTGCAACTTCCGCTTGTGTCCCGATTCAGTACTTCTGGTATCCTTGTTTCCGTTCTCCGGCCCTGCGCCTTCGTACAGGTGCCTATTCTCCCGGTCTTGCGCCTTCGCACATCTGCCTATTCACATTGCTAATTGCAAAGAAACATTCTTTCTCGCCCCGCGGCTAGGTCTTCAAAGGAAGTAACCATGAATTTGACCGTAACGCAATGGCTAATTCATGGACAGGTAGTTCCTTTGTTTCAGACTCGGTCTAAAGTCTTAATATTATATAACACGTATTGACATTACCCAAAGTACTTTGGATTACGAATTCTACCAGAAGACATTGTAAACATGAAGCAGGAATTGTTAGCAAATTTTCTCACACAACATGACAGTAGTTATATTAAAATTGTGCAATTTCGCATGTTAACGTTTTAGTGACTTTCATAATCTTAGCCTAGTATACTTATTTTGTCTTGCCACTTCTTAAGCTCAGAACTTATATGCATATAGATTAAACCCAATGTATTTATATCCGTGATTACATGACATTGCTTCTATGGTCAAGGTACTTAATGTTTGTATCCAGGTTGTAGATTGGACATTGCTTAAGATATTGGGAAGAATACTTGTATACTGATATATAATGACTGAAAAATGTGTTGCATACCATTTTGCAAGGCCAAGATCACGTCATAAACACATCTAGCGACATTATCTCTGATGTCATGTCAAATTATAATATGCATGTTGATGGATTTTTATACATTCGTCTTGAACCAGCCAACTTGTTATCTATCCATCTATCATTCCATGTTTCATTTAATAGTTGCTTGTATAGCCTATACTTTTGTTGCAGCTTGCCAGACTTTCATGAAGCTCTGCACATATAATGTAACCAGACGGTGTGTCGCGTATAACAGCCCAGCAATATACCTCATGGCTACGTTCACAACAAGACAGAAGAAAATATACTTATGTGACTATGAACTGTCTTCAGGATAACTCTTGAACTACTGGATATATTTTAATAAAATTTTAACCAGTGATTTTGCGTTACCAATGGGTGTGTCATATACCATAGCCATGACCCAGTCACGTGATATAATTATGACGCCAGTCTCAAGGCTAAGATCACATCCCGGGAAAATACAAATTCGCCACCTCTATCAATGTACAGGTACAACATCTGAACAATTGAAATATACTTTATGCAACGGGTTATATATCTGGACTTGACAGTATCTTACGTATTCATAGTCATACGCTCCGTTGCCTAGGTTAAATACAAAAGAGACAGTTAGTAGCTTGTTTTCCGTTTCGGATGTCACTATTTAACCACCTAAGAGATTTTGGTATTATTGTAGCCATCTCCACAGCGTATCGTGTAGCTGTCAGGCTTATAGCTCGAATGTCAGTTTCATTTGTTATAAAAGGTCACGAGACGAGCATATAATGTGTTTACTCGTGTTACGTAAAGCTTCAAGGCTGTGCCACATCTCACTGCTTTTTGTGATGCCTTCAACGTCAATGTTATAGACATGTAGAGTGTTACGACCATATGGTCATAAATTAGGTAACAGAAAAAAGGAAAGGCAGCAAGTGTTATAAACATTAACAAACGATTTGATTATGAATATTATAAAATGAAAACTTAAGAGGGTTCTATTAAAGTACAAAAGAATGGAAAGTTCCTTATAAATTTCAGATTCACGATTATACTGGTCCGCCAACAGTCCTGACGTGGCAAAGTGGCATTGTTCAGAACTTTTTTGAATAATTCACAATAATCCAGGAATAAGATCATAGTCCAATGAGCACTTGCCAATTAAAATGAATAATTCAAACAAGTGTTTTCCTCTCAAATAATATGTAAATACAACATAAACTACGTGTGTAGACTTGATGTTGCAACAAGAAAGCAAGAAATAAGAATGAGAAAACTCCCAGTCCTTGCTACTTATACCCAGGCATGAAGTCAAAAAACTCATACAGTCACTATTTCTACGTGACAAATTGCAAATCTCCAACATTGCAAAACAACTCACATGATCTAACCCATCCAATAGGAAATAACTTAATTCTTCTAAGAACCAGCTTGAATGACCTGTCCGATTGGAAACAACCCCAAACATGTCATCATATTTACTAATAATTTTATTATTGGTAAGTGTAAACACGTACGTAAGCATCTTGTTATAGATTCAAGGCAATTAGACGTTCTTAATATCTTAAAATAGAACATATGCACGTATGAAATTTCAACTAAAGATTTACAGTCACGAAAAAAATTACAGCAATTATAGATATACATAACAAGGGGCTTTATACAGGCTTTAACCATCAACGCATAAGATATTAACGTTACAATATTTGCCGCCATTGTCGAGGAACTTTATCAATTTCGTGTGAATTATTGGCCTGTAACTTAACGCTTAAAAGCTGTGTCGCATGTCATTACCTCTCTTGTCACTTTCAACAACAACTTTCTTGCAATGGCTTAGCGGCATTATATTTGCATAATGATGTAACCTTTATTAACATTATTTATGTTAATTTTGTCACAATTTTTTCACCTAGTTTTGAGTAAAGATGTTTCAAACATCGTTTATATATTTAATGTTTTTAATTTTCGTTTCTAGCTGTGGCGATTCTTGATAGGCGAACACTGTCATTCTTATATTTGAAATGGTTTGATGCCGGTATGTGCTGTTTCAAATTTGGGAAAACTCTTTTAGCGGATTTGGATACAATATCATTTCATCTGCATTCGTGTCATTATCGGCATTCATATGTGATAAAAATGGTAGTCAAATTTAAAAGTTCTAACCGTGTTTTTAGACTAAACATGATGCACAATGAACGCCAGATGGTCCACATCAGACGCAGGACAATGTCATAACCACACTTTCCTTTATTTCAAAATGAAGAAAACATGATATATGCCAAAACTATTTTCATAAGGCTGTGATAGCTTAACACATACAATTAAAAGTGAAGATTTACGTCCCTAAGAAAGGATATAGATGAGATGGCAAGCCTGGTTGAGTTCTATCTGCTCTTGTATAAAGTTAGATTCATTCAAGTAAAGACGCAGGCCATATTTAGTTAGAAATCGTAATTATGTATGACTCAATTAAAAGTCGACTATCGAAATTTGAAGCGACTAATAGCTATATCGGTTAACTCAATGATGACATTTAGTACCCAACACTAACTTTGACCTGTGCTGAAAATATTATTGTGGAACAATTCTACACACACACATACATACGAAAACACACGTATAAACAACCGCAGAAGGATAGATAGATAGATAGATAGATATATAGATAGATATATCGATAGATAGACAGACGGACAGATAGATAGATAGATAGATAGACAGACAGACAGACAGACAGACAGATACATAGATAGATAGGACTGTTCCTCAATTAGAAACATTTTTAAAATGCGTAGAAGAGCACTTACGACCATATGGATAGATAGTTTATTATTCTAGAATGTTGTTTGAATATACACATTAGTACAAGGAAATGAAAGATGTTACTTTTTTTATCTGTCTGTTTGTTATGCTACCGCAAAGCATTGAAAACGACCACCCTTGCAATGCGCCGTGTAGGTTGATATTATTCATAAGAATATCAACTCGATCTGAAGAATATTATCTCGACAAAGACACGTGATTTATCTCCAGTCGATGAATGTGCATATTCTAATCTTTCAACAAGCTTAATCGTCGATAAAATATGTCTATGACAAACAAATGTATTCTTGCTTTTGTTCATGAACAAACAACTGCTGAGTGTAGAAGTCCTTTTGGTTAACAAAGGCAATCCTTGCTTACCTCTAGTTATACACACCATAAAACATTTACATAAAATAAACAACATAAAAAAACACTAACAAAAAGAATAAAATACCTTAAATGAAAGATTTGATTATTTATAGAGCTGCCTGTTTAGTTTGCTATCCCAAGGCATTTCTTGAAAACTGACCACTGGTAAAATGTAGCCTCCGTATATATGAACAACCTTTGTATCTAAATAATGCACGCTGTAGCTTGATATTGTTCATAAGATTATCAACTCGGACTCTTGTTATGTCAGACTCACATTATTTCCTTCCATATTCGACTGTGCATGCTCTAATTGTTTCAGTTTTTTTTACCTGCAATCACGTAGGTCTATGACAAACAAAGTTTTGTGTTTATTTTGATACTCAGTGGGAAATGTTGGATTTTCTTTCCATTGCTAGTTATTCCTTGGTAATGCAATTATATTTCGTCATTTGTATGCAGGCGACCGAAAAACCAACACCACGTTATAGATCACACATGGAACGCGGTACAAAATAGATACATACAAGTTTGTGAGAATTCCATATCGTATCCGTGTTCCAAATCTAATAGGTAGTGATAGAGCTTACTAAAATGATAAGACTTACATTAGCTCTAATATGAAGCATCATTTTAGATTATGATAAATTTATTGGCGTGGGAAATTGTTTTACTTAAATTCTTATAGTCCACAGTTTAAAACACGTGTTTAAAAATATAAATCGGGTTCGATAGGGATGGAATACAGAGTTTGGTGTAGGCTATACACTATGCGACTTCATAAAACAAGGCTATATATAGTTGACCGACGTTGTGGACCATTATCAAGTCACGGGCATAAATACTCTACAGTAAAGTAATTTTTGATTTTTAAAGGCTCTATGCAGTATAATTACAAACATATTCAAGTTTATATCTTCAACGTCTCAATGAACTACATGGTTATTTCAGGGTCGAATGCTATTGCAAACTTCAGAAGTAGCATAAGTAACTTTTATTAAGTTTGGATAAATAAATGTAGACTAATATTAGATGCCGTTTTGAACAATGAACAGTGCTATATTTAATTTGGTTTTGTGTTTATAAATCTATTACAGTTAATTATCGCTTTCACATACAATGTCAACATCTTTCGTGTTTAGTCTTGCATATTTTTTTCGTCATCAACGATACACAGATACAGGAAACAGTCCAATGACTTTCGTAATATTTAGTATGAGGATAATAGGAATAAGGTGAAAAAAGGCTTGAAAAGAGACTTTCGCAGCCCAGGATGTAAACCTCCATTATGTTTAGAGGATTATTTACGCTTTCGTTTTAAGTCACTTTTTGATGTAGAACTGGTTTTAAGTTCGGCTAGAATTGTCTGAAAGTGACAATAGGAGAATGAGAGCATGTGGTTTGCAATTAATTTCGCCACACTAGTGTTTGTTACGTGTCGGCTGTATCCATTTTGATGTGCCATTATGACATATTTGGGACGGATTGTTTACGCGTTAGTGGTAAGCAAATATCGATATTCATATCTTATTTAAGTGGTCTTTCTGACCTGTACCAGGGCATTCCTGGATTGCCCGAATTTCTTTCCTTTAGTAAACAAGTGGAAACATACATATTTTGTGTAATTCCTCTTTCTGACCTGTACCAGAGCATTTCTGGATTGCCCGAGTTTCTTTCTTTTAGTAAACAAGTGGAAACATACATATTGTGTTTTGTTCCTCTTTCTGACCTGTACCAGGGCATTCCTGGATTGCCCGAATTTCTTTCCTTTAGTAAACAAAGGGAAACATGCATATTTTGTTTCATTCATCTTTCTGACCTGTATGAGGACATCCCATGATTCTTCGTGTTTCGTTCCTTTAGTGAGCATTTTCGTAACATATTTTTCATATTATTACTTTGGGAGAGGAGCATAACCAAACCAAGTTTGTCTACACATTTACGAGTTGTGATTTGGTTTTGTTTTGCGAGGAGAAATTACCTTTACCCATGTCAAAAAAAACAACATTTCTAATCGGGCATACTACTGCCATAGTTGCTTTTTTCCGACATTATCAAAACTAGAAAATCGGTAAATATGTTAAACGGATTTTCTGAAACAAAGTTATACATACAGCACCAAAAAAATTTGAACATCTGCTCAAGTTCAAGATATATGCACTATTAATTAAAGGCCAGGAGGTCCTCTCTGGCTATCTACTTTGACCTTTCTTCTTTGAAACACTTTTATCAGTTCCCAAAATGTATTAGCATAAGCAGAACCTTACTCTTGGCAGGCAGTGGCACGATGGCGCAAGATTTCCCAGATTTTAATTACTTTTTATTGGATTCAGAGGAAATATTTTGTTTACTGTTTCGACCCATTAAAATGAAAATGCAAGGTTAAAGGTAGATGACTGAAAGTCTTTATGAGTAAAGGTTGGTAGGTCTTCCAGACACATGTCATTTTATGTATCATAATGTTGATAAATTAATCCAATCTATGAATAATTTTACTTGCCGACTATAAATTTGAAGAGTCGCTGTGCCGGTGTTTCAATTATATTAGCATTCAATTTAAGCTGCATGAAACATATTGGTCGCTTCCAGGTTTGATGACGATAAATCTAGTTTTTGAGTAAAACAGAACATCACGATCAATATGTATCTGTCAAGATAAGATGAGTGAAAGGAGAATCAAATAAATAATCGGGTCCGATGTCTCTGACTTGGCGTATACATAGGCGAAAGTTAAATACCAATGCAGTTGTTTTTTGTATTTTGTTTAGTTATATTGCTTTTTATATTTCAAGGATTTTACTTCTATTAATAATGATAGTCATATTAGGAAGGTACCATTTATGCAAACATTAAAATAATATACCAAGATTCATTCTCTGAAAACTAGCCAGCTCATGCTGACCTTTTGCAGAGAAGAATACAGTTCATTTTCTGCACTTTCAATGTTTCCACATTCAACCGTAGCTCAATAAAAAATTTAAAATAACTATTTCAGTTTCAGTGAGTATAACGGACACTCGAACGGTATCATTTTAGTGCTATCACTAACACTGACCTGTGCTGAAATAATTTCTCATCAAATCACTGTACACGAATACAAATGGGGGCGGGGAGGAGGAGGAGGAGGATTTGCTTTTGCTGGATTTTTTTTTCGAAATGCAAAGAGTAAATGGAACCATGTGCCTGCGCAGTTTATCACTAAGGAAGGTTATGCAAACCTAAACGATTGTAATATATTATGTCCTCTTTTCTCTACAATTTTACAGTATGCCGTTGTTACATCAATTCCATCAGCTAGAACCCTTACCTACATATAGTTCTAAACACTATAAAATATTTGTACAATATAATATCTAGAAAGCTCGTTCTTTAGTTTGCTACCGCAAGGAATTGATTGGGAAAAATATAGATATTAAACTTAAGCATCTGCATATACGAATGCACGCCATAATTTAAAAACTGCTTATTTTAGTTGCGCTGAGCAATGTATGGTGGAATCTGATGTTCGTACCATTGGTAATATATTTTTGATATTTGTCGTTGCATATTTTAATCTTTGAATATCAATAGCCCGCGATAACAGAGATCTTTGACAAGCTTGTCTACAATTGTCTACTTTGGTGAGGGTACTACATCGAGTCCCTACTTTGTTAGATCTTCATTCCCATATATATATATATTTAGTACTCAACGTATAGAAATAGAATTCCTTTCCATGATGTTTATACTAAGAGTTTGTAAAAGCATTATCTTTTTATGTCCGCAGCTTAATTGTATTAAGTGATCATATTAAGAACTTTAAAAAACCGCTATTGACAATGCAATACGTTTCCACTTGACTAGGAAAATATTTCCTTATATCTCCTTAAAGTAAACACGTAGATTATCTATTTTAGGGCAAAAACAGTCGATTTGCAATTCTGAATCAATATTTTTAACTGTTGCATTACTACGCCAATGAAAAGACGTTCCAAAACGTTCATTACTTTTAGAACAGCGACTATTTACAAATTTAGCATGTACATATAATAATTCAAATTTTGAAATTTGTTAATTAATGCCTGTTTAAAACGAAAACACATATAGTCCAGAAAAGGATGGAACATAGTCCTCGATATATGCAGCAATGAGTCGCAGT
Organism: Sinohyriopsis cumingii; assembly: GCA_028554795.2. Classification (NCBI taxonomy): domain Eukaryota; kingdom Metazoa; phylum Mollusca; class Bivalvia; order Unionida; family Unionidae; genus Sinohyriopsis; species Sinohyriopsis cumingii. Next base: position 61,909,058 of record CM068838.1, read on the forward strand.
CTCACTCGCTTGGCGACCAAGTAATTAACTCCTCTGGAAGAATATTATCACTCGGGATTCCTAAAGCTGAAATCAGAAAGTACTATCCCTTAGTCCTACAGGATGATGCGTAATAAAAAGATGTGAACTGACATGGGGAAATAACATTATAATACATGATAGAAAGGTATAATTAGTTCGCTGCTGAAAATCTATCCCGCATTCGCTATCTACAGCACCAATCGCCTTAACACCAGGCACAAAATTATACCTCTCGACCATGTAGCAAACTGACAACTAACACAGCAAAATTAGTTTCTAACTAACCTAAGAACTTTGACTCTAAATGAGTCTTTTTCAAAGGCAATTACAATACTGAGACAAGAAAAAAAAAACAAAGAAGAATGAAAAGGAGCAAATTCGTTGAGGTTACACAAATGTACATGACATGCCTTTTTCTCTGGGAATATAAGCGTGAATTTTTTTAATGTTTCAACCACTTTACTTTACCTTGATGTTGATGCTGAAAAATATTTTATATTGACCTAGATATTGATGAGCCATATCGCCATCTGTTATTTTATGTAATTGTATATAACCGCAAAATATATCCCGGATATTGCATTATTATAGTAGTAATTATAGGTTATTGGGTGTCTAATAAGATAATTTAGAGACTTATTTAAGAGAAAATGTGCTGGCTGCAAAAAGATGATTTTGCTTGTGCGTGACTATCTTTTCCTAGTCTTCTTGGTTCGAACCGCTTGGCTGCAATGTTCAAAGGCGGCGTATCCAGTAATATTCCTTTCCTTTCCTGGTTTCGGAACTCCAGTTGGGTTGTGAGCAATTGCTATGAGTATTATATCACTGAAAGTGTGGCCACGGGAGGAAAAGTGTTCTGCGACTGGAGATCTGTACAGCTTTTTTGTAATCCAATCAGATCTGTGAGAGGTGATCCTTTTGTGTAGCTTTTCAGTTTCTCTGACACAATGAAGGCTACAGAAGTAGTTAGGGGGGCGATATAGGGCCACATTAGTGTCTAATTTTAAATTTGGTCGTTTGCTGTATGAGGTCAAACTTTATTGGGTCACGTAGACTTCTATGTTAAATTTGGTCGTTTGCACTATGGGGTCAAATTGGACTTTAAAATGGCCACTCTAGGGTTAATGGTTATTGACGTCATGATACTGGACACTGGCAACACTGTTGAAAGTGGCTGAATCGGGCGGACCAGTGTGGCAAGGGGATGACCTGAATACGCGTTATTTTGTATCCTCTCTTCTTCTCCTCCACCAACATCTTATTTGTTCCACTAGATTCTTCTTTTTCTTCTCCTTTTTATCCTCTTCTTGTTCTTTTTCCCGCCAGAGTACTTGAAACTCCACTTCGTACTTTTAATTAAATTTTGTGGACAATTAATAAATGCCAAAAATGTGTAAGCCACCTATGCAATTATCTAAATCAAATAAGTAAATAAATTTCATTAAAAGATACATTCATAAGTTAGAATTTTGTGTACAAAGTGTACTTCGATTTCCGAAATAATACAAATCAGTTAAGTCAAAATGACTTAAGTATTTTGTATCACGCATTCTTCATTTAAAAAAAAAACTTAAACAGTATATAGTTTTGATGGCTGTAAGAAAGGATAAACTCAGGTTACAAAAGAGTAATTATCGAAAGGGGTTTTCAGAATCCCCCCCCCCAAAAAAAAGAGCCTGATATCATTTTGTTCAGGCAATCTTAGTAGTATATCGGGCCTTTTCACTCCATAATGGATCTTTGTTTTCCTCGGTCGTCGGCTTTACATCTGGGTGACATTTCAGGGTCGGCTCTATTCCAAAGTTTCTACGGTGGCTGTCTTTTCTCATATCTTCTCATAGAATAACGTGGTCGTCACTCGAAGTTTCGCCCCCAGTTCAAACTAGTGGTATTCCTAACCGAAAGTGGTCGCGTAGCACTTGCCTGTTTATTTGTGAGGTCGGTTGGTCTGCTTAGTCCGTAGTAAGCTGTCCACGTATTGCTGCCACGCTTCATTGTTTTTGTTGGTAGTTCATTGGCTGCACATGGAAGCACGTGAATCCTGCTTTCGGCCTCCATCCTTGTCTCTATGAAGCTGCCACGATGTTCTCTGGTCGACGTCTCTGCTCTGCATGAAATGGAATTAAATGAACGGCACGATAGACGAATGCTATGCTTTATATACCTCAAACACGGACGTGAAGGAAAACATCCGATCTTACCAACTATCCATATCACATACAAACAAATCCACAAGGATGAGAGCGCTAACCTAAAATAAATTTTTTATACAAAACAACACACGAATGCTAACAAAACCACTATACTTTCTATCCATATATAATTGTAGATGGAAATTGTTTATGTACAAAACACCATTACACACAATCACATCAGGAAAGGAGTTAGTGTTTGTAGTGACACTACTTCATATTCACACAAAACAAACACTCATGAGTGTAGGAACTAGGGCTTTGTTAAGGAAAAACAGACACACACACACAAACACACGCACACATACGTACGCAAACACACACAATCACAAACAAAAATACACACACGTACGCCAACGCACACAAACAAAAAATACACACACACGTACGCGTACACACACACACAAACACTAATAATGTTTGACAACTTGATTAGTTTCTCTTGTTTAGAGACCTGGCTAGCCCTGAGAAGGGCATTTATTGTTAAACTTCAGATGCACCTGGTTAATGGAGAGACCTTCCAGGCCTGGTACCACAAACACATCACCAACTCCAATCTTGTTCCCAGTTGACGCATGTGGTTGGGAATGCAGTAGCAGCTTGAGTGGCTTCACTATCCGGTTCCTTCGTTTGAGTGATAGTTTAGACTGGTTCTTGCCTCCTTCTACTATTCTGCACCCGTCGATGCTATGGTCGCTGAGGCTCCCGTTCTTGTCTCTGCCTCTCCAGTTATTCTTCCTAATTTTCTGTCTGGGGAACCACATGTCTTGGTGCTGATAGTATTTGTAGCAATGGTGCTTGGCACTGTGGAGGTGTCCTCACCATGGGTTTCATATCACAGCTCTACCTTTGCATTAGGTGAGGTAAGATTGAACTCTTCTTTTCTGTTCTCCTCCTCTTCTTCTTACATTCTGGCTTTCACCTGGATCGCCTCCATAGCAAGCTCATCCAGGATTCGCCTAGTATACTCCAGGGGCATCTGAAGCTCATCAGTTTACTCATTCTGCTCATTTTTGAATGTTGACTAGTCAACGATGCGTAGCCCGACTGACCAACGCTACACTTTATATACCTGTAACACGGACAAGAAGGAAAAAAGAACCTTACACAAAAACTAACAATACTCATTCCACCATCAATAACATGGAACGATCTGACCTACGAGAAACACTCATGTTCACTTTTTTCTTAAACACTTTATTATCACTCATACATATAAAAACACTATCTAGCAAGTCAGAGAAACGAATCGTTTATAGGCACACTTATATTTGTTACTTACGAACACACACACACACACACACACACACTATCTTAGAAGCCAGAGAGACGAATTCGTTATTGGAACCCTTCTATTTTCTAACCTGCCAACACACAAAGACAGAGAAATTAGGCAGCAAAATATTATATCGCTTCTAAATTGTTTGGGTTAGCCCTGAAAAAGACTATTTGTTGTGGGATATGGCAATCTCTTATCGTCTAAGATTGCGTCCCAGTCTGGCTGCAGGCTTCGCACAGGATAGAGTCTGCTTCTTTGGAAGGAGAATGAGAACTCTTTTGTATCCACACGGCAGTCCACAAAACCTCTGTCTGGCTCCTGCAGTTGTTGTTGCTGCTGCTGTTGCTGTTCTCTCTGCTGTTTCTGTACGTCTCAGTCAATTCGTCTTGCTCCTTCTTCACTTCGGCTTTAAACAACGCTTCTGTCAAGTCTTGGGGCACTTCTAACATCCTGACATTTTCAATCACATCAGGCTTGGGTATAAGGTTTAGCCTGACACGATGGAAATTCACGTGGGCTTTGTCCAGCTTTGCTAGTCTTGAAGACATTTTCATAGGTTGAAGATTTTACGATGGATGGTCAGATTGGAGACCGCCGCGCTTTATACGGCTCAAGCGAGGACACGATAGAAAACAACGCTACGATATTGTTGGGTAGGAACGCTATAGCTCATCTCATGGCGAGGGATAGAGAAATGTGAAGAGCATGTATAGTGATACATTTGTTTAAAACAAACCACCAACCAGCCTTTTTTCATATCATTTTATTTAACGAACAAACAACCAACACATAATATAACATCAATACATTGCTTACAAATAACACTTTTTTGGCAAGGTTGTGAAGTCACGTTAGACTTCCACTGATGGAATACACTACCTTTCCTAGTTAAAGACAAGAGATCTCCATAATGGTCTCAAAACCATCTATCTAATTTTCATCGTTTCAAAAAGAGTTACGGCCAAAATAAGTCACTAAATGTTCTAATGGATATCCATGAATGCGTTGATTAAGAAAATACACACAATATTGCCAACACACCATGGAATCTGTGCCTTGTTTTTCACATTATTGAAGCGAGTCATCTGGGCATTTCCTCTCATAAAGTCGATGATGTCGTCTTCCAAAGATGATAATCCATACAAATCAAAATACTCCACACATGCATCGTAGAGAAAGTAGACGGCGACACAGTGGGTTTCTAGGAGGTGTCTATCGTCCGTGTTGATGATGGTCTTTAGGTTTAAGATGAGGAAGTTCATCTTTAGTGCACACGGCAGGATTCCAAGAAAAGGTGTACGAACTGTTTTTCAAAAGGTAATAAAGTTTCCAGGTATCCATGTTATTTTTCTTTTTTCTTGTTTCACAGAAAATGATAATTCATAAATTCAATTCAAACTCTTTGCTTGAAAATCTCTGCCAAGTAAATGTCTCTTCGCTTCGTCTCCATACTCTGGGTCAAGAGAGATTCGATGAGATGTATCTCTAGAACATTCAAATGAAGGGAGGAATGATCACGCAAGTCTTTATAAAACTAATGCAACTCTACTTCTTCCGAGATGAGACCCCCAAGCGTCATCCAGATAGTTGTCCAGTTTTCTTCTTGACTCATCATCAGACATTTATTGTGTTGAATTTGACTGGAACGATCATTTCCACATCCATTTTGACGATTAAACGTTTGGGTAACTGTCATTGGAACAGAAAATCTTCAGTCTTAGATCGGATTCCAGCGGCGTTTGGTGAAAGTTTTCACTTCCACTCATTGTATCGGATACTTGGCGGTCGTTCTACTCAAAGTGTGGCTAATATCGTTCCCCACCTTATGTAACATCGCTACGCGTCGCACGTAGAGTCTGGCTTCTTCGATGATGATTTGTACTAGTTGGTATTGGCGATCAAATGGAAAACGGTACTGCAACGATTCAATCTCAATCGTATATCCACATGTCCAAATGCAAACGGTCCCTGAGTTTTAAACAACGTCCTTGCAGGATTTTGTTTCGAAGCTCGTTAAAGCCCGCATTGTGAGGATCGTCAGCTGATGTCAGGACTGTGTCGTTAAACTTGTCCTCGCCTGATGTGTCAGGTTTCCATACCACGTAATCATCCTGATAAGTCTTCTTTGCATCTTTTCCGTACGTCAAGAGATTTTACAGGTAGGCCCGGTAAGGGAAAGTATACATGCTGCTGCTAACTAATATGTTATTCAAGTACAAATCCACTTCGCTGAACAAGGATGCAAGAAATATTTGACGGGAGCTACACTAGCCTCGGCTGTTGGAGCGGTTTCGTCCTCTTTAATTGCTTTGACATTCAGGTACAAGTAACTGCTATTCAGATCGATGTAATCTTCAAGCTGTCCTTTGATTTTAAATTCGATGGAGGCTGCTGTTGTCAGAGAGGAAATGGGATGAAATTCTACCCATTGGGATGCTTGCATCATTATTATAGTGGGTGGCATGGCAATCAGGTCCAGTTCCGACTTGAAACATTCGCAAGACTTTCAGAGCATCATTTCTTCTCTCTGTTATTTAATAATCAAAACTTCTAATCCTCGGACGGTTCTTCTTTTCTGATTTTCTCCAATTCTGTGTGAATACTTTTAGAGGGATGTCTTGGTCATCTCTCTCTGCCTTGTCCTTGCTGTGGCGGCAGGGAAGCAGGAATGCCTGACTGGGCAGCGGCCAGGGTATTTATAGGAGTTTCTTGTCGGCCCAAAATGTGTTTGCCAGTTTGAAGCAAGACATTTTGCTTGCATTCAAGAAGGGTTGTTTGGGGTTTTGTTTGTCGATGATGACATTTTGGAGAAATTCTTTGCCTTGCGTCAAAGTGGTATCTTTCAATATGTGCAATCATCGTGTCACCATCGGTTTCAAAAACGGGGGCCACCGAACGTAAGGCCAATTTCAGCGACTTCTCGGTACGCAGAATGCATGATTTATAAGTCGATGGATAATCGTTTTCGAAAATGGAGTTTCAACGTAACTTTCCATTTGGAGAATGGAGTATTTTGTCCCAGGTATTTTTTATAGCAATATAGCGGTGAACATGATAGATGTTTCCACGTTCCTCGTCATTGGTCGTGACAGAATCCACTTTGAAAGGAATGACTATCATTAACGGTGAGGATGTGTGTCCCACTAGGCTGTTTTCCACCATAACAGAGTACACAAAGATCAAATTTAATCCTTGGTTTATTTCTACTGGGTAACGCAAAAGTCAAGATGTTGGCGATGGGTGGTATGTTGATACTCTTGATCATCTTGAGGTCTCCACCCAAAATGTCAAACAATTTAGGACAAAATCTGATGGCCAGTGTTTAGGTATCCGAAAATTTCATCAACAGGCGACGAGGCACTTTATGGTACTCGAGGGTGACACATCGTTTGATTTTGCATAACAGCGCATTTAATTAAGAACCAATAGTGTCCACCAGATGTTGACCACTAAAATAATAGCCTGCAGGAATTTTCCACATAGATATGTACCGTGGAGTATCGGGGGACACTGGTCGTTTCATAGAGGCATATACAGGTTCGTTTTCATTCAAGTATTATTGCACTTAGTCGTTCAGAACTTCGACATCAAAAGTGTTTTGATTTTCAGTGATGCTTTTGATTTGTGTAGGGTGAATCATTTCGTTTAAAGCCACTTCCCAATGGGCTTCGTGATCTAATTGGATAGTCTGAGGTAATTTGGCCGTGAAGCAGCACAAAGTATTGTTGGGAAACACATACATGGAACTATTACTGAGTAAAGTTAAGTAAAATTAGTTATTCATAATTCGAGCGTTCTGCTGTCCGAGGGGGTCACTGGAGGTCAGAGGAGTGTCTGAAAGAGGATTGTTGTTGTTATTGTGACTGTGGGGAGGGTGACTGACGTTGGGCCCAAGACTCCTGTTCTTACCGTTAGAGTATTTCAGGGAAGGATTGGGGGAGAAGGTAGCCGATCCAACTGCTCATTAAAGCGGTCCACATTTATTTGTTTCCTAATTGAAAACTCAAATTGGCAATGGCGGCACCAATGACACAATACGTCACAAAGATCTGGCAGAAAAAGACGGTTTGCGTTTTAGGCACACGTTCTACACACCACATCATCCACACGGGTTGCTTTTGTAGATCTTGAAGAGAAAAAATCGGTGAAGGAGTGGTCACTGTGGTGGTTGAGGCTGTGTTGAAGGGCATGCAAGTCACTTTTTTTTTACTGGATGACACGCGAAGCGTTGATCCAATGATCCAAGAGTCAAAACTCGGCGGATGTCCTTTCCAATGTACCTTGACTTCTTTGAAACGACGTTTTCCCACTTTACGGGTTCTCCGATCGACAATGATTTCGATATCGCACACTTCGTCTTCAATTTTTGATCATGCATTGTAACGCGGGCAAATAGAACGGTCCTCTTAACACTTCCCGTTCATTTCTTCCAATTTATAGACGGTAGGATGACGGCCATGCCCTCGTCCAGTGACACAAAATATTTTGGTGGTCCACTTGGTTAAGTAAACCTTTGTCGAAAGTGCGTTTGGTTTTGCCAGTGCGCACCACCTAATAACCCGTCGTCAACACTCCACCTTTCTTGTGGACAGTCACAGTCGGGGAGGTCCGAAACAGGCGCTTAAAGACAGTCAAATAGTTGTCGGGAGTCACATCCTGATTTTCCGATTTTAAGATTGTTTGTACGCTTTGACCAGGTGCGGAAAGAAGTCGATGTACTTGAGGATGTGTTGATGCGTTCTTTCGAGGTACTTTGAAAGCGATCCACAATGCTGACTTTGGTTTCTGGATTCTTGGTGGTACAAAATGAATGTCTCGTCTTTTTCATTCTTTTTGGAAAGCTTGGTTCCAAAATTCGGTGCCTCTATTGGTTTGCCATCGAAAAGGGTGACGACCACATTGTTTCAACACCAGTTTTAGGGTTCTCACTAACTCAGTGCTCGATTTTGATGTCAATGGTACGACCCAGTAAATTTGGAAAAGACGTCGATGACACAAAACAAATATTTGCATCCACGATTGTAGGTGGCCAAATCAGAGGCATCGGCTAAATCGGCTTGCCAGTGATGATCGGTGCCCTCCACTCGGGTGCGATTTTTAGAACATTTTCGTAAAATGGGTTTGTGTAAGTTGTTCGTAGCTTGTTCTTGTAATCATCGTTGATTTTTGAGATAAACGGACACTTTCCATTCGGGTTTCGGCAGCACAATACAATTTCTGAACTCCTCCGTAATCCGCAGGATGAGACGACCCGCAGTAAATGCTGGCTAACAAATTTCTCCATCAGGAAGTTTTTTTAATAAGTCACCCACTGTTCACGGATTCTACTCTTTTCTTCGTGTGGTATTTCCTTGGATTGCAAAGCTTTACGTGTCCGACGAGCAATAACTGTCGAAGAGGATGTCTGAACAGGGGTTCTCGATTAACTTTTGTCTTCACCTTCCTTTTCTCTTTTTTTTAATCCAACCAAATCTGGATGTTGTTGGTGTTAACTTGTATAGTTGTTCTGGTGAAATTTGAAACTCCTCTTCTCCTTGTTCTGTTTTGGTCACTGGGGGTAGTGGTGGTGATGGACTTTTCATAAGGGCCTTAAAACCTTTCAGAGACGGTCGAGCTGTTTCCACTAAAGGCTTATGTTGAAAGAGTTGAAGTCGTTGCAACATTGGACCGTCTCGTTGCGATTTTTCCGTTTCTGACAAATCTCTGAGATCCATTAACGATTACAATTCGTGTTGTAACTGGAACATCTCGGTCAAATACGTTCTGGGTGGTAAATGCGGGGTCCATTGTTCTTGCCAACGATGGAATTCCATCCAGCGTTTGTAAGGCACTAAATTCAGTTTTCGTCCTTCCATCAGATTCCAAAAGTCACGTCTGAGATCTTTTCACCCCAGAGACCCCTTCTTTCTTCTTGATCCTTTTTATCTTTGAGAAATTTGTAAACCAATAGCACCCACGAGGCATGTTATCAGTGGTGGCAACGTAGATTTTAGTATGGGTGCTAACAATAGAAGCACCAATCCTCCGTGTTGTACCAACATCTTTTTCTATTGGCGGATGGGTATTTTCTTTTGGACCATTATTCGAAGAACGCGTCGATCCTTAGCTATGCATTCTTTCAGATGTCGAGACAAAGGTATCGTCCCTTTCAAGACATTCAGACAACATTCGCACATGGTATTGATGACGTATTTGGAGACTGTTTTAATGATTTGTTTTCGAACGGGTGGTGGGGCTTTGGACAGGACAGGACAACACGTCCCAATGTTAGGCTGTCTTTTCCCTGTATTTCCTTTGAGGGTAGAAGAGGGATGGCTTCTGCGGGTTGATATATTTGTTTGTTCCTGGTCAGACAAAAACATTAAGCTGACGCCTATGACTTGGAACACACCCTTTTATCTTATTTTTTTTATTAAGCAGGTCGAAGGGTTTGTAACCAGTGTTTTTGAAGAACTCTTTGACTATAGCTTCGTCAAAAATGTAACAAACTTTTTTTATATCGACAAACAATCCTTCCCTTTGTTTGCACCTCTTTTTCTTTGGACGTTGCTTTTATTTGGTTTACGTCGATGCTTGTTTAAGCGTTGTGTTTTTGGATGCGGGGTCAAACGACAAGACTCCTTTTCTTTTTCATTTCTTTTTTGACAGGAGAACGACAATGGTGTTGGTGTGCATTTCTTTTCGGGGATATCTTTTTGGTTCAGGATCAACAAATGCACTGAAGTCCATTGCTTCACATGCGTCCTTTTATTTTATTTTGGGCGATGTGTTTTTGTATAACGTTTAATAGACCAGACTGTTTGAATATATCCTCTTCCATGCCAGCGCCAAAAATCCCTCCCCTTGAGTTGCTCCTCGTTTTCTTTGGAAGATGGGGTCTTTCCTGATGTAGACGTCGAAGCTTGGCTAAGCGTTTTTTCGGATGCGGTGGCAAATGACGAGACTGTCCATTTCTTTTTCCGTTTCCTTTCGGGACAGGAGAACGACGATAGTAGTTGTTTGCACATCTTTTAGGTGACATCTTTTGGCGTTCATGAGCACAAAAACACTGATACCCATCGTTTTCCCAAGGTCTTTCTATAGTGGAATGCGTCACCACTGATTGTCGGTCCTCGTATCATTTTCATAGCAGGCATCAAGCGTCGTGGAGGGGTTCGCAACGAACTAAATCGTGACAGTTCCTGCTTGGATAAATCCAGTAAACTCTGTAACATGCCCGATCTCTCTTGGGCTTTGATTTTGGGGGAGGGTACTTTGTTAGCAGCTGCCGCAGCAGTAAAGAGGTTCTGGGTATCACCGATGCAAGATATGTTGCTGGAGACACGGGTGTCCATTTTATAATCAAATGGGATAGAAGGTGTGTTAAGTAAGTTAGGTGTGGCTGGCATCACTAGCAACGGGGATGTGGAAGAACCTGAGGCTACTGTATACGCAGTCACCGAAACTGTAGTTCTAGGTTTGGGGATGTAAGGTTGCATCCTGACCGAAGTGCCTCTCTTTCGGGTAGAAGCTGTTTCCAGGGTCTTTTCTTTTTCTTGGCACTTTTCTTTTTCTGCGGCTGTGACCTGGTCTTACACAACTGTTTGTTTTCGTCTACGTACGTTTGGGTCAGAGATTGACATTTTTCTTGGTGTGACTTTGTGGGCATTGCAATCCCATTGTCTGAGGGAGCGAATGATGACACTAGAGAACCACTACCTCCACGTTTCAAAATTACTTGCTTTTTGGTTTGAGTGACTACACTGAGTTCTGCCAGTTGCGTCAAGGCTACTTTTTTCTCTCTCAAAAAGCGTTTGTTTTGATGTGGTATGTGAATGATGCCTTGCAGTAATTACGTGCTGTCACCGTATGCCTTCTCTGAGATTGGCGTATAAGACACGAGCACGTATTTGATGATTTTTTTCGCGACTGATACCATACAAGGCACGAAACAATTTAACGGGATGATGAGACTGAAGAGACGTAATGTTGACGATGTGTGAGACAGATCAAAAGTGTCCGAAGTTTTTATAGACTTTTTTTAAACCGACGGGGACGTGTGCATGACAGACCCTCCGTCTTGTCACCAGTTGTGAAACAGATCGGTACTAAATCCCAAATAATCGGGAGTAGTGTGTTTTATATCCACGAGTAAGTATGCGTGATGGGTTTGAGTGGCATGGGTCAGCCAAGGTGTTCCTAACTGTTTGGCTAAGACTTGCACATGCAATTTATCTCTAGGGCCTTTAAACAAGATTACTGATGGTGTGATGGGGTTTACTTTGTTGAAACAACTCCGGTGGTGATGTAAATGACACTGCATTACGACGATGCCATTTGCGCATAAACCAAAGTATAATTTCGTCGTCGTCTTCTCGTAACATCTCGTCGAAGATGACCAGATGCGTTTGACTGGGGTCAGACACGATCCCGTCGTCTTCGTCAGGAATGCCTTTCACAAACACGATTAAATCGCCTTGACTTTCTCGAAGGAGCTTGTACAGCGATTGCCACTCTTCGTAACACCACACGATACATTGAGGTGGACGATCAATGAAATGATGTTTACGTTCGATCAAACATGTGACAAGTTCGGTTTTTCAGCAATTAACATGTCAAAAGGATAGCGAAGATACAAGGTCTCCCAACTAGCACGATCTAAGTTTTCGTCGATGACTTTGAAAGTGGTGGAAGAGGGAGCAGAGACAGTTGAGATAGCCATAGTGAAGGGAGTATCACTATTGAAACAAAGACAGAGTTTTTATACCTTTTTCAGGACACGTTCATTTCAAAACATTTTAAAAATTGAACACGAAAGACAAAAATACATAAAAGCCACATGGTTAAGTCCATCGATAAAATACACATCAAAACGATCATAGTGGAATATAAACAAGTCACTGTATAAAATTTTTATTGACGAAGTGTGGTGTCATAAGGACAGTTTGTAATGTTCTTAGAGGCTCTACAACTGACACAGGGGATTTCCATGGCAATGATTTTCCTTGTCCTGAATGGAGTGGTTTTCGTCGTGTCCCTTTCTTCTTCTTCTGACACTGTGGCTAACACTGGTTTAAAAGTTACTTTTCATTGAAAGTTTGAATTTATGATCACAAATCCTGGGCATAGTTTGCAGCTTCTTTAGTCCAAGCCTCGAAATCCAAACGTTTCCAGTCACTTACATCTGTCCAGTGAGGGTGTAAGTCACAAGCTACATACACATCGTCGTAAACATCTTCAGTGACTAAAAGTTGACGAATCTTTCTTTCTGTAGAGGTCGAGAAGAATCGAGATGAAAGCTCAACGCTTTTAACAGAATAAGTCTCTCGTGTACATTTAAAAGTAGCACCTTCATGGCTTTGATAGTACCTCACAGGAATCGCATGGAAAACGAAATCCCAGAAAGGGAGGCACTAAGACACACACTACACGACAACCAAAATTAATTGGATACAGTTCTCTTATAAAGTGTAGCAAGTTTTTATACCTCTTTTTGTTGGAGGTCATAATAATACTTTTTGCATAGAACTGATCGTACTCCCTTGACATATCCAAATAGTTTAGTCACTAGTTCACACACCACACACCCACATAATTTTCCTCTACTGACAAAATTTAATCGCGTAAATGATTTTGATAATCCTCTAAGTCTTCCTCTGGAAATTTTTATAGTATGGACACTATGTAAGTAGGAGGAGTGGCAGCCAAGGTCTTCTGACCCTTATGTACGTGATCAATATCTGACCAATATAACGCTTTAAAATGAATCAGTCCTCGTATGGCATTCAGGTGCAAGTGGTTTCAACATTGGTGAAGTAACGGATTGTCCTTTGCGTTGGACTTGTAGTTTGACAAATTCTCGGTAAATGCGTTCTCTCTACTCCAAAGACAAATCACAAATGCTATCTTGTAAAATATCCATTAAGATATTACTCAGGTCGTCCCACTAAAGGTAAGTAGTGACAGTGTGGAGACCTTCGATCATGTTCCAGGTAAGCGGAATCTTTCCGCTCTCACTCGTGAAGTGGCACACAGCAAATGAAGCAATTGACTTTATCACCTTTACCCAAGTAGATAAATCCAGCTCTGTCTACGTCTTCGGGGGTAGGTCCTCCCAAATATTTAGCCCATTGTCCTTGGAAGCCTGGAATCGACTTTCAAAGTCGCAGTATTCAGACAAACGCACAGAGAACAAATAATCTTTTTTCACATGTTCCTTTTAATGAGGGTACAGTGAAACTCGCGGTAGTTTGCTCAGGCATGGATTACATCCGTAGGGTGGTTTCAAATTGAGGACAAAAACCAGCAAAGAGTCCACGATAACGACTGGCATCGCTTTTGCATTCGTCAGGTTTGACACGCATCACTTTTGACGTAGGTATTGTAGTAGTAGTAGCCATAGCAAAGTTCCCATGATGTGGTACTGAATCACTGAGGTCACAGCGTAAAGTATCACCGCAATCGCAAGGCACAGCATGGGACTCCACTTGAGAATCACCGAATTTGAATTGTGTCTGTTTGCTGGGATTCATCGTTCTTGTTTGGCAATGATATTCACAATGAACTATCGGTCTTTTTATATACTGACCAATATCGACGTGTCCGTACGGTAAAAAAAAAGTGGTTGGGAAGAAGTATTCGCTTGTGGTACACGATTTGACACACGTTTTCGAAAGGCCGACTGACCATTTGGTGTGCTGCTAAATATACAAGTCTCTTTAAAATTTTGATCCTTTCCAAACTGCAGGGATTCTTTCAATACCCCCAAGTTAACCACTTGACAGGTACGTAAATTGAGAGTCAATCCTTTCACTTTAAACTCTGTGTGCACTTCTCCTTTTTGGTCCCGGTTTTCGTAACCGTAATGTTTGGGACCGCCACTGGCACAATTTAGAATCTTGTTTTCCCTGCTCCTAAATGGTATCCTTAGATGTCAGGGTGTCGGTGACCTAGTCGATCGATGTAGATGCAACCGTCCGTGTCAAAATACAGCACACGATCTCCTAATTCGTGTAAAGCTTCGTACAATTTTTATCCAGTATGGGCTATCACGTAGGCTGCAATGATGACATTTCCAAATTTGTCGGCCTATAAAATGTCCAGTTCTCCATTGCAACTGACTAAGATCAAGTCTTCAAGAATGACGTCCGCGTGTTTCATGTTTTGGTTTTGTCGTGAATCATCTGGAAGTAGCGGGAAGGTTCTGTCAATACTCCATCTTGGGTAAACACGGACGTTGTGCCATTTTGACCGACAAGCAATTTAATATCATTCTGGCAAACTACCGTCGACCTTCGTTTTTCTCTACGTGTTCTGAAGTGATGCTTTCCTGTTCAAAGTATTTCTCTTTGAATTTCTTTTGGTCTTCGGGAATGTGGCACCAGGAAGGATAGCCACTGATTTATTGTGTCAATCCAAAAAGGTACCACGTAGTCCGCGAAAATGCCTTTCAGAGTCTCTTCGTCCTTTTGGTACTGTTCTGTCTTGGGAAAGTGGAAACTTTCGTACGCTTCTAACAGTTGGTATCCTAGGTCTAGAGCTTTAAACAATTCCACGCTGACCACGTTCCTGTCAAGGCGCGTTCTTCCTGGGTATGCTGACATGTAAGACACAAGGGAAACATCAGTTTTCGATGGCAATGGTGAGGTAAAACGGGATGGTTCAAGTCCGTGGAGGCAAGACTTTATATTCAATTAATCCTTCGTATTGTCGAATGTTGTCCTGGCCTATGTGTTCCGTCAGCACTTGTAGGTACCCTGCAGAAAATTGAAAATATTTGCACACGTAAGGATACAGCGAACACACGTCCAAGTATTTGGTTTCTGCTCCTTTTCCGTCGTCGGCGTGGAGCATGAAACATGTGGAATTCGTACGTCCTCCGTACAAGCTGTCCCGCGGGTACACAGGGTCCACCATGTTGTAACTTTTCATGATGAATTTAAACTCGGGCTCGGTTTTCAAAGGTTGACCGTACTCGTGTTTCCACATTTCTACCACTTGGTATCGTTGTTATAACTTTAAGCGCCGCTGACAAGTGGTCTTGTACAAGTCTTACATGGTCCGTTGTAAACATTCATTTTTATTGTACCGTTGAGGGTAGCAGATTGGACATCCCTAAGATAAACAACCGTTAAACTCGTACACGATCTTAGGGTTTTCTAAGTCTCAGCCATCCACCGTTTCTGGCATGTTGCATTCCTTGTCGCACAAGTAATGTAGCCAGCGTAGGGCTTTGACCGGGTATTGGTCGTTTGAGGGAGCATCACAGCCAGGGTCTTCTTGGGCATAAATCATTTGCGGTACACCAAGGAACACGATTTAGTAATGGTGCAGGCGTTTTCAAAGGATCAATCCTTCCGTGCTCCATGAACCATTCTCGAACTTTTCCACAGCATCGCCGTAAAATGTAAACGTCGGAACGAGAATACTTTAACATTTCTTCCTGAAAGTCAAAGGGGTCCGAGGCGTGGATGTGGTACCAAACGTAGAAAGCTTCTCTTTGTTCGGTGCACATGTTGTCGGGGTCGTAGTAGTGAGCAGCGTGTTGATTGGCATCAGTATTGAAAAAGTGCGGAAAAATATCCTTTGGCGATTTCTGTCATTCCAAATGTTTTAGGCATTCGACTCAAATGTATGGTCAAGTAATTCACTGAATCTTTAAACTGCACTTGTCTCACTTGCATGGAGATGATTTTGGCTCCGTTCGAGGTGACTTTAGGGTGTTCAGTACTTTGTTGCGTATAGCATTTCAGAAGAAATTGTCCATCGTATCCCGAAATATTGTGAACCATCCCATTGACATAGCGATGGCAATCTCCGTAACGATCGATGTCCTCTTGACTCCACGTCCCGTCAATAGGGTCTGAGATCCATTGGGCAAAATGGGTTGCGTGCTAGAGCCTGGAAATAATTTTTCACGTCCTCCAGGAATCTTTCTACAGTGAGGGAAATGGCAACATATAGGTTTCTTGATGCACTTCTCGTACACTCGATGAGCCTTATAGACGTTAGGAATGTGAATGACAGTCTTTTGCATGCATTCGAAATCGAAAAAGATGAAATTTCCTTTCTTCTTCTGGTCATCTTCTTCATCCTCTTCCTGTTGGGTTTGACATTTTTGATGTAGGATTCTTGTTCCAAGTCCACGATTTGGTGACAAATGTGACATCGTATTTTTTCTGGACATAAGTGTGCCTTGGCACTATTGGTATGTATGGTATATATGACTTGTCCGCAAGTAGAACAACATTTCAGGAGTTGACAAGCACGTTTCTGCTGTGAACCGTGCGTCTTGAGATGTTGTTGGTAACAGGAAGGGCTAGAAAAAGTACACTGACAAGATGAGCAACGTACTCGTTTTTGTTCTTTGTCAAGGCAGGGTTTAGAGGCCAACAATCCTTGACATTTCGATCAACAATGGCTGTATTGCTTTAGATTGTTACACCATAGTCACAGTTTGCACAATAAGAACTGTATCCCAGGAATCCGTCGATACTGGTAATAGCATCGAAATTTTCATCGTGATGATAGACGTGAATGTATTTTCCGTCTTTGAAATCTTTGTCTCGAAACTACAGAGGTCCGTGGGCCTATGTACTGTATCGCTTGTCCATCAGTGATTTGAAACTTATTGTTGGACTGCTGAACGTGTTGAATCTTGTCAATGACTTTATAAGGTGTCAATTATGATGGCCTGCTAAACTATATCAAAACAAGGGAATTCAGACTGTCATGATAGATGGAAAGTGTCAAGTGATCGTCTTCTTTAGTTTCACATTGCTGTTTCAGTGTGGTTATCAAACAATCCCACAAATCGGTGATGAACTCTTCTGCTTTCTCCAACAGTACGTCAAACTTGAAATCTTTAAACTTCCCTGTGTACGTGTAGGGTGTGGTTCTTAATTTTCTAGAGGAGCGTTTATCCGTCTTTCGAATGTGGTAGTAGTTTTCAGGGGTTACTTGTCGTGGACATTGGTTTTTGACGTAGACTCTCTGGGTCTGGATTCTGGCTCACTCATGTCATCTTCAAAATCGCTGGCATGAATTTGAGCCAAGACTTCAGCTACTGTGCGAGGCGATAGGTCATGTTTCTGCCTCTTAATTTCTTCTTCTTTTTCAAAAAATGACGCGATCGTTTCATATTGATTGCCAAAAGTCAAATGACTACATTTTAAACATCACGGTACTCTATACGTCAATGTAAGACCGGTATCTTCCCTATATTAAGGATTAGTGTCTTCCTCAAATTATTCATTTCACTCTCAATCCTACCAGTAAGATGGAAGAGCCAACCACATATCGAACTTCTGATCAGAGCTTTGCGAGGTGTCATAAGAAGGTTTTCTTTAGAGATGCCGACGGACTATTCCCCCTTCTTTTGAAATAAAAGTCAAGATACTTGCAATATCTATCAGACGAAATCTCATTGGTCTTCAGAATGCCCACCACGTCAAAGCAAGACAAACATCAAATTAGACAAAGTTGAAGATACATGTTATCATTGTCAAGAGAAAGGATATTGGTCTTCAGACTGCCCTAAGAAACAACAGGAGCAGATGGTAGAGATGGGTTCAGAACAGGAAGAAGAGGTACCCTCCGAAAAGTAAGAACCCAAACGGAGAAAAAGAGAAGAGAAGAAAATTAGACGAGAAAAAAGTGAGGTTGAAGATGAAAAACCTGTGACAGTTAATAAATTAAAGAAAGGAGAGAGCGAGAAATAAGTAAATTAACTTTTTAAAGGGATGTGTTGTGAAATTGGATTGTAAATTTGTACCAGAAAATATATCAGGAAGAAAACCTTGTCTCTTGGTTTTGATTTTTATATTAAAGACCTACACTCATGTTGATGTATGTGTGTGTGTTTGTGTTAGCAAGATTATCTATGTCCAGATCAGATTACGTCTATACTACAGATGCCGTACCACACAAGGCACTATACCAGTTGGTTCTTTAATCCGTAAGCTGGAATAAAATACAGTCTATGTAAAGTCACTTCTATTCCCTTCCCGCTTCACACATTTCTAAGATATTCAACTGTATTAATGTATCTGAGTAATTCTGCAGTTTACTTAAAATTTGCAAGTTCAGACAGGATGTGAACAGATGTGGAATCATATATAATAAGCACGTCGAGTGGTTTATAGGGTGGTTTATGTCTTAGACCTCATAAAATCAAACGACAAGAAAATTAAATTCAGCTTAAATTGATATAATAATATTTCTAAATTGTACCGTTATGTATGCAACGTTTCTATATTGATAGGGTAAAATTATGTATCATTTCAGGATGTTCATGATATTCGTTGTCTCCAGTGGGAACGGTAGGAGACACCGGTATATTTTTAAAGTATCTGCAAAAACATATTGTTAAATATAGCCTACATTAATAAATGTAGATTTCAGCAGTCTATTTATCTGAACATATAACTTTTGTTAATTTTCGTCTCATACTATTGGAGAATATGCTAAACAATATGTAAGATATGCGGAAATTTATTTGTATTCAACGATGGGGAAATATTTGCCAACGACAGTTTTCCCCATGGCATACCGATCGAAGATATTTTGTTTAGTTCGTTGATGAATCCTATCAGATATAGATACAATCAAGACATGTTCACTGGTAGATTAGTCTCCTTATCAGTTTTCTTACTGTAAACGTCTTTATGTAATATTTATTTTAAGCCTGCTTCAAAACAAAGAATGCCAGAAATTCGGTAATCTACTGGTCAATAACAATTTCCTTTGCCGAAATTTCATTAGACTCGAGTTACCTAACAGGAAATAAACTGCAAGTATATATGGAGAATACACAAATGTGAAAATTCAGAAGTTTGTCGAATCCTTCAAAACAAATAGAGGCAGTGACAATTCTTGATCAGGGGTAAGAAATTTCGAAGGTAAGATTATTCGTTGTAAAATACGTCTGATAGTATTTTGACTGTTCAACAAGTTGGAGAAAAAAATAAATGACGCTTTGTTTAATATATTCTGAAAGCCATTTATTTTGTAGATAAAACCATTTAGCGACAATTCATCATTTCTAGACTTTCATCACTTTTTTTAGGTCATAGAGATCAAATAGTCTTTAATCTGGTTTGATTTAACATTAAAAGTAATTTCTAAGTATCCATTATTATACTGGTTTCTCTTGGTTGATGAGAGGGTAACACTGATATGTTAAATTATATAATTTACCACATTTGATCTAAGCAAATAAAGACAACAATGAATCCAGTTTGATAAAAACCGGTCAAATGAATCTTATTACAACATGCCTGAAATTCGTGAAGCTTTAGGAAGTGCTTTGAATATGGTATTGTGTAAGCTAAATTGAACTAGATATTCTGTCGGTTCCTTGTTCAGAATCTGATTTGAGCGCAGGCAAAACCTAAATTAAATTATTCAAAGCACTAAAGCTTTTTAGCGTTATAGAGAATAACACTAAGCCATTTGCATCGACTTCAAGCACTTTATTTAATCTACATAGATGATGTCAAAGGTCTATTTCCTGCTGGGCATATGGCTGTTTACCATACCGCTGAGTCATGCATTACCGGACACACGAGCCGATAATGTAGACGGTCTCGATGAAACCCTTGAGCAGCTGATAGCGAAAGTCTCGGCTGCTGAAAGGGAGAGGGGACTTATGAGGGAAATGGCAGAAAACGTTTGTATTTAATAACTTCAATGTTAACGAATATTCATTTTTTTTTCATACAGATACACAGAAAACTGGCCATGACGACAAAACTAATTAAGCCGTTTTATCGAGGCAACCGGTGAGGCCATCCGCCTATGCTGATGTTTATATGTATGTATGTATTGTATGCGTGCATCCGTGTATATGTGTATACAACTCATTCGCTGAATTGCCGTCTAGTTATCACCAGTTTCTCTATGAACGTGGTTATCCACAGAGCAATTTTTCAGTAAATAATCAATACTATATATATATATATATATATATATATATATATATATATATATATATATATATATATAAAGGACATTATACGCTATGATATAAATTTTAAGTCATATTCTGGTCGATTTTTGTGCACATGTTATCTAGATAAATTATATAAGCGGGTAGTAACTCCGTTGTCACATATAAATGTGGTATAAATAATACAAATATACGATAATTCGAATGAATATAATTCAAGAAGACAGTAAAAAACATTTAGCAATTAAAACCTCTGAAATGTATTCAAATATTTGCATATTGTAGTTTTTAGATACATATTTTCCCTCCTTTTGAATAAAGTAAAAATGACGAAAACAACAACATGAATTGAATACAAACAAATCAGAGCAATTACTAAAGACAACATATTTTATTCATTAATAGCTGACACTAAATGATTTGGACGAATGTGTGTAAGGATTGAGTGGGTCATAATGTAATGTGCAAATCTTTTAAATATGACTCAGACATATGTATGCTATCGTTGTCAATATTTTAAAAATGAATTTATACCGCACATTGCGTCTTTCGATTAGAACAGGGTACTTTTAATGTTCTGTTTTTGTCGAAGTTAATATCATTTACATGAATGTCGATGGTATGCAGAAGGGTTGCGATCGTGGGCAGATCTTTTTAAAATACAGTAAAGCTGGAGAGTGAAAGTGCATAAAAGTTATTGTCGTAAGGAAAAGAAGAAATTTGTTCAATTGCAAAAAAGTTGTGTTATATGAAAGAGCGTTGTAGAGAGTTGAATGCTTAAATTATTTTTAAAGAATCAAATATAAGCTTGTAGTTTCTGGTTTAAAATTAGTAAATGTTTCAAATTATAATTTACAACAAATAAAGTGAACTTTTATACGGAATTATTTCTTGTTACGGTCGTGAATCTTTTAATTCCTGAATGATGAATAAATTAAAATTAATTTTTCTAAGGTCACCATGTGCTGTGAATTTCATTGCTCGTCATGAATTTTGTAGCATTTGATAGCATGGTAAAGTATTGGCTCCAAAATCAAGTTTCAAACTTTGTTTCATCATGTACGACTTTGCAAATAATTGTAACTTTCTAGAATAAATGGACGTTAACGCTTCTTGGCTTATTGAGGCAGAGAGTTAAGAATGTTAAATAAAGTGGAATCTGAAGGGGGGTGGTCGTTGGAATACTTGTTAAATGGCAGCCTTACAATATCTTGATAATCAAAATTACTTGAAGCAGTGTTTGAATATGAAGCAATGATTAACTCAGGAGCAGCCAAAGGTCTTTTCAAACTCATTGATAGTTGAAAGTGGTCGTTGTGGTAGTGCTATAATTGCGAAAACATTTGAGTGTTTTTTAGTTTGAGAAAATTAAATTGAATTTGAATAGAAATTGCATACCATTTTATTTGTATTTGGCGAAAATGAAATTGAAATTGAGTAGACACTGAGTGTCCTTTTAATAGCATGTGTGAAATATATAACACTTCGAATATCAATTTTTGCTGACGACCAAGAAAACATTAACATCTTGCCAGTGAAAACTTTGATGATATATCTAAAGATCGATCCATCTGATCTAACGTTTCACTAACAAAATTTGACTATTTTAAAATTAGTAGGATATTGTAGATAACATCGAACTGGAAACATTCTTTCTCACGACGGCTTTGATGTAATTTTGTTTCTCGTTTTTTAGGAGTGTGAAAAGTAAAGAATACACATGCGGTTTCATAATGTTTCTCAATTTTTATTAGCCGGGAAAAGGCATCCGCGAGAACGAAAACAGAAGAGAAACTGTTCAAAAGATTGGGGACGGTGAAATAACCAGAGTGGACTTGTCTGATGAGAAAGGACAGATTAAAGAGCAACGCTACCGAGACTCTGATAACGTTTGTGGCCAAAATCTATAATGCCCATTTTTATTTATATTTAAGTTTGATTCATAGCACTGTAAATCGAAGTTGCTATCATGTTAACTTACACGATGAGACAGTTCAGCATTCCTTTGAAATATATATAGCAATGTACATTATTATTATTATCCATTTTTCTGATAGTATTCTGTTGGTTTCCATGCTCATAACTCGTAATGGATAATTAGATCAGAAAACATAAAGTTCAAAGTAGTAATAAAGACAAGCTTTCAGCAATTAAGTTAATAATATTATATATCCACTTTTATCGAGATGCACGTTCTGTCTTCGTTTGCACTATTTGCAAAAGTTACGCAGCGTTCGTCGTCGTAAGTAATTGATGTGCATTTGCTGATATTACTGGACGCAAATGAGAAACATTAACCTGAATTGTCTTTCCAACGTTGAGCTGTACCATTTTGTTCTGGTTACAAAACGTATTGGTTATCAACGGTCAAATAATTTGTACTCAGGGTTCTTGGTATGTCATAAAGTGTACTCTGTGTTACGTTTCTTATATGTATATTCATTTTACAATGACAAACTAACAATGAAAGGATATTATAAATGAAAATAGCTTCAGGAAGAAACTAAAAACATGTATTTCTGTAAAACAGATGAAATTATGTTAAAATACAGAAATACTAATATTCAGATTGTCATTCTTGTCAGGAAGACAATACTAAACGAAAATGTATGCAGAATAATCTAGCAATGCTAATTTTTCTTCGTTTGATTTTGTCCTTATTATTTAGAGAAATGAATTGATTGTGATGAAGCCAGGAAGCCAGGAACCCAAGCTGAGCAAGGCTTACTTCATGACATGGACGACAATCAATATTCATATGAGTGCGAGAACAAGGGAAACAGAGTGAGCATTTCTCTGCTTTGCTTTTAACGATTCATATTTCAGTATTTAAATTTTTCTTTGGTTACTACGATTTAAAGCAATTTGGAATGTTTTGGTTCATACCTGTATGAGCATGTTTATTTTATGCACGTATTGGTTTTACTTTTTTTTATAACCATAGTAATTTCAATTGTTTCTATCAACAAGATAACCCAATGAGAAAATTTCCATATACTTAAAGGAAGAAGATGATATATATATATATATATATATATATATATATATATATATATATATATATATATATATATATATATATATAATCGATTCGAAACTCGAGAGGCATATAATGAGTGGATCAGAATAGTTTCACGTTTAAGAACGATATATGCCAGGTTACATAAGTAACATGCATATTTGGTATATTTGAGCGTTTGTCGTATCTATGCACTTAGAGTTATATATATATATATATATATATATATATATATATATATATATATATATATATATATATATATATATATATATATATACATATATGATCATTCATTTACCATCTCTCCTCTCTATGTCTCTCTGTCTCTGTCTGTCTCTATGTCTCTGTCTGTCTGTCTGTCTCTCTCTCTCTCTCTCTCTCTCTCTCTCTCTCTCTCTATATATATATATATATATATATATATATATATATATATATATATATATATATATATATCCAATGGAAAATGTGCTACACTAAAAAATCAATATTTTGGAAACTGAAGAATAGATACGAGATTATAAGCACATATTTTCTTGTCGCAGCATACCATGGATTCTAGAAATTAGGTGACATGCAGTGTTTTTAATAACCACTTTAACACAAAAAAGAAATACATTTGAAGTTAAATCAAAGACTTATATTTGGATTTGTGACTGTGTTCAGTGACCAACTTCAAAACGTAAAGACTTTATGGGTGGTTATTCTTTTTATGTTTTGAATAATTTTTCGTTCAGTAGTCTAAATATTAAATTTCACTGAACTTCTACCTCAGTTCTTGTGGAAGCAATATCTATAAATTTCACGGCAAATGTTAAAACTATCAGATTGTTGACTGGATAGCTATCAGGAAATTTAATGTGATACTGTGGTTATATTCATCGGATTATACACTGGCACGTACATCTTATATTGTCGACTGGTAGTAATACCATCTCACATTGATGATGGTGTTTAGCACATAATGAACGATATCACGAAGAATATATATTTCAAACGTTTGCAACAATATTACTTTTACAGAAAATTTCACTAGTTAAAGACGTACAGAAGGGTATTTTCATAGTTTCAATCATATATGTCATCCACCCATCTCACCGCATTAAAGGGTATTTAAACCTATATCTTAAACAATTATCACAATTCAGCGTCTATGCATGTTTTAAAAATAAAATAAAGAATCTTGACCCATCTGATTTTCAACAGATTAATTTGAGGATTTGTGACAAGTCGGACACACAATCTATGTACCATTCACTATGAAAATAATACATACAAATCAGCATACGAATATAAGTCATAATATTTTACTAGTACCAAATCAAAACATTAGCATTCACATTTCTTGGGTATTGTTCCCATCTAAATTGTGAGAGCGACGTACTGAAATGTGCTATGAAAGCCCGTTTGAGAAAATTATTAAAAGGATCAAACATGTTAAAACAATTTACCGGGGATGGATTCCCATACTGAACATGCCGGCCGAATTGAAATTTGAAATAGTCTTACTTAACGGCTGACGGGGGCATTATACATGTTTAAAATGGTACCATAACCCATATAATGCTAAACGACAACACATTGCCATTAAGAAAGGTAACTCTACAAATGCAGCCATATTTTCTTTGTACTCTTTCTTCTTTTTTATCAATCAGATCACATAAAATATAAACATTGACGAGCGACACGCATGCTTTTGTCGTACGGGTTGAAAAGCAAATTTTCTTCCATTCTTACTGCACAGAAGGCCCGGGAGCAATGACACTAAACGTGTCAACTTATTATTTTCCTCCTTTGGTATGATTTTGAGATTTTAGAGCCATGAAAATTTTTACCAAATTTAATGAGTTGACGTTGCTGATGACATTATAGATTGTACATATGTTTAAAATGGATGCACGCGAATCATCAAGGGAAACGTTCGAAATGTAGTATATGGTTAGTTGTAATTCTTTAGTATGAACGTATACTCGAAAGGCGGACATTTTAAATTTCACCTTTGAAATCGTCATTATGTTATAGTACGAGCTAAGCATCGACGTACAACCTGTGGACTCAACACGGCAACAACCGTTGGCCTAGGCATGGTAGGAATTGCGACGATGGCGACTATCATAGGCACCTCGCTCGGATTTGTCGTCGGCGCTATATCAATTGTAACCAGAACACGGGCAGTGCTAGTAAAATAATTTTATTCCGATTCAATCAAAAAGTGAGTTCCGTCGAAAGTGAAATTACTACCGCGACCTAGTTCAACACGGTGTTGGTTGAAACGGAAAAGTTAGGACCACTTTTTGCACAGATACGGAAACGGGAACATACAGCGTTCGAGGCAGAACCGAAACAGGCAATTGATTTGCATGCATAAAAATAGAGTAAACGATCTAGCGCGGATCCGTGTTTGTACGTGAGTGCGGGCCATATCCGTGTTTGCACGTTCCGGGTAAAAAAATTTAAGAAATGGGATAAAGAGGGCGCGAACTCGGTCCTGTAACGTCGGACGCAAACACTTATTATAGGGTTGCTACATTTCTGGTAAGGAATGTTGCTTTTTCACACGTTGTGTACAATGTGGTGTAGCTAGTTTCAAATAGTCAAAACCTCTTATCATAGCATACACCACAATGCTAACTATAATTCTCCACCATCCATGTACTTTTCTCTTCATAAGCCTTATCTTGCTTGATCGATTCCATCTTCAATTTGTCTGCTTTATATTTCTTGTATTCTTGCAAACGCTTGTCATTTTGTCTACCAAGTTGTAGTCTACAAGTGTCTTTCGCTTTTGGCGAGGCTAGATCTTCGATTTTGTCTTCTCCACCCCTAATTTAAATTTACAAAATAATGGCATATAAAGACCAATATATTACGAAGTTTACATACTTGTAGCTTTGAAATAAATTTAAATTTGTGTTATCATTATTTTCTATGTAACTTTAACAGGTCGAATAAATGAATACAATGAAATGATCAAAATGCAAAGAAAAAAGTGACTAGGTTTTACAAAACATAGGTACTTTTGTAATCGTTTACCAACAAGTTATATGATAATTATTAACTTAATAAATGGAACATGGAGAATATAGGTCACCCCAATGAATACCAGAACAATTACCAAAACAACCGTACCAACACGCTAGAATCTTAAGACTAATTCAATTTGCAAGGAGGAGAATTGACAGTGCAGTAAAATCTTTACTAGTTTAGATGCCATTATTTTTATCAATTTTAGAGCAATAGCCATCAGACTAAACGTAACTGTAGCATTGATATGTATCTCTGAACTTGAACAAAGGACGTAAAAGCAAGTCTATTTCGGATATGTAAATGTACAATATATCATCCAAACAATATGCCGGTAAAATTGCTGGCAGAATACTGTTTGGAAGATTTTGTACAAGACCACAAAAGTCTCTGTGCATACTGATTCCACATTTATACGACAAAGCACGTGGTTCGTGATACTTGTAGGTTACATCTAGGATAATTGCTATGATAAGCATCAAATTCAGTGCAATCGAAAGCATGATGAAGCATATCGTTTGAAGCTTAAATAGCGAAAAAATAGAATTAGACTATCGTTCATTACTGCATATCCCAACAAGTTCAAATTATGTCACATATCACATACGCTGACCCTGTAGCACATGTTGCAATACTGCCAATGTTTATTCTCCTTTCCATATCCATTTACAGTATATATGGTTATAAAGTAAGAATCTTGACAGTGTTCACGTTATGAATGACAAGCATGTTTTAAACGCCAAAACAATGACCCAGGACACGTTTTGTTTTTGCTTACCCATAACATGTATACACGGTTGTAGGTTAGGGATTTAAACAGTTTCAAGTGATGAGATAGGAACAACCAAAGGGACATAACACAGGGTCTGTATTGGATATATTTCTAATTTCGTCCGCCTATATATGGTGCTGTGTTTGGTTACATAAACAGTTTCAAAGTTATGACCGAGCAGCAAGTACTATTCCCCACGTTTCGGATCTCAACAATTTCCAATTTATGACCCGCTGCAGCATCCCGAGAGGACACATCCCTGGGACAAGATCATAGGATGTAATACAGAAACATTTTAATATGTTCAAGCCTTAGCGTTGACAATAACACAAACACAAATTCAGAACTCTACCTACGGTTATTAACATATTGAGATTTGAAGAAAAAGGAAACCATCCCCATCATTGATCACACTCTTAAACATCGTATAAACTTTTGAAAGTACTGTCCACGTACTACTTTGAGTCATATCTCAAAGTCTGAAGTCTCTATCTACAAAGGTGCAGGAGATAAACCACGTTGCTAATGGACAGGATAATCGATGGTTTGACCGACATGCAGAAAGACATAATCCCCAACTTTTTTCGAAGGGATGCAAGTTATAAAGTTAATTTCCCATTTTTCAGTACTTAGTTTCAATGTTTTGATTGATGTACAAAGTATACCTTGCATGGAGCACCTTGTCCATGGTACTGAAACCACAGCACATAAATTTACATGTATTTCAACTTACAGATATAACTGATAAGTACACAAATCTATATTGACAAGACCCTTATTAATTTTAAATATAAATTATGTTTCTATTACAGCTACAGACTATAGATCTTGCGGTTATAATATCATTTTCCATTTGCAATAATATTATGAGATTCTAACTACCTTAAACGATTTAATTAAGTACAAATCACTCTTTACCCTTAAACTGTAGAAGGAACGACGGTGAAGTATGTACAAGAGGTGAAAGGGACCAGAATAATAGCACATTATAATAAATGCACACTGCTGGCTCATTTAGCATTAATAGTGATATTAAACAGTGGGATAAGATACGGTAAGGCACAAAATGAAAGGTCGAAGCGGTGAAAAATATTAAAACGATATTCTATTATTCCACACTTACTCTCCAATATTCCTCCTTACTAAGTTTTAATCCGCCAATAATGACTCTGCCCTCACCCATCCTCGCCCCTCCATGTATATCATATCAACTTACTTGTAGCAATATTATTCACGTCAACACGTCTAATTCCGTTATATTTGTTTATTATTTATTCTTTTCCGTCTATATCTATTTGACCAGTCATGATCCACAGTCACAGGCGGTTATCCAAATGGCAGAGTTCTTTTTGGATTCAGGTCTTCGTCATTCTAACATTCTAATGCATACATGACGTCATCAGTTTCTACGGTAGCATATGTAGTCATTATATATGCAAATTCACTGTCAGCGAATCATGGAACTCAAAAGCAATTCATTTGTTCTAACCTGAACAGAAACATTTTACTGGTACATTCCCGTTCAACGAATATAATCTAACGTGTTGCACCAGTTGTAAAAACGAAGAGAAAGTAATGTTGTAAACAGCACTTGAGAAAAAGCAGAGTAAATTAAAGAGTTTTCAACCTTTATGTGAGCTTTGTTGATAACTGGAGTCCTGTTTCAACACTGCCGTAGTGGTATAATTCCATTTCATTGTCCTTACTGTCTAGCAGAGCAACAATTGTAATTAAGAGTTCACATATAAAGCAAATATCTGCAGGTGTTTACAAGCATGGCACACAGAGTTTAGTTTTAGTGGCTTGGCTTGAGTGAAAGTCTTTTACTTTAGCATGTCTTACATATCAAATGACTGTATAGTCATCTGATAAAGAAAGCTGCAAAATTGCAAACAACCCGTTTCATCTTAACTATGCGATTAATTTATTTTGAAGAAGGGTCCAAGTGGTTATCAGAGGACATAATTTCAGTGACAAAATATCTCATGTTTTCATTCATTTATGTCTGAACAAAGCAGAAAGTATACTGTCTGATATTGTCACTTATGTCACAATTAGTGAGGATTTTCAAGTCCGATTATCAATGATTTTGAGTCAGCCCTGACACATGCAAGCTCAAATAAGTAATAATCGAAATGGAAATTGGCAATATCAGGTGTTTCTGTTACGAACAGTATTATTCCGGTTACTGTATCTTCCTCCAAACGGCTTCTTTTATTTAATTCGATTTTGTGCACTGAAAACTGCGCTCAGCCAGCATGTTGGTTACTGGATTAGCCAAAGAGTAATTGTAAGCACAGGATATATATATATATATATATATATATATATATATATATATATATATATATATATATATATATATATGAAGAGAGTGAGACATACATACATACATACATACATACAATGAAGCTCCTCAAAACTAAACAGTCGGAATACCGAAATGCTTTCAAGATGGAAATTTTGCACATGGTCCCGAAGTTTCCTACTTTAATAACATCATTTTTTTCTTAAGTAAACTGAAGCCACTCTACTCTGAAAGGCGAAACCCGATGTCGATCGGAAAGTTTAAGTGTACAGTGAAATAAATGCAATAAAACCGTGACTCACTTCCAAACTGGACATGTATTTTAGCTGCTAATCCCTTCAAAGGCTTGTATATATGGTCGATAGAAACCTTGTGTTCATCCGTTAAGTAAGACACAACACTGTCAGACGCTGAGCCAATATATTAACAGTTAGCAAATACTTTAGTCGGTTTATCGGAGAGTAAATCAACCAAAATTATCCCAAAGGCACGAGAGGTGCAAATAATATTCCACATAAGTTCCAAAATAGGCCTACTGTTTCAAGTTATATTGATATCGAATGAGAAATAACTTCTGTTGAAAGATAAAATGCTGGTCAATTTGGATGTAAGACCACTTCATTCATAGGTGCAGATCCTACAGCTTGATGGATAAAGACTCATTTTGTGGTCTCGTGTACGACAAACTAAATATGGAAAAAATTATGGCAATTACAACATGTTTGTTTGCAAAAATGTATGGAGAAAAGCATGTCCGGTCGATGGCTTGAAGGGAACAAAGAATTGAAATATATATGTAAAAATAAAAGTTTCTAGAATATGGGTGGAGAACCACCGAATTTTCGGCTTTGGCGTTTATTATTTTTCTTGTATAGAAAGTACTGAATCCCAGACAGCATTATTTTAAAGTTTGACAATGTACCGTTTAATGTTGGCTTGTCCCAAAAACAATGATGTGTCGCCTCAATATTTCAGACACTTGAGTGACTATTTACTTTTCACTGGGCTGAAGGAGAGGTGGGAATACAAAAATGTAATCATAAAGAAGTACAAAAACATCGGTTTCAGATAATTATCGTCCGATATATTAGGCATACAATTATATGTTTAAATTAACAGACATAACTGATCAAAATTCTATCTGACGAACATTAGAACTTTAAAAGTATTATGTACAACAGTATAATTCTAAATAGTAATTATTTATGATTTTGTTATTAATTTTAATTCATTTACTTCCAATGCAGCATGAACATAAGCCAGATAAAATTAATAAGGATGTCATTATATACTAAATGCATTAACATCTTATGGAGACAATATTCTTGTACATGAATAAGTTATCAAGCATCTTAAAATTTATTGTTATAATTTAATGATATAAAACACAAATATAAGTATTTTCTAATGCACTATAATTGATGCAACTTTGATTTTACGTTTTTAAGAATAATAAAAATCATGTTCAATGAACATATCACTTAAGCTGAAATATATTTCTTTGCCAAATACTGCATGTTTCTCGGAGGTTAAAAGGACGTCATGTCGCGTGATTTGGTAGGCGGAATGATATATCATCTCGCGTAAGGTCATCCTCGGGGATCAATAACCTATTAGTGTTGCTGTGACGTTAAGCACAAAATCAAACCAAATCAAACAAGTGTGCTTCCTGTATTAAATGGGTAATCAGTGTGCACAGAAGTGGTGTAATATTGTAAAACAAATTCTTCCCAATAATATTCTGCCTGTAATTTGTACCGAAACCAGCCTATTGATTGGATGATATTGTTTACATTTACACCTCGGAAGTAGAAGGAATTTTGTTATACTTTGTTGAAGGTCATATATACTAATCAAGGCTACATTTATTTTTCGTGTGAAACTGATGGAAACTGATAAAGATTTAATACACTGACAACTGAGTAAGTGTAAAGTTTCCATGGTTGTGGTACCCTTTGTTTATTTTGTAAGGTTTCTGGTAATCATTGTTGTGACATATATGCTCCGTGTTCCATTTTCCAGCTTGATAATTAGCATATACTTTTACACCAGCGTTACAATACCTACAGGTTTTGTAAAACCTTGTCACTCTTTTCTCTTATTTTCGCTTTGAATGTTCTCATTGTATCCATTTATTCAACCTTTAGAATTTATATACACATAATGTTAACATAAACTTGCTTTTGTTTCAAGGCTTCTTCTACGTACATTTCATTTTACATTTGCTTTTATGTCATTATTTTGTAACTTTGAATGGGAATGGGGAAGACAAAATCATAGATGTAACCTCACCATATATGAAATTTCATTGAAGAACGAAACTTGCTAAACAAATTACAAGATAGCTAAAGCAGTA
Source organism: Sinohyriopsis cumingii (assembly GCA_028554795.2). Lineage (NCBI taxonomy): Eukaryota > Metazoa > Mollusca > Bivalvia > Unionida > Unionidae > Sinohyriopsis > Sinohyriopsis cumingii. The sequence goes on from CM068838.1 coordinate 61,940,959, forward strand.
ACTTGAAAATAAAAATGATCGAATAAGATAAACCTTATGAATAGAAATCTATATGGGTGGAGGAGCAATTATAGTTTTCATTGTGGAATATTTTGACTCTTTGAAACTAGCTCACCATTTTGTATTCATGGCATGAATAAAGTAAAATCCCACCAGAAATGGAGTAGTCATTTACTAGGCGACTGAGACTGTGGTTAGCGATCTGGGACCATGCCTTCGTTGCCCCATAGCTCTAAACATTTTTCCAGGGCATGCAAACAAGGATCCTTCACACGCAGGTACCAACACAGTACCGAGCAAGACTGTTGACTCCGGTTTTACCTCATGCAAATCAATTACTTGTTTTGGTTCTGATTCAAACGTGCTAACGTCTGGTTCTGTATCTGTGCATTAAGTGGTCTGAAAGTTTTTCCATTTCCATCAATACCATCATACGCGACCGTGGTAAAATTTTTATTTTCGATGGCCACCAAGTATCATTTTCTAACTGTATTGAAACTGCTTTGGGCGTCCGTGGGAATTTGTGAATTAACACGTACTTGTTGATGTAACCGTAACGAAAGTTGTTTTACCTGCCCATCCTGTAGCCGGTTAAAATTAATATAGCCGGAAGGTAAAGCCCAGCGGCGTCCCTATGATAGTCGCTGTCGTAGCAACTCACGTTATAAATAGGGCAATGGTACATGGCGAGTACGCGTCATTTCTTAAAAATCTTATTCGTATTTCAAACACCGGATCATTTATCGAGTTTCTACAAGGAACTGTAAACAACAACATTGAACAGAATACAGTATGCGTCATCGCCTTCCATCTTCGTTATTTCGTCGGGACTCGAACTTGAATTCATTTGAACATTTTATTATTAGGACTTCTAAAAGTTTATTCGTGGATTATTCTTGGATTTGATTCTTAAAACCGTAAGTTCTTATGTTTTCATTATTACAGTATTTCTCCAGGAAAATAAATTATTTGTTACATTTTTCAAAGCTTGTTGTTTTCACTCTCTCTTGTGTTACTTTTTATTCGAGCCTAAACACGTAACATAGGATATATTCTTGTAGACTGAAACCAAATGAAGTGTAACTAGGAATGAAGTATCAGTTAGCTTCGGCACAGATTTCAATTTGGTAAGGAAATTAAAAGTATTTTTGATATATGAAGGTAGCGATTGCATCCGTGGTTGTAAAATATGATCAATATATTGCGATACATTATTTGTAATTGAGTTACATGTAGAAATAATTGGTCTACCTGGATATCCTAAAGGTAATGCATTATTAACCGTTGTATGTATTTTGGCTAAAATATAAAACTGAAGTGTGCGTATTTTATTTGGGAAGATATCTAGTTCATCATATATGGAACAACTGTGTATGGAGATTTGATTAATACATTTGCTTTTTTTCTCTTTAGTTTCTTCAGAAGAATTAAAGGAAAGTTTTGTATGATATTTTTCATCATTTAATTGTCTTTCTACTTCTTTAATATAATCCTCCTTATTCATTATTACTATGGTGCTAGACTTAACACCTGTTTAATAATAATAATTTCGTCTTGTGATAAGGTACGTAAAGAATTTTGGTTCTTCTTTAAATATGTTTGCAAAATGTTTTCTTTTAGGACTGCTATTTAAAATTTATTGTTTATTTGCTTCAACATAAAAATCGAGATCAATATCTCGTCCACGAGGAGGTGCAAACGATGATTCTTATTTATTTAAAAAGGGTCTATTTTGTAGATGAAAATTACTTTCATATTGTGAATATGTACATGATTGTGAGAAAAAATCTTTTAATTTTAATGATCTTGTGTATTTGTAAAATACTTCTGCTAACTTAATTTTATCATGGACTTTTATTCTCGGACAATATGATAACCCCTTACCCAGAAGAATGTCATCACTCTTAGTTAGAATTCGCTTAGAGAGGTTTAACACGGTTTCTTTTCCTCCTTTGATTTTCTGTTGTCTTTTCTTTTCTTTACTTCATCTGTTTTTGCTTTATGTTCTAATAAATCTCCTAATCTTTATTCTGTTTGTGCTCTCTGCAACAGGTCCTTGAAGGTTTCCATTAGTCTTTGTATTGTTGCTGCTTTCGTTATGTTGGATTCCTGTGTAATCTTCTTCGCCCCATTTTTTGCTGCATCATCATAGGTTGCCTTTTGTGTGCCTGGGGCTATTAAGTGTTTCGCTTGATCATTTTTGGAATTGTTTTGAATGGGTCTATTATTTTTCTGTGATTTGGTTGATCGGTAATTTTTGCTATTGGCGATGTTTTGTCCATTTCATTTTCATTTCTTGTTGTGTTTTTTTTTAATTCTGTGTGTGATTTTTAGTTACTGTTCGTTTTTTTTGTGACACTGATGAAGCTAATTTTCTCTGCTGATTTATTCTGTTGTTGATTATCTCATTATCCCTAGTAATTTTCGATGCTGATTTTTCTCGTTGTCCTGGAAAATTGTTTTTCTCTCTGTGTAAATTCTGTACATTTTTAAGTTTACTTGATAATAGTTCTTATATTTAGATTCCGTTTTTTTACTGTTCTTTTATTAATGAAAATACTTTTTTCAATAGTAATAATACGAAAGAAACTTTTAATATGCGTTGTGATACTAATTGAGCAACATCAAATGTTATTTATTTGATCACATGCAACAACTGTGGCATTCAATATATTGGACAAACCAGTAAACAAATATCTAAATGCATGAACCAACATAAATCAGACATACAAAATTGATATCGAACAATCAGTCTCATCTCATATTGCCGCATATTTTAACAAGAGTTCCCATGCACTGCAAGATTTCTCCTTTCAACCCATTGTTATAGCTGATTCTGAGATGGAACGTCTGTTAAAGGAAACCTATTGGATTTACCGTCTTAATACGGTATATCCAAAAGGTCTAAATTCCCAAACACTATTCGACATTCATCAATAGTTTTTAATTATGTTCCCTTTTTACAATTAGTTAAGAATATTTTTATATTATTATAATTTACAGAATAACTTACTTAGTGAAAGTATAAACTAATATCGTAAAAATAAGTTAACTAATTCTTTAGAAATGAAAGTGCATTTTTTAATTAATTCTCAACAAATTATGATTAATTATTTATTTTAAAAAATGCTTGATTATAATTATTATGCACACCATAATTTTTTATATTAATTGAGTTCTGATGAAATATTGAACAGTTGTCAATAATATATAAAGATATAATATATTATTATATTTTATGTTGATTTTTTTTTAATTTTCAGATTTATGTATTTGATTTTATTATATCTTTTTTTAAATGCGCATGATACATAATAAAAATAAATATAATATTAATAAAACTATATATATATATATATATATATATATATATATATATATATATATATATATATATATATATATATATATATATATATATATACATATATAGGCCCAATCAGCAATCGGCCAATCATGACACTTGTCGTGAATTTTCCTGGATATTGCTTCCACAAAAATAGAGAGAAGTTCACTGTCATTTAACACTTATATTACTGATCAAAAATTTAATCAAAACACAAAAACAATAGCCAGTCATAAAACAGGCTTTATATTTTGAATTTCGTATACTGGACGTCGTCCAAATTCAAATTAGAAAACTGGCTATAATTAGATCTGGCTATAATTGATTTCTTTGTCGTGTTACAGTGGGTATTAAAACAGCACATTATTTTATTTCTAGAATCCATGGTATGCTGCGTCATCAAAATATAGTTTATACACGTATCTAGCCTTCAGTTTCGAAGATTTTAATAATACTTTGAGATTTTAAGTCTAAAAGTGTTTCCACCAAGGCATACATATATATATATATATATATATATATATATATATATATATATATATATATATATCAAGAGATAGATTGTAAATGGATGTTTGTGTGCCTCAATTATTTCGAATTGGCGAACCAGATATATGAATTCAGAAGGATGGCTTTTATCTGCATATATATTATTTCCTCCGTCAAATGAATTGTTTATTTTTCGTTAGTTTATTCTGTTGATAGAGATAAATGAAGCCACTATGATTCTAAAATTATAAAACCAAATACGTCAATAAAATAAACATTTAAAAAACAGTTGAAATATGGACATGCTCAGAAAGAATCGTTAGGCAAAATTTAGTTGCAAGTAACGCATATTTGTGCGCATGAACTCCACGATCCAGCCATACAGCAGTATTTCATGCATCCTCTTGCTCCCAACAGGAACTGCAATTTTTTTTTCGCCAACGTCAGCTATATAAATAAAAAAGCATATAATAAGGTAGATTTCTATGGTGGAGGGAAATATCGTACTTGATCAGCTCTGTTGCTTTTTTAAACTATTGATTTATATGTTACGTTTAACAAAATGTGTTGCTTTTTCTGTTACTTAGTTTAAGAACAAAGAGTCGTAACACTAAAAGAAGAATATTTTACCCTAACCTGGAGTCAAGTGGTCAATTCTGCTCAACGACACATTTTGGCAGACAGAGCTTCCGAATTCCTTTATCAGGATCATCTTGTCTTTGATCTTGTGCGTTATTTGATACACATACTCTGTCTTCAATATAAACAAAACAGGCTGAATAATATGAACAAAAATCACAGAGACAATGTCCGACATTGTTATTAGAAAATTGCATTAAAAGCCTATTGTTTATAACGTTTTTAAATACATTTTCAAATATAATTCAGTTGATGACGTTGCACTTTGGAACTTAATTTTTATAAAAATGTATCAATTCCATCTTATTTGTAGTATACATATATGTGTGAAACGCAGGAACTACCAAAAATGCCTAATATGAGCCGGCATATAGCTGGATCGATCGGCACATGGATAGTCAGAAATACTTTCGCACATACATTGAATACAAGCATGTATACAAAGATGTATACTAACCTATCAAGGAATAACAGACCTACAGACGTAAATAAGACACCCTATGTTGTAAATGTATTGACAATTTTCTGTCAGTCCTTGTCGAACTTGAAAATTAGGGGAATCATATCCGTAGTCTTTGTTTCATTTACATTTGTTTCAGTCACTGAAACATTTACTGCTTAAAATCATATACATATTTCTGGTTGTTAAAATTAAATTGAACCTCCTTTACATGGAAGTACATAATGAATTTGATTAAAAAAATGCAATATGAATAATTAAAATAAAAAACTTAGTCAAGTTCACTCTGTTCCCCGTATTCTCGCACTCGTATGCATACTGCTGATTGTCCAGGTCAAAAATAAAGCATTCCTCACGTTTGGTTCCTGGTTTCATCACAATCAGTTCATTTCTCTGAATGAGAGAACGAAATACATTAATAATTGTGAATAAGTATCATTGCATGCATACTTTCCATAAATTAACTTTTTGAAAATTTGAATATCAGTATGTTCGTGTTTCAAAATAAGTTTATTTATTTTACATAAATTGATATTTTTTCTTTCTAAAATTACTGTAAGATAAATGAGTATACATGTACGATACGTAGCTGTAATTACACCTTATAACCTTTACTGACTGTAACCATAAGCACAGCTCAATGTTAATTTCAGTCAGCGCATATCAGCCAATACACGGCAATCACTTACCAAGACGAACGCAACCTAACTTTGATAAAGTATACGAAGACAGAACATAAATTTTCTTATACATGAATCAAAATTATTATTGAATTAATTAATTAATAAAAGCTGTTCTTTGTTTCTCTATTAACCTTGGTGTTTTTTTCCGCTTAACGGTCCAACATATATATATATATATATATATATATATATATATATATATATATATATATATATATATATATATATATAATGTGTCTGCTAAACAACACAATGACATCGAACATACAATTACAAAAAATTTATATTAATAATTTACCTTGCTGTATGTTCGAAGTTAAGCCTGATTTACTAATCGTATAAATTAACGCGTTAAATACTTATTTACAAATAGTATAAATTAGCATGTTATTAACTACGCTTAATATCAATATAAAAAAAACTTAACTATAAACAAAAATGAGAATTGGTGATTTGAAAACAAACGTTATCACAGTCTCGGTAGTGCTGTTCTAAAATCTGTCCTTTCTCATCGGTTAGGTCTTCTCTGATGATGCTACCGTCCCCAACCTTTTCCTTTGTGTCTTCGTTGTCAGAGATGCTTTTTAGCGTCTGATACATAATTAAGAAATATTTTTATACAAAAACTCCCTTTGTATTCTTCTCTACTTTACCTAAGAAACAGACATTGCTATGAACTGATTCATTATTGTGAAATCCAAATTTTTAAACATGTAATGCAATGAAAAACGTTCCGTACAATATTTCAGTCTATTTATTTTAATTCATAATTTGAAATATTTTGTGTGACCTGCTACTAAATAGTATGTGTTGTCTCTAGTAATTGCACGGACTTGTTGTCATTGATGTCATGCTGTAAATCTATTTGTGTCTATCTTATGTATTATGTATAAAGGGAGAAATGATGTATTATTTATATACAAAACAAGCTAATATGCAAAACATGTAAATACATTGAATGAATATTTTTAATTGTAAAATATTTTAATTTCTGTATACCTGAACTGAATGCATTAGGATTGCCATGCATTTGGTTAGTTTGTACTACAATTACATGCGATAATCGCTTACTATCTTTTCCTATCACTTATCTAAGTAAGAATCCTCACGTTAAAATTTTCATCGCATCCTTTTGTATCCTTTCCGCAGTGTTATTTATATTGTCTGGATAATACACTTATATATTTGACTGCGGATAACCATATTCATACAGAAAGTGAAAATAGCTAGGTAATTTAGTCTGTGAGCCAATCATATATATATATATATATATATATATATATATATATATATATATATATATATATATATATATATATATATATATATATGGTTCATTTATATTTGATTTAAGTTCTGTTTGATTTGATTTGATTGTTTGTTTGTGGGTTTTTGAATCTTTTTATTTTCTTTATATGTCAATGTAATGTTGTTTTCTTTACTAGGGATTTAATATTTTCCAGAAAATTCAGTTTGACCTGAGTTTTCCTTAGATACCTAAAAACAGAAACAATTGTTTCTGTTTTAGGCAGGGCCCCGAGTGGCCGAGTGGTCTAAAGCGCTCTCCGTTACGGATTACTGCTATCTCAACTCTGTCTGAGTGGGTTAGAGTCTCGGATTTGGCTAATATGGGTATATGAGAAAGCTTGCCAGTAGCTTCTCGTGGGTCGGTGGTTCTTTCCAGGGTTTTCCCAGGTTCTTCCTCCATTAATACTGGCCGCCATGTAGTATAGCCTATCGTGTGCTGAAAAATGGCGTTAAACCTTACAACAACAAAAACAACTGTTTTAGGCTCAGATCCTGGCCTTGATTGAGGGTCAAGTAAAAAATTCTTTTTCTATGAATAAAATGATTGGTTCATATCAAGGACATACAGGAGCTATGTGACTTTTACATGTAAATACGATCAATCATCCTCCATTTCGCAATATATTTGGCAATTAGGCATTTCCGAAATTGCAAAATACTTAGTATCAATAGTGATGTTGAGAGAGAGAGAGAGAGAGAGAGAGAGAGAGAGAGAGAGAGAGAGAGATCAGAGTCCAGGGCTTTTAAACACGCGATGTCAAGTTGTTTTCTTCTGTTGTGACCAGAAATGAACCTTTGAGTTTTTTAGTTATTAGTTAATTTTTCTCCAAATTATTTGGACACTACAAGATTAATTAGTTTCTCTGGAAATATTATTGTATTCATACAGAATTCTTGAACAAGGACATTTATGGAAACTTCTGCTTGGGTTTCCAAGACCGGAGGATAAATCATTGTGTTTGTAAATGGAACTGTTGACGTCAACACAGTACAGGCTACATCATACGTCATTGCCTTCAATCTTGGATTCTTCGTCGGGACTCAAACTTGAAATCGTTAGAACATTTCAATATTAGGACTGCAAAAACTTTATTCGTGGATTATTTCTGTATTAATTTTGGATTTGATTCTGGAAACCGTAAGTTCTGTTTTTTATTATTTTTGCAGTCTTTTATCAGGGAAATAAATTATATGGTATATATTTCAAAGCTTGTTGTTTTCACTCTTTTCTTGTGTTCCTGTTTATTCGAGCCTAAACACGTAACATAGGAATATATATATATATATATATATATATATATATATATATATATATATATATATATATATATATATATATATATATATATATATATATATATATATATATATATATATATATATATATATATATATATATATATTAATTAACATATTGATGTAAATACATACATATATACATAATCACGGACACACAGACTTACAGGTTGTCTAGATATACATTGAGACCCTATTACTGTATTTTTCGTCATGACCAGTTATTTGTATATGATTATGAAAAGGGTAACTATTTGTTACATTTATGAAATTGCTAAATACATACGTTTCCTGGCATGTCCATATCCATCACAAGTCCTCTTTCCCTTTCCAAGCTCGAGACTGCTGTCAACAGCTGTTCAAGAGTCCTGTCTAGACTTTCTTCAGCATTTGCTTTTGTGGCCGGCAATTCAAGGCTTGTCGGTATGGTAAACAAGCAGGTGCCTAGCAGGAATAATGGGAGCGTTGCTAGCATCTGTGTAGAGTAAATAAAGTGTTTATATTCGATCAGAATAGGTTAGTGTGGTTCTGAATGTTGCTGAAAATCTTTAGTGTTGGGAATATTTTACAGCTGGAGTTGCCTGCGCTTAAGTAATGTTCCTTCATTAACCTCGTCCATAAAGAACGAATCGAACATCTAGTACACTTCAGCATGCATACATCAGCCTTCATATTACTCTCTGAAAGTTCAAGTTTTTCAAGCCTATTGTAATCACAGGGGCTCGTATCGTTGCTTACAATCGACCGGTCATACATGTACTATATAATAAATACATGGAAGGACACTTCTCTCCTTTCTCGCGCGGCCCATTTAAGAATAAACGCTGTTATTTCAAGCCATATTTCGCGTAACGTAACAAATTTGGTACCGATATTTAGCTCAGGCATTCGACTGTGTATCCCTGTCAAAAGTTTGACTAAATATCATACCTTTAAGGAATTCAAATCATTTTCCCACGGTACCGATCGACATGTACCTGATCGCGCCCGCTTAATATTCAAGAACAACGCGCTGAATGGAATACTGCACTCTCATTGGCCAACAGAAAGTAACGCATGATGGCTTAGATTTTTAATTTTAATTTTTTGATTGGCTGAAATACATTGACATATGGCGGGTGTTTTCACTGGGATCGTAGTGTTGCAGATGCTGGCACGTGTTTGCATGATGGAAGATATAGTAAACGCCGCAATTTCAGGTCACAGTATCATGATATTAGGGCAGGCTGGCACTGGTAAAAGCTTCCTAATTAACAATTTAAGCAAAAGACTGAAAGAAATGGGAAAAACAGTTTGCTTGACAGCCAGTACAGGTATAGCTGCCTCTCAGTTGCACGGAATGACAATACACAAGTTTTCGGGCATTCAGGACGGTCGTTTCTCCGATGATTTTTTGATAGATAAGATTAAAAATGATGATGATATGATAGATATTAAAAGAAGGATTTTGAATGTTGACACTCTTTTTATTGATGAAATCTCCATGCTATCTCTGAAATTCTTCATGCAAATAGAGAAGGTGTTCAGAACAGTAAAGGAAAGCAATTTCCCATTTGGTGGCATTCAGATCATTGTTTCTGGTGATTTCTTTCAACTGAAGCCTGTGCCAAATAATGTGTACCATGATAGAGGAGAACTCATTATCAGTTATGAGAAGATTCACGGCCTGATTCCACATCATTATGTTCTGTCACAAGTACACAGACTGTCACAAGTACACAGACTGTCACAAGTACACAGACTGTCACAAGTACACAGACAAACAGAAGGTAATTTAAACATTATATTTTAATAACAACAGACCTCAGGTGAAAAAAGACGAAAAGATAAAACAAAACAAAAAATCTTCCTTCTCTTTGAAAGTCTTTTATTTCTGTTCTTTCTATCATTTTCACAAATATTTGGATCTATATGTGTAAAAACTTCAACACACACACACATATATAGAGAGAGAGACGGAGAGAGGAGCTACCTAAACATACTAAGTTCTCAGACAGTAATACATGTAGTCCTGAAATCCCTAAATTTGTAACATTTTGCATCATGTTGGGCAGTCAATGAATAGACATGATCACTCAGTTTTTCTTTAAGATACCATCCATAGGAATGATATTATCAGTTTATCACCAGTGACAATACCATTTTTCTTTGAACACATTTTTAACAATAAACTATTACAAAAAATTATATGCACACTCCTGTTTAAAGATACTTGGAACAGACAACACATGTTTCAATCAGTAATTTCATCTTCATTTCATACCATGCTTTTACTTTCTCTGATTTTCACACCAGGAATTCAGTGTCTTACACCAAGTTATCCACAACAACTCAGACACAATTCAAAAGAGAACTTATACATGTGTGTGAATGTGCGAGAGACAGAGAGAGGGGATGGATGCAAATTAATATATATGCATAAACATTCACACATATTATGATTTATGTAGTTGGTTACAGATATGATCAAAATGGGGTAGTACAGATTTGCATAAGAGGTGTCATATATAATGCTTATTATGCAAACCACATCATGATAATGAAATCCCCATCATATAACCATATATAAAATTTATGGCTATTTAGAGACAAATACAAACATGCAGATGACTTGTACGAATAGGTCAGTGTCTATACCCAAGGATCATATCCCTTATGTCAGAACTTATAAACTATTGAGATTCACTCTATGTTACCATATATAAAATGACTGATCATTGAGAAAAAATGTATGCATGCAAATGAAATTGACCAAGGGGGTACATTCTTATTCTACCCCCCATAATATCTCAATAACTGTTAAGATCACACACACACTCACACATATATATGGGCACGCAAAGATGAAGTCACACATCCAGCTCTTTATCCTTTAAGGACCTGCTCAAGAGGCAATAGGCTCAAACTTGGGACTTTGGGATGAAGGTCAGAGCAGGTAAACATGGGAACACATGCACACAAACACAGCTTTTTCTAAATACTTTTGCAGCAAAATTTTCACATTGCCATTTTTACACAGGCGACATGTTTAAATTTGCCTGTGAAATAAATACACAAAATATTGGTGAAATAAATAAACAAACAAAATCCAGAGCTCACACATACTTGTTGTCTAAACACCTTACAGGAGACTTAATCAAAGCTGTACATGAACTAAGTGAGGGTGTACCATTATCTAAAGACACAGAAAGTCTGCTACAAAGATTGGAACATCCACTACCACCTGGTGATCATCCCATCAAATTGTTTGCCCTAAATTATGATGTTGAAAAGTGCAACTCAGACAGTTTACTGGACATGGAAGGTAAATGCAGATCCCTTATTAACTTACAATGTCAGTTGCTTGCAGTAGCTTTTTATCGTCCCTGTCATAAATTTCAACTTTTCGGGAAGACTGCTGCCATACAGGGACTGTTCCGTAAATATGCTTTTTTCTCTATAAATTTATGGACTCCAACTTTCCATATGCCACTGAAATCAGGTCTGAGTCACATTAAATTCTTCGTTAAGTTCTCAATTAAAGTCAGACCACTGCTGTTATCCTATCGCTGTAGCATCAAGAATAATTTCTTGAAAATGTTTTCTACATCAGTCCTGACTGCTCCAGTGGCCTAGTGGTTACAGCATCTGCCTCAGATGTAGTAGGTTGCTGGTTCAAACCCTGACTGAGTCATACCAAAGACTTATAAAAATTCTACTTACATCTTTCTCACTCAGCGCTCTGCATTAAGAGATCAGTGTTAGGACTAGTCAACCTGGTGTCAGGATAATGTGACTGGGTGAGACCTAATACTACATGTCTGCGGTGTGATGCCCCAGTGCTAGATATCACTATAAACTGCCATACTTCAGACATCATGGTGATGTGATTGAAATGTTTTTAAAGTTACGTTAAAAATCCAAATCACACAGACACACATGACACACACCATAGCAGCCCTGATTAAACCCATTTTCTTTTCACAAACAAGGTTACATTTAACAGCATACATAAATATTCTATTAGGTGCATACTGTATGAAAGCAGCAAACTTAAACTTTTAGATACTCCTACTTTTTTCTCCTCTTTGTTAAAGGTTCATTCACATAAAAAGTAAATGGTTTAGCTGCAGCAATACCACTATTTGATTTTCTGCCTCTAGATTTCAGTGACTGTCCCAGTATGACAGAATTGACCGTTGAACAATACGTTGAGTAAGAAGGATGTGTAGCATTCCCATTGTGCAGGCCACGTTCTTGACAGAAGTGATTTTCCAATATGTCAGTATTAAATCTTGATGGCACTACCCCACCATGAGAGAAGCCCTCAAGACGTCTCTTGCATATCTCAGGAAATGTTACTAACAGAGATTCCACATCATCACAGCATTGAATCGATAGTAAACTTTTTAATCTTTCACCCTTGGCTATGCTTTCATCATTCTTGGCTGAAATATGCCAATTTGTAAACCATTGCAAAATATGGTACAAATACTGCAGACGCTCATCATCAACAATCTTGACAGACCTATGATCTCTGAAAATAGATATCATTTTACTGGTATTTTCTAGCAGTTCTATTGTACTGTTAAGGTGTGATCCATCTGGTAAGCTTGCCTGATAATTCTTCATCAGGAACAGAGCATTAGAATCCAACGTTTCTTCTGCCAGATGATTTCGCATCTTCTCTGCTGAATTTGGGTACAAGTGAGCATCTGAAACTTTGTGATGTATTGGTCTGCTGTGCACCTCCCGATCCCAGTGAATTGCACTGATCCAGTGTTTCCACAAAATGTACTTTCCATTCAGTTTCAGCTTCCTTGTATGAAGACCCTTTAAGTCACCACTTTTCATTACACCATTTCTGATTTTTTTCATATTATGCGAAAAGTCCTGGGAGATTGCAACTGATTTAGTTGGATTCACTAAGTTTACAGCCATGTATTTACTATCTAATGGATTCCCATTGAAATGAGATTTTATAAATTGCCTGTTTTCTTCACCACCATCCTGTAAAATGTAATCTACAGAAAATCCCCAATCCTGCAACCTAGCAATGACATCCCATATCATGATGTGCAGTTCAGAAGCTTTCATCCTACATGTTGGATAATGGCAAATTGGGAATCTGAAGCCAGTGTATCCCAAGAAATATATCTGTATTACTTCTGTTGCTAGCTTTTGTTCAACTTTTCCCTGTTCTACAGTTCTCAGATCATTGCCCTCATCCCCAGTTTCAACCCATCCAACTAAATGAGGCTTGCCACCTCCCATATCCAGTACAAGATCCTGTTGAATTTTTGTTTCATCATGAATCAAACCACCAGCCCATCCCTCCTCAGGAACATTTGCATCTTTTGCAGCCTGGTACATCCACATAAAAACTTCATCCTGTGGTCCTGCTTCTTGTGGAACTCTGTTTTTGTACCTTCTTAAATGCCGACCTGTTGGAAGGATCATCATTGTACTGTCTACTATATCCTGGTATGTTCGTGGGCTCCTTACCCATAGTGCCAGGCAAATGCTAATCACTCTCTTATTCCATCGTCTTCCATTTGGACTATTTGCCTTTAGAGCAGCAGATTGAGACTTAAGTAAAAGTTTCATATCCTCAGGTGCATTGGGAAAGCACTGTTCTAAACATTTCTCGAGGTCTTTGCTATCTTCATCACTTAGTTCAACTGTCTCCCCTTTGTCATTATCATGTGTGCTTGGCTCTTTCAATGTGCTGTGACTCTGACAGCGTCGACAATAATTGGTTAATCCCCACGGAACAATCTGATGACAAAATTTGGAACGCAGCACCCATAATAATTATCTGAATTGTGCTGTTTCACCTTTTCAGTTACTGTCAGTGAAGTTTCCGGTACAGAGTCCAGTTTTGACACACCACTGCATACAGACATCTTCTTGACAATGTCTATGATCCTCTGCAGACATCTTTGTGTACATGAAAATTCATTGCTAATACATAATTTACTCAGGTCAACAGTTTTGTTTCTTACAGTAAGTGTCCACCTTGTTTCTGACATATTGATTGTTTTCATGATAATACTGCCACTGACATTAACTAAAGATACGACATCAATTATCAAATCTTTCAATGAGGGTAGAATTGTCACATCTCTAGGAATACAGGTTCTTAGTTCATCAAAAGTTATCTTTACATCATTCGGATAATTCTCTTTTGAGATGTAAGAAAGTCCCTCATAAAATACTTCCTTCTTGCCTGAATTGCGTCGTCTGACCTTCTTTGTATGAGGGAAAAGTTTTAATAAAAGTATTGAAAGTGCCTTTGATGTTGCACCTTTACAGACTTTCATTAGGTCACTAAATATTATAGTCCCCTCTTGATCTTCTTGGAGTCTTTCTATCAACCTGCAGTAAGAAGAATGTCCTGACATACATGAATGATATAAACCAGAGTATCTTTAAATAAGTGGACATACATCCAAAAATTGTGTATTACCCCAAAAATAATGGAACACTTGAATAATTCCAATGAATATTTCTGATAAATAATTCCTCTCTGACTATATTATTTGATTAGAACAACACAACTGTAAAATCGGATTATTAAAATAAATTCCTTTATATACTGATTGTTAGAAAAGAATGAGTTGGTGTTTACCATTTAACGAACTACCTATATATAAACACAATCACCTGATAATATTCTAAAAAGAAAATGCATGCTTGACACGTCAGTAATTCTAATGGAAGAACCAATCTAATTGTAAATAAAAGCAACCCTGACATCCAATTGTATGTAAACTACATGTATACAGTTACAAATTATAGTTATGGATAAAAGTTAGGCATGTTTTCCAAAAAAATTTAAGCATGACTTGTACATAACACTGTTGTTAAATATATATTTATATACATTCAGCCTTCATATAGTGCAAGTGGAAAATGTCTTTTCAGATACAGTAAAACATTCTTTAAAGTAAGTACATAAAATCAAAATGTGTGTATGTCAAAACTTTTCTTCTTTTATCCAGGTGAAGTCAAGGTATATCACAGCACAGATGAAGGTGATACAGCAGCATTATTGTCTTGTCGAGCTGTGAAGCATTTGTACCTTAAAGTAGGAGCTCCTATAATTCTGAATGTGAATTTGTCAGATGAACTAGTAAATGGACTCACAGTGATTGTTGTTGAGATGCATAAGGACAGTGCTACAGTGAAGTTTCATAGAATTGATAAGACAACTGAAATAAAAAGATACATTTTTACAGTCTATAAACCTTAGGAAGGAAAAACTGTTGCCTGTAGGAAACAGTTGCCTCTTCAGCTTGCATTTGCATTAACAGTGCATAAAGCATAAGGAATGACAATAGACAGACTTGAAATCGATTGCAGAAACATGACAAGGCCTAGACAAATTGGGGTGGCTGTTGGCAGGGCAAAATCAACGAAGGGACTAAGAGTGAAGAACTTCAGATTCTATCTAGTCAGAAGTCAACCTCAGTTTATCAAGAAATTTTATGAGTCTCAATGTTGTCCAGTTGATGAAACATGCTGTAGGAAGCTTATTTCTGTAGACCATTCAAACTGTCCTGAGAATAAACAGGGGTGTACCAGAGATGCTGACAACAGTAATGATACAGATGATGTGGAAGAGAAAGATATTGAAAATGACAGTGATGAAGATGAAGAGGTGATAAAAACAATGGATATACTTGAAAGTACTTTCAAACAAACTTCTGATAGTCCAATGCCTGCAGCTATAAATATAGATGAACTGCTAGATGTGATTACTTATAAGATCCCACATACTCAGGAACAGAATGACTTGAATACAGAAATACATGGTATTAAAGCTTACAAGCATGTCTCTGAGTCTTTTGCCAGAAATATTTACTTCAATCTCAAATGCTTGTTTCAAGACACTGTGTCAGAAGGAAACATCAGGAACCAAGCACTGACTTCATTTTATGCTGCAGTCACAAAGTTTATTAGTACAGAAGAGTACAGAAGTTATGTAAGGCAGCTTTTTTTGTGCACAGATCTCAGATGTATCCATTATAGAGTTGCTTTTAAGATATTAATGAAGCTGAGAGCAAAACTTGTGGCTGATATCTCTGATCCATTAAAAGCAAAAGCAATAGAACAGTCACAGAAAGAAGGAAAAGTCTTTGAAGATACAAGCAGTGGAAGAGCAAAATTGAGATATATAGCGGGTTGGTGTGTTGCATCACTCAGACATAGAAAAAGAAGTCCTGTGAGAAAAAACTTGTACAACAATAATTCCAGAGATTATGTGAACCAGTTGTACTACCAAGCAACAATGTTAGATACACTCATTCAATATGAAAGTGACCTAATGGAAACATCAGAAGATAAGGTTTCCATGATTGAGATACAGAGAAAGCAAAATGTAAGGAGTGGTCTGTGCTGTGTAAGTGATAAAACCTTTCATTTCTTCCAAGAGTTAGACAAAGTCATCAGAAAACTTGAAACAGTAGAAAATGTAAATTTGTATGGCAAAAGCTTTTATGACTTTGTAACGTCAAGGGTTCTGTTAAATGAGACACTGAACCAACAGTGGTCACAGATCTTTAACATTAAAGATGATAAATATTTCTCTGTACAAGTTCAGAAGTTAAAAGAGGAGGTAGTGAGTAAGTATTTGTTAATGTCATCTGCACAGTTTAGACGAGAATTCAAGAGAAAAGTTAAGGCTAGGAAGGAAGAAGCACACAGGAAGCAAATTCAAATGAGAAGAGACAGTAAAGTAAAAGCGTCTTCTTCAGAAGCACAAGTAAGCTCTAAGCAAAGTCGGTTGAGGAAAGACACACCAGATGATTCTTCCACCTCAGAACCGCAAGGAAGCCTGAATAAACTAGTAAAAAGGAAGGCAGTAAAGAAAAAGACGGGAAAAGGGAAACGATCAAAGACAGCTAAGTGGCCATGTGGAAGATGTCAGGAGGGCTGTATAGTTTATAGTGTTTGTTGTGACATGTGTGATACATGGCATCATTATGAGTGCATTGGTTTGCTCGGAGATGAACAGGAGCTTCAGGAGGAGGAATGGATATATCCAGACTGTAGACTTTCAGGTGACGTCATAAAGGAATAATATTGGCAATGTCATTATTTACTAGTTCGAGTACTACCAATAAGTGCACTAGAATTTTCAAAATTTCTCATAATTGCAAATCCCTGTGCTTCCCAGCTATGTCAATGGGAGTAACTTCATGCTATGGAAATATGTATATAGTGTTTGGATCAGTGTTATATTTATGACCTACATGCATTCAGTATATTACAACATGGAGTTAATTAGAACTTGCAACATTATGAATGTAGGAGAAAAATGTATTTACACATTGTTCATGGTCCATACGATTTATCCTAAAATCCATTATATAGGTAATATAATGGCTCTCAATTATGATGCATACAAATTTGAAGATACTGAAAAACAGTGTCTTATCCACTTTTCTCCACATAAGAGATAATATCAAATTCTAAAACTTTTATGAACATTTCTGATGAACATCAATCATATTCCATAGTGTCATGCCATTATATTCAGCAGTGTTAGAGGATATTCAGTACACTTATTAATAGAATGATGGATTGACAGAATGGTACATGGGCTGCGACAATATCTTCTCCCCCTGTGTAATCTTTAAAAAACCTATAATAATATATTTTCTTCAAAACAGAGACTGAGTTGTGATCATGCACCCAAGACCCTCATGAAATGCCTCAGTGACAATTAAACTTTGGCAATCTAGTGTACTAAGAAAATAATTTATCAACAATGAACAATGTAAAGATATTATGCTTAAAATCCTAACATTTTAGACATGCAGTTAGTAGGAAAGCACTTCTAACACTGCCCCAGTCAAGCTGGAATACCTATAGGAAATGCTAAATTTCTCAAATCAGATTAACCACCCTACATATGGTACCAAATAATTACAATCTTAGAAATATGTAAAATACATGTTGTAAATCTTCTCATATAATTAGTTAATGATATATTGAAGCCTAACACTGCAGTATCTGTTTCAGAATGCATGAATATTTTTGTTGCATTCTGCAGGCAAATGCTGAAAACATTCACATAATTTATAACAGAAATGATTAGGACTAAACTGATGCATGTCACTGTATTTAGAGGAAAGGAAGGGTATTCTCATGATGAATTTTCATATACAATGATACATGTATCAATGCATGCTTTAAATCTCAAGTCTGAAAGGGTGCTTTAGGCAAGCTGCAGAGATTTTTCAGAAATGGAGAGGTTTTCTTTTATTTACATTTTCTATTATTGACAGATATTTATGACAAATCACTTTCATGAGGATTATATATATATATATATATATATATATATATATATATATATATATATATATATATTTGCAAACAGTTATGATTTTTACTTTTTAACAAATTTAAAACAAAAGATGATCTTCACATTTTGATCATTGTTACCATGAAACAATGTGTGATTCCGTCATTTTTTTTTCCCGTCTGCTTCTGCTGGACACTCGAGCAATTTAAATTTCCCGGAATAACTTATAAATAGGCGCGTACGTCATTTTCGGTTGGCCAATGAGAGTGCAGTATTCCATTCAGCGCGTTGTTCTTGAATATTAAGCGGGCGCGATCAGGTACATGTCGAGCGGGACCGTGGGAAAATGATTTGGCATTCCTTAAAGGTATGATATTTAGTCAAACTTTTGACAGGGATACACAGTCGAATGCCTGAGCTAAATATCGGTACCAAATTTATTACGTTACGCGAAACATGGCTTGAAATAACAGCGTTTATTCTTAAATGGGTCGCGCGAGAAAGGAGACAAGTGTCCTAGCTTGTATTTATTATATAGTATATGTATGACCGGTCGATTGTAAGCAACGATACGAGCCCCTGTGATTGTAATAAGAAATTTTCCGTTCTAGTGGCCTAAGTGGTTAGTGCGTCCGCACTGGATGCGGGAGGTCGCGGGTTTGAAACCCCGGCCAAGTCATACCAAAGTTTTATAAAAATGGTACTAACAGCTGACTCGCTTGGCGCTAATCATTAAGAGGTTAGTGTTAGGACTGGTCGGTCTGGTGTCAGGATAATGTGACTGGGTGGGACATGATGCTACATGTCTGCGGCATGATGCCCCAGAGCTAGACATTACGATAAACTGCCACACTGCAGACATCGTAGCGACGTGACTAAAGCTACTTTAAATATCCAAATCACACACACACACACACACACATCAAAGATTCATTTCCACAGCAGGCAATCCAATGCATATGTATCTTACACCTTCCTGGTTAAACAAAATACCCGAGGAAGGAAAAGAGTGTTTGGAGAGAAAATCGTCAAAATCTAAACGTATTGTGTGTTGCTTAAATATTAAGGCAAGACAGAGATGCGTAAATATGTGACTTATATCTATATATAAGACAGAGATACGTATATGTGTGATTTATATCGAAATGTAAGACAGATACGTATATATGTGACTTATATCCAGATGTAAGACAGAGATGCGTATATATCTGACTTACATCTAAATGTAAGACAGAGATACGTAAAATGTTAGCAAGCAAAACTTGACAAGGCATCAAAGAGATGATTGGATATATTTAATATGGCAGTGGTATATAATTACCATACTATTATTAAACAAATAGCTGATTCAATGGGATAATAAAACATCTTTGGATAAGGAGAGAGAGAGAGAGAGAGAGAGAGAAACTAACCTGTTTGTAACAAACTGGATTTATTACTGTCATTATATGTATAAATTTTACATATTTGTGTTACTCTCTCATAAACAAACAAGGAAAACCAATATAAATAATCGAACTTACAAATAACCTTTAATTTTGAATCACAACATATTGTATATGATTTGTATCATATGATGTTAAATTTATTAGTGATTTAGTGATGGAGCCTGAAAAATGATGAGGTTGTCGATAAAGGGTTTCGTCTACACAAAAAAAAACGGCTTTCAAAATGTAATTACTAAGAGGTGATTTCTTTCATCTCCAACCTCTTGAACAGTAAGTAGCATCTAAAATATTTTACGACAAAATCCTACCTTAGAAGTTTCTAATCTTGATCTAGAATCGTCTCTACTTCTTTGTTTTGAAAGATTAGAGAACCTTCTCAATTTTCATATTTGTATAATATCCTTGGATAGCTGTTTTACATCCTGTGTGGTAACTCGTGTCAAATCAAATTTCTGCAGAGTAATTCATGTGATTACATAAAAGATTTCCAAATTTCAGGCATTCATTGCTGGGAAGCAAGCGGAAGATAAATATCCACAAAGAGCGTTAAAATAAGGAAACTAATAAGGGGAGGCTAATCTACCAGAATATCTATCATTTTTTGTTTTTATATCTGATAGGATTCAGCAACGTACTAGACAAACTATCTTCCATTAGTATGCCGAGGAGAAACCAGGTGGTGTCAAATATGTCCCCCTCGCTGAATATAAATAAATTTCCTGTTGACATACCTAAGATATTTTGTCAAGTACATTCTCAAAGAGAATCAAATGTAAAATAATAAATGTTATATATATATATATATATATATATATATATATATATATATATATATATATATACCGGAAGAATAGACCCAGCTGAAACCCGCATTTGTTCCTGTGGGCCACATTTAACAATATGTATTTTCAAGATAGCTTTCAAATATACCAATTTGCCTCCAACAGCTCCCGCTCGTGACAAGGAATACAGTGAACATCAGAAATGACACTTGATTTTACCTCACCATCCTGGAAAAAATACATATCTAGGTGTAGAAATGTATCAATGTGATCATATAACTTTAAGTTGTTTTTAATTTAATTCCCATCTGCCCGAATAGTTGGTGCAAGGACTGAGCATTATCAACTATCCTAAACTCAAGGTACTTGTGGTGTATGCTTAAACAACAAGTCACGTCTGGAAACTGTTTATAAACTACAACATTGCTCAGGCACACTGTAACGGAAGATTAGAATAAATAAGACTGGAACCTGCATCATGTAGGCGACATATACTTACCTACCTACATACATACATATATACATATATACATACATATTCTAATCAATCTAGGGTATGTGCCATTAGTATTTGCGTCTCCGTTTCTAAATATTTATGAGGTTTTTGTGATTAGATGCTTGATTATGGGAAGACGGTATTGGGGAAATATTCCTCAGCTCGAGTAATTAGCCAATTGACAGGAGTAAACGCCACAGGATGCATCGTTGATGCGATTTCATGATGGCATGGTTTATTTTCGTACTGAGTTCAGGTCAGAGCCGCATAAATGGGTCTTAGCCAACTAGTTCCTGTTAAAATATAACTGTTGATTGACTGTGTATCACCATGTGGACTATTTGTGATAGAGACTGATATTTTGCACAATGAAATAATTGAGAAATGATTTTTTCATTATCCGGAGACGCCTCTTATAGCTGATATGATCGTAAATATGGTGTAGACTTACAGACAAAATCTAGGGATCGAACAGGAAAAATAGTTCCGTGTATTTGGTGTTTGAGTTATATTTATAATTTTTCAGCGTGAAGTACTGGCGCTACGTTACAGAAATGTAATAAGGAGAAACCATGCAGATGTGAGGTTGCCTACTATTCATGGCTACCTGTATTGGCGACTATGTACCCTTGATTTTTGGGCTATGTACACATAGTCGAGGAGGTATGGGAGTAAGTCCTTCAAGGTAGGGAAATCGGTACCATATACTGCGGACCCCTGTCAAATTCTACGTGTGGCATGAATTATAATTATCTAAACAGTATGATAATATTCTCTCTCTCTCTCTCTTTCTCTCTCACTTATATGGCAAGTACCATTCCGTTACAGTGCGTTGATCCAGCAAGGGATTGCGTGTCAAAGATCATTAGGGCAACAAACTGGCAAAGAATAGTACAAAACTAGTTTTTAGCCAAACGATTTCGACCTCACTGAGACTTAGTCAAATGTAAACACAAAACAGAGACAAGACAAACAATAAACAGACAAAGCGTTGAAATCACAAATGTTTACACGACTTTCTAATGCAAATTAAGTATGAATTCGTTTCTTTCTTTCACTTAGATAGCTTCAGCTTGATTGATGATGTTGCAAAATAGTTGGAGCTGACCTACCAAGGCAGAAGCTACAGCTATATCTGTTCTTTCTTTACAAAAAAAAAAAAAAAAAAAAAAAAACCTCTCTGCTGCTGAAAATTATTGGGATAGACAACTTCCTTTGTGACTGTTCCAAGACAGGAAAGAGTTGTATCCCTTTATATGCATACAGATACTTCGAGTGATGCACGGTATCTGGAGCAAAATATGTCCATGAAATTGAGAGTTTCGCTCTATTCGTTAACTCTCAAAGACAGTGTTGTGGATTAACGGAGCTCCATAATTTTACCTACATGGTAGTAAACATACCTCTAAATAGGCAAGATACTGGTCATTACGTGTCTGACTATTCTGAAAGTCAGTTTCAGGCACAGTTTAAACTAACACAAAAACCAAAAATACCTACGCATCACAACTTAAACTTCCAACAAAAAACAAAGCAAATAATAAAAAATGCACCACCTTTTAAAATCTTATCTTTAAATAAAATAGAACTTCAATGTATATCTTTATTCAATATTGTTCATAAGAAATGTATTGTATCGTGGTTTTTAAGTTTTCTATTTTAAATTTCACAGATTCCACATCTTACGTTGGAACGTGTGCGTTATATCTATCTATCTATCTATCTATCTATCTATCTGTCTATCTATCTATCTATCTGTCTGTCTGTCTCTTTCTAGAGCAGTGGTCGGGTCTTCATCCTTTTTGTTTGTCTTCTTATTTGCCATTTTGGAAGATTTTTGTCTGTGTGTTTGCAGCAACTCTCTTCTTGTCTTCCTCATTGCCTTTGTTGGTGTTGTTTTGTTGTTGTTGTTGTGTGTGTGTGTGTGTGTATTCACAGCTGTATTGGGATCACGTCCTAGAAGTGCATTATTGCTCCTAAAAGAAATTCATTTTCAACAAGTTTCGTGATAATTTGTTTTTTGGTTCTGGTATAGATTCTTGAATCTGAGGTGTCAATCCCACCGTACGAGAAAAATGAAGAATTTTAATAATTCCTTGCAGTCTTTGATATTAAACCTTCGCAACACTTCCACTGAGAAAGCGTAGCTTTTCCTGGGTTGGTGGCAAACAGCACCAATGTCAATGTTATTGACAGTGCTATTTGAGTGAGGTCATGCGGCTTAAAGTCATGGATGGAGTGAATGTGATTCTTTGTATTCCTTTAGACAGGCGAATATGATGAGGGGAACATATAAACCACCTAGGTCTATCAGTTGAACGTTGAAAGGATGTCTAAGAAACAATGCTTCGTGACTTTGATGATCTGACTTTCTTAATTAACACTGACAAGAGAGGAAGCGCCAAAGACAACAGTTATGGAATTATGAAGAGGTGCAGATTACACAAGACACGTAATACAGAATAAGAATTTGGTTTAATTCTTTTAATAATACGCAAGACATGAACACAATATCACAGCTGCAGCATCTTTCTTTTCTTCATTATGTTGTCACTGCACGATCCATCTTGGTTGTGACAGTGAAAACATTCACACGGGATATATAAATTGGGAGCTGCTTCTTGTATCCAGTCTTCGCATCGAAGTTTTAAGACAGTTGATGCAAATCAATGAAAACGCAAAATTATTAATAATAACGGTGTGTTTTTGGGCCGACTAGGCAAAGGTAGTTACAGCGCGGAGACCATTTTGGCAGGCTGTATCGGTAGGTTCCCATTCTTAAACTTTCAGGCAAGAAACGATCACTGTACAGTGCTACCTCCTCTTCTCCCAAATACACATATCCTGTTCTAGCTAAAGCGCTCTTCTACCAAACATTTTAACCATTTATCTTTGAATATGTTCAATCGACAGACAAATTTACAATAATCGCGTTGAGTCATGTGAAATAATGTTTTCGGATTTCATCCATGTTTCTCTGTAATAAAGCTAGTGTGATTCTGGAACTATCGGTTTCACTTTAGCAAATGGTGTAACGTACAGGTTGTATCAGATATACTGATGGTAACATCCAGCGTTTTGCATGGGGAATTCGTCACTTTCTATGCATCGTGCTTGTTGCAGGGCACAGTATCACACTCGTCTTCATCCAGATTTTGGTAGGGTACGTAATATTTTGCTATCTTCTCTGCAGGGAACGTCTGCTTTTGTTTACGTATTTGGCGAAAATTGTGTTACGCATATTTGATTTAATTTATATTTGATTTAATTTGTGTTTGATTTGATTTGATTGCTTGTGGGTTTTGGAATTTTTTAAAATTTTCTTTACATGTCAATGTAATGCAATTTTGTTTACTAGAAATTTTATATTTTCCAGAAAATTCAGTTTGACCTGAATCTTTCCTTAAATACCAAATAATAGAAAAAATGTTTCTATTTTTGACCAAGTTCCTATCCTTGATTGAAGGTCAAGTGAACAAGTTTTATTCTCGGAGTAAAATGATTGGTTCTTATCAAGGACATACAGGAGCTACGTGATTTTTATATGTAAACATGATCACGTCATCCTATATTTCGCAATTAGGCATTTCTAAAATTGCGAAATATTTAGTATTAATAGTGATGTGTAGAGAGAGAGAGAGAGAGAGAGATTTAGGGCTTTTAAACACTTGATGTCGAGTTGTTTTCTTCCGTTGTGACTAGTGCTGAGTTTTTTAGTTTTATTTTAATTTTTCGGATGTGCTCATACATAATTCTTGAACAAAGACCTTTCTTAAAAATTTTATTTGGATTTCCAAAACCGGAGGATTAATTATTGTGTTTCTACAAGGAACTGTAGACTTCAGCACAGTGCAGGTTACACCGTACGTCATCGCCTTCCATCTTGGATTCTTGGTCGGGACTCGAACTTTGAATCATTAGAACATTTCAATATTAGGAGTTCAAAAATTTTATTCGTGGGTTATTCTTGGATTTGTTTTGGATTTGATTCTTAAAACCGTAAGTTCATATTTCTTCATTTTTACATAATTTTTCCAGGGAAATTAATTGTTATATTTTTCAAGGCTAAACACGTAAATTAAGAATTTTATCCATCATTCAATTCTACCGTATTATACTGAACGGTGGTACCTTTACAGTACAGTGCTTTATTTAAGAAGAGTCCACCTATGTCTCTTAGAGGATGGGTTGCACTTTCTCCAACTGTTTACTGACAATTAGGCGATCAGAAAAGAAAAAGAAAACATTTATTTTTGTGTGGCTCGTGAGATTTGACAAGACAGTCTTTGTCTTTGCCTGACTTTAGGTCTTCTATAAGTCCGCTAAAATCCACCACTTGTCCTTTCACGTTCAATTTCGCTCGAATGTTCTCTCTCTTTTTTTGGTGCTCTTTTGAAATCGAGAATATTTACACTTCAGTCGTATTATTGTATTCCAGCTCCCACGTTTCTACCATACAGTATTTTGAGCGTTAAAAAAATGGCGTCTTGATTAAGTTCTGTCATTTAGCTCTTCCTTAGTTGAAAACGTATTTGAATGTCTCAGTTTTTGGTGAGGATAACAAGTGTGGTATCCGTGCCAGAGGGGACCCATGAAATTTGCACACGAGCTGTAGATCTTCCAATTCCCATAAACCCAGCGAGTAAGGGCCTATTATCTTCTCTCCGCCTTTTCTGGCATGTTGCATCCGTTTGTATTGTGTCTTGCATTCGCAATGCGACCAACACATTGCCGTCTCCGAATACCGATGACTTCCTGATTGATACTTTAAAGCTGGTTTAAGGTGATATAAACGCTAACGTGTTTTAGAGCCAGAAAGTCTTTCGGCACAACAATCCACAAGCCAGCTTCGACCATGGCAGATGCTTCTCTGAAAGGGTCGATACTACAGTATTTTATAAACAACTGTCGAAGTATTCAACAAAAAAAAATCACGTAACTTCAACATCGAAGCAATAATACTTGAGCACATATTCTTAAAAATAAAACGTGTGAAAACAGTGAGTTAACCAGCACGTGTAGAAAACATTTCACTGTTTAGTTCGCATACCGTATTTGTGATATTATCGTTCATGTGGCTAATGCAGTAGCACGACGTGATGATTTTCCGCAATGCAGATAAAATGACCGAAACTATTTTGTAAACATCTCATTCATTCCAGATATTTGGACCGTTTATTTAACAGCACAGCAAAATCACTTTTGGATAATGTAAACTGTATTTGCTCCTATTTTCATGCAAACGATTTTCGCTTGGCTCGTAGTGGCTTGGGGCAACTCAGTTCCTCTTTCCTCAAATGTTTCCAAAGACATTGGCTGTAGTATCTTGAGAAAATGTGAACGATCCCAGTATACTAATAAAAGTTACCTTTGGCTATAATTTGTCTTTGTCCTGGAGGCTGGTGGGGTCTAAAACCCGTTTTGAAAATAGGAAAGTGTGTTTGGTCAACAAACTGTTTTTCCTCCTCTGCCCGAGAGAACACTGACAGTGATATAATAAAGGTTCTTGAATATTGATGCCGCAAGGTCGATGAGCTACCTCTTATCTTCTGGTCACATACTGACCCCCTCTTTCTGTTTAGTTTTCCTCCTTTTCTAAATGTGGACTTGGCAGCACAGCTAGGCACATTTTATTTCCATCATTTCTTGTCCTCTATCACGTCTTCCGCCAGTGTAAGAAAGACTAGTTGATTGGACATTTTTAAATATACTATTATCCGCTGGAACTGTTTCCTGCCTGGATCGAGTTCCTTAAGATGATTCAGGAGGCGACAAACATACTCAAAGTGTACTAAGAGCTCACTAAGCTTTCCGGTAGTATTTTTGATCATTCTTTTTTTTTTCCTTGTCAAGTTGACAATGTGGTCAGACTGTTGAATATTTTATTTGGGAAAGGTGGGACGTGAAGGAAAACATCTCTCCTATTCAGTGTGTGGAAGTAAAGGAAAACATGAACTCGATCGATTGAGAGCAAATTTGAAAGAGGATATCCATGCGATTTTGTTTTCAATACAAACACAAGATAATATCATTTTAAAAAAAAGCATGTTTAATAATAATCATACGACGAAGCCTTTCTAAAGCAAAATAGGAATACAAACAAACACTCAGTTTTAAACATTAATGTATTGACTAGGTTGAAATCGTTGTGGAGTCAAACTTGACTTCCAATGATCAAAGATACTGTCATTTCGCCATCGATGCCGACTTCGTTTCTGAGCTGAAGACAAGAGAAACCTTGGTTCAAAATACCACCTTTCTATTGTATCATCATGTCTAGAGTACACACGAACAAACAAGGTCACAGCTCATCAGATTATGTTAAAGAAGTTGAACGTCAATTAAATGATGAAAAATGCTACAAACATAATAACGAAGACCCTCTAAAAGAAATAAAATAAAAAATTTCATTATGCATTAATGAGATCGCTAAAAATAATAATTCCCTATATGAGGAATTTTACATTTTCCCTCTTAACATACGTACACCTTAATTCTACACAATACCCAAAACTCATAAAAATCCTCACCATAATTTACCTTTAAATTAACCAGGACGACCCATTATATCAGGTTGTAATTCAAATAATGAAAACCTATCCAAATTTATTGATAGTGTTTTACAACCTTTAATGAAATCACTTCCTTCATACATTAAAGATACTACTGATTTCATTAAAAAGTTGAAGTGTATTCCACAACTATCTGATAACTCAATCATTGTATCATTAGATGTAACATCACTATATACCAACATTCCGCATGCAGATGGAATTGAAGCGCGTAAACATTTTCTTGATAACAATCATAATAATAGCACACTATCTAGTGAAGATATTTGTAAAATAATAAAACTTATCTTGGAAAATAATTATTTTCAATTTAAAAATACGAATTACATCTCAATAATGTGTACGACAATGGGTAGTCCTGCGGCTCCTTCATACGCTTCCCTTTTCATGGGTAAATTAGAAAATGATTTTCTTCAAAACGAAAAGTTTAATTCATCTGTTTGGTTCAGATTTTTAGATGACATATTTATGATCTGGAACCATTCAACTGTAAAACTGAAGAAAAAAAAGTATTGATCGCCTAAATCATTTTTACCCGACGATTAAATTTACTTATACTGCATCAAGTACGCATGTTTCATTTTTAAATGTAAATGCAATAATAAAAATTGATAACACTATCTCTAAAAATATTCATATCAAGGAAACTAATATCCACCGATAATTGGAATATTCTTCATGTTATCCCATGTCATGTAAAAACGGTATACCATATAGCCAGGCCAAAAGATACCAAAGCATTATTTCAGATGATTGTCAATTACAAACTTAGTTGACTAAATTACAAACATATTTCCAAAAAAGAAATTATCTTATACATGTAATTGATTCTGCGCTGAACAAAGCTCTTAATCTTACTCAACATGAGGCTTTAAACACAGCAGAATGTAAAATAGAGAAAAATATAATTCCTTTCACAATACAATATAATCCTTCATTACCTAATATGGGCCACATAATTAATAAATATCGGAGTCTCCTAAATTTATCAAATAAAACCAGCGTAAAATCACTTTACAAAAATAAACCAATTCTCACTTATAGAAAACCCAATAATTTGCAAGATTTTATAACTAGAACTAAACAGACAAAAAATAAGAAAAATATAATTTTTGTCATCTAAATGTAACAGACACCGGTGCTCTCAATGTACAAACATAAGAGAAAGTACTTCTTTCAGTGGCGCTAATACAAAATAAGTATTTTCTCTACGTTAGAACACTAACTGCATATCAGCTGATGAGATTTTCTGATAACCTGTAAAAAACGCAGCATGCAATATGTTGTGCAAACACTTCAACAAGTTTCTAAGAGAATGAATAATAATCGCTTTCATATAAAACAGTATAGAGATACTCAGCTTTCCTCTAATATTTCAACACACTTTAACACCAATAATCACTCTCTAATTGATTTTTCTTTCATGCCAATATATTTTGTGCATGGTGACATGAATAGACTCATAAAAGAAACTTATTAGATTCATAAGTTAGATACTTTGTATCCTAATTGCCTTAATACCAATGCACTATATAAAATTGTATATTTTTTTTAAATTGATATATTGTATATCCTTTATAACAATATAATTATATGTATGACCGTTTGTCTTATTTTTTTTAATTATTTTTCCCTTTTAGTGAATATATTTCCAAATTCTTCTTCATTATAATATTTTTGGTTGAAGCATATCTCTCTCTCTCTCTTTCTCTCTCTCTGTATATATATATATATATATATATATATATATATATATATATATATATATATAGAGAGAGAGAGAGAGAGAGAGAGAGAGAGAGAGAGAGAGAGAGAGAGAAAGAGAGAGAGATCAGAAAATATCATGTAAAGATAAAGCAGGATGAAAATGCAAATTTTACAGTACTATCTCAGGATGTATTTTGTGAATTTTGTACCCGCTGCAGAGACGAATCCTTTTATTATTTTTAATATTTAGTAACAATGACATTTCTCATTATTCTGGCAAATTAGGTAAAATTGTTTACAGCAAACTCTGATCAGTTATTTGCATTAATTTTACAAGAATAACAAATATACATAATTATTAAACACACAAAGGGCCCTAATGCGAGGATGCGTTTTCTTAAATTTCGTCAGCGGTTTTTGAGAAGCAGGGATAACAAATTCTGTCATCGTAACGGCGGGAATATTTTGATGACAGATTGGCATTATTTACATAAAGTTGTAATGTATTCGTGACATGGTTTGATTTGGTTCAAATCTTTACGAAAAATGAATTAAACGTTGATCTATTGTGGTTCATTCAGCCATATTTGCTGATACATTTGTATCATTTGTATAAACGTGCAAAAGTCTTAATGTCTGAATACTCATTGTCAAATTTGAAAGCAGTGTCTTCAGTGGATTATAGGAAGGCGGTTTAATAATATCAGTAACAAAGGTCAAATGTTGTTGAGAAGAATCATAAAGATTCTTTTGTAACGGTTTATCGCATTTATGTACCATTTACTAACATTCATGCTAACTTTTCCCAAATTTGTTGGCGACTATTTTTGAGATGTTTAAACGATCGTTTAAATATTTGAATTATTTAGTTTGCTTTTTTGTAACGGCGGTCATATTTGATAGTGGAAATCTATAATTCGTAAACATTTGAAATGGTTTTATGCCAGAATGTGCTGTTTCACATTTGAGCAAACTCCTTTCAGCGGATTCGGAGAAGACATCTGTTCAACCGTGTTGCCGGCATTCTAGTTTTTCTAGCGTAAATACATGTTCTCATCTTTGGTTGAAACTGTTACAGCGTTTTTGGATAGGTTTTAAAAAAGCAATTACTTGCGGACGAAACGTGATGCCCACCAGGCACAGCACTATGTGATATGGTCACATTACCTTATTTCCAGATGACGGAAACATAATATATGCCAAAACCACTTTAGTAAGACCGAGATAGTTTAACATAAATCAAAATTTATGATTTACATCCATAAGAACATATATTCATGATACGGCTAATTTGCATGATTTCTAGACGTTCTTGTATAACATCAGCTTTAACAAGTATTGCTGCAGTCATATTTAGTTAGATCGCGTAATTATGTATGACCCAAACAAAAGTCTACTAAGATTCAAACATCTAATGGCTATATGGGCTAATTTAATGATGACATTTAGTGCCAACTTTGACCAGAGCTAAAAATATTGCTGTGGCAGAATTTCACACACACACACACACACACTTGGAAAAGACACACAAATATATATATATATATATATATATATATATATATATATATATATATATATATATATATATATATAGTTCGATAGTCAATCAGATAGATAGATAGAGGTTGTTTCAGTTAGAATCATATATAAACTGCGAAAAATAGCAATTTAAACCATATGAGTACATAGTTTATTATTCAGGAATGCTGTTTGGATATCAACATTACTAAGATTACGTTTGGTTACATCTGTGCATTCTTACAGAATGTTATCGTTACTAGACAACTCTAATCTTTACCTACCTCTAGTTTTACACAACACGATACATTTGTTTAGCCAAAACAAACAAAGAATAAAAACATTAAAAAAAGATGTTACTATTTTTAGATCTGTCGGTTTGTTATGCTACCGCAAAACATTGAAAAGGACCGCTCTTACAATGCACCGTGTAGGTTGATATTATTCTTAACAATATCAACTCCATCTGAAGAAAATTATCTCGTCAAAGACACGTGATTTATCTCCAGTCGATGAATGTGCATATTCTAATCTTTCAACAAGCGTAACATTTGACCAAGCAGGTGTAATAAAAGAAAAATTAGTTTTTGTTTTCCCACTTGAACACATGATTGCCGGTTGTAGCGATATTAATAGTTTGCAAAGTGACTTAAAACCAAAAATTAATTCATAGATCATGCATTGAACGCAGTGCAGAGCACCTGTAAAAAGAGGCGTTTAATTTGGAAGCTCGTTCAGATTTGTTTCGTTTTATGTGTTATAACATAGATAATATAGATACATTAAACCAAACAAAGAATAATTCACTTTCCGACTATAAATTTGAAGAGTCGCTGTGCTGGTGCTTCAGTTAGATTAGCATTCAATTTACGCTGCAAGAAACATAGTGATGGCGACAAATCTAGTATTTGAGTAAAACAGAATATCACGATCGATATGTATCTGTCAAGATAAAATGAGTGCTAGGAGAATCAGGTAGAAAGAATCAGAAAAATAATGGGGTCCGATGTCGCTGATTTGGCGTATCTGTAGGCGAAATTTAAATTTCAGTGCTGTTAATATATCTTGGTTAGTTGTAATTGTTCTGATATTGCAATGATTATCTATCTATCTATCTATCTATGTATCTATCTATGTATCTATCTATATATATATATATATATATATATATATATATATATATATATATATATATGTGTGTGTGTGTGTGTGTGTGTGTGTGTAATTTTGTACAAAATTATTCTGCTTGCATGTTTTATTGTAACCAGCCTGTTTTTTTTTATGATAACCTGAAAATCTAAAGACAAATGGTAATGGGAGTGCTGCAGTCCCTTCCTGAAGGTCAAGGTCAATGATCAAGGTTACATTTACCGTTTGTTTATTAGTTTTAACTCTGAAACTGATACGATCAGTGGCATAAACGTTTATAAACCTTTCCTTACATGTTAGGGAAGGTGTCAAAATTACCAATTTCATGGTTTACACTTCATGGACAAAGGTATACACTACTATCTTTGTTTGGAGCTGTAACATTTACATTTTTCAGAGAAAGTTGTAGACAAAATACCTGTTATAGCTATACATCATCCTTTGACGTTGTCACTTAGCACTGTCAAGGACCTATCTGTAAGGTCAGATGTCCGGTCAATATCATTGTTATGTGTACGTACCGTTAACTAGTAGCTGCTAAGTTGTAACAGATAATAGAATACAAGATTTCACCCTAAAATCATAGACTGGATGGTGTATTTTGTACATTTCATGTTTTGTTTTTATAACGTTGTCCCATCAGTATGATTAAAGTAAGGCCTACTCATTTTGAAATTCAAAAGTCATTGAAGGTAGTGTAATTAACCTAATATTTAAATCATGACCTTTTAATGTATCATTAACTTTTTACGTATTTTCATCAATATGATTTATTTTTGTATCAGGGCTTTATCTTAATAATTTTGAATCATAAAAATAGTCTGGTGAAACTATATTTATGCATCATGACCTAAGGTGATGTAACATACCACACACGTTCAAAGTCATAGTCATCTTTCATGGCGGTTTACAGCTCAGAATATGTTTCAGTAAGAAAATGAAATAGTTTGGCTGTTGTGTATTGCACCACTATCAAGATTCTATCCACAAACTCAACAAAGTTAATGTCACAATCGTCTCAGGGTGACTTGCTTGTAATGTTCTGGCTGTAACTTTAAAGTGTTAAAAGTAGTTGTCACGTGCGCCATACGGAATTATTACTAACACCGGAGAAGGACGGACAGTGAAAAGATTAAATAACCTCTGATTAGCAAGGTCGACGGTCTAGGTGTATAAAATATAGAAAATACTAAGGTGAAAGGTATAACAATTTAATAACTATATCACAGTATTCAACAATTACAGGACAAATTCTCAACACAGTTTCTTTCATTCAATACAAAAACCTCTTCAAATTACCAGTTATGTCATCAGGCGAAATTAAAGGTGAGAGCGTTTACTTCCCGTGTACTTTCTACGTTACTCATCTGCAACTTCCGTTTGTGTCCCGATTCAGTACTTCTGGTATCCTTGTTTCCGTTCTCCGGCCCTGCGCTTCGCACAGGTGCCTATTCTCCCGGTCTTGCGCCTTCGCACATCTGCCTATTCACATTGCCAAATGAAAAGAAACATTCTTTCTCGCCCCGCGGCTAGGTCTTCAAAGGAAGTAACCATGAATTTGACCGTAACGCAATAGCTAATTCATGGACAGGTAGTTCCTTTGTTTCAGACTCGGTCTAAAGTCTTAATATTATATAACACGTATTGACATTACCCAAAGTACTTTGGATTGCGAATTCTACCAGAAGACATTGTAAACATGAAGCAGGAATTGTTAGCAAATTTTCTCACACAACATGACAGTAGTTATATTAAAATTGTGCAATTTCGCATGTTAACGTTTTAGTGACTTTCATAATCTTAGCCTAGTATACTTATTTTGTCTTGCCACTTCTTGAGCTCAGAACTTATATGCATATAGATTAAACTCAATGTATTTATATCCGTGATTACATGACATTGCTTCTATGGTCAAGGTACTTAATGTTTGTATCCAGGTTGTAGATCGGACATTTCTTAAGATATTGGGAAGAGTACTTGTATACTGATATATAATGACTGAAAAATGTGTTGCATACCATTTTGCAAGGCCAAGATCACGTCATAAACACATCTAGCGACATTATCTCTGATGTCATGTCAAATTATAATATGCATGTTGATGGATTTTTATACGTTCGTCTTGAACCAGCCATTACGTGCTAACTTCTTATCTATCCATCTATCATTCCATGTTTCATTTAACAGTTGCTTGTATAGGCTATACTTTTGTAGCAGCTTACCAAACTTTCATGAAGCTCTGCACATATATAATGTAACCAGACGGTGTGTCGCGTATAACAGCCCAGCAATATGCCTCATGGCTACGTTCACAACAAGACAGAAGAAAATATACTTATGTGACTATGAACTGTCTTCAGGATAACTCTTGAACTACTGGATATATTTTAATAAAATTTTAACCAGCGATTTTGCATTACCAATGGGTGTGTCATATACCATAGCCATGACCCAGTCACGTAAAATAGTTATGACGCCAGTCTCAAGGCTAAGATCACATCCCGGGAAAATACAAATTAGCCACCTCTGTCAATGTACAGGTACAACATTTGAACCATTGAAATTTACTTTATGCAACGGGTTATATATCTGGACTTGACAGTATCTTACGTATTCATGGTCATACGCTCCGTTGCCTAGGTTGAATAAAAAAGAGACAGGTAGTAGCTTGTTTTCCGTTTCGGATGTCACTATTTAACCACTTAAGAGATTTTGGTATTATTGTAGCCATCTCCACAGCGTATCGTGTAGCTGTCAGGCTTATAGCTCGAATGTCAATTTCATTTGTTAGAAAAGGTCACGAGACGAGCATATAATGTGTTTACTCGTGTTATGTAAAGCTTCAAGGCTGTGCCACATCTCACTGCATTTTGTGATGCCTTCAACGTCAATGTTATCGACATGTAGAGTGTTACGACCATATGGTCATTAATTAAGTAACATAAAAAAGGAAACGCAGCAAGTGTTATAAACATTAACAAATGATTTGATTATGAGTATTATAAAATGAAAATTTAAGAGGGTTCTATTAAAGTACAAAAGAATGGAAAGTTCCTTATACATTTCAGATTCACGAATATACTGGTCCGCCAACAGTCCTGACGTGGCAAAGTGGCATTGTTCAAAACTCTTTTGAATAATTCATAATAATCCAGGAATAAGATTATAGTCCAATGAGCACTTGCCAATTAAAATGAATAATTCAAACAAGTGTTTTCCTTTCAAATAATATGTAAATACAACATAAACTACGTGTGTAGGCTTGATGTTGCAACAAGAAAGCAAGAAATAAGAATGAGAAAACTGCCCAGTCCTTGCTGCTTATACACAGGCATGAAGTCAAAAATCTCATACAGTCACTACTTCTACGTGACAAATTGCAAATCTCCAACATTGCAAACAACTCACATGATCTAACCCATCCAATAGGAAATAACTTAATTCTTCTAAGAACCAGCTTCAATGACCTGTCCGATTGGAAACAACCCCAAACATGTCATCATATTTACTAATAATTTTATTATTGGTAAGTGTAAACACGTACGTAAGCATCTTGTTATAGATTCAAGGCAATTAGACGTTCTTAATATCTCAAAATAGAACATATGCACGTATGAAATTTCAACTAAAGATTTACAGTCATGAAAAAAATTACAGCAATTATAGATATACATAACAAGGGGCTTTATACAGGCTTTAAACATCAACGCATAAGATATTAAAGTTACAATAGTTCTGTTTTGAGTATGTATGTCTTTGCCGCCATTGTCGAGGAACTTTATCAACTTCGTGTGAATTATTGGCCTGTAACTTAACGCTTAAAAGCTGTGTCGCATCTCATTACATCTCTTGTCACTTTCAAGATCATTGTTATAGACTTTTACCGGCTTTCTACAGGATTCTACCATCAACCCCTGAGTGTTTGAATATATGGGGAGGGGCATACATTTATTCTGTTTTTCTGATGATTTATGTTTTACGATAACTGTCTTTAATATTTTTATATGACACACACATTGGTATTAAGAAAATCTTCACACGAATATATTTGCATTGATATCGTGATTGAACTATGCCCAGCTAATATATGTTCATGATATTTATTGTTTTGTAAATCTTTGGGAATTAACAATCTCGAAGGCGGATAAATTTTGAATGCTAAATGTGGGAAATATTTTCAAAAAATAAGGAATTATCTACCAGTTGATCACAAATTCATGTCTTATATCGTTCTTAGCAATATGTGAACACTGAAAATATAAATTTGCGTCCAAGTCCAACCTGTTATTTCATTTGTGAATAAGTTGTAGAGGATAAGCATAAGATGGTTACTATTTATATGGAAAGGGGAGATTATCGCGCTTAAAATAGGCATGAGATATCTTGCAAAGTCTAGGCTGGGCAAAAGGTAGAATCACAAATTTTTCGGGTAATAATGCGTCACCTAAGTAGAATTCTGCCGTATGAATTTAACAGACAGAGGTATATAGAGGCTCTAAAATGGTGAAATGTAGAAACTACACAAACTTTGGCCTGTGCTGAAAATCAGATCGTAAAACGTAGCACCAATGAATACACACAAGTGCAGAGAGAGAGAGAGAGAGAGAGAGAGATTGCAGCCACTTGAAAATTTATTTCGAAATGCGGAGAATAGCAATTACGACCATGTGCCTACATACTTCATGATTCTTAAATAATGTATGGAACAAATGCCAAATTATGTTGTACTAGTGTTGAAAAGTTGTATAACAACTTTCTTGCAATGGCTTAGCGGCATTATATTTGCATAATGATGTAACCTTTACTAACATTATTTATGTTAATTTTGTTACAATTTTTTCACCTAGTTTTGAGCAAAGATGTTTCAAACGTCGTTTATATATTTAATGTTTTTTATTTTCTTTTCTAGCTGTGGCGATTCTCGATAGGCGAACACTGTCATTCTTATATTTGAAATGGTTTGGTGCCGGAATGTGCTGTTTCAAATTTGGGAAAACTCTTTTAGTGGATTTGGATACGATATCATTTCATCTGCATTCGTGTCATTATCGGCATTCATATGTGATAAAAATGGTAGTCAAATTTAAAAGTTCTCTCTCTCTCTCTCTCTCTCTCTCTCTCTCTCTATATATATATATATATATATAGAGAGAGAGAGAGAGAGAGAGAGAGAGAGAGAGATGATTCAACCAAAAATATTATAATGAAGAAGAATTTGGAAATATATTCACTAAAAGGGAAAAATAATTAAGAAAATAAAGACAAACGGTCATACATATAATTATATTGTTATAAAGGATATACAATACATCAATTTAAAAAAAATATACAATTTTATATAGTGCATTGGTGTTAAGGCCGTTAGGATAAAAAGTATCTAACTTATGAATCTAATAAGTTTCTTTTATGAGTCTATTCATGTCACCATGCACAAAATATATTGGCATGAAAGAAAAATCAATTAGAGAGTGATTATTGGTGTTAAAGTGTGTTGAAATATTAGAGGAAAACTGAGTATCTCTATACTGTTTTATATGAAAGCGATTATTATTCATTCTCTTAGAAACTTGTTGAAGTGTTTGCACAACATATTGCATGCTGCGTTTTTTACAGGTTATCAGAAAATCTCATCAGCTGATATGCAGTTAGTGTTCTAACGTAGAGAAAATACTTATTTTGCATTAGCGCCACTGAAAGAAGTACTTTCTCTTATGTTTGCACATTGAGAGCACCGGTGTCTGTTACATTTAGATGACAAAAATTATATTTTTCTTATTTTTTGTCTGTTTAGTTCTAGTTATAAAATCTTGCAAATTATTGGGTTTTCTATAAGTGAGAATTGGTTTATTTTTGTAAAGTGATTTTACGCTGGTTTTATTTGATAAATTTAGGAGACTCCGATATTTATTAATTATGCGGCCCATATTAGGTAATGAAGGATTATATTGTATTGTGAAAGGAATTATATTTTTCTCTATTTTACATTCTGCTGTGTTTAAAGCCTCATGTTGAGTAAGATTAAGAGCTTTGTTCAGCGCAGAATCAATTACATGTATAGGATAATTTCTTTTTTGGAAATATGTTTGTAATTTAGTCAACTAATTTTGTAATTGACAATCATCTGAAATAATGCTTTGGTATCTTTTGGCCTGGCTATATGGTATACCGTTTTTACATGACATGGGATAACATGAAGAATATTCCAATTATCGGTGGATATTAGTTTCCTTGATATGAATATTTTTAGAGATAGTGTTATCAATTTTTATTATTGCATTTACATTTAAAAATGAAACATGCGTACTTGATGCAGTATAAGTAAATTTAATCGTCGGGTAAAAATGATTTAGGCGATCAATACTTTTTTTTCTTCAGTTTTACAGTTGAATGGTTCCAGATCATAAATATGTCATCTAAAAATCTGAACCAAACAGATGAATTAAACTTTTCGTTTTGAAGAAAATCATTTTCTAATTTACCCATGAAAAGGGAAGCGTATGAAGGAGCCGCAGGACTACCCATTGTCGTACACATTATTGAGATGTAATTCGTATTTTTAAATTGAAAATAATTATTTTCCAAGATAAGTTTTATTATTTTACAAATATCTTCACTAGATAGTGTGCTATTATTATGATTGTTATCAAGAAAATGTTTACGCGCTTCAATTCCATCTGCATGCGGAATGTTGGTATATAGTGATGTTACATCTAATGATACAATGATTGAGTTATCAGATAGTTGTGGAATACACTTCAACTTTTTAATGAAATCAGTAGTATCTTTAATGTATGAAGGAAGTGATTTCATTAAAGGTTGTAAAACACTATCAATAAATTTGGATAGGTTTTCATTATTTGAATTACAACCTGATATAATGGGTCGTCCTGGTTAATTTAAAGGTAAATTATGGTGAGGATTTTTATGAGTTTTGGGTATTGTGTAGAATTAAGGTGTACGTATGTTAAGAGGGAAAATGTAAAATTCCTCATATAGGGAATTATTATTTTTAGCGATCTCATTAATGCATAATGAAATTTTTTATTTTATTTCTTTTAGAGGGTCTTCGTTATTATGTTTGTAGCATTTTTCATCATTTAATTGACGTTCAACTTCTTTAACATAATCTGATGAGCTGTGACCTTGTTTGTTCGTGTGTACTCTAGACATGATGATACAATAGAAAGGTGGTATTTTGAACCAAGGTTTCTCTTGTCTTCAGCTCAGAAACGAAGTCGGCATCGATGGCGAAATGACAGTATCTTTGATCATTGGAAGTCAAGTTTGACTCCACAACGATTTCAACCTAGTCAATACATTAATGTTTAAAACTGAGTGTTTGTTTGTATTCCTATTTTGCTTTAGAAAGGCTTCGTCGTATGATTATTATTAAACATGCTTTTTTTTCAATGATATTATCTTATGTTTGTATTGAAAACAAAATCGCATGGATATCCTCTTTCAAATTTGCTCTCAATCGATCGAGTTCATGTTTTCCTTTACTTCCACACACTGAATAGGAGAGATGTTTTCCTTCACGTCCCACCTTTCCCAAATAAAATATTCAACAGTCTGACCACATTGTCAACTTGACAAAAAAAAAAAGAATGATCAAAAATACTACCGGAAAGCTTAGTGAGCTCTTAGTACACTTTGAGTATGTTCGTCGCCTCCTGAATCATCTTAAGGAACTCGATCCAGGCAGGAAACAGTTCCAGCGGATAATAGTATATTTAAAAATGTCCAATCAACTAGTCTTTCTTACACTGGCGGAAGACGTGATAGAGGACAAGAAATGATGGAAATAAAATGTGCCTAGCTGTGCTGCCAAGTCCACATTTAGAAAAGGAGGAAAACTAAACAGAAAGAGAGGGTCAGTATGTGACCAGAAGATAAGAGGTAGCTCATCGACCTTGCGGCATCAATATTCAAGAACCTTTATTATATCACTGTCAGTGTTCTCTCGGGCAGAGGAGAAAAACAGTTTGTTGACCAAAATTACTTCCCTATTTTCAAAACGGGTTTTAGACCCCACCAGCCTCCAGGACAAAGACAAATTATAGCCAAAGGTAACTTTTATTAGTATACTGGGATCATTCACATTTACTCAAGATACTACAGCCAATGTCTTTGGAAACATTTGAGGAAAGAGGAACTGAGTTGCCCCAAGCCACTACGAGCCAAGCGAAAATCGTTTGCATGAAAATAGGAGCAAATACAGTTTACATTATCCAAAAGTGATTTTGCTGTACTGTTGAATAAACGGTCCAAATATTTGGAATGAATGAGATGTTTACAAAATAGTTTCGGTCATTTTATCTGCATTGCGGAAAATCATCACGTCGTGCTACTGCATTAGCCACATGAACGATAATATCACAAATACGGTATGCGAACGAAACAGCGAAATATTTTCTACACGTGCTGGTTAACTCACTGTTTTGACAAGTTTTATTTTTAAGAATATGTGCTCAAGTATTATTGCTTCGATGTTGAAGTTACGTGATTTTTTTTTTGTTGAATACTGCGACAGTTGTTTATAAAATACTGTAGTATCGACCCTTTCAGAGAAGCATCTGCCATGGTCGAAGCTGGCTTGTGGATTGTTGTGCCGAAAGACTTTCTGGCTCTAAAACACGTTAGCGTTTATATCACCTTAAACCAGCTTTAAAGTATCAATCAGGAAGTCATCGGTATTCGGAGACGGCAATGTGTTGGTCGCATTGCGAATGCAAGACACAATACAAACGGATGCAACATGCCAGAAAAGGCGGAGAAAAGGTAATAGGCCCTTACTCGCTGGGTTTATGGGAATTGGAAGATCTACAGCTCGTGTGCAAATTTCATGGGTCCCCTCTGGCACGGATATCACACTTGTTATCCTCACCAAAAACCGAGACGTTCAAATACGTTTTCAACTAAGGAAGAGCTAAATGATAGAACTTAATCAAAACGCCATTTTTTTAACGCTCAAAATACTGTATGGTGGAAACGTGGGAGCTGGAATACAATAATACGTCTGAAGTGTAAATATTCTCGATTTCAAAAGAGCACCAAAAAAGAGAGAGAACATTCGAGCGAAATTGAACGTGAAAGGACAAGTGGTGGATTTTAGCGGACTTATAGAAGACCTAAAGTCAGGCAAAGACAAAGACTGTCTTGTCAAATCTCACGAGCCACACAAAAATAAATGTTTTCTTTTTCTTTTCTGATCGCCTAATTGTCAGTAAACAGTTGGAGAAAGTGCAACCCATCCTCTAAGAGACATAGGTGGACTCTTCTTAAATAAAGCACTGTACTGTAAAGGTACCACTGTTCAGTATAATACGGTAGAATTGAATGATGGATAAAATTCTTAATTTACGTGTTTAGCCTTGAAAAATATAATAATTAATTTCCCTGGAAAAATTATGTAAAAATGAAGAAATATGAACTTACGGTTTTGAGAATCAAATCCAAAACAAATCCAAGAATAACCCACGAATAAAATTTTTGAACTCCTAATATTGAAATGTTCTAATGATTCAAAATTCGAGTTCCGACCAAGAATCCAAGATGGAAGGCGATGACGTATGGTGTAACCTGCACTATGCTGAAGTCTATAGTTCCTTGTAGAAACACAATAATTAATCCTCCGGTTTTGGAAATCCAAATAAAATTTTTAAGAAAGGTTTTTGTTCAAGAATTATGTATGAGCATATCCAAAAAATTAAAATAAAACTAAAAAACTCAGCACTAGTCACAACGGAAGAAAACAACTCGACATCAAGTGTTTAAAAGCCCTAAATCTCTCTCTCTCTCTCTCTCTCTCTCTACACATCACTATTAATACTAAATATTTCGCAAATTTGGAAATGCCTAATTGCGAAATATAGGATGACGTGATCATGTTTACACATAAAAATCACGTAGCTCCTCCATGTCCTTGATAAGAACCAATCATTTTACTCCGAGAATAAAACTTGTTTACTTGACCCTCAATCAAGGCTAGGGACTAAGTCAAAAATAGAAACAGTTTTTCTATTATTTGGTATTTAAGGAAAGATTCAGGTCAAACTGAATTTTCTGGAAAATATCAAATTCCTAGTAAACAAAATTGCATTACATTGACATGTAAAGAAAATTTTAAAAAATTCCAAAACCCACAAGCAATCAAATCAAATCAAACACAAATTAAATCAAATATAAATCAAATCAAATATGCGTAACACAATTTTCGCCAAATACGTAAACAAAAGCAGACGTTCCCTGCAGAAAAGATAGCAAAATATTACGTACCCTACCAAAATCTGGATGAAGACGAGTGTGATACTGTGCCCTGCAACAAGCACGATGCATAGAAAGTGACGAATTCCCCATGCAAAACGCTGGATGTTACCATCAGTATATCTGATACAACCTGTACGTTACACCATTTGCTAAAGTGAAACCGATAGTTCCAGAATCACACTAGCTTTATTACAGAGAAACATGGATGAAATCCGAAAACATTATTTCACATGACTTAACGCGATTATTGTAAATTTGTCTGTCGATTGATCATATTCAAAGAGAAATGGTTAAAATGTTTGGTAGAAGAGCGCTTTAGCTAGAACAGGATATGTGTATTTGGGAGAAGAGGAGGTAGCACTGTACAGTGATCGTTTCTTGCCTGAAAGTTTAAGAATGGGAACC
Source organism: Sinohyriopsis cumingii (assembly GCA_028554795.2). Taxonomy (NCBI): domain Eukaryota; kingdom Metazoa; phylum Mollusca; class Bivalvia; order Unionida; family Unionidae; genus Sinohyriopsis; species Sinohyriopsis cumingii. The sequence continues at coordinate 61,983,823 of CM068838.1, forward strand.
TACCGATACATCCTGCCAAATGGTCTCCGCGCTGTAACTACCTTTGCCTAGTCGGCCCAAAAACACACCGTTATTATTAATAATTTTGCGTTTTCATTGATTTGCATCAACTGTCTTAAAACTTCGATGCGAAGACTGGATACAAGAAGCAGCTCCCAATTTATATATCCCGTGTGAATGTTCTCACTGTCACAACCAAGATGGATCGTGCAGTGACAACATAATGAAGAAAAGAAAGATGCTGCAGCTGTGATATTGTGTTCATGTCTTGCGTATTATTAAAAGAATTAAACCAAGTTCTTATTCTGTATTACGTGTCTTGTGTAATCTGCACCTCTTCATAATTCCGTAACTGTTGTCTTTGGCGCTTCCTGTCTTGTCAGTGTTAATTAAGAAAGTCAGATCATCAAAGTCACGAAGCATTGTTTCTTAGACATCCTTTCAACGTTCAACTGATAGACCTAGGTGGTTTATATGTTCCCCTCATCATATTCGCCTGTCTAAAGGAATACAAAGAATCACATTCACTCCATCCATGACTTTAAGCCGCATGACCTCACTCAAATAGCACTGTCAATAACATTAACATTGGCGCTGTTTGCCACCAACCCAGGAAAAGATACGCTTTCTCAGTGGAAGTGTTGCGAAGGTTTAATATCAAAGACTACAAGGAATTATTAACATTCTTCATTTTTCTCGTACGGTGGGATTGACACCTCAGATTCAAGAATCTATACCAGAACCAAAAAACAAATTATCACGAAACCTGTTGAAAATGAATTTCTTTTAGGAGCAATAATGCACTTCTAGGACGTGATCCCAATACAGCTGTGAATACACATACACACAACAACAACAACAACAAAAACAACAACAACAAAGGCAATGAGGAAGACAAGAAGAGAGTTGCTGCAAACACACAGACAAAAATCTTCCAATAAGGCAAATAAGAAGACAAACAAAAAGGACGAAGACCCGACCACTGCTCTAGAAAGAGACAGACAGATAGACAAATAGATAGATAGATAGATAGATAGATAGATAGATAGATAGATAGATAGATAGATATAACGCACACGTTCCAACGTAAGATGTGGAATCTGTGAGATTTAAAATAGAAAACTTAAAAACCACGATACAATACATTTCTTATGAACAATATTGAATAAAGATATACATTGAAGTTCTATTTTATTTAAAGATATGATTTTAAAACGTGGTGCATTTTTTATTATTTGCTTTGTTTTTTGTTGGAAGTTTATGTTGTGGGGCGTAGGTATTTTTGGTTTTTGTGTTTGTTTAACCTGTGCCTGAAACTGACTTTCAGAATAGTCAGACACGTAATGACCAGTATCTTGCCTATTTAGAGGTATGTTTACTACCATGTAGGTAAAATTATGGAGCTCCGTTAATCCACAACACTGTCTTTGAGAGTTAACGAATAGAGCGAAACTCTCAATTTCATGGACATATTTTGCTCCAGATACCGTGCATCACTCGAAGTATCTGTATGCATTTAAAGGGATACAACACTTTCCTGTCTTGGAACAGTCACAAAGGAAGTTGTCTATCCCAATAATTTCAGCAGCAGAGAGGGTGAACCCATCTCATTTTATAAGCGTTATTTTGGTAAACTAAGACTTGTACGAAGACGAAAAAAATAAATACGGTTATAACGTGAAACCGAGGCTTCCAACTTTATGAGAGTCTCCCTGGGAGTTAGCTTCCTGTTACTTTTTTTCGCGTCGTCGTTTTCGAAAAACATTGTAAGTTTTAATACGTTGACACCTTATCGAGGTCGCACCCTCTCTGCTGATATCAATTAAAAAAGTTGTATCAAATAATGACAAACCTCGGAGAATCTTATATCTTATACATCTAGAGTAGCTCGATAGTGACTAGAAGCAATTAAAAAAATTCTCCCCGTAAGAGATTCTTTCAGGAAAAAATTACAAGAACGGCAAGAATCTCAAGTTAAATACGCAGAAGGCACATAACAGTTATTTAGACCTGTCAAAAAAGTTACTGAAAAAGTCGTAACGGCCGTTAAGGAGGATCTTCTTCCAGTATCAAAACAAACTGCTGAGCAAACTTCAAAAATAGCAACGAGAACTAAGAAAACAAAAAAGATTTTACGAGAGCTTCCAACTGAAATAGCTACCGTAAAACCTCCACCCGCTGATGAAGAAATACTTGAGGGTATCAGTGAAATAAAAGAAAAACTCACGCCTAAAGTAAAATTAAGGGAAGAAGCGGAACCGGAAGAGCAGATTAAACTGCTTGATAAATTTACTAATAACGCTATTAAGCAAATATATAAGATCGATGAAATTTCCAAACTAGCAGCGTTTGCAGCTTCGAGTTATAATTATAGAGATAGATATTTAAAACCTGAATATTATAAACCCGTAAGTAAGAAGATTTGGTATAAATGGATATTTCGTATAAAATTTAAAAAAGATCGAATCTCAAATAGTGATGTAATGTATCTAGCGTATTTAGATGAAATATATAAATATCTTCTAGGCGCTCAATTTCGACAGCAATAAGTTTTGCAAACCAACAACCCAAATCTCAAACCAAACCTCAACCAAATATCGTGGCAATACCTCCACCACCACAACCTCCACCATCGCAACAACGAACACGCCCTGCTGCAATTTTTAATGATTATGCTCTTGAACGATTTTCCAGAAACGATCCAAGGTCTACAACTAGCATTGCTGCGTTTGGGGATAAAAACAGATTAAAATGCATAAAACCCGAATTTAACAAACGGGAGCTATTAAAAGAAACCTGGATTCCTTTAGTATTTTCTGCTGATAAAAAATTGCCAGATGTTGATATAAATCATCCAGATTTTGCAGCGATTTTACAAGATGTAAGAAATCTTCGACAAGAGGAGAAAGAAAGAATGGAGCAAAAAGGACGCTCTCAACAACAGCAGGCTTCATCACAACCACAATTGCAACTTCCTACACCACTGCAACAGATAGAACAGCAACAGCGACAACAACAAACGGAAGATAAAGATTTTCTTACTGAACTGTTAGGAGAATCTCCAAAAACAGGAAGTGGTTTTGTTACTTGTCCTAAAAATATCCTTAATGACGTGCAGCGACTAGAAGTTCTCATAGGAGGAAAACGAGCCGGTAATAATTATCGGGAAATAATTAAGGAAGCAGCTGATATTTGTCAACGATTATTTACAGGTGGTATCATGGATATTAGCGTTTACCGGGAACTTATCAATGAAGTCGTTGACGACTTTGACTAAGTGACGAATTGGTACAATGATTAGATAAATTTCAAGTAAAATAAGATGATAGTACACAATAGTCAGCGTGGACCTGTAATGGTCACAGTAATAAACTCACGCTTACCAACCTACAGAGCGAGTTACGGAGATGGACTTGGTGATGTTGTTCAGGGATTATTCAGAAGGTTAGCTCCAAAAGTAGCACCTGTTGCAAAACAATTATCGATGAAAGCTATTAACGTTGTTCGTGAAAAATCTCCTGGTGCAATTGTCAACGTTGCTGGTAAAGCATTCTCGGCAATCAAAGAAAGACTAGCACGATTAATAAGCAGACCGCAAGCGGTCCGACCATAACCACCAGTGAAATTGCCAAGCACTGAAGTCATGCCTGCAAATGTCAGTAAAATAATAAATCAAGCTGCAAATAAAAAACTAGCGACCTTGATGGATCAGCAAGACAGTGAAGCCGAAAAGAATATTGTTTAATGTTTAATGTTTAAACGTATATCCGACACAGCATTTGATATGGAAGCACCAATCCTTAAAGATGAGTCTGTGCGCGATTATCAATTTTATTCTTATGACGTACGACTACCAAATCAGCGTAGAAGAATTGAATTACAAGTACATGATACAAGCAGATACTTTTTTTGAGGTAGAAGGTGAAATTAAAAATCAGATGATATTGTATATGCATATGAAGTACGAGTTGGTTTTGTCGACAACGGCATCATGGCATTGTTTGATAGTGCCACCTATATGATCGATGGAAAAAACATTGAGACAATTCAGAAAGACGTTGACGTTGCTACAACAATAATAGGATTGGCAAGATACTCTGATGATTATACAAAATCAGGAGGCCCCACAATGATGTTTATGAAAGACAATTCTGATATCCCCAACGACGGTCAGTATGTTACAAGACGGCCAAGAAATTTTGTCAATAACGTCGACGCAGATGTGTGGCCGATGGTTCATAGCATTAATCCAGAATTTAACATAGGATTTGCAACACGCCGAGTGATGTTGGAGGTTAGTCGAAGCAATTTTTCATGCGCAATTCCACTGTCACATATCTTTGGATTTTGCAGAAATGTTAGAAACGTTATCTTTGGAGCTAAACACACAGTTGCTCTTGTGAGAAAGGCTACCGACGACGATGCTATAGGGAGACCTGTTGGTGATCCTCGTAAGGTAATACTGACAAAACTTTCGTTGTGGATGCCAAAATGACTACAACGATCGCAGAAGAACAGCGACTATTATCTTTTATGGACACAGGTGGTAAATCACTACCGTCACTACCATCGGTTAATGACGTTAATGGGGCGCGATCAAAACGTAGATACCGGTTTACAAATCTCACAGCTGGATTTTAGAAATCGATATCCGATCTATTACTTTCGCTGGAGCATCTTGATTTATCCAGACAATCTGTCGTTGATATACTCTTCAGAACCAGCATGAATACAGGTGGTGGTGTTAATTACAGAGCAATCGCTGTTGAACTCAGCGACAAGGCAATGTTACTTGAGGGTGCGGGTGGAAAAGTGCGAATCGTTGATGCACCAGTAGAAAATATGTAACTAGCGGTGATTTAAAAGCACGAGTATAATCATAAAATGTCATCATATCATCATGTTAGTGTCAGTCCGACTCCTGGTCAGATTAAGAAACTTCAAACTGCATCAGTTAAAAATGGAACTACCGTAACGCTAAAAAAACAGTCAGATTACAGGCGGTCAAAATAAACTATCGTTGACAGGCTGCCAACTTAAACATCTTAATAAAGCCAAACTATCCCGAACTGGAATAAGACTTGAACGTTCCGCCGGTGCCATCAAAGATGCTGTTAAGACAGGTGGTATATTTCCACTTCTCGCGGCAATACCAGCATTGATAGCCACTGCAGCTCCAGCTGTTGAAAAGGCGGCCGCGTTAGGTGCTGTTGGAACCGCTGGTGGAATGGCATTGAAAAAAACAACGGGACAGGGTTTAAGACTTCCAGAAACTCCTCGAAGAAAAGTCTGAGACTTCCAGTAACACTTCGCTGAAAATCAGTGGTTTTACGCCCATGTCAAATATTGATTTACTTGTTGTTGCTAAGCAACTAAAATAAAAAAAAAACTTAGAGGTGTTTTTATGCGAGATCAATTACCACAACGATCAAACAATATTGAAACCGGTATTATTAATCTCGATAACAGCACTGGACCTGGAACTCCTTGGGTATCATACGCAATTGATCCCCGTGGAATTGTTTATTTCGATTCGTATGGGTTAGCTCCACCGCAGGAATGTATACACTATGTCACACCACTTCACATAACAACCTGGTATTCAACGCTACCAGCACAAACATTAACCGATCCACCAATGTGTGGCCGTGAAGCAATTGCTGTTCTCGATGCTGTATCAAAATCATCGTTGCCACCTCACAAAGTCGTGTCTGATTATACAAGTCAACAGCTTGAGAAATCATTGATTTAGATCACCATTTGGAAAAATGACGAAGAAAATAATGGTAGATATTTACGCAAGGTCCCGCGGTGATACTACAGCGAGTAAAAAATGTTCGACGAAATAGATTTGTCAAATTACCCGACTAAAGAGGAACTCGCTGATATCATGAACCTCTCTGGGGTTGACCGAGATGAAGTTGTTGTTTTTCAAGATAAATACGGCGTTTTAAAAATGAGTAATATCAAATAGAATGATATAGTTGGTAGAGTTATCGGTGCTACCACGGATAACATTCCAGTATTTACTGACGGGGGTTGAATCAGAGACTCAAATATATTGTTTACAACCATCAGAGATGAAAATAACAAGAAGCGTTGCTAATCGTTTGAAGAATACCTGTGACACAATGACAGGTGAACACAGCATGAACGGAAATAAAATAGTGGTGCTAAGAGATCCAACATCCGACGAAGATGCGGCAACAAACAAATACGTGGACAACGTAGATGGTAAATTATCGACCCTGCGAGCCGAGTACGACGTTCATGTAAATATGTTCACGAATCTTCGTCGAAATTTTAGGAAATTTAATGAAAGCGCAGAGGAATTCTTTGGTATTCCGTTGACTGCTGACGTGAAACTCTCTGATATCAAGACGAATATTGACACGATTAAAAATAACACTAGAAGATGTCATAAGTGGGATTACTGAGATCGTTAACAAAATTAATCTGATTAAAATTCCTCACAAGCAGATCACCAGTATAGTATACACAGTGTCATCGGGATTCTCGACATGGTCACAGCAAAATAATACTATCAAACATACCGCAGAAGTCACTGGTGTATACAGGTTGTCCGTGTTCAGCGCTGCAAAATTTAGTATATACACTACATATCCCCGGCGGTATTCAACCACTAAGTTTTCCGGAGTTGTGTCTATTGTGTTAAATAGCTGAAACGAAGAAACATTTATACTGGAAGCAGCTGATAAGAAATTCACAACAACATCTTACTGGTGGCGTCTGGAATTTTTTGCTGAAATACATCAATTGGTTACTGCGTAAAATATAATGGACGTTCAGAAATTTAGATATGATCATGTGCTTGATTGGCAAATAACGTTGAAAACCATCATTGACAAGTATACAACGAAAGTAAAAAAATACCGAAGACGTGCAGTTGTCATTGATGTTATTGTGTACTCGGTATCCACACCCGTTGCGTCCACCGGTTTGGCATTATCAGCGCTAACACCAGTGACAGCAGCTGAAGCTGTGACAATATGCGTTTCATCATCGGCGACTATCCCCGGGGTTTTTAATATTATCGCGAAAAAGATATCCACGTGCACGAGTACAAAAGTGCATGATTATGTTGTAAAATAACACACGGCATCGAACGCGTATTCTAAATTGTCGTCGCTGATATCATCAAGCCTTAACGATACAACGATATCAGATTCCAAATTTGGTGTGATGCTTAAGATATACAATGAAGTGATCGATTTGGAAAATCATGATTTAAATCATACGGGTTTAAATAATAACATAACTACTTTAGCAGATAGCCGCAAATACAAGCCCGCTGAAAAAATAAAAACATGATGATAACAGTAAAGTCCACTAACCCTGAATTAATTTTCCAACCGCGATTCCAGTAAAAGAAATCGCCCTTGCGCAGTTGCGAGTATACTACAATTGGCAAAATATCCGGTCAAGATCGTTTATTGGACTACAATCAAATAATTCGCTGGTATTTGCAAATAAAACTAAACCGGGTGTAACACCTGACTGGGTAGTTGTTGGAATAACCACGGGAAATTATCAAATCGAATAAATCAATGATTAATTTCAACGTAGAATAAAAAATATCACGGGGAAAGAATCCAAAATAACCATAACAGTACACGAACCAACGCTATCGTCCGCTATTGAAATAAATTCACCAGATTACGTCCGTGATATATATATATATATATATATATATATATATATATATATATATATATATATATATATATATATATATATATATATATATATATATATATATATATATATATATATATATCAGGCATCGATCAGATCAGTGCTAGGATGGCCTGACGTTGCTCCACCGATACCTCCAGTACCACCTGAACCAACGCGGTCTGATTTTACTTCGGATAAACGCTCGTATCATGAAATTACTCCAAACTATAGACGTGTAGAAAAACAAAGTTGGGGTCGGCGGGACAGATTTAAAGTTGTAAATGGTGATTATTATTGGAATTTATTCTTCGTTGAAGATGACGGTGGTCTAAGAAAGAGTGAATTTTCGAAATAAGCATTGAAAAATCTATTAGTGATATAAATAGTGAACATAAACAACAACACAAAATTTACGTCTACGCTAGATGAAATTATTAAACAAATAGAAATTCTAAATCAGATTGCTGATGATATTGAATTCTTTTCATAATGGACTCATAAAATTAGTTTTTGAAGCACCAGGTGAAAACAGAAGATGTTTCCTTAATAAACATAAAATATCAGTAGCAGATCTTTTAACATTTAAATTTCCCGAGTAAAACCGAGACGAGTTAAGAAAATCCGTCAACGATATCATAGATGAGTTCTTTCCTAAAATACGCGCTGAGTGGAAAAAAATAACACCACAGCAGGATAACAGTCTCAGATACAATAATGGACAAAACTGTAAAGACCGTCATATCTCACCGGGAATTGTAAATATAAACTCAACGATCGCAGTCAACCTTATTTGTAATGCAATTGATGGAGGTTAACAGACAAATACTGATATATCAAATCAGGCACAGCAGGGATATATCTTATATACTTTTACACCGCAAGTCCCACCTGGATCTCTCATTGTGCAAGAACCGATCAATCCGGTCTATCTACGATGTCATAATCTGCTATTATCAAGAATAAATTTCAAACTAACTGACCAGAGCAAAAATTTGACTGACCTTCGTGGAGAGACTCTGAGTCTGAATTTATATGTGAAATCTTAATGATTTTCAATCGTAAAGTGTTGTCATCCCTTATCAAGGACAAAAAGAACGGAACATACTTTAAAAAATGCCACTGACGCGTGATACACATTAAAAACAGTATAAAAAATAATCCCCGTCCTCGTCCTTGATAAAATCATTGGGTGGATATTTTGTACTGACAAATGGACTAAAATCAGTGGGGAAAAAAGATTAAAATCTGATACACTTTCACTTTCATTTCCACGAATGACTCTAACTTTCATTTTCTTTAACACTGACAGTTTCTGATATAATTTTTCTTAATTGGCTTATCCGAGTATAGATTGTCTCTTTTGCTTTGTATTCACGACACAGTTCTAATCTAATTTTTTCTACTGCGGGAGAGACATGACGAATTCACTCACCTCATTGTCTTTTACTTTAGCTAACTATTGAAACATCGCCGTTTGAATTCGTTTTAAGAACTTGTATTTCGATGGTAGCGTGTATCCACCATCATATTTACGTTCTTGTAATGTTTCAAAATTAGAAATAATTTTTTCAGGATTTATTCATCAGATATATTTTTGCCGTCTTTTCTAATTTTTTAATAGCAGAAATAATATCTTTGATATTTTCGTAATTCATTATATACAAAATATACGTTTAAAAGAAAAATGTTTTACTGTTATGTGAAATCCTAGCTTCCCATATGACATTCTAGCAAGTCCAGAAGGTTGTTTTGTTATTTTACACTACGGATGGCACAATCACCATGTGAAATTCCTAGATTGCCATATGACAGTCTAGCAGGCTCAGGAAGATATTTTTACAGTAAACCTTAATTTTAAGGACGGCACAGTACATAAATCTTCATTCTAAGGACGGCACAAACACCATTTGAAATTCCTAGACTGCCATATGACAGTCTAGCAGGCTCAGAAAGATATATTTACAGTAAACCTTAATTCTAAGGACGGCACTGTACATGTAGTATATACAATCTTAATTCTAAGGACGGCAAAGTACATGTAATATTTACATTATTTACAGTAAGGACAGCACAGTACATATATTATTTGCAATTAATTAAGGACGGCACATTAAATATGGTATTTACAGTATTTACAGTAAGGACGGCACAGTACTTATAGTATTTACAATTAAGGACGGCACAATACATAACATACACGGGGTCATTCTCTACGCTCAGTATATTTTTGCACACCCTCCCCCAAAATCAACCCCGGGAGAGTGCAATAGGGCACCCACCACGTGGTGAAATGGCCGGAAAGTGTGTTTGTCTATTGAGTTTCGAGCAATCGGGAGAAAAACCCCTATAATAAAACGGGTTCTATGATATATAAACTAACTGATACTTGTAACTTCGAAAATAGCTTACGCGATGGGCGTGGTTTATTTGCTGTTTGTACTCTCATTTCTTCTTATTTATAATCACAAAAGAATATAGATGAAACAGGAAATCCGACGTATTCGGTAAAACGAGGATATTATTTCTCAAAACAAAACATCATTTATCTTAAATAAAAGATTACACCTGCCTTTACTGGTAGTCATTGATAGAAATCAAAGGAGACAACTTATACTTTCTTGAAATATGATGCCATTCACGCTCTTGAGACTGTAGTCATTTAATTCCGTGTTTGTCTAATTAACATTATAGTAATTGGTCTGTCTCTTGCGTTGAAACAATTCCCTCAAAAATCGATTTGATTTTTTCCAACCATTAGATTCTATGACTTTTAGGAATACCTGACCCCAAGAAACTCCGAAAGAGAGAATTAACCACACAAAAAATATTTATTTACAAATATCCTGAAATTTATATCCCTTGACAGAGTCAATGATAAAATCAGGGGACAGTATCAAGAGAACAACGATAACTCTGTAAACCATATTACATATCCGCGGTAGAGTTATCGTCGTTGATTTTATCAAGGATATTGTGGGTATCTAATACAAACGGGAGGTATTCAAATGAAATCCATCGTTCATCCTTGTATGAAAAAGCAAATTTGGTTATTTTATCTGCTACGCGTCGTACTGAAGGCATGCAGATACCGAATTACTTGGCAGCTGCATTCATTGATTGAAATATTATTTCTTCACGTTTATTGTGCTAGCAGAAAATGATTCCGTTTGTCATAATGGAAAACCGCCGTGCTAAGTAAACATTCCAAACCAGGAATGTTGACTGGAATTGACATACCATATTTCGCTCCTATGACCGCGGTTATTTATGGAATTCATCAGCTAAATGATAACCATAACATTAATGATCTTGCGCCAATGAGATTTTCAAAGCTGAATTGTGTAGCCGAACGAGTAATCGAACATTTTACAAACGCGATGCGTGGAAATGGTTTAAAGGATATACGACGTGAAAAAATAAACAAATGGGCTGAATTAGTTACGGATACCGGAGTTACAATAAATGATGACGCTAAGTTAGAAAAAACACTAAAATTCCCCATAACAATAGCAACGATAACAGGGGAGATTTTATACGATTCGAAACACTATAAAAAGGGAGGAGCTCCAATAAATATCGTTGATTATAATGCGCACGCGTAGACTAGTGCAGTAACAATATTTCCACGAGATCGGACCGTAAGATTTTACCCACCCACCCCTGAAAACTCTGGGAGGGGAAATATGTTTGATTTTATTCACGAAATAAGTAAAAACGATCCTGAAAAAATCTTGCGCAGAATTTTCAATAGAGAATACTGAACAATCACTAAATAATTGTTTCACCGTTCCGTCAGTTTCAGTTCACTTTGCAAGAAAGAAAAATTCGTGGAAGCCAACACGATTTGAATTTCTCGAAGACGTGCAGCTTAGATGCTGTGAATACAGACACGGTGGATAGTGGATTGTGGAATACTAATTATAGTGACGTTATCTCGGTTGATATGGTCGCGTGTTATCCGGGAAGTTTTCTTGCTTGCGTAGAGTGTTCTGGATATTTTAAAAGATTTGGACACCCCACACACGAGATGACTAGAGTATAAATAAATGGACCCCTACCTGATTTTGATATAACTGGATTCGCTCGTATTGTATCATTTGAGTTTGCTAAGGGTCTTCATCCGATCTGTTATGTTTGGTTTGGTATGCAATTTTATAAATCTTTGGGCACCAATAGTTTTATTACGATATATGCTTGATTGCAAAGTATTAATATCGTTGAATGTAAGTGAGGCAATTATATCATATCGTCCTCAGACCGAAGTTTGGTTACCATCACCTGATGATGATAAAACCGCTAAAGATCTCGGTAGAAGCATAATCGGTAAATTTACTCAAGGCAGGGCATATGATCTAAACGACATTATACACGATTAATTCTAGACGATGCTGAATATGATTTTATTATCGCCGATGTAACAAAGAGAGATATATTTGTAAGTCGAGAAAACGCTTACTTGTCTAACGGAACACGATTAGGTACAATTGTCGGTTATATTGATGGTGAGTCACCTCAGTTTACTCGTTTAAGATCTTCAATGTTTGCTTATGTTTCTATAAATGTATTATCGATGATAAATAGATTTCCTACCACTACCACTTCAGTCAGAGTTGCTACGGATTCATTTTATATCGAAAGAAAATATACAGAATTACTGACTCAATTACTGATGCATAATGGGGCGAATGGAGAATAAACAAGAAATGTTATATAATTATTCTGAATCCGCAGATGTTGCGATTAAATATATTAATTACAAAAATAATCAGATATCAGAATTATCGTATGCGGCATATGTGTATGATCCACTATCCAGACACAAGACGTTCTATCTAAACGGATCGGGGTTGTGGTAAAACAACGCGAGTTATTGAATTATTTCGACAGAATTCAGATGATATGGTTGTTTTAACACCTACACACTGACTCGCAAGATAATTGAGAGAACGAGGAGTGCAATCATATACTTATCATGGCTTTTTTCGATGGAAGGAAGACGCATGGACTCCTGATCGAATGGGAGAGAAGTATATTCCAAAGATCATCATCTGGGATGAGATATGTACAGTATCGCTAGATACATTAAAAATGTTTCTTAAAAGCTGTTATTGAAAAATACAGCTGTGATAATGTGCGGCGATCATGGTCAACCACCACCGTTTTTGGGTTATCTCCGCATGGGTGGCTAAAGAATTTTGTAGATTATCACTAGGAGATAACTGATGATCATAGATCTCTTGATGTAGAATTAAAGGAGTTTAAGAAATTAATCAGACTACAACCAACAAAATTCAATTGAAATAATGCGTAAAATAATTTCAGAAACTTCTATGAACGATTTTCTGCAAGTGTGGAGACCAAATGATTTAATGGTTTTTCAGATCTACGTGTACCATTGTGTTATAGACCAGCTGATACACGACGACAGAATATCGACGTTGATATACCAGGTCAGACTGAGAAACACAATCTCGTATTAAATGATGTTGTTTTGGTAGATGTCAGTGTTGTTTAGGATGCGCTGACAGCGGATAAATCCCGTGGACACTGGGATACGCAATGACAATTTACTCATCTCTGGGGTTAACCATCTCTGATACGTTTGGATAGTCGATGATCGTGTCGAATGGTCAAACTTAGTTTATCTCGCAGTGCCTCGAGTCAGAAGAATATCTCAACTGCGGAGAATTGTCATAGACGTTACAGAAACCATCAATGATGTCCTCGATGACAGTGATATAGTAAGGAAAAAATTAGCTTGTTATAAACAAAGTGACAAAAAAACGCGACTTTGATCTCGATATTGAATTTGTCATAGCGCTAAAACAGCAGCAGATTAATCATTGTGCAAGTTGTAATTGTATAATGTTGTGGCGATATTCAAATTATGATCCAAGACAATTTACCGTGGATAGAAATGATAGTAGTCTTGGTCATACACGCGAAAATGTGATGCGGACCTGTCTTGAATGTAATAGGCATAGAGGTGCTAGTTAAGTGATCGCGATGGTAACTGTGCGTCTTCAGGAATTACTTGTAATTGTTCACGTGTAAATCCACGTTGAGAAGCAGTTGAATCTAGTCTGTAGATTGCAGGTCAACTCGCAGATCTTACCACACTGGAAATTGTATCTGTCGTAATACTCCAGGTAGCATCAGTTGCTCTTTTCTTTACCACCTTCAAGTTCAGCGGGTTCATGTAAATATCTTACAGTCACATTACCCAGCACTGGTGGTTATGAAAAAAATCATGTTTTTGTGATCGCGCTAATAGGTTTCATGGCATTTGTTCGAGTAATCTCAATATTTAATGCAGCTATCACAATTGGTAATCTTGCAACCCACTCGCGAGTTCTTTTGTCCTGAATTATTTCCTTCGCGTATTGATATCCAAATAGCCGCTCAGCAAGTGTTCGATTAAATCGTTCAACAATTGCTTGATCTCGATGACTTGCAGTATGTCCTCGTCGTATTTTAACGTTATGTTTTTTCATCAACGATGATACTGCGCCCTGAAATTCTTTGCCAGGATCAACTTGTAACTGATGTGGCCATCGTAGGAATCCTCGTCGATACATTCGCTCAAACGCAGAAGCTACTTCAATTGCTGTCTTTGTTGATAGTGGCTCTGCTTCTTTATATATACTTGCAACGTCAACGACAGTTAACGCGTATTTGTACGTTAATCGACGTCTTCCCATTTTAATAGTATCATGTGGTAAAAATGAAATATCAGCCTGATGAACTTCATTAGGAACGCTAACATCAAAATGTGAGTACTGAATTATTTTAGGCGATTGTAGTTAATTTGCCATATTGCCTGTCGTGCTTACCATTTTTCAGCAGTAGAACGTTAGACACCTGCTGCTTCAACGAGGTTGCTAATCGCTGCTCTACCCATCCAATATCCTCTTGGGCTATAATAAATTGACTTCATTATAATAATAATCGGTTGATTAATTACCGGCTCCTAATGCTAGTTTACCTTTCAATGCAGATCTCATCAACGAATTAGCTAATGATTCTTTGAAATATTTATTTTTTATGGAATTTAACGCATCAATGAATTTTACATCTGCAATATGTCTATCTTGTATTTTTTTACTTTTGTAAGCTGTATCATGAGAGAAACACGCTTTATAAATAGCGTTTACTGATACTCACCGGGTTTTGGTTGATCCTGGTCATCAAGTCGGATATCAAGTCGAGTACCAGGAAAACAGTAATTATATCCTGGAGATGTTTTTCTCCTGGGTATTTAACCCATGGAGTTCCTGATAACTTTGTTAATTGGGTGGCAATATCACCTTTTTTAATACTGTTTGGATTAGAAATAAATAAATAAATAGTGCCACATCGTTCACACTTACCTGTAATTGCTGATTTGTTATTTTTTGTTGTAATACTTGTTAATCCGTTTGTGGGAGTACGTGCTCTGTATTTCACACAATATAAATCCATAATATAGATACATGGATGTAATTGATTTTTCGGCAACAAAAAGCGAGAGCCAGTTAAACATCATATGGCAATATAACCTAATTCGATTCGAATCATCAAAATTGGACCATCTGGGTCTGGTAAGACACAACTATTACTTATTTGATAATGAGGTGGTTAAAATGGGATAAGTTGCATTTGGTAGCTCCGTCTGTGGATGATCAATGATGCTATGAAGTGTTAAAAAACTTTAACTTTCGTTTTTGTATAAGCCTTAGTTTTCCAAAATAACGCTTATAAAATGAGGTGGGTTCACCCTCTCTGCTGCTATTATCTGCAAGAATGTGAAGTAATAAACGGTTCTTCACGCAAGATTTTCAGCTGCACTAATACATAGAATCCTTTCGATAGTCTCCAACCCCTTTTACCCACACGTTTAGTATAGAGAAATATAAACTGAGTAGGACTGAAGTCACACAGATAAAGGAAAGTTGGTGATATTTTCCAATACGTCGGTGATTGTGAACAAGAAAAAATAACGACCTTACAATATGAATAAACGAATTTCAGATCTGCAAGTGAAAGTTCCCATCTCTGCAGCTGTGAAGAATTCCTATGAATCCAGAGGATTGCTCAGTATTTGATTATAATTGAATAAATGAGTATAGTATACATTTAAAAGCCAGACTGTGTCATAAAATTCATCCAGTTTATTACAATAAGGTTTTTATAAAGTGTCAGTAGTGTCTGATGCTGTTGCATTAAAAGTTATCAGCGAATCAATATTGTCAAAACTGATGAAGTATAGAATACAAAGTTGAATAAATTGTTGAGTATGATTACTTTTCAACTAATGACGTCTCGGTATTTTGAATGACTGATCTGTTGCCCCATCAATCTTCTCAAGTTATCGCGGGATTCACTGTCATTTGATCATAGCATGTAAAACATATCTACCATTAATATCGAACTAGAAAGGATAGATTTAAGTTACATAAGCGTAGAATGGCATACGTTTCTGAATAATAATTTCCTTCTCTAAAAGTTGTCAAAGGCTATGTTTGGTGACACTATATATTCATTCAACAAGATCAAGATAGTGTGCATAGAGGGTACCGTATTACTCCCTTATCTACATACAAAACGAATGTGTCAAGAAGACGGTTGCCAACCCCATCCAGCCTCTTTGTCTATGAACAAGTGATAAACTGTCTTCTTTAGCTGGTATTACGAATGGCAAAAAAAAATAGACTTACAGTTTTACATCCTGAATTCCCTCAAAAAGTACTTTCTCGTTTTGTCGGATGGATATACTGCACTCCCAAGGTCGCGCAGTATTCCATCCGAAAAACTCGTTCATATTTTCCCATACAAATACAGTAACCTATAAATACACAGCTTTAATCAAAGGAGTTGATGCGGTTTTGGACAATCTGACTCTTTATTTCAAAATGTGAATTGCGGAGTTAGGCTACAAAATATTTTACCAGAGGAACGGGTAATGTTCTATAAAACGGTTTATATAATAACATATTGAACATTTTCTTAATCATTAACCTTTAAGGAGGTTTTCTGGGCGAGATTAAAGAGGTAAGGCAATCTTGAAGAGCTGAATGAAAGAGAGCACGAAGAAGATAAAGTAATGCGTGAATTGTTATTAAAAGCCATTCAGCTTAACTGGATTTTATATTTTTATTTATCTAGAAAAACTACTTTGTGGAGAGAGAGAGAGAGAGAGAGAGAGTTCTACCTGCATTTGCTGGCGGTACGAGTCGCTAGCAAATAAAACAGTGTTAACAATGTTCCAAAGGTTGCAGTTTTTGTAGGCTTTTTTTCATGCTTTTCTTCATGCTTGCAGATATATAGAGGAAGAGAGAAGAATAAAACAAGCTGAAAAGAAAGCTAGAAAGAAGGATAGACAAAAGCTTACTTTGGAGCTACGTCATCGTCTACCGTAGACGGACGGATGCCAAGAAGAACAAGAATATAGTGGGATTGTATAGCATCAAGGGAAATGAACATGAAAATATACCATGGTGGGACTGTATAGCGTCAAAGAAAAAATTAACATGGGAGATTGATGTAACACAGACAACAGACAAGAGACAAACACTGATACAACAAATTAAAAAATTTTGTTTGGGGGTTAGGCATGAAAGTCAATGTCTTTTCGAGACAGTGGAGTGCCCCTGAAAAGGGCCTTTGGTTTTATGTTAACATACCATACTGTTAACATAGAGGGCACCGCTGAGGTCTCCTTCTTGTCCTTAAACTTTGTCTCACTTCTGGACTGTAGATCATCACTCTCTTTAAACAACCTTGTCTTTCGACGTAGATTCTTCTTTTCCACACACAGGTATCCGTCTTGTTGACAATGACCCATGACGATCGTACGTACATGGGTAAGTCAGTTCTAAACAGCAGGGAGGACACAAGAGTTGAGGATGCTACGTCGGTCCACATCTTGGTGACAAGAACAGGTGAAGGAATGCAGAGAACTGCAAGTATTTATAGGGAGAGTGAGGATCGAAACGGATTGAGTTGATTGACCAATCCAAACACGCGTTACAAAATTCAGTCACCCTTTGTCCAATCGGAAAAGAGCAGGCCGTCACGTCACATTCCTTATATAGAGGCACTAGCGTTTGTGCGTAGTCAATCCATGCAACACAGTGAGCATAAACATGGCGCAAACTCAGAAGACAATGAATTGGGGTACACCGACCGTGCAAACTACCCAAGGGAACACGGACTTACTTCCAGAAGAGGTGAATTGGGATTTTGTGGATTTTCTTTCCCAAGAATTTGTTCCGGAACCAGTACCTTCGCCACCTTTTCCTTCTTTACCACACGTGGAGAATTTTAAACAGAGACAGAAAGAAGAATTGAAGAAATTTATACAACAGCAAAAGGAAGCGGAACAAGCTTTTCTCCTACAACAGCAAGAAGAAGAGGTAAGAAAGAAACAACAAGAAGAATCAGCCAAGAAAAAAGAGGGTGAAAGTCAAACGGTTACGGTACTGTTAGACATTTTAGCGGTGTTAAGAAGTCTGAAAGAAATGTATCAGACTTCTTTATTACGACCAAAGAGAAAAAGACCTTCCCGAGCTAAACAATCCAACCCTGTGACAACACTGCCATACCACCCTTAATAATTTCTACCAAATCATCATCATCGACAGTACGCAGTCCAGAAGTAGGCCTTGGCCGTGGCAAAGGCTTAAGGCAGTTAAAGTTGATTGCTTCCTAAGTTTGTTGTTTAAAACCCACCAAGATCCAAAGGCCCTTTTCAGGGCCACCCATGTTTCTCGAAAAGAGATAGTATTTCAATGGCCAACATCAATTAAAACTCAAAAATCCCTTTTTTTACCCCTAGTGTTCATGTGAATGTGTGAGTGCATGAGTGTAGATTCTTATTCCAAAAATCAAAACCAAGAGACACTTACGTTTTATAGACTGTTTATTCTGGTATAAATTTTACAATCTAATTCACAACACCACATAGCGCTTTAAAAAGTTCATAGGCTTCATCTTCTTTTTTCTGTCTTCACTCTCTTTTTTAAAAGGTCTTCACTTTCACAGCTTTTTCCTCCTCTTCCTTCTCACTTTCTTCTCTTATTTTCTTTTTCCTCCTGTTTCTGTTTCTTCACCTGTCTGCTTTGTTCCTCTTCTTCCTCTCCATCACTCCCCTCTTCTTCTTGCTCCTGTTGTTTCTTAGGGCAATCTGGAGACCAATGTCCTTTTTCTTGACAATGATAACAGGTATCTTGACTTTTGTCACTTTTAACCCGTTTTGTTTTTTTTTGACGGTCTGGACACTCTGAAGACCAATGCCCTTTCTTCTGATAGATATAGCAAGTATCTTGACTTTTATCTCGAAAGGAGGGTGAGTAGTCCGTCGGCTGGTCTGAAGAAAATTTTCGGATGACCCCTCGCAAAGCTCTGATGAAAAGTTCGATCTGTGTAGTTTCGTCCCTGTTCGGCTCGGTTTGAGAGTGAAATGAATAGTGGAAGGAGAAGACACACCCCCTTTATATACGCTGGTCTGTCATGGATATAAAGAACCCCATGGTGTTTAAACTTTAGTCATTTGACTTTTTGCAGTCAAGACGAAACGATCCAATCCAATCGAGAAGAAAGGAGAAGAAGAACGTAAGAGACAGAAACGTGATCTATCGCCTAGTACCATGGCTGAAGTCTTGGCACAAATTCATGCCAGTGATTTTGAAGAGGGCATGAGTGAACCAGAATCCAAATTCAGAGAGTCTGCACCTAGCCCAAGTTCACCACCCTTAGTCAACCCTGAAAAGTACTATCACATTCGAGAGACGGAAAAGCGCACCTCTAGAAAATTTAGAACCACGGCTTACAAATACACGGTGAAGTTTAAAGATTTCAAGTCCGACGTACCGCTGGAGAAAGAAGAAGAGTTCATCACCGAGATGTGAGATTGTTTGCTCACCACACTCAAACAGCAATGTCAACCCAAAGAATACGATCGATTGAGACTTTCCATACAACACGACGGCTTGAAATCCTCTGTTTGGATCGAGTTTAGCAGCCCTGCAGATTTGACCGTTTCCAAAGTCATGGACAAGATTCAACACATGCAACAATCTAATGACCAATTTGACATCACCGATGGAAAAGCCATACTGGACATGACCCACGTCTCTCCTCCTCAAGGGACTGGACAACGCAAAAAGGTGTTATTGGTGAACGGCCTTCGCAGTATTAAGCGTAGCCTCGTTCAAATTCACAATTCTCAAGACCACATGTGTTTAGCCAGGGCTATCGTGGTGAGACGAACCTATGCTAACAAGAACGACACGGTAGAATGGAAAAGAACCTGGAAAACTATTCAACAATCCGACCGAGCCAAACAACGAAATGAAGCAGACCTCCTGTTACAACAAGCCGGACTGTCCAAAGACACATCCTGTGGCATTCCTGAGATGCAAAAATTGCAAGATGCCCTAGCTCCACGATACACCTTGAAAGTGCACCCTCACGAAGTGCGCGGACCTCTGTTGTTTCGAGGCCAAGACTTTAAAGATGGAAAATACATTCATCTCTATCATCACGATGAACATTTCGATGCCATTACCAGTATAACCGCATTCATGCGATACGGTTATTACTGTGAGAAATGTGACTATGGCTATAACAATCGAGAGCAACACAAACATTGCGGATCGGAATGCTTAGGATGTTTGGCTTCTCAACCCTGTCTGGACGAAGGACAAGAAGAGTGCATTGTCCTGCTTGTCTGCGCACGTTTGTCAGCCCTGCCTGTTACCAACAACAACTCATGACGCAAGGTTCACAGCAGAAATGTGCCTGTCAACTGCTGTGATTGTGGCCTACCTGTGGACAAGGCATACTAACCAATAATGTCAAGGCACACGTATGTCCAGGAAAGAAAAAATGTCACATTTGTCACCGAATCGTGGACTTGGAACATCAATGCTACATGGAAAAGTACAACCCCAACAAGAGAAAGAGGATGGTCACAAGAAGAAGAAGAAAGGCATATTTCATCTTTTTCGATTTCGAATGCATGCAAGAAACCGGTATTCACATTCCTAATTTCTGCGTGGCTCATCCAGCGTGCGAGAAGTGCATTCAAGAACCTATGTTTAGTTATTGCCCTCACTGTAGCAAGATTCCTGGAGGACGTGAAAAAATCTTTCAGGGACCGAAACGTTGGCCAAATTTGCCCGATGGGTCTTAGACCCCATCGACAAGACGTGGAGCCAAGAGGACATCGAACGTTACAGAGATTGTCATCGCCATGCCACGGTGATGGCTCACAATTTCTCTGGATACGATGGACAGTTTCTTCTCAGATACTATACGGAGCATGGTACCGAGGGTCCTAAAGTCACTTTGAAAAGAGCCAAACTCATTTTCATGCAAGTGGGAGAAGTACAGTTTAAAGATTCGATGAGTTACTTGGCCATGCCTTTGAGTCGAATGCCTAAAACGTTAGGAATGACAGAAATAGCTAAAGGGTACTTTCCACACTTTTTCAATACGGAAGCCAATCAACACGCCGTTCTACCCCATTTGCCTGAGGCTTACTATTACGACTCCGATAACATGCGTACCGAACAACAAGAAGCTTTCTACTCTTGTTACCAGGCTCACGCCTCGGACCCTTTTGACTTTCAGGAAGAAATTCTAAAGTATTGTCGTTCCGACGTGGACATTTTGCTGTGGAAAATGTCGAGAACTGTTCATGGAACACGAAGGGGTCGATCCTTTCAAAGAAGCTTGCACCATTGCCAAAGCGTGTTCCTTAGTCTACCGACAACAATTCATGCCTGAAAACATCGTGGCTGTCATCAGTCGACCAATTATGTCAAACGTCAATACTCGGCCAAAGCCCTACGCTGGTAACCCTACTTGTGCGACAAGGAATACAAATGGATTCAGCATGCCCGCAACGGAGGGGGGCGAAAAAAAAAACATCGGAACGCATTCGGTCGATGGTTGGGATTTAGAAAACCCCAAGATCGTGTACGAGTTTAACGGTTGCTTATTTCACGGATGTCCCGTCTGTTACCCTGACCGTAGCACTAAAAATCAGTTTTTACATCGAACCATGGAAGACTTGTACCAGGCCTCTTGTCAGCGACGCCTAAAGTTAGAACAGCAAGGATACCAAGTGGTGGAAATGTGGGAACACGAATACGATCACCGTTTGAAAACCGATCCCTAGTTTAAATGCATCGTGGAAAGTTACCAGTTCATGGACCCGCTGAATCCGAGGGATAGTTTGTACGGAAGAAGGACCAATGCCACCTGTTTGCTGAAGCAAGCCGACGAAGAGAAAGGAGAATAAATCAAATATTTGGACGTGTGTTCGCTGTATCCCTATGTGTGCAAATATCGTCGCTTTCCTGCAGGGCACTCGCAATTGTGAACGGAACACATCGACCTGAAAAACATTCGACAATACGAACGCTTGATCAAATGTAAAGTTTTACCTCCCACGGATTTGTACCATCCCGTGTTATCTCACCATTGCCAAGACAAACTGATGTTTCCTTTGTGCCGTACTTGTGCCGAAACGTGCAACCAAGACCAGCCTTGTCAGCACACCCAGGAAGAACGTGCTTGACGGGGACGTGGGTGAACGTGGAATTGTTCAAAGCTCTGGACATGGGATACCAACTGTTACAAGTGTACGAAATTTACCACTTTCCCAAGACACAACAATATCACAAGGGTGACCCAAGTCAGAAAGGCATTTTCGCAGACTACGTGGATGCTTTTTTGAAATTGAAGCAAGAAGCCAGTGGCTATCCTTCCTGGTGTCACACTTCCGAAGACCAAAAGACATTCAAAGAGAAATACTGGGCTCAAGAAGGCATTATTTTAGACCACATCGAGAAAAACGAAGGCAGGCGATTGTTTGCCAAAGTGATGTTAAATTGCTTGTGGGGTGAAATGGCACAACGACCGTGTTTACCTAAGACGGAATATTTGACAGAACCTTCCCGCTACTTCCAGGTGATTCACGACAAAACCAAATACATGAAACACGTAGACGTCGTTCTCGAGGATTTGATCTTAGTCAATTACGAAGAAGATCTGGACTTTGTAGAAGCCGACGAATTTGGAAATGTCATCATTGCGGCTTACTTGACAGCTCATGCTCGCTTAACATTGTAGGAAGCTTTAGAACTGTTAGGGGAAGGTGTACTGTACTTTGACACAGACAGGTGCATTTACATCGATCACCCGAGTCAACAGCACCCTGACATCGAAGGAAACCGTTTAGAAGCTGGACAGACAAGCACCCCGACGAGAAAATTTTAGGTTTCGCAAGTGGCGGTCCTAAAAATTACGGCTACGAATACCGGGACAAACAAGGAGAAGTGCACACGAAGTGTAAAGTTAAAGGATTGACTCTGAATTATCGTACCAGTCGAGTGGTGAACTTTGGCGTATTGAAAGAAGCCTTGCAGTCTGGAGAAGATGAACACTTTAAAGTGACCACCTATCAGCCAAACAAGATTGTACCTTTACCCACTCACCACAATGTCAGTCGACCCTTGGAAAAAGTCTATCAAATCGTGTTCCAGAAGCGAGTGCGACTTCTCCAATCACTTTACTTTGCCGTATGGACATGTTGGTATAAAACATTGGTTGTAAGTGGATAGCCACTCACCAGAAGAGTGACTTCGCTACAGCAAGAATCGAGTGAGAAACCCGATGAGAACTCCAAGTTCAAACCCTACTATTTTCCGGTCTTCTTGCCTGACTATTGTGATTGTACCCGTCGATTGGAAACGTTTCAAAAATGGCCCACAGATAGGGAAGGATTACCTTCTTCGAATGTTTTAGCTAGAACAGGATTTGTCTACTTGGGACCTGAAACTGGATTGGGATACGAATTACAATGTTTCAGTTGTGGCCTGAAGTTACGAATGGATCCATGTATGTATAAAGATTCAGCTATTCTGGAACATACTCGATGGTCTTCGCACTGTCCTTACCTTTCTATAGCCTTTCTACCCATCACACTACGGTACAGTTATGACGGCACCTTAGAGACGGTGCCTTCCAAAACAAGACGTAAAAACGGAACGATGTACAAGCTTGAGACTTCATTGCGACTAGTATACAAAGGAACCATAGGCAAGATCGATAGTTCATTGTAACTACCAAGACCAAGCGAACAAGATGAATACTTTCAGACAAACACAAAACATGTTCAGACAGGCACAATTCAAGTTTGGGGCCTCTGAAGTGGAATGTGATTGTGAGCCTTGCGATGGGAGCGATGCTGCACGTTGTGACCTTAGCGATGCCGTAAAGCATCATGGGAACTTTGTTCTCACTACTACTACTACCCCATCATGGAAAGTGATGCTGTGCGTGTCAAACCTGACGGATGCGAAAGCGATGCCCTCGTCCTCTTGGACACTTTACTGGGTTTCATTTTAAATGTGGATGTCAACCTGCACGTCTACCACCCTACGGATGCCATCCAGCCCTGAGCAAACTCCTATGATGTCACCCTGTCCTCAACGAAACGAACCTGTGAAAGACGAATATTCGTTCCCTGTGCTTTTGTCTGAATACTGCAGCTTTGAAAATCGTTTTCAATCGTTTAAAGGAAAATGGCCTAAGTATCTGGGAGGACCAACCCCCGAAGAATTAGCCAGAGCCGGATTTTTCTACCTGGGCGAAGTGGATAAAGTCAAGTGCTTCAGTTGCGGTGTGTCACTTCACCACTGGGAACCGCAAGATTCGGCCTACCTGGAACATGCTCGATGGTCTCCCAGTTGTCACTATTTACCTTTGGTAGGACAATATCAGTAATCCCTGAATGGATACTTTACAAGAGAATCTTCGTGGTTTGCCTGTGGAGTTGAGAGAACGCACTTACCGAGAACTGGTCAAAATACAAGTGAAACGTAAAGAACAATTGCATCCGTTATGTCACCAGATGTTTAACCACTGGTACCTGAATGCTATAAGAGAACTGATTCGTCAGAAATTGTTTCAGTGGTGAGACATTTTTCAACACTTTGAGGTCGCCAATGATCGACATGTTCATAATTTTGGTTACTTCGAGATTCACTTAGTGCAACGAATTGAGGAAGACAAGTTAAAGGATTACCAACATATTTTACGTGGAACCTACTTAGTGGAAGAGGAAACTTCAAATCGAATTCTGACGTGTAGGCTACAGTATGCAGCATTTAAATTTCCTACTCGAGAACGAAGATCTCTGGCTAGAAAGTACGTGTATTGCTTCCGAAAAAAGAGTGTACAAAAACAGGCTGCCATGCCACGACTTTTATCACATGTGATTGAACAGATTCCGTGGAAGGAACTCAATGACCATATTCAAACCGTGGATCATTGCCATCAATTATTACAAGAACTGTATCCATTCAATCTGGGTCGACAAGTGGTGTGTGTCTTAGTGACTTGTTTTCTGGGATTTCTTTTACCAGCCGATTCCTTGGGGACTCTTTACGAACAGTACTTAACACCCAATTCAACATGAAAGTAGTGCCTTTAAATGGTCACGAAAGACTCATTTTGCTCAAATCCTTGTGTTTTCATCTGGATACTTCTCGACCTCTACAGGAAAAAAGATTCGTCAACTTTTAGCTACCGAAGACGTGCATGAAGATGTGTGTGTAGCTTGTGACTTACACCAACATTGGACAGATGTACGTGCCTGGAAAAAAGGGGGTTTTGAGGCTTGGACCCAAGAAGTGGCCCAGTATGTTCGAGAGTTGTGATCCTTCCTTTCAACGTCCAAACAAAAAAGTCACTTTTCAACCTGTGTTAGTGACAGTAACAGAAGAAGAACTCGTCACCCAGGACAGGACTGTCGTGGACATTCCTGAAAGACCCTTTCGGGAGGACACTTGTGTAACCTTACCTTCTGTTGAACTGGTCAGAACATTACCCAAAACATGTTGTACAGAAACTTCTTTCTATTCCACGTTGATCATTTTCATGTGTCTTTTATCGTTGTACTTAAGCCTTTGGCTTTTATGTATTTTAGTCTTTCGTGTTCATGTTTGAAACATTCAATAAACGTGTCCTGAAAAAAGTATAAAAACTCTTCTCTTGTCTGTTTCGTGTCACAAGTGACATTCCTAACACTATGGCTACCTCTGCTGTCTCTCCTCCCTCTTTCTCTACTGTCAAAGTCATCGACGGACACTTAGATTGTGCCAGTTGGGAGGCTTTGTATCTTCGCCATCCCTTTAACATGCTCATTGCTGGACCTAGCGATTCAGGCAAAACCAAATTTGTCAATCGTTTGATCGAACATAAACATCATTTGATCGATCGTCCACCTCAACGCATCGTGTGGTGTTACAAAGAGTGGCAATCGTCGTACAGTCTCTTGCGAGAAAGTCAAGGCGATTCCATCGTGTTTGTGGAAGGCATTCCTAAAGAAGACGATGGAATCGTGTCTGACTCCCGCCAAACCCATTTGGTCATTTTCGACGACATGTTAGGAGAAGACAAAGAAGATATTAAACTTTGGTTTACGCGCAAAGGGCATCATCGTAATGCCAGTGTCGTTTACATCACCCAAAATTTGTTTCAACAAAGTAAAGCCCATCGTACCATCAGTCTCAATGCCCATTACGTGGTCTTCTTTAAAAGCCCTCGAGATAAATCGCAAGTGCAAGTCTTAGCCATACAGTTAGGAACGCCTTGGCTCACTCAGGCGTACGAGGATGCCACTCAAACTCCACACGCCTATTTACTCGTCTATTTGAAACCCCACTGCCCCTGATGATTTGCGATTTCGTACCCATTTGTTTCACCACTGGTGTCAAGACGGAGGGCCTGTCCTGTACACGTCTCCGTCCTCGACTTAACCCCACAAAAAATCTATATAAACCTTAGACACTTTTCGTCTGTCTCACAGTCTCAACATGACGTACCTTCAGTCGCATCTTCCCGTCAAATTGATTCGTGCCTTGTATGGCATCATTCGCGAAAAAAACCCCACAAATACCGGCTCGTGTCTTAGAAGCCAGTCTCAAAGAAGTCTTACGATGGTTCACGGTGACAGCACGTCAATTACTACAAGGGATCATTCAGATTCCTCATCAAACCAAAAGCTTTTTTGATCGAAACAAAGTCGCCTTGACCCAACTGTCCGATCTCCGGATCGACACTCAAACCAAAAAACAAATAATTTTCAAACCTGGAGGGAGCGGTACTCTAGGTGATATCATCTTTCGCTCTTTCTTAAGATGGGATCCTAATGCTCCCAAAGTTCTCCCCAAGAAAACAGCCAAACGAAGCTACAAGAAGAAAAAGAGCCACGGTGTCAAGACCAGGTCCCCAAGTAGACCCGTGTCTTCAAGAACGTCTCCAGCGGCGGGACCCTCCTCTTTCCGGTCACCACCCCAGAAAAAGAAAAGCCAACAGAAAAAGAAACAGAGAAAAAGTCCCCAGAAAAAGAAAAGCCCACAGAAAACTAGTCGCAAGAGAGGCACTTCGGCCAGGACACAACCTTACACTCGCAAACCACGACCTGCAAGTACGGTGACAGCGTCTCCGGTAGCCTCAGGTTCATTCACTTCTCCGTTGATGACACCAAGAACTGAGAAGTACTTGGAGACGTTGATAACACCAAGAACTTCTCCGTTGATGACACCAAGAACTTCTCCAGTGGCAGGACCCTCCTCTTTAGCGGCAGTGGCCGCTGTTCACAATGTAACTTCTCCCAAAATCAAAGTCCAAGAGAGATCGGGCATGTTACAAAGTTTACTGGATTTGTCCAAGCAAGAACTGGCCCGATTTAGTCCGTTACGTACCCCTGCACGACGTGTCATGCCTGTCCTCAAGTTAATACGACGCAAAGACAATCAGTGGCGACGCGTTCCAGTATAAAACAAGGTGTGTGACAAAGTTGGGTATCAGTGTTTTGGTGCTCCTGAAGATTCAAAGATGTCACCCTCCAGAAAACATCCCTCTTCTAAACCCCAATGAAAGAAAAGGAAAGGACTGCCTTCTCGTTTAGTCAAACTTGGGGACATGTTATCTGTCCTGTCCAAAGCTTCTCCACCCCTACGAAAAAAACGCATTCAAACAGCCTCCAAAGAGGTCATCGATACCGTGTGCGAATGTTGTTTGAACGTTTTGAAAGGCACGATCCCTTTGTCCAAACACCAGAAACAACGCTTAGGCAAACATCGTCACGTCCTTCGTCAAATTGTTCAAAAGAAAATCCCCTTCGCCAAAAGAAGAAGTTGGTCCAACGTGGAGGAATTTTACCCCTCTTGTTAGGACCATTACTGAAAGGAGTCTTGGGAACCATGTTGGGAGGACTGGTGGGAGCAAGATAAAAATGACCTCTGAAGTCCCAAAATCTCATAATTGACCCTTGACATCCGATGGAAGGACGAAAACTAACTTTAGTGCCCTACAAACGATGGATAGAATACCATCGTTCGCAAGAACAGCGGACCCCGCAGTTACCTTCCAATCCCAATTTGACCGAGATGTCCCAGTTACAACACGAATTGCAGTCGTTGATGGATCGCCAAGATTTGTCCGAAACAGAAAAATCGCAAAAGTACTGTCAACTCTTGCAACGACTGCAACTCTTTCACAAGAAAGCTTCAGACGAAGCAGCTTTACACACTATGAAAGATTTTAAGATCTTGATGAAAAGTCCAGCACCGCCACCACCACTACCAGTGACCAAGACAGAAAAAGGAGAACAAAAAGAAGGGTTTCAAACTCCACCAGAAAAAGTACGCAAGTTAGCAACACCACCTACCTCCAGACTTGGATGGATTAAATAGAGGATGACCACCCTTTCTTCATCAGAAGAGAAAAAGAAGGTGAAGACAGAAGTGAAACAAGAACCGATATCCCCTGTTCAGACATCCTCCTCTTCGACACCTATCGCTGGTCGCTCACGCAAAGCATTACAAACCAAGAGAATACCCCACAAGAAAAAGAGTAGCATCCTCCAAGAGTGGGTGCCTTATTAACAAACAAAATGGAAAAAGTGTTAGCCAGCATTTATTACAACCCATCCCATCCTGCAGGTTACGGAGGAGTTCAAAAATTGTATCGTGCTGCCAAAACGCAAATGAAAGTCTCCGTTTACCTCAAGTGCAACGATGGTTACAAGAACAATCTACCTACACTTTACACAAACCCATTCGACACAAGTTTTCCAGAAGTCGCACCCAAGTGGAAGGTATCAATCATCAATCACCACACTCTGAAGTACATCGATATCTTACCGCACCTGGTGCAAGCGTACAGCCAATCTTACCATCGAAGCATTGGACGTGCCCCACAAGAGGTGACTCCCGACAAAGAAGTACTGGTTTCTGATCGCCTGTTTCGTACGTCCCCGACGGGGGCTGTCCCCAAGAAAGGTGAAGTGTTAACCGTAGGAGATTGGGTGTGCATTGGCAAAACCAAACGCACTTTCGACAAAGGTTACTTACCTAACTGGGCTACCGAATTCTTTCGTGTCACTGGACGAGTGCATGGTCGTCATCCTGCCGTCTATAAATTGGAAGACATGAACGGAAAAGTGTTAAAAGGAATGTTTTACTTACCCGAGTTACAACGTGTCACCAAAAAAGAAGACTACGTGTGCGACATCGAAAGCATTCTCGAACGCAGAACCCGTAAAGTGGGCAAACAACGTGTCAAAGAAGTCAAAGTACGTTGGAAAGGATATCCACCCAGTTTTCATCCTTGGATCGACGCTTCGCAAGTCATCGACTATAAAAAGAAGTGACCATCATGCCCTTTCACACAGACTCAGCTACGGCGACCACTCCTTTACCCAGTTCTTCCCTGCAAGATTTACAAAAACAACCCTTGTGGGTGTGGTGTGGAGAACGTGTGCCTAAAACGCAAATCGTCTTTTTCTTCCAAATCTTCGTGGTGTATTGTGTCATCGGTGCAGCCATTGCTAATTTGAGCTTGCAACAAGGAGACAAACAATTGTGGACCATTTTATTAAGCAGTTGCATCGGTTACCTGCTTCCCAATCCCTCCCTGAAATTCACCTCGAACGGGAATAACGGGAACTTTGTGTCCAATGCCAGTGTCAGTCACCATTCCAACAACAACAACCCCATTTTGGGCGGAGACACTCCTCTGACTTCCACTAACCCCTCGGACAGGCACAGAACTCTGGAATTATGAGTCACACTAACCAATTTTACATAACCTTACCCAGTGACAGTTCCATGGAGGTGTTTCCCAACAACACTTTGTGCTGTTACACGGCCAAATTACCTCAGGCCATCCAATTAGATCACGAAGCCCATTGGGAAGTGGCTTTGGTAGAAATAATTCACCTGACCCAGGTCCTCAATGTCCTTCCCAATCAAATATTTTTTTCAGTGGAAGTTCATGACAAGCAAATGCAACAGCACTTGAATACCCACGTCAAATATGATAACAAAATATATAACTCAAAAACTCAAAAGACGACCTATCGCTTGATCATTCCCCCAGGCTATTATTTTAGTGGTCAACATTTGGTGAGCACCATGGCCTCCAGGTTTAATGTCATATTTCTTAAAGCTTTGGAGAGTGTCAGAAAAAGTGTCACCCTGGAGTACCATAAATTAGCTCGTCGCTTCCTGATGAAATTTCCTGAGGGGAACATAATGTTGTCTTTCTTATTTTGTCCTGAATTGTTTGACATGTTGGGCGGGGACATGGACATGAGGATGGCCATGATGAAGTAAAACGAATTACCAGTCATTTCCGACAACGATTCTTTTAGCAAGTTATTTCATTCTCCAGTAGAAATGAACCAAAGACTGAATTTGATCTTTGTGTACTCCGATGTGGTGGAGTATAACGTGGTGGGACACACCTCCGTACCGTTACTGCGTATCATTCCTTTCAAAGTGGATTCTGCCACGCTCCTCGTTGACGACGAAGGTGGAAACACTTATCACGTACACCGCGAATTTGTACATCCTCACTATTTGCCCGTCAGCAAATCTTATTTGGACACGGTCAACATTGCTATAAAAGGAGATCTGGGACAAAATGTTCCATTCACCAAAAGGGAAAGTCACGGTGAAACTCCATTTTCGAAAACGGTTCTCTAACGACTCGTAAGTCATGTATCCAGTGTATCGAGGCGTTGCTCGACAAGGAGGACACGGTTTAGGAGATATGTTAAAATCAGCCTTTCGTTCGGTGGCCTCCGTGTTGAAACCGATGGTGACACGCGGATTGCACGCCTTGAAAGATGCGGCATTGACACACGGTAAAGAATTTCTCCAAAATGTCATCATCGACAAACAAAACCCTAAAGAAGCCATCTTGAGGGCAGGCAAAAATGTCTTGCTGCAAACAGGCAAGGACCTTTTGGGTCGACGAGAAAAGCCTATAAATGCCCTGCACGCTACCGAGTCAGGCATTCCTATTTCCCTGAAGCCACAGCAAGGACAAGGCAGAAAGAGACGACGAAGAAAATACCCTTTCACCAGACTTCAAAATTCTAAAGCTAGAAAGACAAAGAAAAGAAGAACCGTTCGAGACTTAGACGTTTTTGATTATTAAAATATTGAGAAACAGAAAAATGATGTACCGAGAGTCTTGCGCCTGTTCCAAGTCGGAACTAGATCTGTTTGCCATGCCACCCACCATGATGACCATGCCAGAATCTCAGTGGGTGGAATTTCACCCTGTCTCCTCTTTGACGGATTCCACTCCCATCGAGTTTGAAATTAAAGGACAGCCCGAAGATTACATCGATCTGAACAGCAGTTACTTGTACCTGAAAGTCAAAGTTCTAGATAAGACGGGAGGTGCTATAGATGACGAGCAAGTAGCTCCCGTCAACAATTTCATGCATTCCTTATTTAGCGGAGTGGACTTGTACTTGAATAACAAACTAGTCAGTAGCAACATGGATACTTACCCTTATCGTGCCTACCTGGAAAATCTCTTGACGTACGGAATAGACACCAAGAACACTCATCTCAATGCTTGTGTGGTATGGGAAAGCTGACGATGCGGGCGAGTTTGACGAAACTGAAATTGATACAAAGAAAGACCACAATGAGGGATTTGTAGAACGAAGAGACAAAATAAAAAATGGACAGAGTTTAGAACTGATGGATCGTTTGCATTTGGACATGTGGTTGCAAGAAAAGTATTTGCTGAACGAGGTGAATGTCCGCCTGAGACTGAATCGCAGCAGTACCGCTTTCCATTTAGTGGCTTATAGTGCCGATTACAAAACCATCATCCAAGAAGCCAGACTCTACGTACGACGTGTGGAAGTGCTACCTAAAGTGGGAAACGACATCAGTCACACGTTGAGCAGAACGAGCCCCAATTATCCAAAAAGACGCGTGGAAGTGAAAACCTTCACCATTCCCACTGGACAGCGATCCATTATCGAAGATCATTTGTTCAAAGGACAGCTACCCAAACGTTTAATCCTTGGTATGGTCAAGAATACAGCTTTCAACGGAGTCCACAATCAAAATCCTTTCCACTGTCAACACTTTGACGTGTCCAAGATCGAAGTCAGTCGCGATGGCAAGACCTTGTGTACCCGACCTTTCGAACCTGACTTTGAGAAGAAGAATTACTTGAGGTCGTACTTGTCCCTGTACGAAGCCACCGGACAGTTAGGAACCAACACCAGTCACGGTATTACATACGACAATTATGCAGGAGGCTATGCTTTGTGGGCTTTTGATTTCACTCCAGACCAAAGCAGCGACGAGGGACATTTCCACCCTATAAAATCCGGTCAGATTCGTGTGGAACTTCTAGCCCAGACGGTCAACGTCCTCCTGTATGCAGAATTTGATAATACGATAGAAATCAACAGTTTGAGAGAAATCATTCTAGATTATTAGAAGCCATGGAAGAATGTCATCCCTCTTTACCTAGTGGAAAAACTTTGGACATGGAATGTGAGGAGACCGTGGAAGAAGAATCCCAAGACAAAGACGACGAAGTCATGATGAAGTCTAGATGGCCAGAACAAGAAGCCCATTTAGTTTCCTGTTTTCCTAAAGTGCTGGGAGATAAAATGAAGGAATTGATCAAGAAAGATTGCTATGGATGTCAAAACGATCGTCCCAGTCAAATTCAACACGATAAAGATCTGATGCTGAGTCAAGAAGATAAATTGGACGAGAATGTGAAAAAAGCTTGGAGTCTCATCGAGATAGAATTCGTGTTTGATCAGTGGTATAAAGGCTTGCGTCAATATTCTTCTCCTCCATTAACGCCTCTGGAGATCCGTCGCATCGAAACTCTCGTGAACCAGGGTCAGATGTCGGAGCTCGTACCCCTTTACTTGACAGACATTTTCCAAGAGAAGATCAGGATCGAATTGATCACTTATTATCGCCTTTGAAGAAAAAAACAACAACACAAATAAATGGATACAATCTTTTGAACCACAGTTCATACACTACTTCTTGGAATCCTGTCGTATGTGCTAAAGATGAACTCCCTCATCGCAAACCTCAAGACCATCAAGCTTATGTGATCGTGTTGACGACGATCATCTCCCGGGAACCCACTGGGTAGCTGTCCACTTTCCTCAAGAAGGATGTGTGGAGTATTTTTATTCGTAAGGATTGCCCCCTTTGGAAGACGATAGCATTGACTTTATAAGAAGAAATGCTCAGACCACACGATTCAATAATGTGAAATTACAAGGCACAGATTTCTTGGTGTGTGGAGAATATTGTGTGTATTTTCTACATCATCGCAGTCTGGACTATTCTTTAGAACATTTAGTGACTCATTTTGGTCCTCGTTCTTCTTCTAGAAACGATGTGAAAGTAGATCGATGGTTTTGTGACCATTATACTTATCGTTTGTCTCAAGCTAGGAAACGTAGTGTCCATCAATGGCCTAATGACTTCCAACAGTGGAAATCACAATTTCATTCACAACGTTGTCAGCCCTGTCCAAAAATAGAGTGTTAGTAGAGAAAAAATGTTTGTTATTTGAAAAAATGTTTAATGTTATATTGTTTGGTTAATGTTAGTGTTAAGTGATTTTGAATAAAAATGTTGTGTTTTGAAGAAAAAAATGTCTTTGTGGTTTGTTTTGCTATAGGAATCATGATTCATGCTCTTTGACTTCTCTTTATCCCTCCCATGACACTATTTGAACGTTCCGACTAGAAAACCGTGTAGGGATGTTTTCCTTTACGTCCGCGATTTCACCATAAAACCGGGGTAATCTCCAGTCTAACCATCCATAGTCGACTCATCCTCCTACGAAGATGTGCTCAAGACTAGCTAAGCTAAACGAAGCCTACTTGAATTTGCATAGGGTCAGACACAGTCTGATACCAAAGCCTGAAGAGATAGAGAATGTTAGATATGTTAAAAGTCACTGAAGACCTGATAGAGGAGCTCTTCAGAGAAGAAATTAACAGGGAGAAAGAAGAATGGACAGAGAAGTACATACTTCAGAAGGAGCAGAGAGCTGCAACATCAACAACAGCAGCAGCAACCTGAACCTTACAGAGGCTTTGTCGACTGTCGTATCGATACCAAAGAGTTCTTCTTCTCTTTCCGAAGAAGCAAACCTTATCCTGGGAGAAAGCCTATCGCCAGAGGAGGCCGCAATCATAGAACCTAAAAGATTGACATAGCTTCAAGTTCACACACACACACACACACACACACACACATACACACACACACACACACACACACACAAAACAGCCCTTTTCAGGGCTACCCCAACCTCTCGAAAAGAAATAGCAATCGATTGCCTATAATAAGTTCAAAAAAATAGAAGTGCATGTATAAGCACATGAATTGTTTATCTTGCTTGGAAAGTGTGTGTGTGTGTGTGTGCGTGTGTGTGTGTGTGTAAGTATTTTCTTCAAGTGGCTTATCAACATTTTTTGTAGCATAGTGATGGGTAGTATAAAAAAGTGAGTCAGTGTTTCTTTCAGGTCCGCGTTTTTTGGTCATGATCTAGGTTATATAAGTTTTGTGTCTTAGGGGTGTTTTCCTTCACGTCCGCGCGTTTTGGGTGATGATCTAAGTAATATAAGTTTTGGTTATGTGGATACCATCCCATATTAACATACCAGGTAACGATATGGCAGATATAACAGCTAAACAAAAACTAAACGAAACCACTCACATCAACCTAGATTATAACATATGCGAACTCAGTAGCATATCTAAAACCCTCATTGATAATAAATGGCAGGAATTATGGAACACAAGCACTCAAGGCAGGAAACTAAAAACCATCATTAAAGAAGTCTGTAGAAATAGGAAACCACCCAAAACAAAAGGCAATGAACAAAAATTCATAAATAGAATACTCACGGGCAAAACCAAGCTGGCTGACAGCTTCGGACAGTACATAGGACCACAACCACATAACCCCAACTGCTACCACTGCAGGGTCCCAGAAGACCTAGAGCATATTTTTAACAACTGCCACACACTTGAAAAAGAAAGGACTAAGTTTAAAGTTAAACAGCATAATATTGGATCCCCTGCAACATACCCAGAATTCTTGATGAACACAAACCCCAATATTAATCTAACATTCGAAAATATCATAAGTTTTATACACGAATCCAATCTAATAAAAAAATCTAAGAAAGTAAATCAAAGACCAGTCAACAATATTACAAATCACTGTTTGGGAATTATGACGGCCGCCTCGGTCTCGTGTGTTCACAGACTGACACAGCCGTTCATAGCCCGAATAATAAAAACCAGTTAAGGTCGAATATTACAAAATCACTGTTTGGGAATTATGACGGCCTGCTAGGTCTCGTGGGTTCACAGACTGACAAAGCCGTTCATAGCCCGAATAATAAAAACCAGTTAAGGACGAATCTAATCAAAACAACAATTTTTTTTATTAAAAAAAATCACTGTTTGGGAATTATGACGGCCTTCTATGTCTCGTGGGTTCATTGACTGACACAGACGTCATTAGTCCGAATAATAATAACCAGTTAAGAACGAATATTACAAAATCACTGTTTGGGAATTATGATGGCCTGCTAGGTCTCGTGGGTTCACAGACTGACACAGCCGTTCATAGCCCGAATTAAAAACCAATTAAGGCCACAAAAAATTAAAATAGGAAAATAGGAATTAATTAAAACAGGACTACATAACAACAACAAACAACCATAAAACAAGTTTTCACTCCAAACCAATAAGATAAGGAATCAAAATAAATAAGGATTTCAAGAAGAAAAAAAATTAACACCTCTACGAACTCACTCACGGAGCGAAAGCAGACCCAGTTACCACGTCATTCCAGTATTGCGACTCAACAAGAGAACAAACTACAACAGTCTACCTCTCACACAACTACAACACAAAGGGCCGGGATTGAGAATAAGACTGTTCATACCAATACGGACCAAGATCCGTTAGTAACTCCACAACATCTGGCTGAAATTTTAAATCAAGCTTCCCCAGCTATTTCTACTAACATACTCAGCCAAATCCAGGCAATGTTGGCAGACGAACCTGAAGAAGTTGAAACTTCCACGCTGGCAGCGGCCCTGGAAGTATCATCATCCAGCGGAGATGAAGCTGAGGAACCTGTACCACCTAAACAGAGTGGAAAAAATGAAGGCTCTATCTACCGGATTATGGGACTGGGAAAGGCAATTGATGATATCAAAAAAGCGTGCCACTTCGTCAATGCAATCCAATACATTAATTGGCGCTCTCTTGGTACACAGAAACCACAACCGGCACAATGGCATTATGGAGTCAGAATTTTTAGCCAATTCTATTATGAAGCTTATTTAGAGTTCTCCTTACGCCAGCTGACCGAGGCGGCTAAATACATCGCTAAGCTTCGTGGTTATGCCTTTCCAGGGGAAACTAACGAAGAAAGCAAAACAGCCCAGCTATGCAGGGAAGCAGAGGACAGACGGGGAACGTTTGCCTAAAAACAAAAACCCTTCTTAGGGCTACTAAAATTGCCTGTAAATATCTAATAGGGATCCATTTTGGCTTGATATCCCTCCTAGATCAACTAATCTTACATCTGAATTGATCTGTTTTGGTACCGCCGTTTAAATTCTCACACTTACTCTTTTACCATGCGTTACTCAATTGCTATAAGTCGTTTAGACTTGACCGATTGGTTTATAATTTCAATATGTATGTACACTATGTACACTAAATTCAAACTTGTTCGGAAAATTTATTCAAAATTTATAACTCTTATGATTTGGTTAATTGCAGAGGTGGCTAACACATTATTGGTATATTTTGTCCATTAGTAAAACTGGACATGATTTGGAATAAGTACGGGCTGGCGTTTTGAGGAGTACATGACATCCATGGCTGGCTTTCCGAGTACCTTTCATCCTTTACCATGCTCGGAAAACGTACACGTGGCAGTATGTGGAACGATTTCCACCTGCCACAAGACCAGGTGTCCTAATGTGACGTCATCACTGCCGACCAATCGTAGCGGGCGTCACATACTGCTTGGGTTGACACCTGGGGCATTTAAATCCAACTAAGAAACATGAGTGTGTGGTGTGACTATTCCCACTCATGTTTATTAGCCTTTCAGTCAGGTTGTTAAGGACTATTTAGTCCTACACCTGAGTGGCTAAATTAAAAAGTACTCTCTGAGTACATAAAAGCCTGGGGGATGAGGCTCCTTTTCCTTCCCCGGGAGTAATTAAAAATCGCGCAGTATGTGAATAAACAGGTGGTACATGTTCAAAAGAACGAAAACCACTATAATCCAACTAACTAAATAACTAACTAAAGTTTTGGGTCTTAGGGGGATGTTTTCCTTCACGTCCGCGCTTTTCGTATAAATTGAAAACTACTCGGCAGTATGGCTACCCTTGCTGATTGATCAACACTAGAAAATGAGTAGAATGAGCAGCAGACTGACTAAATTCATGGAACTTCAGATGCATCTGGAATATGCCAGGCGCCTCCTGGACGAGCTGGCCGCGGAGGCTCTTGTGGAAGAAGCCAGGATAGAACAGGAGGAGGAAGAGAGAAAAATGAAAGAGGAGGAAAAAAGAGAGGGATAGGGTCTTACCTGTTCATGAGACCGAGTTGTGAGGTGAAGCCGTTGGTGATGGAACCTCCACAGGCAATGGCTGCACCACAGTCAGTAGCTGCACCACAGCCACAACGTGAACAACAAGAACGAGTACAGGACCCGCAGGAGGCAAGGAAGCCAGTTGTTCATCCTCGAGTGTGGAATAGAATACAAATAAGACAGAGGGAACAAGAAGTGTTCACTATTCCGCAAACGGAGGAGTGGGATAGTTAAGCCACTCAACCCTCGTCTGCTCTTCCAACCACTCAAGTGAATTGGACCCATGATTGGAGTAGACGTTGTGTCTGTGGTGCCAGATCCGGAAGGTGCCGCCATTAACCAGGTGCCTCTGGAGTTAAAAAAGCAGCCCTTTTCAGGGCTACCCCCAACCTTTAGAAAAGAAATAGTAATGAATTTGCCAATGTGTGAATATAGAGTAGTGTGAAAATAAGCACTCACTCCTTTCCTGGTGTGATTGTATGTGTTTATGTTGATTGTATGTGTTTATGTGTGTGATTGCAAGCGCTCAAGTACGTATGTGGGGATAGTAAGTTATGGTTATGTTTTTTGCTGCTTGTCGTGTGTGGATAGTATATTTTGGGTTTGATTTTGCTGCTTGTCATGCGTGGATAGTATATTCTGGGTTTGATTTTGCTGCTTGGCGTGTGTGGATAGTATATTCTGGGTTTGATTTTGCTGCTTACCGTGTGTGGATAGTATATTTTGGGTTTGATTTTTCTGCTTACCGTGTGTGGGTAGTAGATTATGGTCAAGTTTTTGCTGTCTCATTAAAAGTAGGAGGTGTTTTCCTTCACGTCCGCGCTTTTTATATAAGAACCTGTTCGTCGTTCTCATCATTCTACCGAATAACCAAGACAAAATGACTCAAGTATCAGTTTTATTTAATCTATTGAGAGACATCTATTTCTGGATAATGGATGTAGAATATGTTGTAGAAAGAATAGAAAAGGAATGGAGGCATGGAGATATGAAAGACTTGGTAACCAGTCAAGTTCAAGGTCTAAAGGCAGCCAGAGATCTCATAGCAGGGATGATAGAAGAAGAAGTCAGTAAGTCAAGAGGCTTCATTGGCTCACCTTATGTCAGAGTGGGAAGTTTGAAGGAAGCACTGGATCATGTCATCCAAGTCCGGTGCTTCCTAGAAAAGGTATTGTACTGGACAGAGTAGAGGAATGTAAAATGGGGGTTGGACAAGACGAAGAAAGGGGAAGATCTGATGAGAAAAGCTATGGAGGAAGAAGTAGAGAAGATTAAAGAGACATGGAGTAAAGAAAGAAAAGATCAGGAAAACAAAAGGAAACAGGCAGAGTTTGAGAGGCTCAATCAGAATTGGATGAAGATACAGACCAAGTTCAGAGCGTTGGGTCATCCTGACTGGTTACCAGAGTCAGAAATAAAGAAGAAGAAGAAGGGATTATTAGGAAAGAGAAGGGGGTGGATGAAGAACTGGAGGAAATAGAAAGAAGAAGAAGTACAAGAAGAAACCCAAAGGCCCTTTTCAGGGCCACTCCAATGTCTCGAAAAGACATTGACTTTCATGCCTAACCCCCAAACAAAATTTTTTAATTTGTTGTATCAGTGTTTGTCTCTTGTCTGTTGTCTGTGTTATATCAATCTCCCATGTTAATTTTTCCCTTGACGCTATACAGTCCCACCATGTTAAATTTCAATGTTCATTTCCTTTGACGCTATGCAATCCCACTATATATTCCCATGTTAAATTCCCCTTGACGCTATACAGTCCCACGATATATTCCCATGTTAAATTCCCCTTGACGCTATACAGTCCCATAATCTATTCCCATGTTAAATTTCCCTTGACGCCGTATCGTCCCAGGGTGGTTTTTAATGGTAAGTCCCATTGACGCTGTATCGTCCCACTTCACTACTAATATATTCGTCCTTAACCAGATTATTTTTAAGCTTATATGTATAGGTATTCAAGCTTTACAGATTTTCTAACAAAACCTAAAACATTCTGTATTGGGCACTAAAGTACAGTGTAACTTATTTCGGTTGTATAATGTTATTTAAAATATACTTCATAAAATATGATTATGGAAACAAAGACAAACATTTTCGCCGACAAACACAATTACGAGCACATTTTCTTTATATACATGCTGAGTTTTCTTAATCTTAAG
Organism: Sinohyriopsis cumingii; assembly: GCA_028554795.2. Taxonomy (NCBI): domain Eukaryota; kingdom Metazoa; phylum Mollusca; class Bivalvia; order Unionida; family Unionidae; genus Sinohyriopsis; species Sinohyriopsis cumingii. Next base: position 62,023,686 of record CM068838.1, read on the forward strand.
GGCTTGGTTTTGTTATTCGTATTTCAATTATTATTAAACTTGATTGTTAGCAAATATTCTTTGGTATATATCATCTGAGCACATTGTATAAATATGGACAACTCATGAGATAGTGATATTCTTGAGAAACTGCGCCTATCTATTTCGGGCAACTAGTCCAGGCCACGAGATTTTAATTTACGAATCCCTTGATAATGTTAGTCGAATGCGTAATGTTTGAGTGAACTCAGTAATGAAATAACTGAATTCATTAAAGCACGAAGGAAAGAAGCTCCTCAAGCAACATTATGTTTTGAGATACAACATCGGATATAAATGAAAATGGCTGCATCTCAAACGTGTTTCAATGTCTCCCGAGACAGAAGAAAAATAAAACATCACAACATTTACTATACATGCATTCGGCTATAAATTTATCAATCTTGTCAAACATATCGAATAATGTGGATTTTTTCTATCTTTAAAACAAATAATTAAAATTAAATACGTTTGCAGCATTTTCAAGAAACTACTGCACAAACACTCAGAAGTATTATTTTTCTTCAAGAACGAAAATGGTAGTGCACTTCACGTGTGTCTCTTTTCTGTAGGTGATATACACCTATTACATCATGACATGTCTACCTTCGCGACCTTGAGCCCTTATCTTCAATTTACTTCTGTCAAACCAAGAGTAACCCTCGCTTTATAATGTTGCGTTTAGATTGCCAAGCATTTTGCTTTCCTTCAGGTGGTGGGCGCTGGGGGTCGTCATACAAACTGTCCCCTTTCTTATTGTTTCAAGCTCAAGAATCCATTATGCCATATGAAAGGCTCAGAGCATTATGGAAAGACAAATCTATACTTGTTGATAGGAATTAGTTCACAATTACGATCAAAATTTCTCCACTATTGGCATTGTGAATTAATTTTAGAGTTGTTACTATTAAATATATATAAACCTTCATACTCTAATGTTGATCTATGATTTCCTATTCTTAATTTACGATACTGTAGTAAATTGTATACCTTTGTAATGAAATTTTCTTCCGACTTAAATTCAGATTGGAAAATTATGTGTTATACGTGTAGACGTTTTGTATATACAATCATGTCTAAACTGTTTAGATAGTGAAGGGTTTGATAACTGAATATGTAAGACAGCTGATGTTCATTAAAACAAAATTATAAAACAAAAGAAATACGGAGAATGATGAGTTCTATATATATAATTAACAAATTATATTTATAAATGTAACATTGTGGATAATTTATTCTATAAACAATCACTAATTTACCAACGAAACAGAATTCTTCCAGAAATGGACAAAGTTATACTATGGTTGCAACAAATTAAACAGTGGTCGCCGAGAAACGGTCGATGAATGAGCATACAACAGCTAAGGCAGTTTGCATGGCTTCAACTATATGACCTGGCAATTTGACTTTTGGTCGGCTTTGTGATTAGGGCCACGTCCGAGAAATAGGTATAATAGTATGGTAGATAGGAGCATGACAATTCCTTCATTCAACGAATGCTTTATGAGTGGAATATGCCCTTGTGAATCTTAGCTCGCGTTGGAGTAATAGGAAAATTATATTAAGAATAAATATAATGAAAAGAGTACAGCTTATCAAATATCTTGGGATCAAATTCAGAGGCATTCAGTCTATGTGCACAGAATGCTTTCCATCTAAAGCGGCAGCAACCGAAGCCCCGTCTTCAATCTCGCAGGAACCGCTCATACAGAACTCCATTTAACTACAAATGAAAACTGGGAAACAAGGTAAAAATTTTCGCTACATAAGGGACAATAAAATACGAAGCAAGGACATTCGCGGCCATATTTATCTGGGCAACATGTTCCACTGCAGCAGCAGTAACGGGTATATGCACCTGTGCAGCCACAGCAGGGCTTCACTTTCTGTTTTCAGGTCACTTGACAAATGTATGAAGCCAGTATCGCCAACAACAAAAATCCTGACAACAAGTTTCAACCTTCGGTCTAAACTAATAGTGTATACAACATAAGTGGAAAGGGAAAGCAAAATAAACTATGGAATATCTATCTTCCACTACCATTTATGATGTTCATTTCGTTGAAACCGTGTACGTATTGGAAGCTATTTTCTCACCCCTTGCGATAGTATATTGTCTTGTTTGTATTGACAATTTCGCAGATGGTGCGCATGGTATAGAAACACATTAAACTTTACAATTATATTAGGCGATGAGTCCTGTTCGTAAGGGCAAGCTGGGTTGCACATGGTTGCAATATGGGAATTTTGCTGCTATTATATGGAAAACACGATTCCAATTCACAGGACTCATTTCGATCTCGCCACGCAGAGGGTTCCGACTTACATGGCTATGAGAAAATAAATTGAATTCTAAATATTTCTTATGTACCAATATCTCTTGTATTTGTATTTTTCACCTACAAATGAAAATAGTATTATGACTTTTATACTTTGTCCCTACGTTTGATAGGTTTTTATTCATCAAGGTAGGTCTTGATGTGGATGCAATTCTCGAACTCTTAGACCAGTTTGAGCTGTAGGAGGTTATCGTAATCTTGATCAACTATCTTGACTGAGCACAACCTGTTAAATAATTGTCTGTGCAGCAAATTCGACATGGGACTGTCCAGTTTCTTTTTTACAGTTCCCAAACCTTTGTCGATATATCTCAGGTATTAGTTGCTAACCCTTTGATTGCATTCAGTTTTTTTCTCCAACTTTGTCAGCTGACGACAGAAATCTAGTCGTCAGTAGAGTAAAGTAAAAGTTTTGTACTGCAGTAATTCATCAAATCGGATATTTTGAATAATAGTACTTACACATATTGCTTTTAAATGTGTTCACTGTTGCTTTCGGTACTTTCATGTTTGCATGTGTAAAATTCACATTATTATTTCTTATTCTGAAGACGTTCGTCAGAGTTCAAGATAGTGAATTCATTCAATGTTAGAATATAATCTATAAAACGAATGATAATAATAAATACTGTTTAAAAAAATTATGATGGTAAGGAAAAAATACACTGTATCATAATTGCTATCATAATTACATTATGTTTTAGACCCCGTTAATAAAATAAATATCGTAAACTGCTTGTCATTATTGTTGGTTGATTTCCTTCATGCGCCTCTTATATATTAACCCCCACTTCCCAGCATCAGAATGTCCCAAAACGCAATCAGAAAAAGACCCAAGTTTTACAAATGACTTTCGACTTGTGAATGTTAATTTTTTTTAAAGAGGAAACAATGGATGTTTTGTGATAATCCTATTTGAATCACGTGTCACATATGGTAAGAAATATAATGGGTGAGCTGAAACACGGTTTTGTTGTGTAAGTCTTTTTGTTAAGGAGGAACGCGAAAGAGAATACATGTTAAATTTGTATGTGTGTTACATGATTTCAAAATGTGCCATCTGTGCAAAGACAAAACATGTTCTCCAAGATCTGGTAGCTTGTGTGGTCTTTTAAAGATGCAAAATATGGCGAAATATGCGGCTTTTTACGAACAAAAGCTCATTTACTGAAGAACGATAGTAAATATTTATTTCATAGGGTTGACACAGTACCATGTGCATACATGTTACAGTACAAATATAGTTATTATATGTCAAAATTATTTTATGTATTCTTTGTCACGGAAATATCAGTTTAGGTGTAGTTAATACTTGAGCGCTGTACCAATGGTACCAATAAACGCTGAAGGACTTTAATTTTATCGTTTTTCACATGGTCTACATGCAAGAACCCAAACGATATTCTAGGTTATTCACCGTTCTATTCTGTAAATATATGAAGTGGTTACCACATGTGGACCACCTTAATTTCTTAGAAATAGACCCACGTTTTGAACACAATGACTGTTTCTAGTCAAATGTTACGTCATGAGCATGTGCTTATGAAGTGATATGTTTTGTTTTGAAAAATCAATTGCAATTTTTAGTTGTTTGTCTCTTTGCAATTACATTTGCCTATCATCTCTTTCTGTCTGTCTCTCCATTTCCTATGTCTGCAACTGTAATTACGTTTGTTTTTCTTCTCTCTCTTTTTGAAGCTGCATCTTTCTTAACTCTATTTCCATCGGGGGTGGGGTGGGTGGGGTGGTGGTGGTGTCAATTTCAATTATATTACTTTTAGTTTAGAGACATATAGAAACTTACAAATCAAACCCAAAACATTTTTATCCAAAGAATTTTTTCCCAGAAAATATTGGACTAAATATTTTTTATTTCTTGTTTCTTTTAAGAAGCCTGCGATTCAGAAAGATTATATTGTCTGGCAAGCTGAAGCAATTCGTTCAGGACTCTGACCCTTCATGGGTAGGATTTTAAACAAAGTTCTCCACTGCTGCTGACAGATTGCTGGTTTCTATAAAGATTTATCAAATCTGTGAAATTAAAATACCAGAAATAAAAATATTCTCGAACATTATGAATTTAAATTTCAAAAACAAGTTTAAATTTTCTGAATATTTTAGAGGAATTCGTATCGCAGACGCCTGCCTCGAATTTTCCGTCACGACACTATGGTTTTAAATTAAGTCATAGAAAAGTGAAAACCAACGCTTTTTGTAAAACTCAACAAATAATTTATTTCACTAGAATACCAAGTGAAATTAAAATAGAACTTACAACATCGTGAATTAAATCCCTTATAATCCTAAACGTCCAAACGTATAGAGTATTCCGAATGATTTTCAATAGTGTTCCAAATGAATTCTAATATTAAATTTGATGATGTGCAAGTAGTCTCGAAAATACTACTGTGCCAACAGTCTGTATTGATGTATCAAAATGATAAAATCAAAAATGTCCTTGAAATATTCACAATAATCCCAAAATAGTTATTTAGTCCGAAAATATTGAGCACTTTATAATTCCAGTTAATAATTTAAATATTGAATATTCTCAAATAAACACTGTACTCAATAATGGGTCTGATTCCACTTTGGATGTTAACAAAGGGATGAGTAATTTTAAAGTAAACGACATTTAAATAAAACAAACTAAGACACAATAACAGAGCCAGGACGAGGGTCATTTTCGCAGTTTATATATCTCGGGGAGTACCTGTATTTTACTTCCAAATGCAGTGCTAACAATATCCAATCAGAACGTAAAAAATAGTCAAAGTAACATAAGCAACCTAAATGTCTAAGTGTTCAAGAATCTTGTCTTTGTAAACTTTTTTGTATTATCAGTGTGTAAAAGCATTAAATATTTCCCACCTTTACCTCTTTATTTGTACAAAACATGTCCAGTTCCATGGGCCTTGTCCCTCACTTTCAGATGTACTCCTTTTGGTGACAGCATTCATATTTACAAGTAAACAGCCTGCTCATGTGTTGTATATTTCAGAATAAGACACTGAGAATCATAGATCTTCCTGGTCACGAGAGATTACGGATGCAGAATCTGAGAAGTTACAAAGAACTGGCCAGGTAAGGCCAAGAAATCTATGCAGGCAGATATACGTGTATCTTTGTTATAATGTGCCTCATGGAATCCTTTGAGTGTGTCACATTGTTAGTGAGGCCATCTAATACCAAAGTAATTAACAAGCAACGCTGTGTCCAAATGGATTATCTTATATGTAAGTCTGTGTCCAAATGGAGTTTGTTACATGTAAGTCTGTGTCCGAATGTGTTACTTGTAAGACTGTGTCAGAATGGACTATACAACAAGTAATCTATTGTATAATGGGATATAGTGTACAAAGATTATCTTATATGTAAGTCTGTGTCCAAATGGAGTTTGTTACATGTAAGGCTGTGTCAAAATGGATTATACTATTGTATAAAGGGATATAGTGTACAAAGATTCACAAAAATATGGCAACATCAGTTTAGCCCAATCTGCTATGATAATGTGTCCATGGGCCTAACGCTTTACATACCTTTTCATGATATTTCTTCAGAAGCTCTTCTCTGCCATAAAATGTCCAAAAATCAAAATTAGACTATAAAAATGTGCTATGTAATCAGGAAATTGCACGATCATATTTACTACAGTTCTATGTCAGATGGCAGGACCTTTTCACATGTATTTAAGAGCTTCTTAATGACGCAACGTTTCAACTTCCACTGGATCGATGATGGGGGCTGGGGTGGGGGGTGGGGGGGTGGGGGTGGGGGGCAGTTTTCCCTTGCAAGTAGTGTCCAGGTATATCTGTGCTAACTCTAGTTTGTATCTCATGAGACTTGAAGCTCAAAACTACCAACAGCTATGATTTGACTGTTAAAATATGGAGTTATGAAATAATAGCAGAAATTATGGTAATACTATTGGTGTGGTAACATTTGGATATTGGTTTGTCTGTGTTTGATTTGGATCTAGGTATCATATTAAAATCTGTGATGTTGATCAGGGAACCAGACTAACTTTAAATGAATACCTTAGATGGTTAAACTGCACATATATTTTTATGTAAACTGTCTGCATGATCAAGCTGTTGCTTTTTGATTTTTTTAAAAATGCCATCCAATGAACGATGGATATTCAGAATGAAAGGGACAATAAGTCTCTTAAAAATTATAAATTGCCAGCACAAGAATACAAAATAATTATAAAGAATTCAAAGGAAAAAAGCAGGAAGGACAGGATTACATCAGGTTGAGAGATAGCAAGAAGCCATCGAGCTTCATGCGGTTTGGAACTGAAGTGAATGAAACTGTATTGGTGGTAGTTAAGGTCCACGTGTACTTCACAAACGTTTTAACTGAACATAATGTTTACTGATTAAACTTCCAGATTTTTTAAATGCATGTTTTCCATCAGTATAGGATATTGTATTGCACCTCACGAAAAATTGGTCTGACTTATGGAAAACTAACAACTGCCTTACTGAGAAGGTTTTGTTAGGTTTGGCAGGTCTAGAAGCTGCATCAGGTACATTACAGGACCAGAAACTGAGCCTTTTCTTGGGTAAGGTGATGTAACTCCCTCCATCACTTACATATATTCCTAAAGTATTATGATCAGGTAACATGTTCGAAGAAGAAACAAATTTTTGGGTAAAATATTCTTGTTAAAACTAAACTGTTGAAAATACAGGTATGCTCCCCCTTCCTACAGTTGCATTAAAACCTGATGGTCTGCACATCCACTCCATTAGAAGCTGATGCATGGACAGGATTTGGTGCCAGTCTCACCATATAATGGGAGATCATTCTTGTCTGTCTTCCACCTAGGTGGCAGATGACTTTTAGCACTTTTGTATTTGTGAGGTAGAGGTTGTACTGCCACTGTATTATGATGTTTAAGTATTATCAAAGAAACATATTTCATCCTAACAATTTGTTTCTAATATTGGAAACAAATGTCTGCCATATTTGAATTTTCTAACAACTGATAACGATGTCAACGTTTCCACAACTGATGTTCCAAAACTAAACTTATTGCTAATTTCATACAAACTGGTGTGCCAGAAGAACATGCTTAGATGATTTCTTTTATAGTTTTTAATGTATTAATGCTTGTACGGCTTAGACCGTATCCTGTTGCAAAATTAACACGCAAAGCATAGATTTTCGTCCACTATAACTTGGCTCAAATTGTCGATGCTGTAAATATCTGAACTGACAAACACTCGTTGGTTTTTAAATATGTTCAACCTTCTATTCATTATATTATTGCATTTGTTTAAATGTTGCAATGGGACATTGTCTGATGAAATAATGATAAAAAATCGCATTACTATCAGACAAATGCAAAGTTTTGATATGACAATGCTTGTTTTTACTGTGACGAGCGTAGCAAAGTAACTACACGCACACTTAAAGTGGTTTCTTAAATTCCCAATGCATTGATGACATTTGATAGGATCAATAATGTTTTCAAAATACAAAACAAAAAATTACAAAGTCTGAAAGTGGTAAATTATTTTGCAGGTATATGATATTGAAACATTAGTTCTAAGTGAAAGAAGGCTGCATTCCCTGGTCCATTCTGCAAGGAGTTAAATATAACATCACAGGATTTAGAAGATGAAACCAGCATAAATCCTATTCGTGACATTAGGTCTTGCAACATTGTTTGAATGACAATTATGAATAAACATTGCATTATTTTGTTTTCAAAGTTGTTGTACATACATATGAACTATTGCTAATGTGATATATTTATATTAAGTTAAATGTCATAAAAGTTGTGAAATGTTTATATGATTTTCATTTCTAAATGAAAATATTGAAGCTGGACAACAGATTTAATGAGAGCAATGAATTCACCAGGAAACATACAATCAGAATATCTAATTTCATAATAATATCTCAACAAAAAAGAAAGTTATAACATTTTTTATGGAAAAAACATTTTACATTGTTTTCATGACTGGCACATAATTTGAATACATCTATATATAAGACACAAATTCTAGAAATTTGTAAATATTTTGGAACTTAAAAGTTGCATAACTGTTTTTAAAATAGAGATATACAAAAATTAAACTGTTTTGGAATGCTGTTAAACGGATCTGTATGAAGAAATCAAGTGCGTGCAGTTATTTCAATATCAGAAAAATGACTGGGGTTGCTAATTATTTCCATAACAGTTATACCATCCCACTGATCAAGTACATGACTGTCAGTACATGTTAAAATTTATATACCATATATACTCTCTAATAAGACAAGTCTAACAGCAAACTGCACAGACCCACATCTGCCATTACATAATGCTATGGCAGATCTGAGTCTGTGCAGTTCGTTAAAGGTAGTTAGTAGAACAAACAACTTAGACCCTGATCTGGAGGTGCATTATATTATGGCAGAAGAGGATTTTTGGTGTCTGCAGTTTGAATTTTATAAGTGAATATGGACTTTAAGTTTAAGACTTCATTGTATTTCCTGATGAAAGCAAGGCAAATAAAACAATGAACAGTAAAACATGAACGGTATGATATTCAGTATGAAACCTATTAGGAAGGCCAATTGCCCCCCACCCACGCACCCCAACCCCCGATTATTGATGAACATTCCAGATATTTTGATTGAGTATTCATTCCAGATTTTGTTTGTGATTATCACACATATCATAAATAAACTGTATGGATCCTGACATAGTTGTATGGACATATGTTTTGCCTGAAAGAGATTGTTAGCCATGTGTCGGAATGTCAAGAATTTACACAAAGGTTTGTAATTCAGTATGAAAAAATTGTCTTGACAAATGTCTCATCAATGATAGGCTTATATGACCACCACCCCCCATGATTTCTTAATCACAATTTTATTTACTGAGCACAGTTTCTTTCTAATTGCAGCCGATTCTCAGTTTCTTCCTTTCCAGAGCCATAATCTTTGTTGTAGACAGCACGACCATCCAGAAGGAGGTTAAAGAAGTTGCAGAGTAAGCATTTCAGACAGAGAAAGGATAGCTTTACTTGTAGATGGTTCATATTTTCAAACTGCACTAGAGCAGATTTGATGGCTTGCCACTTAAATGTTTTTAATTAAAGTAGTTCAAAACTTGGCAGTTATGACAATTATAATGTACAACCTGCATTGGGTACTCTCACCTTTTTACAGACATAGCATTGCATTTTGTATCAGAGATTGCGCTCATGATTATAAAACCCAAGAGCTTACACAAGGATTATTATTTCCATCAAGATAAAGACCATTTTTATCAGCCCACAATTGTCAGAATGTTGCTCCTGCCTTTGGTCCAGTTCATGTGCTTTTGATCACCATCAACTGTGCTATTGGATAAAATTATTGATATGTTGTATACATTTGAAATTATGATACTAGATAGTCGGAGGAAGACTCACTCAAGAATATCCGAATAATCAAATGCATCTCAAATAAGACCAGGTAACTGAGTTTCTGACTAATTCATGTCGAAGGTCTATATGATTAAGACACAGTTTGGGGTTGTAAGTTTGAGTTTTGCATTTTCATAAAATATCCCGCCAAATTCAACAAGAAATGTGCATTTATTTTCAAACCAGGGAATAAAACGACAGATTGATTAAGGACTGAGAGATTTTCCTTTTGTAAACCCATATAAAATTGGGTGTGTTAATGCAATACACATCCATTTCTTAAAATGTGATTTTCTGGTCAGTAACTTTGTAAACCCATATACAATTGTGTGTGTTAATGCAATATACATCCATTTCCTAAAATTTGATTTTCTGGTCAGTAACTTTGCAAAGCCTTGTAGATATTTTGATCAGACATCACCCAGACAGATGTACATTATGGCTAAATTGTTTATTACATAACAGAGTTATGTCCCCTACATTTTTAGTCGCAGCAAAGGAGAATTTTGCTATGTGACCTCTTTCTTAATCTGGACAATAATATTGAAATACAGAAAATATTTGAATGACACTTTACCATAAGTTTATTAACCGGATTCTGGGTTGGGAATTAACTCTTTGTAATGAAATAAATACTTCAAGATATCATTTCCAGTAAGTGATTTTGGACCAAATTAAAACATGACAAAAATAGCCAAGGTTATAGCATTTATAAAATGTTAGAAAGTACATTGTAAACTATTTGAATCTAGCCAGCTGAAGGATAGACCAATTTTACTTGTTTTGTGGATGTGGCTGAAAAGTGCAAAGTCAAATATGTTTAGACGAAGATATTACTTTTCTTCTTTGTCTGTGGCTTTGACAATAGTGTAATCAGTGTTAAACATGTACCTTAAAGGTTTCCACAGCAACACTGTTCTCCAGCGTCTGCAGCTTCAACAATAGTGTAATCAATGTTAAGCTTGTACATTAAAGTTTTCCAAGTGATCACTGTTCTCCTGGGTCTGTGGTTTTAACAATAGTGAGATCAGTTTTAAACTTGTACAGTAAGGTTTTCCAAGCGATCACTTTTATCCTACGTCATGGCTGCAACAATGGTGTGATTAAGATTAAACTTTTTCCAAGAGATGACTTTTCTATCATCGGTGGATACGGCAGTGATGTGATTAGTGTTAAACTTGTGCATTGATTCTTTTGTGTCAAATATATAACCAGTACATATCACATAGCAACTAATTCTGCAAAGAAATCTTGTGTTTTATGGGTCTTTCTAAAACAATAAAGCTTTAAATAGGAAACGACATACAGATCGTGATACATTCTTCCTTTTATTTACAGGTATTTGTACACACTTCTGAGTGACAGTGCTATATCCACAAACTGTCCACCATTCTTGATTGCCTGTACCAAGCAAGATTTGACATTGGCCAAAGGATTGAGGGTGATTCAGTCACAACTGGAAAAGGAAATGTAAGTTTTAGAATTATTTTGGTTATAACACTTTGGCCATACCATTATCATGCAGGCATTTGATATCCATTGTTCTTTCTATGGACTGTGTAAGCATCATTGTACATAAGATAACCTTTGTACATATTATATCCGTTGTACATATACATTCATGGACCAGCATGATCATGTAATTTATGACTTTAGAGATGCTTTGACCCATAATTGGCTTTCATTATTCTGCAGAAACTGCCCGATAGATCAAGATTTGTCCAGCATTGAAGCTCAAATGATTTGTCAGCTTCTGAATATGCTTAAGTTGAATAAAAACAAATCTTTTCCAACATTAGTTTGACAGCATTCATGCAATTTTGTTAGTGATTAGATATAAGTGGTTAATTCATTTTCTGTACATCATAATATGATAAAGACTTATAACTGTCACAAATTCACTGGATTATCTGCAAGATAATTTTTGGCAAATTACTGATGTGCATGGTGCATAACATTTATATATTGTTTTGTTTCATATGCTTAAAATGGAATAAAAGATATGTGCAAAAATAATTTCTTACACAATTGTTTTAAGGTTAATGTCTGTTAAACTTTGGTTTGGAAAAAACCCACAAAAATGTATTATCCACTATAATAAATGTGGCCAAAATTTTGGATTTCCTTGTGACACATTGAAATATGTAAACATGATGAAGTCTTCTGTGCTCGCTGATCTTCATTTATCGTAAATTTGATTGGATGCTACAGCTGCTGCTCCTTATAATGCATATTGTCATAACAATTCCTGAAATAACATTGCACCACTATGGACCCCATGACTAAAGTCATACTAATCTGTATCATTCTGGTTTGGAAAAAAACCCAAAGTAAAACATAGTGTTGTATCTTTATTTTCTTTTCAAACGCAGTTTGGGGGAAAAAACATTCATCATTTCCAATATGCTTCTGTTCACTGTATAACCGTTTTCTCAGTATAGTGTGGTTTGGTACATAATGCTGTTTTCATGTCATTGCTGTTCTCAGTATATTGTGGTTTGTATATAATGCTGTTCTCAACATAAAGCGGTTTGTATATAATGCTGTTCTCAATATAATGATTTTTTAAAAAAAAAATAACGTGGTTAGCAGATATATACCCATACATCCATCGTCCAATAAAGGAGAGTTATAGCATACAAAGTAAATGTTTATTTCTTTGAGGGAACACATGATGTTTTGTACCGTTACATAAATGGGATGATGAATAATGATTATTAAAAGTGGAATTCAGAGTAGCTGCCAGCATTGCTAATATGAGTAAATCGGGAATTGAAACCCATCTGCTACTTTATACCCTGTCCTTGCCCTCCTCCATAGCCCTCAGTTGTGAACATGCAGTAACCAGTCAATTTCACAGATGAAAGAACAAAGTGTGTTATTGTTTTTTTTAACCCAAACAACCACTCATATTATTTTTTAACTATTATTTTTGTTTCTTCAAATACATTATCTAATTTAATTACAGCAGGAAATGTCCATCACCTCATAGATCATGCCCCGACACCCCCCCCCCCCATTCTTCACCAGCTAAGAATGTCATTGGCCATTGTCTCTCTGGTGAAATGGAAGTTATTGCTATTAGATATGTGAAGAATATAACTGAGTACGTGTGATAACATTCTTGTTTGCAATAACGAGATATTTTTATTGATTTAAAGGTCTAACACATTTTACTGGTTTCTTACATGTACAGTAGGGTAATATCTCATCAAAACGATATCTTCTTTAGGACATGAGTCTGATCGTTCATCAGTCAGGGTCATTATCCTCATAGAAAGGGCTATCTTAACTTGACATGCGGATGATTGTTCATAGGTCAAGGTCATTTTCCTCATTGAAAAAGACATCTGTTTGACATGGTTTCATAGTTCCTAGATCAAGACCATTGGCCTCTTGGAATGGGATATCTTTGACAAGGGTTAATAGTTCATAGGTCAAGGTCATTATATCAGTATATATAAATGTGCCTTATAGCTTTACATATGATAACTCGAGTTTCTTTGTACCAATATTATTAGCTCATCTTGAATTCCTGGTATGGCCCTGTGTCTGTTGTGAATACATTTTACAATTCAACCATAAACATCAGCTATTTTCAGCTTCAAAAACTACCACAATACCAATTTCTACCAAACTTGACAGCATCTGTAATGAAGCCTTTCAGGTTTCTTCAAATGACATTGATCCATTTCCAGATATGGCTGCTGTTTCCAAATTAATGTTTTTCAGAAACTTATAAAATATTGTTAAATAGAATTTAATAAAAATTTGACAAAAACAACCTTGCATAAAGGCCTTTTAAGTTTGTACAAATGATGTGGAACCAGCATCAAATATTGCCATGGTTACCAAAAATAGAAAAGTAATTCAGCAATTTCAAAAAAGAAATCAATTGGTATAATCTGATTAAATTAAACAAGAAGCATTCTGGAAAGAAGGCCTTTCAAATTTTCAATTTAGTGCATATATGCCTTCAAATGACGTGACAAAGCCTAAACTAGAAAATTCTTCAACCAACTTTTTAAAACACTACTGAAAAAAATGTAACCAAATTTTACAGCACTCTGGCATAAGGCCTTTAAAGTCTGTACTCATGCTGCCTATTAGCAATAAGTGAAACGTGGCTCAAAATTCTACAAGCCCAGGGGATCATCAGCCTGAAAATGTTACTGGTCCTCTCCATAGTCAATTGGTTCTACATTTTCTGGTACAAGAAGACAAAATATTGTAAATGACTGAATCATAAATGAAACAATTAAATATCCAGGATATAACTTATGGTTACATCAATTTACCTTTAACAGAGACAGATGTAGCTCTAGCTCCTCCCTTTGTTGGTCAATGCCAACTAGTTTGCGACATCATCAGTCAAGCTGAAGCAATCTAAGCGAAACAAAGAAACAGATTAAAAATTAAATTATATTAGAAAGTCGTGTCAACTTTTGTGATTTCAACTCTTTTTCTGTTTTTTTTTGTTTGTTTGTTTGTCTTGTCTCTGTTTTGTGTGTGCAGTTGAATATGACATTGCGAGTCGAAAGCGGTTAGGCTAGTTAAAAGCTAGTCATGCACTGCTCATTGTCTGTTTCTTGCATTTATCTTAATCAGTTCCTGACACGCAATCCCTTGCTAGATCCAGCGCACTTTAAAGAAATGGCATTTGTCATATAAGAGAGAGAGAGAGAGAACAGTATCATACCGTTTAAATAATTGTAATTTATGATAGACGTAGAACTTGACCTGGGTCCTCGATATATGGCATCAGTTTCCCTAACTTCACACACTCACTCCCATACCGTCTCGACTATGCGTACATAACCCAAATAAGGAGGGAACATCGTCGTTTACATAGGCAGTCATGAGTAGAAGTCACACTCGCTTGGCGACCCAACAGCTAACTCATCTCTGGGTATAGTACCACCCCTGATTCCTATGACAGAGATCATGGAATATAGAAGACATTATTGAAAGTTACTAAGAATGGCTCATAATAATATGAAGTGAAATAACACGGAGAAGTACACTTTATTGTACAATAAAGAGTTATATTACATCGGCGGCTGAAAATCTAACCTAGGTTCGCTATCTATAGCACCAATCGCCTTAACAGCACTCACCAACTCAAACCCTCAGAACCAAAGATCACATTCACAAAAAAGATGGACCATAATCATGAATTATATATAAATACAACCTCAGCCCATACTTTTGTAACATTTTCAACATTATTATTGTACCTGGGTAATGCTGAAGTCTACTAAAGAGTTGTAGGTCCAGAAAGAATGTGAATATTTACTAATCATATAATATAGGCATTTAGAAATTACTATGGTTGATAATCCTTTGTCCCTGCACAATCAATTCGGACAGATGAGCAGTAAATTAAAATCAGCTTAAATTTATATAATCACATTGATACATTTTTACACCTAGATATGTATTTTTTCCAACATGGTGAGGTAAAATCGTGTCATTTCAAATGTTCACTATTCCTTGTCACGAGTGGAGGCAGATTGATATATTTGGAAACTATCTTGAAAATACACATTGTTAAATATATAGGGGCCCCGAGCGGCCGAGTGGTCTAAAGCGCTCACCGTTACGGATCACTGCCATCTCACCTCTGTCTGCGTGAGTTCGAGTCTCAGGCTGGGCTAACGTGGATATATGAGAAAGCCTGCCAGTAGCTTCTCATGGGTGGGTGGTTCTTCCCGGGGTTTTCCAGGGTTCTTCCTCCACCAATTATACTGGCAGCCATGTATAGCCTATCGTGTGCTGAATAATGGCGTTAAACCCTACAACAACAATATATATATATATATATATATATATATATATATATATATATATATATATATATATATATATATATATATATATATAACATTTATTATTTTAGATCTGATTCTGTTTGAGAATGTACCGGACAAAATATCTTAGGTATGTGAACAGGAAATTTATTTATATTCAGCGACCGGGGATATATTTGACACCACGTGGTTTCTCCTCGGCATACTGATGGAAGATATTTTGCCTAGTATGTTGATGAATCCTATCAGATGTAAAAACAAAAAATGATAGATATTCTGGTAGATTAGCCCCCTTATTAGTTTCCTTATTTTAACGCTCTTTGTGTATATTTATCTTCCGCTTGCTTGCTATCATGCTATCTCCATCTTCCGCATTCATCAATGAATGCCTGAAATTTGGGGATCTTTTATGTAATCATATAAATTACTCTGCCGAAATTTGATTTGACGCGAGTTATCAAACACAGCTATTCATGGATATTATACAAATGTGAAAATTGAGAAGTTTGTCTAATCTTTCAAAACAAAGAAGTAGAGACGATTCTTGATTAGGGATTAGAAACTTCGAAGGTAAGATTTGTCACTGCAAATATTCTAGATACTACTTGCTGTTCAAGAAGTTGGAGATGAAAGGTAATTATAGTAATTACATTTTGAAAGCCATTTATTTTGTAGACGAAACCCTCTATCGACAACTTCATCATTTCTTAGGCTCCATCACTAAATCACTAATTTGTTTAAGATCATATGTAATAAATTGTCTACAATCTGGTGCGATTCAAAATTAAAGGTTATTTATAAGTTCGCATATTTATATTGGTTTCTCTTGTTTGTTTATGAGGGAGTAACACTAATCTGTAAAATTATATAATTTAGATCATGCTATCTAAACAAATAATGACAGTAATAAATCCAGTTTGTTACAAACCGGTCAGCTACTCTCTCTCTCTCTCTCTCTCTCTCTCTGGCGCTGCTCTGCTCGTCCAAAGGTATTATATTATCCTATCGAATCAGCTATTTGTTTAATAACAGTATGGCAATTATATACCACTGTCATATTAAATATATCCAATCATCTCTTTGATGCCTTGTCAAGTTTTGCTTGCTAACATTTTTACGTATCTCTGTCATACATTTAGATATGTCACATATATACGTATCTCTGTCTTACATCTAGATATGAGTCAGATATATGCGTATCTCTGTCTTACATTTAGATATGTCACAAACAATTTGTTACGCTTTTGATGATTTTCTCTTATAACACTCATTTCCATCCTCATGTATTTTGTTCATTTATAGCAAGGAAGATGTAGGATACCTGTGGATTTGACTGCCTCGTGTGGAAATGAATCTCACTCATGTGTGTGTGTGTGTGATTTGGATATTTAACGTAGCATTAACAATTTTCTAGTCATATCGCTACTATGTCTGCATTGTGGCAGTTTATTGTAATGTCCCGCACTAGGGCATCATGTCGCAGACATGTAGCATCATACCCCACCCAGTCACATTATCCTGACACAAGGCCGATCAGTCCTAACACTAACCTCCTAATGCTGAGCGCCAAGCGAGGCATCTGCTAGTACCATTTTTATAAGACTGTGTTATGACTCGGCCAGGGTTCGAACCCACGTATTCCAGCATCCGAAGCGGACGCTTTAACCACTTAGCCCACTAGAGCAGTAAATTCTTTATTTCAACAGTTAACAGGCTTGACAAACTTGAAGATTTAGAGAGTAATACGAATGTGTTGTATGCATGCTAAAGTGTGCTAGATGTTAGATCCGTTCTTTGTGGGGGCCCCGAGTGGCCGAGTGGTCTAAAGCGCTCTCCGTTACGGATCACTGCCATCTCACCTCTGTCTGCGTGGGTTCGAGTCTCGGATTCGGCCAATGTGGGTATGTGAGAAAGCTTGCCAGTAGCTTCTCGAGGGTCAGTGGTTCTTTCTGGGGATTTCCCAGGTTCTTCCTCCACCATTAATACTGGCCGCCATGTATAGCCTATAGTGTGCTGAAAAATGGCGTTAAACAACAATAACAACAACAACAACCGTTCTTTGTGCACGCGGTTAATGAAGGGACATGACTTAAGAGCGGGCAAATTCAGCTGTAAAATGTTCCCAACACTGAAGCTTTTCAGCAACATTCAAAACGACACTAACCTATTCTGATCGAATTTATGTACTTTATTTACGCTACATAGATGGTATCAAAGCTCGCATTATTCATGTTCGGCACCAGCTTGTATATTTTTCCGACAAGTCTTGAATTGCCGAACACAAGAGCCGATGGTAAAGACAGCCTAGATGAGGCCCTTGAACAGCTGCTAACAAAAGTATCGGGCTTGGAAAGGGAAAGAGGACTTGTGATTGATATTGACATGCCAGGAGACGTATGTATTTAGTAATTTCAATGTTAACAAGTAATTTTTTCATACGCATATACAAAAATCTGGTCATAACTAACAAAACAGTAATTAAGTCTTCATGTATATCGAGTCTTCTTATAGGTAAATGTTTTTTTGATTTTGTATATATATGTATGTATTTACATCTATATATTTATTATTTTTTGTATATATTTATATGATTGGCTCAGAGACTAAATTACCTAGCTATTTTCACTTTCTGTATCAACGTGGTTATCCGCAGTCAAATATATCAATATATTATCTAGACAATATAAATAACACTGCAGAAAGGATACAAAAAGATGCGATACAAATTTTAACGCACTGATTCTTATTTAGATAAATGATAGGAAGGGATAGTAGTCAAATTGTCATATGTAAATGTAGTAAAAACTTAACAAATGCATGAGACTTCTAATGAATTCAATTCAGGTATGCAGAAATTAAAATATTTTACAAATTCTCATTTTCGTTTGCATTTACGTTTGTTTTATATTAATATAAAGCGTTGTTAATAACATGTTAATGTATAATATTAGTAAATAAGTATTTAAGATGATATTTAATACGATTGGTAAATAAGGTATTCCTTCGAACATACAGCAATGTAATTTATTAAAATCATTTTTTGTAATTGTATGTTCGTTGTCACTGTGTTTTTTTACCAGACACATATTATATATTGGATTAAAAAAAGACGATCAAGGTTAAAGGTGAAAGGACGAATAGCTTTTATTAATGAATTAATTCAATAATAATTTTGGCTCTTTTATAGAAAAAAGCAAGTTCTGTCTTAGTATACTTTATGAAAGTTACCTTGCGTTCGTCTTGGTAATTGAGTGCCGTGTATTGGCTGATATATGCTGATTGAAATTAACATTGAGCTGCACTTTATTCATAATCACAAAGCACATGGTTACAGGCAGTAAAATAATTTTTATTGAAGCATTTTTTCTTCTTTTATTATAAGGCGTAATAACTGCTAATTGTCCTACATGTATGTTCATTTATCTTACAAAAGCCTTCCTGTCTCTCTCTCTCTCTCTCTCTCTCTCTCTCTCTCTAAAAATTGTCCATATTTGCAATATTACACAAAACTTGGCATTCAAATCAGAATTCAACATACCAGCTTGGACGTGGTGTAATTGTTTCCATGTAAGTATCAGCTCAGTCAAATTGTTCAGAAAAATAATCAAAACGGAAACAATTCAACCATTGCACTATACATTTCCCTTGTATCATAAGTCAACAAAAAACTACACTCGGTACGTTGTGTACATAGATGAACTAAATTCCAAAGATTCTTTCTAAATGGGTAAATGAGCTGATCTGGCAAAATTGTCTATCTAATGACGTACTTAGATCCAAACGATAGTCTGTAAGAAACATGGAGCCTCTCTTTGAGATTCTGGCGGATTCCAAGAACCAGACGTGTGACCATATTCTGCTACGTCCTAAGAAACTGATTAAAAAATGTCGGACTGCGGACGCATCAGTCCATTCGTCGGAATCTCAAAGAGGCTTGTGTCGTTACAGGTAAGATTACTGTCTATGTACACTTTTTCATATTGTATAAGGATTTTTAGTGTTAAGATGTTAATCTAACATCAGTACGTTGCGACATCGGAGTATTTTAATATTTCTTTGCTATTCTTTAATATAATGCATTGGAATGTTTAATTGTTTAAAGAACTTATATTTACTTGTGATTATATTATTGATTATAGTAAAAAAAACAACGTTCACTACCATCTTCATGCTCAATAATAGTTAATTTAGAAATAAAATACTCTTTAAATAATAGAGTTTAATATGTTTACATTTTAGATTAAATTCAGTAAAATATATTTCTATTAAATGATTGCGGTATTAGTCTGAAATATTGAATTTTAAATTCTTTAGCTATCGTGAATTTATTCGTTATTTAATTATCTGTATTATATTCTAAAAGGCAGACATTATACAAATGTATGATGTTGGTAAGTGAAGGAATATGGTAGTTTTATATGTATCTCTTATATGCGTAATTTAAGTTTATGTAGATTGATATTGGAATGTAATTTTATATGTTGAGTATTTCAATAAAGCCAGTATTTTCGTCGGAATCTCAAAGAGGCTTGTGTTCTTAGAGATCCCGTACCTCCCGATTGCCATATTCCCCAGATGTAGCCATATCTACACCGTTATGAGTGACACCCTCTTTCAAAAGAGTTTGAACGCCTTCCTTTCTCTCTCTCTCTCTATCGGGTCATGAGAAACAGCATTACTAAGAGTTTACGAGACCAACACTCTCGTAAAAGCTGGTGGAGACTTATGAAAAAAATATTCTCGTAAAAACAGTCTCGTAAAATATATATATATATATATATATATATATATATATATATATATATATATATATATATATATATATACATATACATACATATATATATATACACATAAACATACATATATATATATATATATATATATATATATATATATATATATATATATATGCAAGCTTCAATCTCCCTACCCACTCGAATATGAGCACATCCCTCAAAAAAGATGAAACTTAGTCATATAGGCATTGATTAGCAACAAATACACTCGCCTAGTGACAATACGTTAACTCATATTTACGTACACAGTCAATCAGGATTACTCTGACACAAGGAAAGGCATATCAGAGGCATTAGTGTAACCACAACTATATGCCATAGAAAGTAGAAGGTCTTATCCTGTATACTACACTTGGAGGCGTGGTACTGTAAAGTGAAATGGCATGGAGAAAGCATTTTATCGTAGAGTCGAGATAATTATAAATCGTGTCCTACTTAGAAGCACACTCTGGTCAGCCAAGTGATGGTAGCGATCGCCTTGCCGACACGCACTAGCTAACACAACCTGTCTACTAAGCGGACATCTCCAAAAGAAGAAGGGGCATTAACAAAATCACACCTTGTTTGTGTTTATCGTCGGATATTGTGAATGTGCCTATGTCCATTGACAGTCTTTGATTTGACAAAAACCGATAGGTTCCATAATTTGTGTAAAATGTATGAACTTGTTTGATTAAAAACGGATGTATGTAACCATATAAAAGTAAAACATCTAGTGTTATGATGATGATTTATTTAGCAATATATTCGATATATTGGACAAGTGTGAGAATCAAACATCATAGAAAAACATAAACGGGATATATGTGGTAGCTAAACAAGAATAGAAGTACTGCGAGTGCCATATTTATCCAAATTATAATTTCAGTTCAATCTTGAATGCATTACAAAAGTATCCCTCACTAGTAATTGTGCAAAACTCAGAACTGTAAAATTATAATAGTTGTTTTTATCTTTCCATCTGCACGATTAACGCAACCCATTTTAAGCAAAACATCGGATGAAATTGTATCATCGCCTTAAAGCTTAATTTAGAAGTTTCTACAAATTTTACGATGATAGTATTGTCTTTATTCTAATCAATCCCAAGAAAGGATAGAAGGAAGTACGGTTTCATTCCAATTGTATGAAATGGCAAATAGTTATTTCATACCACAGACTGAAAAGGAAATAAAAACAAGTATGGAACAAGCATGAAAATACAAAAGGATTAGACCTTTTGTTTACGTGCAATCGTTTACAAAATGTACAGTATGTTCCCGCTCAAAATGTCATGCACAGTAATTATTGTTTTCGTTTACAAAGTCAGATAAGTAGACCAGACTCTGGTTTGAACACACAAATTGTACAAAATCGTCCGACTGTATCACTAGTACCGTAATTATACCATTTATAAAAGAATCGCTACGAAACACATACAATAGACGCGATATTGATATGTATCGCCTTTGCTTTGATATCGTGATTGTTCTATACCTAAAATGTGTACATAATATTTAATTTTTTGGAAATGTGTGGAAATTTACAATCGCGATCCCAAATATGTTGTAAATGCTAAGTGCAAGGAAAATATTTGCAAAATGAGCAATTTTTCTGATGGCTGATCTTTTGATTCATGTTTTGCATCATTCTTTCACAATATGCGAACATTGAAAATATTTGTTGGCATCAAAGTCAAAATAAGGACGTTTTCTAAGAATGATTTGTAACGACTAAGCAGAGGATGGTTCATATTTTTGTAAAGAGCAGGCAGAAGATGATTAATTTTTACGGGGAAACGAAGAGACTTTCCTGCTTTTAAAAATAGACATAGGTTATTAAACAAAATATAACCTCTGTAAAATGGTGGTATCTCAACTGCATAGTCTAATTATTAGTCACTGCAATAGAATGTTATCGTATCAATTTATAAAATTGAAATGTATGTAGCGAATACTAAAATGGTGAATTTAGAGGCAGCACTAACTTTGACCTATGATCGTAGAATATAACAAAATTAAACGTTTAACACAAAGACAGACATCCATGTACATAAAGAGAGAAATATAGACAGACAGAGAGTCTGCATCCAAGGGAAGTTTTTTGTTTTGTTTTCGACAAGCAGAGCAGAGCCTTTACGACCATGTGCCTACATAGGTTATCATTGTGGAAAGTTGTTAGGAGCTAATAATTTGTACAATTTTATTCCCTTATATATTTACGTTGTTTCAGAATGGCATCATTACCAAACACTTCTGCAAACTAGAAACCAAACTTGCCTTTGGCCTTACACACCTGAAACATTTGTATTACTAGTTACATAGGTCCCATTCATTTTGTTATCGAAAGGTATTTTTTATCAACAAGACCACTCTTAAATACAGTCTCTGCGTAAGTGAACATCCGTCATATTTTCAACTATTTTGTTGCATTGAAAAAAAAAATCCTCTGCATAATATACTATTGTTTATATCGGTATCCATTCTGTTTGAAGAATCGTATATCATGCATCGTGTCAAACAATGGTGGTTTTGTTACAGTCTCTGAAGTTACAGATTCTAATCTTTAAACACCTGTTACCCTCGGGCCACATAAATATGGCAAACAAGTTTGTTCTTATTGTAGTGCTCGCACACACGAATTCCAGATAAGGAGATATATAACCAAGTTGTAGTCCTCTGTTATACTCAGAATATTGTTTCAATTTTAAGTTCTGCCTAAAACAAAGTTTGGATGTAAAAAATACTATAAGTGTGGTACGAATTATCTGAAAATGACACCGGTATAGCGAGAGAATGTGCTCTACAAGTATTGTATTGCCAACCTTCCAGGTTGTTATTTTACTGTTGTATCCAACTGGGCGTGCCATTCTGACCTTTCTACGCCAGACTGCTTCCACGTTTGCGATTAGCAACTGGAAATAATCATATTATATCTGTCTTGTCTTCATGACGTGTACGGGGACCGTATTTCTTTCTTTAGTGAATATTTTTGCTAAATATTGTTCATCATAGTACTTTGGGAGAGAACCACAATCATATCATGCCTGTCTACTAATTTTCGATTTATGATGTCCTTTGTCTTCAAATACTATCAAGTAAGATCACTGAGTTATTTTTGTGGGCAATGTTGGTTTCAACAAGTCCGGTGCACAAAGATTGGCTGTCTTGGATGACTGCTATCGTGAACATGTTGAAGAGATGGAAGTTGAAGGGACTTTCATTCGTGGCTGCAATGAGGACGCCAATGAGCTAAAGGTTTAGCAACCGTCCTTGGAAAACATTATCTGCTCATCGAGCTTGGATCGGAGTCCAGAGGCAATGTTGAAGGTTTTCACTTCCACTTGTCGAAGAGGATGCTTCACTGTCGTTCTGCACTACATTTTGCTGATGTCCTTCCTATTATTTCAGGTACGTCTTCCTCACGGCGCTCGTCAAGTCTAGCTTCTTCGATGATGGTTCACATTCCATAGCATTAGCATCGAAATGACGATGGTGATATTTCGATGTTGTCTCAGACATGCATCCATTCCATTTTATAAATATTTTTGTCGAAACCACATGTCCAACATAACAACAAACTATCATTTCTAAACCGTGTCCTAGTCTGGCGATCCTCATATGTGTTCTTGGCTTCTTATCCGCAGGTCAGGAAATTGTCCTGGTTCTCTTGGTAAAGTAAGTGTCCATGTTGCTGCTGAATCTTATGTTGTTCAAATACACTTCACTGAAATACGGATGCATGATGTTGTTTATTCAAGCACAAATGCACTTCACTGAACTACGGATGCATGATGTTGTTTACTCAAGTACAAATGCACTTAACTGAACTACGGCTGCATGATGTTTACTCAAGTACAAATGTATTTCACTGAAATACGGCTGCAAGATGTTGTTTACTCAAGTACAAATACATTTCATTGAACTACAGCTGCATGGTGTTGTTTATTCTAGTACAAATACACTTCCCTGAACTAGGCCTACATGATGGTGTTTATTCAAGTACAAATACACTTCAGTGATCTACGGCTGCATGATGTTGTTTACTCAAGTACAAATACACTTCAATGAACTGCGGCTGTATGATGTTGTTTATTCAAGTATAAATACACTTCCCTGAACTGCGGCTGCATGATGTTGCTTACTCAAGTACAAATACACTTCCCTCAACTGCGGCTGCATGATGTTGCTGACTCAAGTACAAATACACTTCCCTCAACTGTGGCTGCATGATGTTGCTTACTCAAGTACAAATACACTTCCCTCAACTGCGGCTGCATGATGTTGCTGACTCAAGTACAAATACACTTCCCTCAACTGCGGCTGCATGATGTTGCTGACTCAAGTACAAATACACTTCCCTCAACTGTGTCGGTATGATGTTGTTTACTCAAGCAGAAATACACTTCCCTGAACTGCGGCTGCATAATGTTGTTTACTCAAGCACAAATACACTTCTCTGAACTGCAGCTGCGTGATGTTGTTTACTCAAGCGTAAATACACTTCCCTGAACTACGGCTGCGTGATGTTGTTTATTCAAGCACAAATGCACTTCACCGAGCTACGGCTGCGTGATGTTGTTTATTCAAGTACAAATACACTTCACCGAGCTACGGATGCATGTTGTTGTTGACCGGATCTAATCTATTATATTCCCATGGAATGCTGTTGTCCACTTTGAGAACTGGAATCACCTGGCACAAGTGACTTATTCCGATCGATGTAACCGTTTGATAGATTTTGATTATGGTTACGAAATCAAATGCCTTGCATGCACTCACCAAAATTTGAACCCTCTTGACTATGGACTCGAGCCCAGAAAAAGTCGTAGATACTGGCATTAGAAAGTAGAGCACTTACTCAGATGGTGACCCAGTAATTAACTCTCATCTAAATGCATATTTAATCCAAATTCTCTTTACATAAGTCGAGCCATAACGAAATTAAAAATGAAAGTGACAAATATACACGAAAGTGGAAAGTGATGTTAGAAACTTAAAAAAATAGATTAAAACACGTTTACCGTTCGTAATTCTTTATTTTAAATAATGTTATACATATGTCGTTTCTAATATAAGTAATGAAACAACCTCTTTAGCATATGTTAAATCACTAATACTCCCCCCACACACACTTGCATGCATACATACACACACACTTGCATGCATACATACATACATAAACACACACACACACTTGCATGCATACATACATGCATACACACACAAACACACTTGCATGCATACATACACACATACATACACACACACTTGCATGCATACATACATACATACATACATACATACATACATACACACACACACTTATATGCATACATACATACATACACACACTTGCATGCATACATACATACACACACACACTTGCATGCATACATACATACATACACACACACTTGCATGCATACATACATACATAGACACACACACACTTGCATGCATACATACATACACACACACACTTGCATGCATACATACATACACACACTTGCATGCATACATACATACACACACACTTGCATGCATACATACATACATAGACACACACACACACACACTTGCATGCATACATACATACATACATACACACACTTTCATACATACATACATACATACACACACACTTGCATGCATACATACATACATACACACACACTTGCATACATACATACATACATGCATACATACATACATACATACATACTGTGAAGTTCTATGTGACCCACTGTTATGCGTTGGGGTGGAATGCTCCCAATATTTATTTGAATTACTATGGAATTCCCACCCTGGCTCGTTTTTGTAGGAAGTGAAATTAGTGATAGAGGTAAAGCTCCGAGCCCCCAGTCAGCAATACCGACAATTAAATTATTAAGAACACAAAGGTGAAATTCAAAAGAATAACAATTTAATATGAATTAAACGATATTAATTTCTCAACCAATCTTCTTCCTCTCGACCATGTAACAACCTATTTCATCACGTGATTATAGTGTGAGATGGCTTTCTCCTGTACTTGGTTTCTACTCATCTGTGTTTACTTCGCCAATTCCTTTCCTCCTTCCGGCGTTCTCCGTACTCCGATACTTCCTATCCTCTTCCCCTTATGTCTCCTTTTCTCCTCCACTTTTCTCTCTCTCTTTCTCCAGCAACTAGGCTTGTTCTCGCCTACTGCCTTGTTCTATCCTGTCTCTCTGAGACTTGGGACTTGACTACCGGTACCCGGTAGTTCTGTCCTCCAAAAGCTTACTACGAAAAACACAAGGACGTTAGCATTTGTGTTAGCCATCTCGCCTCACACTACATCAACAATCAATCATCAGATAAAGGCTATCTACATTTCCGGTCACGCATTCGTGCACATCGAAAACCACACACGTTCTTATAGAAAACAGTGTTGCAATAAAGAGCGGTAACCTACTTAACATACAGACATCACTAAATTGCGTCACATCAATATATATTCTTAATCTCATTATTCTCAACAATATCACAATAATCCGACGCATTTCTGTACATTACACTCCCACAAGTGTACACAAATATTCAAATATCCATATTATTTAAATTTACACACTGCAACCATTTCCAAAGTTACAACTTAATTCAACAATTGCAAAATCTAGAATATCACATAAATAAATACACTAGTTTACCACGAAGTAACTAAATAGCGAATTACAATATTAATTCTGACGAGCGAGCAATCTACATAATCATAGCTCATTTCTCAAGTACGCATGTAAATTAAACAATACAAAGGTAATTCTACGTACTAACGATTCTAGTAAGTAAATATACATAAGTAGTAAATGGGGCCACCCTAGGGACAATGGGAATTACCATTAAAAACACCCCTGGGCCACTCTAGGGACAATGGAAATTTAACATGGGGAAAATTGCTGGGCCACTCTAGGGACAATGGGAATTTAACATGGGGAATAGAGTTTGGGCTTGTCTAGGGACAAGGGGAATTGAACATGGGAATAGAGTTTGGGCTTGTCCAGGGACAAGGGGAATTGAACATGGGGAATAGAGTTTGGGTCTGTCTAGGGACAAGGGGAATTGAACATATGGAAATTGAACATGGTGGGTCTGTATAGCGTCAAGGGGAAATTGAACATGGTGGGATTGTCTAGGGACAATGATGGTAGAGGGTCAAACACAACAGAGACAGAAACATACATACACTAGTACAAGCGTGAGATTTATATATAAAGCATTACCAAGACCTGAAATCTTGCTGGGGTGTTCAAAAATTTGCATAATTGTAATGATGCTATAAATAGCTATGATCAAGGAAATGCTCAACGGCAAAATGGATGTGACTAAAAGTAACGCTAAAATGACGAAATTGTCCCAGAATTTAAAGGAAAATAAACATATCCCCGAAAATTAAGTTACAATGGTTTAAACTAAAATGGATAAAATTAGTAACTACTTACAATATCAACTTCTGTGACGATCGTGAATAAATA
Organism: Sinohyriopsis cumingii; assembly: GCA_028554795.2. Lineage (NCBI taxonomy): Eukaryota > Metazoa > Mollusca > Bivalvia > Unionida > Unionidae > Sinohyriopsis > Sinohyriopsis cumingii. The sequence goes on from CM068838.1 coordinate 62,051,535, forward strand.
CCTATGTATCTATAATCAGCTGAAATTCCTATGAAATCCCACTATCTATTTATAGCTCCAACTTGTGGGTTTTTCCTTTGGAAAATCCCACTATCTTTTTATAGCCTCAGCTTGAGTGACGTTCCTGTTTATGAATTCTAGTATATATGTAAAGCTACAAAATGTGGAAATCCCCAAGTCGATATTTATAGTCTCAAAATTTCCAGCGTCAGTGACGTCACTGTACTGAACACTAGGGGATAAATGTCAACAGTGTTGCAAGTGGCTGACCTGAATACACGCTACTGCAGGTAGGTAGGTAGAGTGTATCTGATAGGGATAAAGTGAGTTTTTATAGGGACAAACAGAGACCAATACACACACACACACACACAACGTACGCGCGCAGACATACGCACACACACACACACACACATACACACAGAGGGAAGAGGAAAAAACAAACCCCAAATATACTATCAATACAGAAGGGAGATAATACAAACCCCAAATAAACTATCAACATAAACGTACGCGAACGCATACAAACCCCAAATATACTATTCACACAACGTCGCTAACGCATACAAACCCCAAATATGCTATCCACACTCGGGAGGAAGAAGAAAAAACAACCAAATATACGATCTACACAACGTACGCGAACACACACACACACACACACACACACACACACACACACACACACACACACGCACACACAGAGGGAAGAGGAAAAAACAAACCCCAAATATACTATCAACACAGAAGGGAGATATTACAAACCCCAAATAAACTATCCACACAAACGTACGCGAACGCATACAAACCCCAAATATGCTATCCACACTCGGGAGAAAGAAGAAAAAAACAACCAAATATACGATCTACACAACGTACGCGAACAAACACACACATACACATACACACACAGAGGGAAGAGGCAAAAACAAACCCCAAATATACTATCAACACAGAAGGGAGATAATACAAACCCCAAATAAACTATCCACACAAACGTACGCGAACGCATACAAACCCCAAATATGCTATCCACACTCGGGAGAAAGAAGAAAAAAACAACCAAATATACGATCTACACAACGTACGCGAACAAACACACACATACACATACACACACACAGAGGGAAGAGGCAAAAACAAACCCCAAATATACTATCAACACAGAAGGGAGATAATACAAACCCCAAATAAACTATCCACACAAACGTACGCGAACGCATACAAACCCCAAATATACTATCAACACAGAGTGAAGAAGAAAAATTTTTTTGAAAGCACCTAAGCCCTCACCTGCAATGACCAACTCTGCCAAACACCTACACCCCACCGCCCACTCCCAACACTACAAAACCCATTTAACCCGTTATTTTATGGCATCAGTGTGTGATTTAGGAAACATCAAGACACAAAATGATGGATGAATAGACTGACTATTGTTTACCGACTTGCATGCCTAAAGAGCGTGCGTGAAGGAAAACATCCTTCCATTTCAATTCTAACTAAAACATGATCCAGAGGGATAGAGAGAGGTGAAAGAGCACAATTTCATAAAGTGTGAGTAAAAACAAAACACGCCATCCTTATTATACAATGTCAAGACCAAGAGACACTTACGTTTTCTTTCTGGTCTATTCTCTTTTAGAAGGTAGTATGAAATTTCACATCAGGGCCAACGCATCGGCTCACATTGTCAATTTTTCCATTTCCATGTCTTTACTGGCACAAGTTCTTCATCATCTTCAATTTCTTCTTCTTCTGAATCCCTCTTCTCTGTTTCGTCTTGTTTTTGTTTCTTCTCTTTTCTCGTAGGGCACTCTGAATTCCAGTGTCCTTTCTCCTGACAACGATATTAGGTATCTTGAATTTTGTCTCTCTTTCTTAGACGAAGCAGGTATTCTGGAGACAAATACCCATTTACCTTTGCAGATATAGCAAACTTCATTAACACTTACACACTTTCGTATGACTCTCATCAAATCAACGATCAAAAGAGTAAGTTTTGTTGCCACTTTCGCATGTGAATTATGCTTTCGTATGACTTTTAGCAAATATTTGACCAGCAGGTCGATCTGTGCTGACTCTTCCATCTTCTTGATCGTTTGAGAGCGGAATGAATACTCTGACGCTAAGACACTCTCTTTATATACAGGGACCTGCTGCGTATGAAACCTAGTCAAATGTAATTTTGCAATAAGATGAAACGATTTCATTGAGGAAGTAAAAAACAATGATGTACCGTATCGCCTCACACAAAACCTGAAGTGTTAGTTCAAATCCGTGTCAGCGATTTCGAAGACGACATAACTGAGCTTTAATCAATGCTCTCCAATTATGCCACAAAACCACGAGTCCTGATTCACGCCAAAAGAAATTTCGTTCGGTCCATAAAAAATAGTATCATATCTGAGAAACGCAAAAAGGAACTTCCAGAAAACTGAGAAAGACGGCTTACACCTACAACGTAAATGTATGAGTTCAAGTAGTGCGTAAAACTTAGTCAAATTAAATTTTTATAGTCAAGACGAAACGATCTCTTTTCGAACAAGAAAGCAGACACCAAGCGACAATGGCGATCCGTGTCACACAACACTTTTCAAAATGTATATTATCAGAGGTTTGTTCTAGCGATCTGCACGGTTAAATTAAATGTTGATGTATTTTGCAATAAGACGGACACAATTTCCATGGGATCGCCCATGGTACGAATGTTCGTGCATTAGTTTAATTTTTAAAAATATTTTTTTTATATAAATCGCCTATAGGATAGACCCAGTAAAGCATGGCCATTCTCGTCACTGTCTGAATAGCTACTCAAGTCAATTCGAAGCGAACGCGGTAAGAAAATAAGTATAGCCAATGAAATGGCTTACAACGGGTGATGCATTGTTTTGTTCTAGGACTGTGTGGCATAATAATCCCTATGTTCTTGCGTTGTTACCATTACAGTGCAGACAGACTGAAATGTGAACTTACAAGCCCTCTTTGTGTGTGTTGTACCATTTCCTCTTACCACATCAAAATACTGAGCGTCACAGTATTGGTTCGCGTTTTCAAACTGACCATTTTTTTATATCTCACTTAAACATTTCGACATAAACACTCACACTCACATCGGTAGAGTCAGAACAGACGTGTTACAGTATTGAGGGGCATGCTATCTTTTCGTTTTCAAACTAATAAATTTGGGGCTTGTATGAAGTAAAGAACCGAAAGTACAGTGAAACTCAAAGATGATGACCCAATCTGTCTGTCTATTGATGCGTGTATTTACTTAAGAAGAAATATGACCTCTAAAACACAAAGAGATACGGCAAGCATGATTAGATCAAACACAACGATGTTTTCCTTCACGCCCGTGTAATTTAGAGTTTCAATCGTCTTTGAAGACAAACTTGGTCTCCTTTTGTAGGGCTTGAAATAATAAAAGAAACTAAAAAATCTTAAGCACTTTGCTATAGATAATTTCATCAATAGACTAAACAACATAAATACCGTTACAACAATAGAAAGCCTTAAATCTTCTATCAAAAAGAAATGCATGAAAAAAATTAAAGATTAACGATAACTAACCAATGAAACCGAATTTAACAAAGGCAATGACATGTGAAGAAATGCCTCTCACTTTGGAAAGGTAGGCGAATGTACTCTGTCATGCACCATCAACTTGAAAAAAATTATAAACAGAGAGAAACCTGAATTCAAAATTCAGTTGTTTCTTTTTCTTCAAAATTGTTTCGTTTCTTTTTTCTTTTTTTTTGGAACAAATCTAAGCACTAATATAGAGTGGAAAAGGGAAAATGCACATACAAGCTTTGATATTTCTGAAAAAATGAGGGGATATTCCTAACGTTCATAACCACCTATATATGCTTGGACTTGTCTGTGACTTATCCACAAAACAAGATGTACATATTTCTGGTCAAGCTGCAAGTGTGTGCGTGTTTTTGAAAATGGTAAAAATTGGGATATACAATTTTCTCGTGACACTTATAAAGTGAAGAGTCTGTGCAAGTGTCAAAAGCCAAAGTCATATAAGTTTTGTATTTTGTACGGCTTGTAAAGATTTCCACTTTAGAAAATGTGAAGTATCACAAGTTATTATCACAAACAGAAGTGGAACATAGGGGCTTGCAAGAAAGAAAATAACCCAGACAGTTGGTGTCATCAAGAGTGCTAGAGACGGTACCCGAACTTGCTTGCTTGCTTACTTGAATTAAAGTGATTTTCGCTCTAATGGAGCATGTATCACTGGTTTAATAACGCACCGCGTGATTTTTACTTACTCCTGGGGAAGGAAATAGAGCCTCATCCCCCAGGCTTTTATGTACTCACAGACTACTTTTAAATTTAGCCAATCAGGTGTAGGACTAACTAATCCTTAACAACCTGACTGAAAGGCTTTAAACATGAGTGGGAATTGTCTCACCGCACACTCATTTTTCTGTCCGAGCGTGGTAAAGGAGGAAAAAGGTGCTCAGCAAGACAGCCATGGATGTTAAGTACTCACCAAAACGCTAGCCCGTACTTATTTCAAATCAAGTCGTGTCACCAAAAAAGACGACGTGTACGACATCAAAGGCATTGTCAAACGCAGAATGCCTCAGTGCTAACTGGCTAGGTCTGCATTTCTTGCTCCCGCTGCTGTTGCGTATATTTCTTCCCTCCACACCGAGTTCTGGGCCTAATTCTTTAAATTTCGTTGTACCCGAACTTACATTATCCATATTATCACCAACAAAAAAAACAAAAAAAAAAACGCACAGACCTAAAAGAAACACTCACTCACTTTTTACAGAACATTACTATTTTTAAAATTTTGATAAGCGACGGAAACGAACAACTTAGAGTCACACTTTCTAACCAAGATAAAGAAATCATGTGCTGATAGACTCACTTCTGTATTTTTTCTTCTAACTGACTAACATATCATAGGCAATGGAATGTTATTTCTTTTCGAGAGTATGGGGTAGCCCTGAAATTTTTTGGGGGAACTTGAAGCGATCGCCATAGCTTCAAGTTCCCCAAAAAAATTTCAGGGCTACCCCATACTCTCGAAAAGAAATAACATTCCATTGCCTATGATATGTTAGTCAGTTAGAAGAAAAAATACAGAAGTGAGTCTATCAGCACATGATTTCTTTATCTTGGTTAGAAAGTGTGACTCTAAGTTGTTCGTTTCCGTCGCTTATCAAAATTTTAAAAATAGTAATGTTCTGTAAAAAGTGAGTGAGTGTTTCTTTTAGGTCTGTGCGTTTTTTTTTTTGTTTTTTTTGTTGGTGATAATATGGATAATGTAAGTTCGGGTACAACGAAATTTAAAGAATTAGGCCCAGAACTCGGTGTGGAGGGAAGAAATATACGCAACAGCAGCGGGAGCAAGAAATGCAGACCTAGCCAGTTAGCACTGAGGCATTCTGCGTTTGACAATGCCTTTGATGTCGTACACGTCGTCTTTTTTGGTGACACGACTTGATTTGAAATAAGTACGGGCTAGCGTTTTGGTGAGTACTTAACATCCATGGCTGTCTTGCTGAGCACCTTTTTCCTCCTTTACCACGCTCGGACAGAAAAATGAGTGTGCGGTGAGACAATTCCCACTCATGTTTAAAGCCTTTCAGTCAGGTTGTTAAGGATTAGTTAGTCCTACACCTGATTGGCTAAATTTAAAAGTAGTCTGTGAGTACATAAAAGCCTGGGGGATGAGGCTCTATTTCCTTCCCCAGGAGTAAGTAAAAATCACGCGGTGCGTTATTAAACCAGTGATACATGCTCCATTAGAGCGAAAATCACTTTAATTCAAGTAAGCAAGCAAGCAAGTTCGGGTACCGTCTCTAGCACTCTTGATGACACCAACTGTCTGGGTTATTTTCTTTCTTGCAAGCCCCTATGTTCCACTTCTGTTTGTGATAATAACTTGTGATACTTCACATTTTCTAAAGTGGAAATCTTTACAAGCCGTACAAAATACAAAACTTATATGACTTTGGCTTTTGACACTTGCACAGACTCTTCACTTTATAAGTGTCACGAGAAAATTGTATATCCCAATTTTTACCATTTTCAAAAACACGCACACACTTGCAGCTTGACCAGAAATATGTACATCTTGTTTTGTGGATAAGTCACAGACAAGTCCAAGCATATATAGGTGGTTATGAACGTTAGGAATATCCCCTCATTTTTTCAGAAATATCAAAGCTTGTATGTGCATTTTCCCTTTTCCACTCTATATTAGTGCTTAGATTTGTTCCAAAAAAAAAGAAAAAAGAAACGAAACAATTTTGAAGAAAAAGAAACAACTGAATTTTGAATTCAGGTTTCTCTCTGTTTATAATTTTTTTCAAGTTGATGGTGCATGACAGAGTACATTCGCCTACCTTTCCAAAGTGAGAGGCATTTCTTCACATGTCATTGCCTTTGTTAAATTCGGTTTCATTGGTTAGTTATCGTTAATCTTTAATTTTTTTCATGCATTTCTTTTTGATAGAAGATTTAAGGCTTTCTATTGTTGTAACGGTATTTATGTTGTTTAGTCTATTGATGAAATTATCTATAGCAAAGTGCTTAAGATTTTTTAGTTTCTTTTATTATTTCAAGCCCTACAAAAGGAGACCAAGTTTGTCTTCAAAGACGATTGAAACTCTAAATTACACGGGCGTGAAGGAAAACATCGTTGTGTTTGATCTAATCATGCTTGCCGTATCTCTTTGTGTTTTAGAGGTCATATTTCTTCTTAAGTAAATACACGCATCAATAGACAGACAGATTGGGTCATCATCTTTGAGTTTCACTGTACTTTCGGTTCTTTACTTCATACAAGCCCCAAATTTATTAGTTTGAAAACGAAAAGATAGCATGCCCCTCAATACTGTAACACGTCTGTTCTGACTCTACCGATGTGAGTGTGAGTGTTTATGTCGAAATGTTTAAGTGAGATATAAAAAAATGGTCAGTTTGAAAACGCGAACCAATACTGTGACGCTCAGTATTTTGATGTGGTAAGAGGAAATGGTACAACACACACAAAGAGGGCTTGTAAGTTCACATTTCAGTCTGTCTGCACTGTAATGGTAACAACGCAAGAACATAGGGATTATTATGCCACACAGTCCTAGAACAAAACAATGCATCACCCGTTGTAAGCCATTTCATTGGCTATACTTATTTTCTTACCGCGTTCGCTTCGAATTGACTTGAGTAGCTATTCAGACAGTGACGAGAATGGCCATGCTTTACTGGGTCTATCCTATAGGCGATTTATATAAAAAAAATATTTTTAAAAATTAAACTAATGCACGAACATTCGTACCATGGGCGATCCCATGGAAATTGTGTCCGTCTTATTGCAAAATACATCAACATTTAATTTAACCGTGCAGATCGCTAGAACAAACCTCTGATAATATACATTTTGAAAAGTGTTGTGTGACACGGATCGCCATTGTCGCTTGGTGTCTGCTTTCTTGTTCGAAAAGAGATCGTTTCGTCTTGACTATAAAAATTTAATTTGACTAAGTTTTACGCACTACTTGAACTCATACATTTACGTTGTAGGTGTAAGCCGTCTTTCTCAGTTTTCTGGAAGTTCCTTTTTGCGTTTCTCAGATATGATACTATTTTTTATGGACCGAACGAAATTTCTTTTGGCGTGAATCAGGACTCGTGGTTTTGTGGCATAATTGGAGAGCATTGATTAAAGCTCAGTTATGTCGTCTTCGAAATCGCTGACACGGATTTGAACTAACACTTCAGGTTTTGTGTGAGGCGATACGGTACATCATTGTTTTTTACTTCCTCAATGAAATCGTTTCATCTTATTGCAAAATTACATTTGACTAGGTTTCATACGCAGCAGGTCCCTGTATATAAAGAGAGTGTCTTAGCGTCAGAGTATTCATTCCGCTCTCAAACGATCAAGAAGATGGAAGAGTCAGCACAGATCGACCTGCTGGTCAAATATTTGCTAAAAGTCATACGAAAGCATAATTCACATGCGAAAGTGGCAACAAAACTTACTCTTTTGATCGTTGATTTGATGAGAGTCATACGAAAGTGTGTAAGTGTTAATGAAGTTTGCTATATCTGCAAAGGTAAATGGGTATTTGTCTCCAGAATACCTGCTTCGTCTAAGAAAGAGAGACAAAATTCAAGATACCTAATATCGTTGTCAGGAGAAAGGACACTGGAATTCAGAGTGCCCTACGAGAAAAGAGAAGAAACAAAAACAAGACGAAACAGAGAAGAGGGATTCAGAAGAAGAAGAAATTGAAGATGATGAAGAACTTGTGCCAGTAAAGACATGGAAATGGAAAAATTGACAATGTGAGCCGATGCGTTGGCCCTGATGTGAAATTTCATACTACCTTCTAAAAGAGAATAGACCAGAAAGAAAACGTAAGTGTCTCTTGGTCTTGACATTGTATAATAAGGATGGCGTGTTTTGTTTTTACTCACACTTTATGAAATTGTGCTCTTTCACCTCTCTCTATCCCTCTGGATCATGTTTTAGTTAGAATTGAAATGGAAGGATGTTTTCCTTCACGCACGCTCTTTAGGCATGCAAGTCGGTAAACAATAGTCAGTCTATTCATCCATCATTTTGTGTCTTGATGTTTCCTAAATCACACACTGATGCCATAAAATAACGGGTTAAATGGGTTTTGTAGTGTTGGGAGTGGGCGGTGGGGTGTAGGTGTTTGGCAGAGTTGGTCATTGCAGGTGAGGGCTTAGGTGCTTTCAAAAAAATTTTTCTTCTTCACTCTGTGTTGATAGTATATTTGGGGTTTGTATGCGTTCGCGTACGTTTGTGTGGATAGTTTATTTGGGGTTTGTATTATCTCCCTTCTGTGTTGATAGTATATTTGGGGTTTGTTTTTGCCTCTTCCCTCTGTGTGTGTGTATGTGTATGTGTGTGTTTGTTCGCGTACGTTGTGTAGATCGTATATTTGGTTGTTTTTTTCTTCTTTCTCCCGAGTGTGGATAGCATATTTGGGGTTTGTATGCGTTCGCGTACGTTTGTGTGGATAGTTTATTTGGGGTTTGTATTATCTCCCTTCTGTGTTGATAGTATATTTGGGGTTTGTTTTTGCCTCTTCCCTCTGTGTGTGTATGTGTATGTGTGTGTTTGTTCGCGTACGTTGTGTAGATCGTATATTTGGTTGTTTTTTTCTTCTTTCTCCCGAGTGTGGATAGCATATTTGGGGTTTGTATGCGTTCGCGTACGTTTGTGTGGATAGTTTATTTGGGGTTTGTAATATCTCCCTTCTGTGTTGATAGTATATTTGGGGTTTGTTTTTTCCTCTTCCCTCTGTGTGTGCGTGTGTGTGTGTGTGTGTGTGTGTGTGTGTGTGTGTGTGTGTGTGTGTGTGTGTTCGCGTACGTTGTGTAGATCGTATATTTGGTTGTTTTTTCTTCTTCCTCCCGAGTGTGGATAGCATATTTGGGGTTTGTATGCGTTAGCGACGTTGTGTGAATAGTATATTTGGGGTTTGTATGCGTTCGCGTACGTTTATGTTGATAGTTTATTTGGGGTTTGTATTATCTCCCTTCTGTATTGATAGTATATTTGGGGTTTGTTTTTTCCTCTTCCCTCTGTGTGTATGTGTGTGTGTGTGTGTGCGTATGTCTGCGCGCGTACGTTGTGTGTGTGTGTGTGTGTATTGGTCTCTGTTTGTCCCTATAAAAACTCACTTTATCCCTATCAGATACACTCTACCTACCTACCTGCAGTAGCGTGTATTCAGGTCAGCCACTTGCAACACTGTTGACATTTATCCCCTAGTGTTCAGTACAGTGACGTCACTGACGCTGGAAATTTTGAGACTATAAATATCGACTTGGGGATTTCCACATTTTGTAGCTTTACATATATACTAGAATTCATAAACAGGAACGTCACTCAAGCTGAGGCTATAAAAAGATAGTGGGATTTTCCAAAGGAAAAACCCACAAGTTGGAGCTATAAATAGATAGTGGGATTTCATAGGAATTTCAGCTGATTATAGATACATAGGTATTTATTCACGATCGTCACAGAAGTTGATATTGTAAGTAGTTACTAATTTTATCCATTTTAGTTTAAACCATTGTAACTTAATTTTCGGGGATATGTTTATTTTCCTTTAAATTCTGGGACAATTTCGTCATTTTAGCGTTACTTTTAGTCACATCCATTTTGCCGTTGAGCATTTCCTTGATCATAGCTATTTATAGCATCATTACAATTATGCAAATTTTTGAACACCCCAGCAAGATTTCAGGTCTTGGTAATGCTTTATATATAAATCTCACGCTTGTACTAGTGTATGTATGTTTCTGTCTCTGTTGTGTTTGACCCTCTACCATCATTGTCCCTAGACAATCCCACCATGTTCAATTTCCCCTTGACGCTATACAGACCCACCATGTTCAATTTCCATATGTTCAATTCCCCTTGTCCCTAGACAGACCCAAACTCTATTCCCCATGTTCAATTCCCCTTGTCCCTGGACAAGCCCAAACTCTATTCCCATGTTCAATTCCCCTTGTCCCTAGACAAGCCCAAACTCTATTCCCCATGTTAAATTCCCATTGTCCCTAGAGTGGCCCAGCAATTTTCCCCATGTTAAATTTCCATTGTCCCTAGAGTGGCCCAGGGGTGTTTTTAATGGTAATTCCCATTGTCCCTAGGGTGGCCCCATTTGCTACTTACATACTGCACATAATTACAATTACAATGCCGTAACAATCTGCAACAATCGAGCAAATAACTCACTGACCTTTACGAAGCTTTCTGTCCTTGAATGTACCAAGGTTTTTCCCGCCAAATCACGAGTGGCTCCAGGAGTTATTGCTACAACTTGTCAGCACGATGCTTCACAATGACTAATTCGTTCCCAGCCCAAATGACTGTTAAATTCTGGTTCGAATTGATGGCCCCACCCTTCCTCAGTTCCTATTGGATATCAATTCTACCCCAGTCGGTCCAGGTCAAGAGACGAGCCTCAGGCCATCTGTCAACGCGGGGAGATTTACAACAGCATCGAGGGTCCTTTGTTCGAGCACAAAGCTTCTAACGTCTACATGTTAGTTTTGACACCTTACGAAGAGAACTCTTGTACAAACACAAATCGCAACGGCAGTGCAGTGTCGACATACTCATGGCGCTAACCCATCCCTTTGTTCCTGACTTACGTAATCGCGGGCAAACGTGACACATACATACATGCAAAGAATTTATGTTGTGTTTTACACCGAGACAAGTAAATCCCAGTCTCAATGCTTGAAGAACACAGGTCTGACGTAACACATTTCTGGTTGTTGCCTGCTTTGGGGATGCTCTTGAGAGAGTTTGGATTTTTGTAGCCAGTAATGTGTGCTGACTGTGTGTCTGGAACAGGGTTTTCTGTTATAGTTCGTTCCACATAGCATCGCATATTTTATGTTATCAGTAGCTCAGTAAATTTCCAGATCAAAGCCATTAAATATAGCTAATAGTACGTAATTCGTTTCACACGAAGTTTTAAAACTAATGAGGTACTCTGAGCTACATTTAATGAAACTGATATGAATATTTTCTGTGTTATAGATACGATAAAATTCGCTATGCTATGTTGAACGAATTACAGTCTTTAGCATAATACCAAATAGCTCGACTTCATGTGCGTGTGTTTGTGTCTGTCTCTCTCAGAATATTTTGTATGGTGTGTTATCTAAGGTGGATTGACCTTAAGCTGCTTTATGAGTGAATTTCTCTTTGTTATATATCTGTTGTTTTTTTGATTGTATCTCAGTCATGCAATGCAAAATACTATAAGGGTTTCTTTGCTTCAAAAGTAGTTCCTAGCGCGTCACTGAAAAACCTGACTGAGACAACCAGAAAATAAGAAAGTAGGGTTAGCAAAACAGCAAGATATTTCTACATGAGTGATAAATATACATACATGGACTGACTGGTTGATTATATGATATATGGATCGAAACGTAAATGGAATAACTTCTAATGGTTTCTATGTTTGAAGTAATTGCGGGTAATTCCTTTGGAAACAAATATGTTTAAAAGGGGAAAAATCTAGAAAGTTTAATAAGCACTAATAACTATTTCAAGCAATTACTAATGAACAGAATGAGTTCATGTCTCTTCCACGGTTGTTTCAAACATCATTGACAATAATGTATCACAAGGACGTGTTCATGCAAACAGCCTGAAAAGAATAATGGCTTGATGAGTTTTCCTTACATATACATCCTTCGTTGACGCAAAAGGAACGCATCAGTTTCACCATCGAATGTGGAACAATAGTATTATTATGGAAATTTCGGTTTATGTTGCTGATACAGGTCAAAGACTTCTATGGCATATGACTTTACCGTAAATCAAACCAATTTAATTTATGAGACTATCGCAAATACGGAAACAGTTACTCGATTTTCACTGCCTGGAAATCAGTCACCTGTTTTTGATAAGTGTTCTTCGAATCTGTATCTGTGTACGAAGTCGTTGGTGGTTTTCCGTTTCGACCAGCAGCAATCCTAACTCACCCATGCCAATAGTTATATCCTCGATATCCATTTAGTAGAGTTTTTTCTTCTTGAGATTTTGTGTTACCGCGAGAAGTTCCGAATAGACACAAATCGTAAACATAATCGAATCGAAATCCTTTTTCCAGCGCCAACAGTCGTTGCAGTTACTATTGATATGGTTTCAATAACAACTCCGACTGGTGTACCTATATTAGCTTTTGTGATTATGATTTCAGTTACACCAAGCCAAAAGGTGGTTTCCTCGGCGATTTCGCAACCACACACATGGACTTGTATTTCACAAGCAACGCTTTTATCTTGGTGAATTAATCTCAGAGTTGTTTCTCCTCTTCGCTTATATTTTCACGTCGGTAACTTTGATGTTCTACTATAGTTCTTCTAATAAAATAATGTGATCGCGAAGCATAATTGCTCGACAGTCTGGCCTTGATCCTGTGCAAGATACACGTGCACTTCTATTATATTACTACCTTTTACTGGCACAGCTGTCATATAATTATAAAACTGTGCCTGAGAAATTTATAAGTCACCGGCTGTTGTATGTTCTGGGAGACCTAGAACCATATTCGTACAGAGCTAATATGTGCGCACACGTATTTAGTTTCGTAAACGAGCGTTCCTCTCTTCATCCAAACATTGTAAAATGGACTGTACGTTCCTGATAAATAACAGTCAAGACCGTTCACTTCTTAGATGAGTCGATATTCGTTTAACATATTCGTAAGTGAATGCAATGTGGATTTGTTGGCAACTCTTACTCCTCTTAGAAAACACTTTAGAATGTCAATCATATCCATGTACTGTATCCATAGTAGCAGATTGTGCTGAATTTGATCTATTCTTTTGTACTCACCAACTTGCTTGATATATGTATATTTTTCCCCACATCTTCCTCACTCATATCACTGCATTGTATTACAACATACATATACATATATATATATATATATATATATATATATATATATATATATATATATATATATATATATATATATATATATATATATATATATATATATATATATATATATATATATATATATATATATATATATGTGTGTGTGTGTGTGTGTGTGTGTGTGTGTGTGTGCTCTAAGCTTTAGGCTTCAGGGCGTTGATTTCAACTTGTCCAAGGAGGTATCAATGATTCGTGTTCCGTGCCTATGTCTGGTCTCCCCCACCCCTCTGGGTGTATTGTTATTAACACATTTTACTTTTAAGCTAACTATAGCGCGAGTTCCAATTGGGAAACTGAAGCTGCTTAGAGCTGATGAAAATAAAGACGCTTGTACGTTGACTGAAGTCCTCGCATGGAAGGTGTCTCCAACGGTAAATATAGACGCAAAACTCCATTCAAGCTTTCGTGTGAGAAGTTAGCTGGAACAACTGACTTTTTACTGGTGTCATTATGTGCCCATACAACACACTTTGCATGGATATAAAGCGTTGCCCACTTTGTATACTATGATTTCCATGGAGGTTTAAGAAGCAAGGTTCGGCGCCGGTTACGGTGATAGTACCTTTGCTGTCGCTAATGGTAAAATCACCTGCGTCCTTAAAGATTTGCGCTGACTCCATGCATTAGAAATCAGGCGTGTTTATTGCGTTAAATCCCCTGATCGACGTGATATTATACACTACCTCTTAGACGGAAGCAGTTTATGTCCTTGCGATGGGCGTGCTTGCACATAGGCTAGAGTTTTAGCAGCTGCGGCAAAACTGAACGTGGGTGATGTGACGAAAGCACTTGCAGCGCATTCTCGTAAACTAGCCAGGGCCAAGTAGACTCATAGCATGGTTGTCATTATTGGTTCACATGGACATGTGTATGGTTACTATCACTGGCTTTTCAACGCAAAACGTTAGAGAAACATTAGTGGTTTTATCTGCAGTAGTAACAAAGACTCTAGTGTCGTTCTAAGTAGAAATTGTACGACATCAAAGATAGCAACCTTTCATATTTGAGAAGGATATCATACTTCAGAGTTTGAATATACCATTTTCTACCGTGAGCTAGGCTTAAACAGGTCTTTTAGTTACGCCATTGACCTTATAGAACACGTACACTATTTCTATTGCGGGTTTTGATTTTAATTTTCACAAGATCGTCTTCTCTAAGGTTGTTCAGACAGTGCTCCAGTTCATCTATTTGTAACTACTATTTAGTGGGAGGATAGGTATATACTGTTGCGTCAGATAGATTAGTGTCCCTTCTAGCAAAATCTTCCATTCTATAGACACTTTCATTCATGATTTTGCAAAAACACTAAACTAGTCACAACTTGCCTTTGCAAGTTAGCATATTAAATACATAGCACATGAACTCCCATAGCAACACTCTTGTTAAAATGTGTGTAAGCATAATATGTCTCTATCTGAAAACAAATTTCTCAGTCCCCACAGCTGTTTTAGAGTACAGGGAATACGAAGCAACGTCGTTTTAACTAATAATCTAAGCACCTAGACCAAAACTAACAGCTTGTTGTCAGATTTCCCAGCCATGGCAGCAACGATATTAGTTTGCCTGGCATTGATTGGCTGACTCTTATTATCACACTGAGTGCCTGCTCGTTGCCGTTTGTCACTATCCATACAATCGATTAAAATCTTTCCTGCGACATGTTCATAAAGATAATGAATAGAATAAATGAAACAAAATGGTCTGTTTTAGCGATGCCGATAATTTTGGTGTCTACAAGGGACATTGATTAATAAAAAGTGGACTAACTTAGCCTATCAGGATACGGAGAACGCTAACACTGCTGCCATACGTGTTTGTGCTATTAATGCAGTCTTTGCCATTTAGCCCGATGTATCTATTACCTCCGCATTTATTAATCTCTTTTGTTTGCAGCTCGATTCTGAGCTGCTAAACACTCACGTATCATACTACCAGTCTGGCATTACGGACAGCTTATGATGTGAGCTTTCGTTTAATTATTCAGCATGGTAATCCAAAGCACTAATAATGGTGCATCCTATGCTATTAACGATATGTCCTTGGAGCTCGACATTGTAACTCACTCGGAATTCACATGTCAGTGGTGCTGAACATGAAGATACACATCCAGGCAAAGAGTATGAAACCATTGGTTTTGTAATTTGTGGATGAGACAAAGAGTGCTAAGTTCGTTCGTGATATGTAAAAAAAAAAGGTGTTGGATAAAGGGCCTTCTTAACAAATCTAATCGACATGAAGACAGCAGAAGACCACAAGTCACAAATCTAATAAGCATAGAAAATTTGAGCGAAGGTGTATTGCTGCAGATCTCTTATATATATATAGTCAGCCATCTACTAGCCACTAAAACGGCGGCGCATGCAACACGATCTTTGAGAACTTACAGCCACACTACGCTATCTTCTTCGGTCTCCACGGTGGCGGCAAGGGCTAGTTGATGGAGCGGTATTGAATCAACATTTAACGGGTGCTCTGATTTTACACTTATCATCTGCCCCGCAATACTCAGGAACAAGGCATTTGACAGGTCATTGGCTTGTTTATTCCCTTTAATCATTATCGCAATGATTATCTCAGCACACTTGCTGAAAAGTTCAATGAAACTCACCATGCTTTTCAAACCTGTCGTCCGGCATAAGGAAACGTCCCTATCTGCTCCCAACTTTAATAACCATCACGTCATCAGTGTGTATGTTATATACAAACCTACAGGTGTCACTAATTTGCCGTAAAGACAAAGATTCATTTAAGGATACATTAGATGAGAATCATATCGTGGTTGACGAGAACGTGTCGAGAGCAATGAATTTCTCAAGCACAAACGTTTCGGTAATCTTCTCTTACTAAATAACCTATCCATGTATCACTAGTTTTGTTAACTCGCATTCGCAGAAGTGGTAGCTTTATGTTTCGTACACTCTTGGCCATGCATTTTCACTTGTGATCTTAAACTATTTGATTTATTATTTTCTTAGAGTGAACGTTCGCTCATTCATCACAATCTAATAAGAACCGGGGCGGAATAGCTTACAAAAAACATGGAGATTTTGATTCAGTACTGGATGACCTGCATCATAACATGCGCACTAAGGAATTTAAGCAAACAACATAGAAGCTCGTGAGGATATCACAATAACTACTACTGGTTCGGCAAAAAAATACATAGAACTCTTGAAGGTTTTGCAGAAATGAGTTACATATTTGTATCAATGATATATGTCGTAACATGACACCTGCTATAGAATCATCCTTGCCTGACCCTTACACGTCACTTGTCAGACAAGTTCTACCCATAGACATCAGTAAGCAGCGAGGAGCTGATCTTGAGAAAGATCAAATTCATATAGCTCCTTGTCGAACATTGGCAGCCAATGTTACATTAGGTTCTGTGCTATATTAGCGCCACTAGCAGCAGACATGATCATGAATAAGAATGTAGAATTTGAGAAATAAGTGAAGATTGCTGATGCAGGTAATGAGCGGATAAGTGTCGACTGCGAAACCGACAAAGGAACCGACTGACGAACCTGTGCAAGTAAGTCAGGTCACAACATGTAGGAATCCTGGTAGAGTTGTTGCTAATAACAGGCTTTAAGAAATAACGATGCAACTTTGGACGGAGAAGAAAGATGAGAATGTAGTGACAAGTTGAAAGACGGTTCAAGAGAGCAGCAGAAGAAAATACCGTGTAATCTTTTTCTGGGAGAAAAACGCAGGTGGAATCATCGTCTGATCAACAGCATAAAGCAACGTCTTGGAAAGACAATCAATGTAGCTAATTTCAACATCTACGTCGAGTAGATCTGCCTAGCCACTTTTATATGGAATAGCCATTGTGTGTTTTGTGTTTCTAAACAACACACAGAACGCAGGTGTAATATGTCTACACCACTATACCCAAATAATTTTTGAAATCTACTCTACAGAGGACCCGTCTACAGATATCTGTATATGAAGTATTCAGTGACTGCTAAGCGCGTTCTAAAATCGAAAACTGGGTCTACTCGGACTTGTAAATGGCGATACACTTATTTTAGCACTGTAACCTAAGTCTCTAGACTCAGGACATTATGAAAACTATATGGTCGTTAAGCAACAGAAAAGAGCAAACACCATCAAGCATAGTAAAATTAAACAAATAATACATTTTTCTAGAATGCAACTTAAAATAATTAAAGAATTTATAGTATTGTAAATTAAATCCCAAATAGTCATACATGTTATATAACAGGTCAAGAAGTATAGAGTATTCCGAATGAATTCCAGTGGTGTTCTAAATTAATTCCAATCTTAAATGTGTTGACGTACCAATAGTCTGAAACGGTTTCATGTGCCAAAAATCTTGATGTATCACAATGATATGATCCAGAATGTATTTTATTGAACTCACAATAATCCAAAAAGAGTGATTTAGTCCAAAGGTATCCACGAACACTTTGTGATTCCAATTTAAATAAATAAATCCTCTCAAATGTTAACTGAACATAGCGAAAAGACTGAACCACTACATATATTAAGATAGGAATGAATAATTATGATGCAAACAACCTTATTATAAAAACCTAAGAAAAACTAAGACGACTGATTAGGGTCAAAAGTTAAGTTCTAGAACATTCTACGTTGTAAACAAGGTCAGGTGTTTTATTAAACTTTTAGTAAAGAACATGACACACATCATGTAGACCAAGAATTATCATAGGGAAAATCAATGTCATGAACTCAAGTCCTTGTAAATATGTTTACCAACTTGTGATAATGATCTTAAAATGTAATCTACAATTATTAGCAAAATTTTTATGTAATATGTTGTTTACAAAATGTGTGATCATGGACAGAAGCCAAACATACAATATAGATATGCATACAAGCATGATCATGAAGAAAGGCATCATTCCGGCTCATATAATGAATTAACTCCGCGTAATATCAGCCATTAGTACGATAGTTGGCAGGGCAATCCTCAACATCTTAGCATATGCTTCCTCAAACTACGTTATGCCTACGCTAAGCTCACAATAAGCTAACATCGAACAGGCTCGACGTGACAAGACGATGGAAGGCCTTAGGCTGGTGTACTCCATGTGTTCCGATCGTCATGATTACGTTAGTGCGAAAAGTACTACCTGATAATCGGCGAGAAAAACAAACATTTTCAAACATTGGGAATGAAAAAAAAACTTTCTGACTTTTAAGCAGATTCGCCCGAGTTGTAGAAATCCGAAATGATATTTTGTCGTCGGGTTCTCACCACCGTCGGCTATGTTGAATATTTCTAACCTGGAAAGAGCAAGTTTTTGAGTTGTCGAGTTGGTGCGGTAGATACCCCTTTGTAGTTAAAGACCTGTCGAACGACAGTCATGACAAATTGCTGCACTTGTTATAACCTTGCGATGAATACTGAGCTAGTAGCAATATACTAGGTCCCCCAAGGTTACTAGAAAGGCATGGCAGCGGTCATTGAGCTGGCTTAAATGTCTCAGGGTGTGGCTGATTTACCTTCCGGCACTACACAAATTTCTTCGGCCGAGCTTTGAAGTTCTAATCCGTAACGAGGTGCACTTAGCTGACCTCTTGTTCTGCTTCTAGACAATATTTGGCGATGAACTTACAAGTATAAGTTGATCGTAGTTGGTGTTTCTGGTCGTTATAAGGCGGAAGAGCACTTGTCCACAAGTAAGGCTTCCAAAGTCACTTATATTTGCATGTATTTACAAGTGAGGGTCTCTGAACAAATTTGCTTGAATTTACCACCGACCGGAGTTTATGGGCGCCGTATCACAACTCTCGGCCAGCAAGGCGTTAGGGTGATGTTGGAAACCATTTCTATGATTACAGTCGTTTTGTATTTCTGCTACTGATATAGGTCATGCCTTCAATTACGCATGACGTTTGTTTATTTTGATAGCAAAATTAAATTCTGTTTGCAAACCTTGGATTTCAATCCCAAGAGAATGAAATGGCCAAAGAAGCGACGAGAGTCATATAGGATATAGTTTGTTAACATATATCACTAACAAAACTTATACTACTAAGAACGACACGTCCTTGAGATTGTGGACTGACAACTTGGTTTTTGGGGTATTGTCATATATTTATTTTACTCGAACTTTATTGTCTGTATATACGCTACACGACGATTTATTATCTGTGCTCGGAGTTGTCGGCTCTTTTCCATTTCACCCAACATAATTTGGGACTCAGCCATGTTAATTATTTGATCCTCGATATCCACCAAATGAAATTTGCTTATAGCATTGAGATTCCTTTGTGCCACTGCAAGCAATTCTGAATAGAAACGTATTCGTGAATGTAATCTTATCGAAAATATTTCCCAGCACCACCACCAAACTGTTTGTTATCGATATAGCCCCAAAACCAATTTGAACTAGTGTGCCTATAGTAGTTGCTGTGGTTGAGATTACTACGACTCCCAAACCAGCAGTTGTTGCCGACACTACAAATAGTATTGGCGACAGGACATGCACGTTTGTATTTTACAAGTAGTGAAGGTCTGTTGGTCATATCATTTTGCACTTACACTTCCGCTTCGATTATTTTTTCACGTCGAAAACATTATGGTACTATCATAGTTGTTCAATTAATAATGTAATCGCGCTGTACAATTGCACGACAGACAGACCCTGTCCGAATTCATCACCTCCAGGTGTAATAGACACACGTACTTCTAATAAATTGTCCTTTCTTTTGGTACAACTGCCATACAATCATAAATAATCCCTGCCTGAGGTATATTTAAGCTTTGAATAGTTCTACGTTATGGGGCATAGCATTACGGTCATTTAGAAAAATACTGGTTGCAACCATGCCTGGTGATAAAAAGATTGTTCTCTTTTTCGCGCAAAAACTGTCACACAGACAAGTGCTTCCTTATTGAATAATAGGCGAGATCTTTCTCTTCTCAGTTGAAATAGTGTTTATTTTACATATTCGGTGGAAACGTTAACCAAGGTTGATACGACGGTGAATTCCACTTCCTCGTTGTAGACAGAATCCCAGAGTGATTTCGCATTTGGATATGCAGTCAACGATCACGTATTTTTACGTGCTAATGCGATTATTCCAAGTTGGCCTCGAGTTGGTTGTGGTGCATCACGGTGCGGTGGTTCCAATAGTCTATTCTATCTGACCCTTAACAAGATTATATTTGAGCGTATACGCGGGTCAGGTAAACCCATTTTGAAGCAAAATTGCTATCAATGTTAGCATCCGCTTCCTCATCATCTCGGTCAGAATCCAATACTTATATAATGATAAATCTAATTACTAGACACAAACACCAAGAAGTTAAGTATCCGTCATGATAGACATTGAGTTCTTCGAACTGAATTTTATCTTCAGCAACTAATGGTTTTGGTACCTCACATTTGAAAAATTCTTGAAACTGACCTTTTGTTACGGCGTCTGTAAGTGATGCAACAATACGCAGCTATCATTTACTAATATTTGTTATTGTACTCTACTTGCCTCTATATCCATATGTGATAAGATATGAGATTCAACACTATTAAAGCAATCTCCGCCCTAAACAACGAAAGCAAATCCGCCAAATATTACAACATCATATTTTACCTATTCATCGATGGTCAATTTTCCTTTGAAATACCGCCATAAAGTTACTACGCGTGGTTTCCGGGAATGTCTGCGATTTGTTTATCCACCTATTGTTTTGATCTAGCATCGGTACTATCAACATACTCTTTGATAAACACAACCTACACACAAGAGTCTTTGGCTTTGGTTCTTTACTAATAACGACAAAATTCTATGAGACAGCGCACCTCAAAAAACAACAAAATCTTTACTAACATCTTTTCACGTTTATAATTTACCAGTTCGATTATAAAAATCACATGCTTACCAGGATAAACATCAACAACAACCCGACTAGTAAACTTAGTAAAGTCCGCTTTTGTAGCATACCTGCTCAGATCCATATCAGCATCGCGTCATTAGACGGTTGAGTGTCCGTAAATATCAATAGACATTTTGAATGATATTTAACGTCCCTTAATGAAACTGAATAGGTGTTTGTGGTGTTGGGTTGTCTAGAAGTGCACGCAACGCTTCAGCAAAAGATGACTACATACTGACTCGTCCAACCGAGATTCCAACCGTATAGTTAAATAAAACAGCGGTCGATAACGGGCGATACGGCCAGTGGTTAAATAATTTACAACTTCACGTGGTGGTGCGAATCCATATGAGTCAAAATATATTCAATGATTGTATGTCAGTATGTATACTACTCAAGCCATTCCAGGTATTTTTCATCAATCTTGGTTGATTTCCATTTTTGCGTGGAATGATCGATGCAAGTTCATTCTGCATGAAGACACCTCGGAAATATTTGATTGACTTTGTAACTGTTAATAAATTAAAGTTGGTGAAATGACGCTAAGACCACTTCCACTCGGGAACCTTGGGTTTTCACGCCTGGATAATCGAACACCTTTTCCTTTTTTATGCATCTTTCAACCGTTTTTCTCAACGCTATTCCTGATGGTGTTCCGACAGACCCCAACGCCACCGATTTGTGAAACCGCTTGACCCGCTGAAGATAACAACGCTGAAAACCTGCAAGGAATGGAAATGCCCTACCGGTCTTTTGCATTTGTGCCACCAATAATTTAGATAATTTTAATGTCGCTGAGGTATTATTTTGTCTGTTAAGGTGATTAAGTTGTGTTTGCGACAATTCCATTTCATTTTGTTGGAGAAAATTCTAATGTCACTCCACAATAGTTTTTAAATGAGATAAATTCTCCCTAGCTTGTTTTCACTAAGGCTGCATTTCATTTTATGGTGGAACATTATTGTCTATAAAATAAACAACCTCAAATATAATTGTAACAGACTCAGTTATAAATTTTCCTCAGGCGCGTCAATAACCCTCATTCGCCCACTCAAGGCCTGCAACAAAAGACTCTTCGCGCAGAATCACGTCAAATATTTACGCTCGGGGTGACCAGGGTTTTCTCTCTTCACGTACTTTGAAGTACATGTCCACCAGGTCTATCTGCTTGAGGTTAAAGTAACAAATCAGCAACATTGTACGAATGTCATGCTGGGAAATCTTCTATCCTGTATCGACATTTTGGTCTCGGTCCATGTGTTTTAACAGTTGATGATGCGCACGAACGACTTGATAGAAAAATGTTTTCAGTGGGTATTAGCTGACCTTCTAACCTTAGCGAGACCTCAGTCACTGCCACTTTATGCAAACATCATTCGTCTATCAAGGTGGTTGCTCAGATTGTCTACTGTTCTATTTGAAGTGCTATAAACTCGCGCCGTAGTGCATTGACACCTTGTTGAGTGCTTATTTGCCATTAGAATTCTCCTCGGACATCGCTTTGTGTGGTTCGGTGGTCATCGTGAGAAATGAAATTATTCATGTTCCGCCAGACATCATACATGATGTTAAACGTGCGTATATAACTACATATGGATTCGTCGATCGCACCCAAAGTGTAAATTTAGATAATTCAACTTTACCGTTTACGTTTTCAAGCCAGAATGCGTCGTTTGCGTTACCCGTATGGTTCAAGACTAACATAACCTTACGAAAGTCTTTATAAAAGCCGAATACTTGTGAGAGTGGAATCGCGCAGGAAAAGTTCTCGCGATCGTTAAGCTGGGCTTGACGCTGTAAAAGTCCGCATTTGAATTTTGAATTGTGAGCAACTAGAATAGTCATTGATGCGACTCCTGTCGCGTTCCTTAATTTGGCAATGGTAAGTTGTTTATGATCAGGGTGATCGCCTGTTTCTGACGAACATCATTGATGAGCCAGCAGACTTGCATAATCGCCATTGTAAAGGGCGAGACTGAGAGCTGTTATAGCACCGTCGGTGTTGTCAAGAATTCCGTTGATTTCCTTGCCATCGATGGCATTACGTGCGCTTTTGAACAACAAGATTATGCCATTGTTGACAAATCCTTCTTTGGCACCATACAGCATATTTGCCATGTACAAGTTTGCAATGGACTTTCAATAATTCCTTGCGCGAAAGAAAATACTTAGGTTTGTCATAAACCTTAAATGCTACTAATCTTCCTTGTTTGGACACACTGCCGCATTCGAGTAATATTGATAATTCTGCTTGTTACAATCTCGAACATCTCGCAAGTCCCTGACGAATACTGAACCAGATATCTCTTTGAAATGAGCCATGGAGAAACCTTAGTTTCCATTTATACATTTTAGTTTTGTTTAATACCCTTTACGCTTTTCTTAGCCGCTTCCCATAGGAAAATTTTCAATCACTGAATCCGACAAGCTCTGCTGAGTGGCTTCGTTATATAGTTTGCTAACCGGACCTGGCATTGTTGCTGTTAATGGTAATGCTGTCCAAGGCCATCTCCATAAGATGTCTCAGAAACAGGTTTTCTCTCGTAAAAACACGCACGGATTTTATAATTTCACGCACAATTCTCATTATATTTTTAAATTATCTTGATCGCTAATATATAGATATGTTGTCCATACTTCACTGTGGAAGTCAAATATATTCTTGTCTTGATCAGCAAAAGTAAAATGAAGATTTGCTAACCGAGGATAGTCATATGGAAGATATACGCGCGCCGTGTGAGCATTCGATATCAGATCACCCGAGGCTATGTTTGGGACAAAGCGAAACATTATATAACCGTGTGATGCTCGTGTTGTTTATGCCGAGACTTCACAATAACCACTCAAAGCGTCACAGGTCAGATAAACCTGAGACGTGTTGGTGATCTTGAGAATATCTTTCACGATATCTTTACTTTCACAGTCAGGTCCTGCACTCAAAATTTGCTGGTTCTCTGAAACCTTATTAATATTTTCAGGTTAACCGAAAAATGTTCTCAATTATAACCGTCCAAAAATCAACCGCGTACATTGGAGATTCGATTGAGATGGCTGAGTCAAGTACAGGGTCATGTACGCGTATGCTAATTTTAAAATCACGCATGGTCACGTATGTTATCCTTCGTCTGATCTCTTCATTGAGTGATTCAATCCAATATGCTCCAGTGGGAAGGTCAACAACGTTCAAGGTGGTGCCACTGTCTAATGAAAACACGTATGAGTTATTTACACTAAGACCGCTAAAAGGCTGCGACCGAATAATAGGCCAGCTACGATAAACACCCAATGAGGATAAGGCAATTTCCAGTGTGTGTAAGTCACCAGAGGTAACGGGTGTAGCCAAGTCACATAAAATTCCTGATTTATTGGTGAAACTGTAATCATCGAGGTAACACTTGTTGTGTTATTGACAACAGCACTCTGCGTTAATATCATACAAACACGCAAAATGTTTCAGAATTCATCATCCATGTCATGATATTCGTCATTGATGTCTTCAGCAAGTTCATGCATCAGTGCGAGATGTTTTTCTTTCCATCATGTAATTGGTTAGCAATTGCTGACAAATCTATGTGGCCTCTTTGATGATTTATGATGCATTCCGTCTCCCCCTCCCTTGAAATAATCTCACAAGCGTTTCCAATCGATGTGTAAGATCGTTAGTTTCACACAGTCCATCAAGGCCTTTTCTTTATTGTGGTTGTTGTTCTTCATAAGTCTCGTAAACTTCTTTGGATGAGGAAGTGACACGTCTTTGTTTCTGTTTTCATGACAATTGTTGATCTTGTTGTTTTCTTGACAATTCCTATGGATGTCTTAATAATTGTTGATGTTGTCTTGACAGTTGTTGCAATTGTTTCGGCAACTGTTGTTGTATGGGTTTAGGTTTATACAGTGCCAGATATTTTGCCCTAAACGTTTGTCCTTCTACACTTTATCCACTTACGTATGCATTATACGCTCGTACAAGGTGATCCCACGACCCCAGGGCAAATGTTCTTTCCAGAAACTCTAATGAATTGATGAAGAGTAATTGTCCCATTTTAAACGTCATGTGTTTTTCCACGTTGTTTGGAATAACACTTACTGTGATTTTGATGCTGATCTGACTACTTGCATTATTAATTACTACCAACGCAGGTTATGAAGTACTACAGGACTGTTGGGAGGTTTTTGAGGGGAGGAATAAGTTCGTAAATTTGGAATTGTAAATTGCAAACGTTGTATGCAGATTCTTCTGCCAGTAATGATGCAGTAATCATGAAATTTGCATCTTTCAATGGGAGGGCTTTAGCCTCTACCAACAAGAGGACCATCACAGATCACGCAATGAGTGGCTGCAGAAAACTCTTTAATATCAACACTATTTATAATCATGTCTGCGAGCGAATAGAGCTGTTGTCTGATCGATTTCCCCCTAACTTCAGGGGACTTACAAAACCCTCATCTGTGTCCTTCACACGTCATAACAATGGTGTTTCAATCTCCCCATCACATTTAACTACTGTATAACGAAACCAGCAAGATATTTTGTTTAACAGCTTTTTTGTATTTGTTTTATTAGTTAGGTCCTGATCACTAACTGAAACGTTTAAGCAAAGTCCGCGTAGATGATATCCGGGCATTCATCTTTCATTATAGTGCAGTATTTTGAGAATATTTTTATTGCCATTGCGTTGATATCGTAATTGTCCGATACCCTGCTAAAATAACTGCATGGTATTTATTTTATTTGAAATCTTTCGTAATTTGCAATCGCTATCCAGATAAATCATGAATACTAAGTGTAAGGAAAACATTTGAAAAATGAGCACTTATTCTTCCCGATGATCGCTAATACTTTTCGTGCATCGTTCTTTGCAATATCCGAATCTTGAACATATTTATTCGTGTCAAAGTGATGAATGTTTCTGAGCATGATTTGTAAAGAATAAGCAGAGATTGATTCATATCTTTAGGGATGAGGATATTTCCTTTGTTAAAAATACACATACGTTATTAAAAGAAATAATGGGTGCGTAAAATGTTGTACCTCAAATTTGTCGAGTTATTATTTGTCACTGAAATATAATTCCACTGTATCAGTTTGAAAAATCCAATAGCAGATACTAAAACGGAGAAACATTTAGAGCGACCTTCCCTTTACTGAACAATATGATCATAGACTATATCCAAACTAAATATTTAACAGATAAACACGCATGGAGAGAGAGAGAGAGAGAGAGAGTTTTCATCCACTATAAGTTTGTTTTCGGACTGTGGAGATGGGCAATTATGAGCACGTTTCTACAACTTTTATCAATGTGGAAAGTTGTATGAAGCTAAACATATATGTTATTTTAAATATTTACATTGTGTCAGAATGCCATCGTTACCAAAACACTCAGACAAATAGAAACCAAAAGTATAAATGGCTTTACACACCTTGAAACCTATGTATAGTACAGAAATATCTTACATTAAAAAAATAGCTCTTCTTTCATTTTGCTATAGTGAAATACCTCTAAAAAACAGGACCGCTGTTAAAAAACAGTCTTTGCATAAGTGAACATCCATCACATTTACAACTCCATAGTTTTGTTGTTATGAATAATGTAACGTGTAATCTGCTATTGTTTATAACAGTATACACTGAATCTGAAGAGTCGTATATCATGTATCTTGACAAACACTGGTGATATAGTTACAACCTCCGAATTTTCTGATTGTAATCTTTCAACACCTAGGGCGAACAATTTTGTTCTTATTGTAGCGCTCGCACACACGAATGCCGGGTAAAGATATATAAAGCTAGGCTGTAGCCCTATATTTGTGTGCAGAAAATTGTTTCAATTTTTAGTTCTGCCTAAAGCAGTTTTGGTTGTAAAGCATATTCTGAGTGTGGCATGAATTCTCTGAAAATGACACTGGGACAGCGAGAGATGTTGTCTACAATTTATTTGACAACCCTCGAGTTTGTTACGTCCTGGACTTACAAATCCACTTGCCCTAACCCCGGGACAAGCTCAATGTCGGTTCGGGCAAGCTCAGATTTTCATAAATAGCCCGCGTGCAATTCCACAAAATTGAGGGAGTTGTACAATATACAATAAATTTTAATTAACGTCAGTGCGAGCTAGTTTATTGACAACGGGTAGTTGTCATTTCCTAAATCTTTTTGTTCTGCATGTGTATTCCCAGCGATTTCGCCACAATACATATATCAACACCTTTATATAACGTTTATATGTCGTGCAATTTTCTTCTGCACGTCTAGCTACAGTTTCCTTTATCTCTTGTAGTCAATGTCAAGGTTAGTCTCGCAATGTCTCACGCCGAAGACGTCATAATAAAATTATATACTATTTAAAGTATGATTTGACAAATCATGAGTAAGTAATAATAATTTACATGGTCAGTTAAGTTATAATAATTTACATGGTCAGTTAAGTTATAATCTAATATTTGTACGTATCAGGGATTCACCGCCTTTCAGGTTCTAAGTTAACCTCGGGCAGTTTGTCAGCGATTTTCAACGATTGGTTTGATGCATGTTGTTCTATGCGTGATAAGAAAAATGACAAATTGATCAAATCCATTATTCCTTCATATCACGACAATTAACTTAAAGAATAATTGTTATAATGCTTAAATTAGATCATTATTATTAAATTCACGTTGCATGGATCATAAAGGTCGCTTTAGGTCTGATGACGACACAACAAATTCCTGAGCAAAACATGACTGTATGATCAAAACAATACACGCACAAACATACATATATATAGTAAAACGTTACTCTGAGAAAGAAGGGGGCCTCGGGTGGCTGATTTGGCCGTTACCAAGCAGAAAACCAAATGCTAGTACTGTTTGGCAAATACAATTTGGTAAGCCTTATTTTTTCTGATGTTAGATTAGCAATGTCGGTCAAGCAAGAGCTTCACCGTTTATGCAAACGTTGAACACCTATACCAGGATACATGCTGTTAAATGTAGTCAGCACATGTTGTAGAAAAGAATACTTTTCAGCTTTTTATTCTTCTTTAATCTCTATTAACAATGGCCATGTGTTCGTACCATTCAGTCTGCTTACATCTCTCATTCTTACAGAATGCCATCTTCGCTAAAACTTCAGAGAACTAGAAACCTTTTCTTTCCATTAGTTACACATATTGAAACATTTGTACAGTATTAAAGAACAGATACAAACAAGCAAAAGAAACAAATAACCTAGAATTGTAAACTCAAACGAAGCATGCTACTAGTTATAGTGTTGTATTTTCATTTATTTTTTTTCTATAGGAAAAGCATTTCTAGAAAAATGACCACTGGTGTAATGTAGTCTCCATATTTATGAACAACCTTTGTATTTTACAATGGTATACTTTTTGCGTTGAACAATGCAGGGTCAGCTTGATATTGTTCATTACATTATCAACTCAGTCTGAAGACTCTTATTTTGTCAAACGCATGTAATTTAGCACCTATCTTTGAATGTGCACATTCTAATCTTTCAACAAGTTTTACATGCGATCACGCAGGACCATGACAAATAAGTTTGTGTTTGTTTTTGTTCTCTCAGATATACAAAACCGAGTCTCTAATGAAATTAACCATTGGCTTTCAAACTTCATTCGACGATTTTTATGTACCGTTCACGTGGCCGCGAGTGAAACAACGAACCTACTAGTTATTCCATGGCAATACAATTTTTCCAATGCTTAGTACACACGATTACTTAAAAAAGAAATATCAATTCCTTAATCACGCCTGGAACGCCATATATAGCATGTGTACAAACGTTTGAGAATTCTATATTATTATCCACCTTCCAAATACAATATACAGTGATAGCCAGAGCTTTCCAAAATGTGATGACCTGCATTGGCTCAAAAATAAAGTATGACTTTCGATTATGAAACAGTGATGGGAACAATAAATTACTTGTACCTATATTCCTTTAATCTACAGTTGGTGCGTGCATGCTTTACAAATATAAATTTACTTAAAATAGGCAACCAGAAGAAAAAATATTTTATGGAAGTTTCAAAGATTTTGATGTGATTACTTTATAAATGATTTACAAGATGCTCCGTTTACTGCCTCTCTTTCAGTATTGACTATAGGCTCTGAATATGTTAATTTTGAAAATGTTCTATAAAATGTTATAGACAAATATGCCGCAATAAAACATGCATACCCGCTTTAAAACCATTATCTTATGCAAATGGAGAGGTATATATGTTGCTTATAAATACAATCCGTAAAGATTATGCATTGCATGCGATATTTAGGTTTTTCCAACTGAAAAAATATTGCCCTAGACTCAAATTCATATACAGATATTTACATGCATTAATGATGATCTGAATATTTATAGAGAAATATTAGCTGTCTATTATGATGTCTACAGAATAAATGTCACTAGTCAGGTAGACCATTAACTTGATCTGGGACTAAGGTTAGTCGCAAAATACATATATACCTAAGATATGATCATCAAGAGAAGCCAACAAGCAATACAAATGAAATATACATAAAACTTTATATAGCTATGACGACAATATCACTTTGTCCTTTTTTCACCAGATTTTGATACTCTGATTAACGCATTTGAAGTAGAGTCTAAGATTCCAATTGACTGTGGCACAGCTTCCATAATGCAAGCCATACTGTTGGTAAAAAGACATTCAGTACATAGCCGATACTAAACATAAGCAGTGATGTGATCGCCTGAGAAGAAATTGTTAAACTGCTAGGAATTGACATTGACTATCAACTGCAATTCGACTAACATGTACAAAAATCTCGGTAGAAAAGCTTCAAGGCAAATATCAATCGTATTGGTCTGAA
Source organism: Sinohyriopsis cumingii (assembly GCA_028554795.2). Classification (NCBI taxonomy): domain Eukaryota; kingdom Metazoa; phylum Mollusca; class Bivalvia; order Unionida; family Unionidae; genus Sinohyriopsis; species Sinohyriopsis cumingii. The sequence continues at coordinate 62,081,729 of CM068838.1, forward strand.
GAAAACATGAGAATAAAAAACTGACAATCTTATTCATCCTCTCCAATCCCTGTCGCTTAGCCTGACACCTCGGCAGTGACATGAACACTACTAACTTGAAAAAATGCAATAGCGTGCTATTAGATTTATATATCATGCCTTCACAAGTAGTTATTATAAACTTTTACTTATGGCAAAAATGACAACCCATGAAACGTTCGGGTTATGGCTTTAGAGAGTTTCAAAATTCTGAAAAATTGTTCTTCCAAATGTTTGGATTATTTATTCTGTTTTAAACACAATAAATTCAGTTTTAGATCTTCAAATATTTTTGATATCCTAAGATTTAAAACCTTAACATTTGGCAAATAATTTTTTAGGTATGCAGCTGCCATTCTATAGAATGAGCTACCAAATCATTTTAGAGAGCAATCACATTTTTAATTAATCTAGAGCTTTATCTCTGTCCTTTAATGGTTAAGACTGTAAATTTTATATGTCTAAGCAATACCCCACCCATGATAACGACTGATAATATTTTTGTTAGCGCTTATAGTTTATCTACCCTTGCCTTATGCTTTATCATGTGTCATACAAATCGTTCCTTTCTTTTTTTCAAGCTTTTCCAATTATTTTTTTTTTTGCGGGGTGGATATGAAATTATCATAAGGTTTGGTTTTACTTTATCCAGGTGATAAACTCACTTTTAATCACTGCCTGTTCATTTTTTTGATAACTCATGTTTTAAGGCTTATGGCAAAAATGACAACCCATGAGGAGCGCAGATTTCGGCTTATGGCTTTAGAAAGATTCAAAACTCTGAAAAATCGTACTTCCAAATGATTGAATAAATTTATTCTGTTTTAATCACAATAAATACAGCTTTAAATATTGAAATATTTCTGATATCCCAACATTTAAAACTTTAACATTTGGCAAACAATATTTTAGGTATGCAGCTGCTATTCTATAGAATGAGCTACCAAATCACTTCATAAAGCAATCAAATTTTTAATTAATTTAGAGCTTTGTCTCTGTCCTTTAATTTTTAAGACTGTATATTTTATATGTATAGACAATACCCCACCCATGATGACGACTGATAATATTTTTGTTAGCGTATATAGTTTATCTATCCTTGCCTTATGTATTATCATGTGTTCTACAAATCGTTCCTTTCATTTTTCAAGCTTTTCCAATTATTTGTTTTGCGGGGTGGATATGAAATTATCATACGGTACGGTTTTACTTTATCCAGTTGATAAACTCACTTTCAATCACTGCCTTTTGAATTTTTGATAACTCATCTTTTACGTTATACGCTACTTGTTTTCTCCTATTGTATGTATGTATGTATTATGATGTGTTTGTATGTCTTGCTGATCATGCTTGTTGTAATGACTCATTTGGTTTATGTAATATCTGATAAAGCTCATTATAGCTTATGCTGAATTGTTTAAAATCATGCCGACCTTAAATAAATCTTATGTTATCTTATGTCTTTGATAGCGAGTTTTGCCTCGGCATGGGCTATAAATCACTCGCCTACCGAAAACATGGCTGTATATAGTGGACCAACGTTGTGGACCATTATCAAATCACCTGCATTAATCCTGTACAGAAAAGGAATTTTGCACTCCTGTAGTTGTTGAAGGTTCTGTACATAGTATGAAGACTTTATATTTGTGCTCGCAACCAGGTATATATTCAGAGTATCTACGAAACCTATGGTTAGTTCAATGACTAATGCTATTGCAAATTTGTAACGTAGCAAATGTCTTTCTTGTACATAAATGGAAAAGAGAAATATAGACGAACATTTGGTGCATTTTTGAAAGAAAAACATTTACCGATAGTTGATTTATTTTGATTTGCTCTGATTGATCTATGTTTAATAGATATCATAGTTAATTACCGTTTTTGACTATTATGTGAGCATCATTCGTGATTTCTATCGCATATTTGCTATCTGGATCCACAATCACATAGATACAGGGCACATTCTTACAGCTTTTATGATATGTAGAATGAAGATAATATGAACAGTGTGAAAACATCTTTGGAAAGAGAATGTTGTTTTATTGTTGGTTGTGTCTTATCCCCATATTCTGCGCATGATTGGCTGTAAATGACGACCAGTATAGCTGGTGAAGAAAGAACCCTGGGCACACCCCGATAGGAGACACCGATCCACGGGAATCTTCTGGCAAGCTTTCGCACATCCCCACATTGTCAGAGCACGAGATTCTAAAGGACAGAGGTGAGATGGCAATGATCGCTAAAGGCGAGCGCTTTAGATCACTCGGCCAATCCCCCCCCCCCATAATGTAAACTTATATTATGTTTAGAATATTATTAAGGATGTTGGTTCCATTTAATACACTTTTGCATGTAGAACAGGTTTTAAGTTCTACACAACTAGTCTCGCAGTGACACTAAAGGAGTGAGAGCACGTGCTTTACAATTTGTTTCGTCAACTTTTGAGTTGGCGCTTTTGTGATTTGTAACTGGAAATAATCATATCTTTATTTAACTCGTCTTCCTGACGTAAACGGGGACACATCCTTGTTCCTCTTGTTTCTTTTTCGTGGTCAATAGTTTTGCAAATTAATTTTCATTAAGCAAGTTTGGGGTCGAACATAACCTTATCATGTCAGCCTATTAATTTACGATCTGTGATTTGTATATTTTATGCACAAGGAAAGCACAATGAACGAGTCAAGCAGCAACAATTCGAGTCTAGCGCGCAGTAACTGTTTTTCTTTCTGCAGTCATTGAACTCGGGTTCTTATTGAGATACGATATCACTATGCTAACTGAGCCTTTCAGCTTTTTTGACGTGTTCTATTGTTATTTAGAAGAAAATAATTGACATTTTTGACTATGTTTTTTCCCTCGAGAGTTGCTAAACAGCGAACAGTTTGATTTGCACAGATTCGAAAGCGGTAATAAAGCCTAAACAGCAAATACAATGTTTGTTTTAGTTCAGCCCATTGATTGTACATAGGAAGAGCAAACAAGTGTTTATCAACCGGTTTTGGAAAGGTTTATCGCAGTAGAAAGTCCAGTGATTTAAGTGAGATGTAGTTATTTACATAAAATACTACGTAACCTTAACGTGCATCCACGTTAGTGCCCAACATGATGAAAATAGTCTTGGTGCACCTGAAGTTCTAATTATTTGAGTGGAGTTTAAAAACGTGTGGAAAAATGAAGGAAACATGAATGGAACTTAAATAGCTGAGTGATACCTGTACAAAGCATTTGTGAAACATTGTATCAAAGTCACTTTTCCACGACCTTTACTTTACATCATATCAGCTTTGCAGGACGTGGTGAAGATCTCTTTTATCTAAAGATAATTCCTTACCCTATTGCTGTGGAATACTCAGGTTTGAAAAGGCCTCTATCCCCACAAAAACACACACTTTTATCATTTTCCGAGTGCCGTAAGCATCTTGAAAATTCGATTCAAACTGCTAACATCTTTTGATCTTTATGCCTTCTCTATGATTTGCTTGAGGTCAAATAAAAACCAAGACCCAGTTGTTTAAGCCATATACACCTCATCTAATTTGTGTGTGTGTCTGTGTGTGTATGTGTGTGTTTTGGATTTTTAACCTAGCTTTATCAATTTCGCAGTCATGTCGCTAGGATGTCTGCAGTGTGACAGTTAATAGTGATGTCTAGCACTGGGACATCATGCTGCAAACATGTAGCATGATATCCCACCCAGTCAGATTATCCTGACACCAGGCTGACTAGATCCAACACTAAACTCTTAATGCTGAGAGCCTAGCGAGGTAGCTGTTAATACCAATTTTACAAGTCTTTGGTACGGCTCGACCTGAGTTCGAACCCGCGACCTTCGGCACACGCTCTAACCACAAGGCCACCGGATCGGTCTTCTAATGTGAAAACAAAGACATCGCAGTGTACAGTTTTCTATATTAGCTAAGACATGTGATCTTTTGATCTTTTAACCTGAACAAGGGTCCCCTGTGATCTAACCGGAATCCCAAATCCATATATTATTAACAAGCCCTAGAGAACCTAACTACAAACAACAAACTGAGGCTTCAAGAGACTATAAAGAACGATGGACCTGCAGACGGACCAGTTGACACACACTCAGCTGCCGTGACAAAACCAATTTACCTGAATTTTCGTACAAGCAGGTATTATGAATGCAAACGTAATAATCATTGACAACTACATACTGTAGAAGTATAATGTGGGGCTTTTCTTACTGGATCACCGCCAGTGAGAAGGCTTGGCTTGCATGATACAGCAAAGCATATTTTTTTATCTATCATATCGACCTTTGCGCTTCGTCACTTCACGAGTAGTATTTTATTTTAATTCTAATAAACGCGCTTATAACAAACATCTGCAGTTACAGCTTACCTGAGATGCTAGAATATTTCGCGTCCAACCTACAGCAGTCTATCCACAATAAACGCATCCAGTCAAAACGAGGCACCCAGATGACAAATTCATCAATCTAAATCTCCATATAGTAAACCGAGATCTAGGATTACTAAATCGAGTTCTCGGATTAGTAATCCGACATCTCGGATTAAACAAATGTGAAGTTTGTCCCTTCACGGGTTCCTTAGCTGTTGCTTGTTGCAAGTATATTACAAAATATTACTAAAACTTAAAAAATCCGTAAATTTCTAAAACAAATCTTCAAAGTTTTCGTATCAAGCACCATATTAATTTCAACAAGAAGTTGATTTATTTTTATATGGTAAAAATGTCCTTTGCTGGTGACCTTGTCTGGAGTGGAAACAAATCTTCTCATATCATATCCTTCTGCATTATCATCGTACGAAATACCACGGCTGTTGTTGGTACCTAACTGTAATGAGGCTTCAAATTGTGCCAAGCGAAATCACAACTACTTTTTGTGGGCAAAGTTAGGTTTAATAGGATCTGGTAAACAAAGTTTGGCTGTCTCGAATAATTTCTACCTTAGACAAGTTGAAGTGTTGAAAATTGTAGGAATTTTTAACCATTGCTGGGTTGAGGGACACATTGCTGACAATGGCAGTGAGTTAACGGTTTGGTATTTGTCTTTGGAAAACATTATCTTGGATCGAAGTCCAGTCGCAATGTTGAAGGCTTTCACTTTCCATTCGTCGAACAGGATAATTTACTGTCGTTCAGATAAAAGTTTTATTGATGTAATTTCCCACTTTAGGCACGACTTCCACACCCTGCGCATGAAGCCGGTCTTCCTGGATGATGTTTCCGTACACTTTAGCATCAGCAGTCTGTGACCTACATCCGGATATATGAACATCCTTTATATTTAACAATGTCTATATTTGTTACGCTGAACAATAGACGGTGGCGCTTGATATTGTTCATTGCATTATCAATTCAATCGTATCATACACACGTAGTTTAGTTCCAATGCATATGCACGTTCTAATCTTTTAAGCTTTTCTCTGCGATAGCTCAGGTATATGACAAACAAATTTATTCTTGTTTTTGTACTCCAGTAAATTAGTGTCGGGTGCAGATATAATTGTATTGTATTATTTCGTACACACATCACTAAAAGAACACTATGGACCTTTTATGTGCTTCAAGTAAAACAACAAACCTCTGTGTCTTACATTTGTTTGATACATAGTGGTTCAGAATTTTTTATCTGCTAGTTAGTAGTGATTCCATGGCAATACAATTATGTCCCATGACTTTTATTCACAGTGGCTTACAAACAAATACCGATTCTTGATCATGCATGGAACGCCTTACAGAGCACAAGTACAAGTTTGTGAGAACTCCATATTATATCCGTTTTCAAAATATAATAATTAGTGATTGACCTTGTAAAAATGAAAAGACATGCAATATCTCGAATATGAAGTCTCACTTTCGATTATGATACATATAGGGATACTACAAATTGGTTCTTTTTAGATTTCTTTGGTTCACAGTTGGCAAATACGTGTTTTACAAATATAACTTTAATTCAATAAGGCCGTGGTACCGAATCTAGCCTCGGTGTGGGTTTTGAACCATGCGCCTACCGGAAGCAAAAATATATATTGTTGGCACCAATTGTCTGAATGTGACACTAGAGCAGTGCGATAGCGTGCTCTTCAATTAGTTATACCAAGTTAGAGTTGGCTACGTGTCGGCTGAATCATTTTAAGTGTGCCATTCTGACATATTTGTGCAGAATTGTTTACGCGTTTCTGATTAGCAACTGGCAATATTCATGTCTAATTTAACTCGTCTTCCTGACGTGTACTAGGACACCCTTTGATATGTTTGGAAAATATGTTCATTATGGTTCTTAACGAGAGGAACATAGCATTTCGTAAAACCTAAAAATCGGTAAATTTGTAAAACTGGATTTTAGCAAACGTTTCCTATATACAACAACCTTAATTTTTGACAAGAAGTTGGTATGATTTTAAAGAGTAAAAATGACCTTCGTCACAGCCTTGGTCTGGAGTTAAATGAAAGCCCCACATAGCACATGCTCCTGCGTTATCGTTGTACGAAATGCACCGTTTGTTGTTGGCCCATAACTGCCCTGTCCCTTCATACAGTGTCAGTTATGGGGGGGGGGCAAAATCATGTTAAAAGGGTCTGGTACACAAAGTTAGGCTTTATCGGGTGACTTCTGTCTTGGACATGGTGAAGTGTCAGAAATTTAAAAGATTTTCATCCACTGATGAGGGACGAATTACTGGCGACGACAATGAACAAACGTTTCGTAGCTGCTATAGGAATACACAATCTTCGATCGTCGTTCGGAGTCCAAAGGCAAAGGTGACGGTTTTCGCTTCCACTCGGTCGTATAGTATACCTGTCTTTCGTTCTGCTCAAAGTTAACCGATCACAATACGCACTTTAGGAAAAACCGAGATGTAAATGTCATCCCAAATTGTATAAATAGACGGAAAGAATGAGTTTGCTACTGCGTAGGAGTGTTGACAACGTGAAATCGAAACTATTTTCCTTAGCCATATAAAACTAGCTTTTTCCCAACTCGGAATAAAACTCTTATATGATTTTCTGTTTATTGCATATGCATTTTCATTCACACATTCTTTCATTTCTTAAAATATATCTTTACAGAAATGAATTAGGCATTTGGCGTATTATCAAATATAGTGCACGACCCATCTCCATGTACGTATCCTGGGCTAGGCCTAAATATCTACATATCTAAATATCTAAAATTTCCGTATCGCACACACAGCTTGGAACCACGTGTCATTCACACATTCACACATTCTTTCATTCTACGATGATAATGCAGAAGGATATGAAGCTGATTCATCTGTATGCAAATATGACGATAGCTTTGAACTTTTACAAATGTTGTATGTGACATACAATTGGATTTAATCTGCAGTCACAGACAAGTCGATATGTTCCTTCTTGGAGGATTTTGTCTCTTTCTTACATGCTGAGTAGATTTTTAATATTCATTTGACAAGAAAATCCTAAATATTATTGCAGTATTGCGGTTTTGCTCGCTTTATTTTCTCTTCACACAGTAGCAAGATTTAAAAAAAGGTAAACATATAGTTCGCTCCATTTGACCTAGTCCAGAAAAAAAGTCTGAAATATTGTTACAAGATGTAATTATTCTAAATTGACGATATAATTAAAATAGCTTCTGCTGTCTGTGATACGTCTGCCTTTATGTTGGAAATGTTTGTCAGTTTTTACCTCAGATGTTTAAATAAATTTCATTCTTCTCTAATTTTAGTAGACAAAATGCAACTCCCTTCACTGAAACTTGCTCCTTAAAAAAGATAATTCCGCATACTATATTCCTGAAACTCTGAAGCTGAAATGGATGTTAGCTACGCCTGGTATTTTAGATGATTTACATTGTGAAATGACTCTTGGAAATTAAACATAGCGTACAGTTTGTCTTCAAACGTGAGTCATTTCTAACTATGTCTTGAATACTGACAACACTCCCTAAGTGTTTCTTATCTTGTCTGGAGTTTTACAAATTCAGTACAATATTTCAGCGGCACAATACTCTCTCTCTCTCTCTCTCTCTCTCTCTCTCTCCAATGTTTGATGTCACTTCCCACACCAGCTTCAGCTGAGAACTCATTGTAAAATATTCTGTCAAAGATATTGTCTACCTCAATGAACTCTAGTTTATCGGAGTAGGTGACGTGAAATTCAAATAAATTGCATATTGCTACTTACAGTACTCTTCCATTATCCCCAGCGGCTTAAGCATCCATTTTTCACCTAATATGACTGCATTTCTTACCATTATAATCGTGGGGTTGGCATTTTTGAATAGGTCAAAATTATGATTATAAATCATTGCGGATATTTTAAAAGTGAACTATTATATCATGTTTCAAATTGCAAACGTGGTTCCAAGCTGTGTGTGCGATACGGAAATTTTAGGTGTGCAATACGGAATATGCGATACCGAATTACAGACTCAACATATGTATCAAACGCCAGATCAGACATGCAAGATTAAATGTTTATGATATAAAGTTTGAAAATTAGCATCACGCCAATTTAAAGGACTGCGAAACTTGGAAACAGGAGAAGGAAATCCAAATGTGAAGTACAAGTCAAATATCTCCTTTCAAGAGTCTGGAAAGATGGTAGAATCTAGAACCTCCCTACATAGCCAAAACCTTGTCAAGTATAGTAGAAGATAACACAGGATGCACCGAAACATGTCTACCTCATGCGGCAACCCCTCAAACATCCCACATTATAAACCTCAGCAAAACACAATCTCCACACAGACAACATTCAATAATTCCCCAACACCAAAATCACCAAACAGCAAAAAGAAACAGAACCCTAACAGGCAGCATAAAAGGTTGGACAACTTTGGGAATATGGATGCAGATGAAACATCTCCGTGTCCCCAAAGCGGCTTTAGACCTACTAATGAAAATTTCACCCAGTATTTTCTCCCGCTAAATAAACATATAGAAGTTCTCCTTGGCGAGCATTCTAACCTTATTACTAGATCATCCATACTTTTATTTAATAATGAAGAACTTCAGCTTAAAATGGAAGTGTCGAGAACTTATAACAAACTACAATATTATTCTTCTTTAAATGAACATGGTCCTTTAGTGCGTTGTCTACAGGAAACCTATTAAACGATACGGCAAAACCACACTTAAATACTACTTATGTTTTAATACCTACTCTACAAGTGTTGACAGGGTGTCAGAAGGAGCTTCCGTAGTTGCCACCTAAAGAGTATCCCATAATGCCATTCCTTCAAGCACAGATTTATAATCCATTGCTGTAAGGGCCACTCTCCATACGACTTGCAACCAAATAAATTAGAATACCTCGTTCAACAGTTGCCTAACCATTTGTTTGACTGGATTTTCAATGCACATAACATTTTACGGAGATCAAATTATATAAATTACGTAGAAGATTAACTCTTCCATTTATGAGCCAATTGCACACTGGAGTATATTGAAGGCCGACTGTACCAAGTTTGAAGCACGTCGCAAAACTAGACCTACCATAGATATCTTAATAAAAGTCTAATTGAACACTTTGCATTTATTGTACTCGAGCTTGCAAAAGAATCTGTTCCCATGTCCTCGTGTAACTCTAAAAGAATCAAAAAAATGTTAGCAAGACACTAAAAGCGCCGAGAGACACTGAGGAAAGTTAACAATCGTCCGTCCGAACATTTGTCTACGTACCGCATGTTCTTGAGTAAACTCACCGCACAACTAAAACAATGTAAGAGAGCACACTGGAAAAGCTATCTTTCTAACTTAAACTCTCGTTCCTCTATAAAACAATATGGGACACGATCCGCAAAATCAATAGTAAGAAAGACAACAGCTCTTTCAAAGTGCTAAATTAAAGAATATGCGATACCGAATTACAGACTCAACATGTTTATGACATAAAGTTTAAAAATTGGCATCACGCCAATTTAAAGGACTGCGAAATCTGGAAACAGGAGAAGGAAACCCAAATGTGAAGTCCTTTTAAGAGGCCGGAAAGACCGTAGAATCTAGAACCTCCCTACAAGGCCAAACCTTTTCAAGTGTAGTAGAAGATAACACAGGATGCACTGAAACATGTCTACCTGATGCGGCAACCCCTCAAATATCCCACATTATAAGCCTCAGCAAAACACAATCTCCACACAGACAACATTCAATAATTCCCCAATACCAAAATCACCAAACAGCAAAAAGAAACAGAACCCTAACAGGCAGCATACAAGGTTGGACAACTTTGGGAATATGGATGCAGAAGATACATTTCCGTGCCCCCAAAGCGGCTTTAGACCTGCTAATGAAAATTTCACCCAGTATTTCCTCCCGCTAAATAAGCATATAGAAGTTCTCCTTGGCGAGCATTCTAACCTTATTGCTAGATCATCTCTATTTTTATTTAATAATGAAGAACATCGTCTTAAAATCGAAGTGTCGAGAACTTAAAAACAAACTACAATATCATTCTTCTTTTAAGTAAACATGGTCCTTTAGTGCGTTGTCTGCAGGAAACCTTTTAAACGATACGGCAAAATCACATTTAAATACTACTCATGTTTTAATACCAATTCTACATGTGTTGACAGGGTGTCAGATAGAGCTTCCGTAGTTGCGACCTAAAGAGTATCCCATAATGCCATTCCTTCAAACACAAATTTATAACCCATTGCTGTAAGGGTCACTCTCCATCGAGTGATTACATTTTGTTTCATTTATATATATCACCAAATACGACTTGCAACCAAATAAATTAGAAAACCTCGTTCACCAGTTGCCTAACCATTTGTTTGACTCTGGATTTTCAATGCACATAACATTTTATGGAGATCAAATTATATAAATGACATAGACAAAAAGAGAAAATTTCATTTCCAGACACGATTTGTCGCCTACATATTTATATCCAGAAATGGATAGATATAAGTGATCTAACAATTTGTTCTCCAGCTTTTTCATTATGATTGGCAGGTGGCGGATGACATTCTCTGCACTGACCAATTCCCAGTCTCTTTAAAGAAGATTAACTCTACCATTGATGAGCCAATTGCACAATGGAATATATTGAAGGCCGACTGTACCAAGTTTGAAGCACGTCGCAAAACTAGACCTAACATAGACATCTTAATAAAAGTCTAATTCAACACTTTATATTTATTGTACTCGAGCTTGCAAAAGAATATGTTCCCAAGTCCTCGTCCAGCTATGAAAGAATAAAAAAAAGTGTTAGGAAGACATTAAAAGCGCTGAGAAGCACTGAGACAAGTTAACAATCGTCCGACCGAAAATTTGTCTACGATCAGTGTATTCTGGGGTAAACTCACCGCACAACTAAAACAATGTAAGAGATTATACTGGCAAAGCTATCTTTCTAACTTAAATTCTCGTTCCTCTATAAAACAATATGGGACACGATCCGCAAAATCAATATAAGAAAGATAACAACTCTTTCAAACTGCTAAATTAAAAAAATAAAACTTTCATTACATGTGAAATGTACGTGCTCATAATATTTATAACACTTCATCATCTAATTATTCAACAGATTTTCGAAAGCTCAACATTTTAAATGGGAAAATCCATTTAAGATTCCCATTAAATAATTAGAAAGTTATAATCAACTGTTCTTACTTTTTGGAACTTATAGATGCTTCGAGCAAGGCCCAAGTCACATTCACTAGGCATGATAAAATACATTAGCGATTTTTAAAACACCTACAGCAACTCTCACTAATTGCTCATTTGGAAATTTTCCATTATTAAGGACCACCGGTAATATACCAAAATATCAGAAAGAGGCTACGGTAATATGTGTTCCAAAATCAGGGAAGGATATCACAAATCACACCAACTACAGCCCCAATGCGATATGGCCGCAGTACCAACCAACATCTGGCTAGACTGCACACGTCCATTATCAAGAAAGAACATTTACCAGTTGATGTCTTTGATTTATAAAAGGCATACGATGCAACATAGAAGTAATGAATAATGAATGACATGCAGGATATGGGTGAAGAGACTTTCTATTAACTTTTATATCGAACTTTCATTCAAATAGGGAATTCAAGGTGCGAGTAAACTCCATTCTCTGGTACGTACGAGCAAGGCAGTATTTCCCTTTGACTTTGCATTTGGTATGCGTTTCTCCTTGTCCCTCTCAGTATTAGTATCCATAACTGTTGGGACCACCACTGGTAAAACTAAGACTTGTGTCTTTTGGGTGTCGTCCGTCCATGTACCTTCAATTTCTGGGTGAGTGCTCCCAGGGCGATGATTGCAAATTCAACTGACGGTTTCAAAGCAGATTACTCGATCTCATACAAATCTCAAAGCTCCCTTCAATTTTAAACGAACATTGACTGACATTTCGCTGCAACGATGACATTTCCAAACTCGTCGAGATATGCAAACTCACCCATCCTTCGTCATTGACCAAGATCAAATATTCACGGACAAACAATGCAACCAAATCAAGGCTTTGTCAGATACCTCTAGCAATAATTACCAAAATATTCTACAGCAACCGCGAAAAATGTCCACATCGGATCTGCAATACTTTAACATTCTTTCTAAACGTCAAATGGATTTGAAGCGTGAGTGTGGTACCTAGTGTAGAATTCTTCTCGTTATTCTTCGTCCATATCGTCGCGGTCATAACATTGAACGTCAGGCAAATGGGGGAGCAAAACGTGTTAATTTGCTTCGGTAATGCAAAATTGTGGACAATAACCGTTAGCCATTTCTGTCATTCCCAACATTTTAGGTTTTCAACTCAAAAGCATGGCCTAATGACTGATGAGATCTTAAAACTGTACTTTTTCCCCACTATCATGTATAACAGATTATCTACGTTCATGATTTATGTAGAACATTTGGTGCTATGTTCTGAATAACATATCTGAAGAAACTGTATGACATATCCGGTGAAATTGTATGTTCTTGTTCTTCTCGGCATACAATTGACCTACAATGATGCACGGGTTAAGCATATCTGGTCTTAGCAGTTGTTAATATGGACGATACTGCGATTATTACTGCGAATGTTGCCCACCAATTACACTTTGCGTGAACTGGCACTTTAGTAGTTCAAACATTGGTCACGTAATGTGTACCTTTTCCGTCTGTCATGTTAAATTTGTTAAGTTGAATTTGTCGATGGCTTAATACGATGCTGATTCTGCCGGTGTACACAACTCGATCCAGACGGGAGAATTCAAACTGGCGTGATGAATGTAGAGCCTCTATCGTTCATCCTGTTTAGCTTGGCATTGGTGTTTCAGAATCACTAAAATGGAATCACACAAATCTTTATTAAAACCTTCAACTTTCTTGAGTGGCTTTTTGAGTTTGAACTCTGTGAATACGTGTAGTTCTAAATTTTCTGGAAGACCGTTTTTGGGATTCTCGAATGTGATCATAATATTTGGGAGCAACCGAACGACTATTACTGGGGCTATCTGATCTGTCTTGGTCTTGTGGTAAAATGGAAGTTGTTGATTCTAACTCATTCAAGTCCCCTTCGAAATGACGTCCATGTTCTTTTGCTGCCACTTGAACTAGCATATGAGGCAATATAGACAATCGTCGTCGTCGCCTCTAGGTTTTTTTTCTGGTTTCTCACTGCAATAGTGTGATTGTTTCATCGTGATTGCAAACATTCATTTAACTACATTTTACACACACGGGGTCCCTTTATACAACGGGTTTCTTACCGTAAGAAAAAATAGTATTCATTCGGCTTTCAAAAAGTGAAGATCGAAGAGTCAAAACAGATTACCCTTCTGATCAGAGATTCGTTTGATGTCATTCAAAAGTATACATGAGATAAGATTACGGACCATTCCTCCTCACGACATATAAATCCAGATATTTGCTATATCTGTCAAGAGAAAGGACACTGAACTGAAGAATGCCGACAATGTCAAAGCAAAGAAAAGACAGGAGAAAAGAGAGACAAACGGAAAACAAAACCTGCTAGCATAGTCAGGAAAAGGACATTCGTCTTCAGATTTTCCCAAGAAAAAAAAAAAAAGAGCGAGATGGAAGAGAACAAGAAGAGAGGTGTTCAAAACATAAGAACCCATCCACACCAATACATGCGAGAAATCAATGTCACTAGAAGAAATAGAAGAAGAAGAAACTCATAGGGTTGAAAATGTCAAACAAATATATTGACAGTAAAGCAAGAAAACGAACGTTTGCAACGTGTTGCGAAATTTTAATTGTGATTCAAAAAAGAGAAGATACCAAAGAAACGTTAGTGTTTCTTTGTCTTGAATTTTTACTTTGGATATGTGATGTAAATACTCACTCCCACGAACACATCATTTCATCATGGAAAAGGGATTGAAATTTTAACTAGATTTGAAAAACCTCTGAGCAGACGATCTTTTCTAAGAGATGTGGGTGGCCTTGCAAAGGACCGTTGGGTGTTTGCTTTTCAAAAACTCATGGACTTGACATCAGCCTTTTACACGACCAAATCCTACTCCTTCTGTTCCTGCTACTGTCGTCGCTTTGGTAGTTGTAATGGTAACTGCTGCTGCTGTTGGCATCTCAGTGGCGCCAAGCTTGGATGTAGTGATGAAATGCTTGGAATGCTTGGTACGTGAAGGCGTCTTTCACTTGGGTTGAGTTTAAGAAGTCTGCAACATTTGTAAGAGATACTTTAACCCTGCCAAAATGTCTTAAAGCACACAAAAGGATTTGTTTTCACTGCCTTCCGTTTGTCCTCAGTCAAACTTAATAGGCTTTACCTTCTCTCTTTTTGTTTTCTTCTTCACTGGTCTTGTTGAATAAAAGATATATGTTCTGTTCTTTCCACCGTTGTAAAAACTGTCCTATTCTCCCTTCTTTCTCTTTCTAAAATCTAACGATGGAGAAAGTAGTAATGATATTAATATTGGCGCAGACAAAGCTCGTTCCGAAGACGATAGAAAATCCGCTAAATCCAAATTATTGTAACCCTCTTCTGGAAATGACACAGTTGCATTTGTAGCCTTAATACTATCAATCTTTGCATCCTTAACCCAATACATGGTCCTCCTAGTTTCAGCCATACTCAAACTGTATTGTAATGATCAGCTTTGTGCGATCGCTGTCGTGCCTATATACTGGATGTGACATCACGGCGGTGTCATTCTCTTCTGATTGGAAGACTCCCCATTCTGACTGAATTTTGTAACACTCTTTTGGATTGGTGCAACATTTCAATCCGTTTTGTTCCGGTCATAGGCTAGATATACAAGTGATTCGTCCCACTGGTTCACCTGTTCTGAACACAAATCAGCATGTACACTATGTTGGCTAGCGCCTAGGCATAGAGACTCGTCTCGGGAATGTTTAATTCTGACTATCTGTAATACGTAAAATCATCATGGCCATCAGCAGAATCACATACACAGCAATATAGAAGAGACGAATCTACATGGAGGGACAAGGTTCTCTGAAGAGAATCTAGCAGTATGGACACCTTTGCGAAGAAGTGTAAGGAACATATGATGACTGGTGAGATGCCACTTGTGTTAACTTACTTTGGTTAACAAACGCAATGGACATTTTCAGATCCACCCAGATATTTAGAAAAGATAGATACTACTCAATCATTGCCTTTTGAATTTGTTTGTTTTGCGTGTGCATGTGCTTGTCTGACTTGTCTATGTCTAAGTTGATAACAACACGCTAAAACTTGAAACCCTTACTATTACCATTCCCGCCAGCAACCATAAATACACTTGACCCTGTAAACAATTCTGACCCTAATAACACTTTTGATCATATAATACCTTCCCATGTTAGACCTAAGGACCACTTTAACATACGTTTCCCAGCATGACCCCTTAAAGTCCCCCGTATGGTCACCTATGGGCTAATGTTTATTACTGTATGACCCCCATTTCTCTGATAAACTACTGATGAGCTACATTGCGTGATATACTCTAGCAAAGATGTCATTTTACTCAGTTGACCTCCGTAGGTATTTGTTTTGCATGTTTCCAAAACAGCAGGTATTGTGTTCAGTAATTTCAAGACCCACTTAAGTTCTGATGTCATAAATAAAGCAGGGCACAAGATGCTTTCTTTCTATGCATTACATTTTTGCAAGATCTCGGCGAGACTTGATTATACCTTTCCAAACTACCCTCACCCATACAAGACATGTTTAATTGGTCTCTTGTACATCCGATGCAGAGAAGTTTCACTTTAACAAGTACCGTTTCCATATACACTAGTATGACAGCAAATGATGAATAGGATAATACATGTGATTGAATTCAGGATCGGAAGATAAACACGAAAAATCCTCACAGGATAATGGAGATCGTGGCGTCCTTATCAGTTTTATAGCCTGCATGAGCTGCTATCACATTACACGTTCACGTGATGAAAGTCAGTAGTAACGCGATGAAAGCTAGAGATGTTATCTACTGCTATTCTACTGGGACAAAACATGATGCGTCACCTCCGTTTACTAGATGTCCCAAATACTGGTGAACGCACACTTTTGATGCAAAATATCAATAAACGACCTTGGAAATATGTTTATCGTTGCAGCCATGCTTAAAGCAATTGTTACATGATAACACTGCATCTAGATACAAAATGTTTGATTATGTATATTAAGGAATTTTAATATCACACATCCGACGCTAATATCATTTCATTCTCACTCCTAGATCTCTCCTTTTCTCCTGGCAGGTACTAGAGTTGTGAATGACATTAACTGTCATCGTGTGTTGACATAAACCTATAACCCTATTTCCAAGCAGAAAACAGAGAATTTTATTAAACTATATTTTCATTTACAATGCGCATTTTCACATTACAAGTTCACGTGATGAAAGTCAGTAGTAACGCGATGAAAGCAAGAGATGTTGAAAATAAAATAATTAAAAATGTAACACTAGACTGACATATAGCTAAGAAATTTCAACTTCAAGGAAGCAGAAAGAGATATGCAGATGAAATTGCAAATGGAATAAGAAGCAAAGGAAGTGGAAGACCGACAATTGCAGAAGCACATAGGGAGATGCAATAAAATTGCAAATACAAAAAGAAGTACGAGATACGGAAATGACAATTGAAACTTAAAGAATTAGTTCTTGCAAGCAAATGTCATTCCACGCGTGGAAGTTTCTTTTATGTTGCCAAATATGTTTTTTTAGTACTCTCTTTCAAAGAAAAAATGTAGATCAATATTTTGCTCATTTTGAAAGATATAGCCGTGAATTTAATATGGCCGAGAGAGTACTTGACTATGTTATTACAAAGAGTATTTATTGGCAAAACTCGTGAAGTTTATACTTTATTGTTAGTAGAAGTAAGTATTTATTATGATTTAGTCAAAGAAAGTATATTGACGGGTTATCAGTGGTACCTGGGACATATAAACAGACTTTTCGAAGTTGCAAACAAAGAACTGGCAAACCCATGTCGAATTTGCAAGAGAAAAAGAACAACTATTTGACAGTTTGTGTACATCTATAAAGATTGCAAAAGTGACGTCAACATTTACACGTATCTTGATGATCCCCGTTTAGAAATTTTGGAAATCACTGTTCGTACAGTTCATAACTATTCCATGACTCATAAAGTTTCATTTGTCAATAAGATTTCTTCTTGTAAGAATCCGATTCACTCTAATGAGAATACTTACAAATTTCAATCTGGCACAACCTATAAGAATCTCTTGCTTCGTTCACATATTGCAAGAAAATATGGTAGGTTCTTCTCATAGTTAATAATTGAAAAACAAGCAACATAATACAGACAGAATTATTCCACATGCTCATGTTTCTCAGAGGTCAAGGTCACGGTTATGTATTGAAAATAAGAAATTTGTTGGGTTAAACAAAGCCCAGTCGGATTGTATTATGGAAAATTATGGACCATTCATAGCGAAAAGTTTTATACCACTTAGCGGAGATTAGGCCAATACTATTCCTATTCCAAATAAAACATTAGAGGACACAGGAGCTTCTCTGGATCTTTAATTATCAGCGACTTTGATTTTGTTTTGTCTGAGAAGTGTTCTTCTTCTGAAATTGTTCCTGTTCGGAAAGGAGATTACGACTTTATTCAAATTCCATCCCTTAGTGTTAATTTAACAATCGATTTAGTTCAAAGACCAGTGATATCGGCGCTATGAATTCTTCGCCCACTGAGGGTGTTCATTTAATATTATTCAATGACTTAGCTAGATGTAAGTTTGTGGTCAATCCACTTAAGCTGTCAAGATTTATTTGGATCAAAAAGTTGATTATATTAAGCATGAAATCCCTGATTGTAGGCCATATTGTGCAGTTACTAGAGATTACTTTTATAGTAGAGTATTATTCCTTTGTCATACACATTTCTTGGTCAGGCTTATGATAAGTCCCGTTTGTACAAAAGGTATTGATCACTGTAGTCATATATTAACTACTCATATTCGTATTTCAAATCAGAGAGACAAATGACAATCGCTCATTGTCGAGCAGGAAAACGATCCTGAGATCTCTTATTTGTTTCAGAAGACTATTAGCAAAGCAGATTCCGCAAAGGTAATAAAACTTGCTTTTATCTGCAAAAAGGGGTCCTTATGAGAACATGGAGACCTGAAGTACACGCTGGTGACGAGTTGTTAGTGAGCTATCAGATTGCTGTTCCTAACTCATATATCAATAAAATTCATAGTTTAGCCCATGAGACGAGCTTGATTCATCCTTACATTACATTATTTTTATTGGCCGAAAATTAAAGTGATATTCCTGAATATTGTAGGACTTGTCACACATGTCAACTGGATTAAAAACCCTACCGAAAAAAACCTCAAGTTCATTTCCAACATGCTCTTGCATTTGACGAACCATTTATCAGAACATTGGTAGAATCTGTAGGTCTCTTACCTAAGTCCAAGTCAGGCAATCTGCACTTGATGACCATAATGTGTGTGTCAACAAGATTTCCAGACGCAATTCATTTAAGGAATATGCAGACTAAAATCATAGTAAAAGCCCACATTATGCTTTGCACACTTTTTGGCTACCTAAATCCGTCCAATCTGATGCAGGTTCTGTTTTCACGTCAGAAATCTTCGAACAGGTTATGTATGAATTAGGTATCACACAATTCAAGCCCTCTGCATATAACCCAGAAAGTCAGGGGCGCTGGAAAGATTTATTCAGACTTT
Source organism: Sinohyriopsis cumingii (assembly GCA_028554795.2). NCBI lineage: Eukaryota > Metazoa > Mollusca > Bivalvia > Unionida > Unionidae > Sinohyriopsis > Sinohyriopsis cumingii. Next base: position 62,100,887 of record CM068838.1, read on the forward strand.
GAAAATATCATAAACTCATATTGCTTTGATTCAAGAAAAAGTTGGGACGACGGTGTTTGTTTTACTGTTGTTCGCTGTTGTGGAGCCAATTGAGGAGTCCCTACGATTTGGCCTTTTGAACTTGTTTTTGGATACACTGTTCCAGAACCATTGAAGTTGTTGAAAGAGAATCTTTTTGTAAAAGAGGAATAAGAGATTAATTTACATGATTATGTCTCTAATACAACCCGTCGAAACCTCGTGAGGTGGCAAGAAAAATAATATTCAGTCTACTCAGTCACAACGAAATTAAGTTTTGGCAAAACTACAAAGGAAAGAATTTTTCGGTCACGTGATAAAGTTATAGCTCTCTTCGTCATACCTCAAAATCCTCTACAGTCTAGGTATTATGGTCACTATACAGTTAAAAAGAAACTAAGTGGCTTAAATTATATCATCGAAACTCATGGGAGGCGGAAACAGAGACAACTCTGGCATAAAAGTATGTTTAATGAGTATGTTGAATGTGATAGCCTTTAAATCATTCATTAACATTTAGTTTTTCCTGTCGACACAGTGACGGTTTCAATGATAACGTGCAACCGGATTGTAGTGATATTGCTTCAACTAGACATCAGAGTTTCAACAATATTACAGAATCTGGACAATAAACGTTTACAAGAAAAGCAGTTAGAAGAAACAAAATGTACCATGATGCTGAAATCCTTTTAAAATGAATCATCTGAAGCATTATTGTTTCAAAAAAGAAATTGAATATTTGCTGGAGATCGATCTTATTGAATAAAGCAAAAGTGACTGGATTTCGCCGTGTAATCGTGTGCCAAAACCAGATATTACTTACCGTGTGTTCACGCACTTCAGAAAGGTGAAGAGTGTCACCAAAACAGGCTGATTTTCAATATCAAGAATTGATGACAGTAGTGACGGAATTGGAAATGCAAAATATGTCACCAATTTTGACCTGGTAAAGGGTTCTGATAGATTCCACTAATGGATAGAGATAAAGAAACTTTTGGCATTTGCATTCTACAGATGGACTCTACCAATACAAGTTGATGCCAAATTCTCCCTCAACATCCCTGTGCTTCATGAACATGATAACATCTGATATAGATGAATGTGATGCGTACATCTATAACATCATATAAACAGAACACCTGGAAATATCACCTGAAAACTGTCCGGAGAATCTTCGTTCAATTAAATGAGGCAAATTTGACAAATAATTGATCAAGTAAGCTTGTGCTACATTTTTTGACATTTTGTGGGACTTGGTAAAGTTAAGCCTGTAGAAGCAAAAGTTAAACCTCTAACTTCCCTGTGCTAATTAGTAAAGAGAGTGGCTGGATATTATCAGAACTTGTGCTCAGTTTTTTCAATAATTAGTGAGCACCTGGCCAATTACTCAGTACAAAGAGTAGGTTTTATTGGTCTGACAAAATATCAGGAGGTGTTTGATAATTAAAGTTTTTATCAAAAATTGCACAGGTTCTCTCAGCTCCAGATTTGAACCATTCAAAAATGTTTGTTGATGCAAGTGACGGTGGAATATTATTCCAAGAAGATATTAATGACGTGGATAATCCAAAGTGCTATTTCTCTGAATAAAATGAAATAAGTACCAGAGAAATATTCCACTATCAAGAAGGCCTACCTGTCTTTCAATCTGACTTTACAACACTTTAAAGCGTACTTTCAGCTCCTTCTGTAATTATTGTATTCAGTTTCCATAACCACCTTACTTTCATCAATAAAATGAAAAAAGTCGGATATTGTAGCGTTGGAGATTGTGTGTTGCAACAATACAATAACGACATTATGCGCATCAAGAGAAAACAAAATTTAATCGGAGATACACTCTCAGGTGTGTAGGAGTGTTATATTGCTTTTGTGCACATATTTTTGTAGAGTCATACAGTCATTATACATTTTTCTGTGTAATGTCACTATTAATATAAACTTGTCAGTTTGTTGTATGACATGGGAAAAGGAAGCTATATTGCACACATCTTTCATTTCCTAATGAGGGGAGATTTTATATATATATATATATATATATATATATATATATATATATATATATATATATATATATATATATATATATATATATATATATATATATATATATATATATATATATAACTGGAGATCCAGTAATATATATATATATATATATATATATATATATATATATATATATATATATATATATAGATATATAGATATATATATATATATATATATATATATATATATATGTATGTATATATATTACTTGATAAACAATAATCAACAAATATATATATATATATATATATATATATAGAGAGAGAGAGAGAGAGAGAGAGAGAGAGAGAATTTAAAATGTATGCATGACTGTAAATTGTAGTGATACGTAAAAAACATCCTACATGCATAGGTTCTATTTTAACATATTAAAACATAACAGTGCATAGGATATATAAATAGATGCTTGCATACGTGTTTACAGTTACTTCTACTAAACATTTCAGTGTTTATTTTGACAAGGTTTGGGTTGTTTCCCATCGAAAGTGTCGATTCCTAGAAGAATTATGTTATTTCCAATTGGATGGGTTAGATTAGTTTAGTTCGTCACATAAGAGTAGTAGCGTGTTTTAGCTCTTACGTCTGTAGATAAGTACGTGTCGCTCGACGATTTCTCGTTCGTATTTCTTGTATTCTTGTTGTAGCATCAAGTCTACAGCCGTATTTGTATGTTGTATTTAGATATTTTTTGACAGGAAACATGTGCAAATAGAAATATCTCATTGGAATATATTACCATTCTGAGTCTATTGTAATTTATTCAAAGGAGTTCTAAACAATGCCATTTTAACACGTCTTGACTATTGGCGGACCAGTATATTCTTGAATCTGAGTCTTATACGGAACATCTCATTCTTTTGAACTGCAATTGGCGGTTTTGGGGGGGTTATGTTTGGATTTAGTTCAGCATGCTGCAAATTCCTCTTAAATTGTCATTTTATAACATTAAATAATAAAATGTTAGTTCGGTTTTGAAAAACTTATTGGTTTTGCATTTTTCTTTCACTTAGTTTATGACCATAACGACAGTGTCTCTGAATTTGTCAATCACATAAGCGAGTAATAGCAGGTCACTGCGCGAATAAAAACCTTGATGGTCTCCCATGGTTTGTTTGCATGTTTATAATCTTTTTCGGAACTGTCCTCATGTGACAGTGACGAATAAAATGTATTCCGACAAATTTGTACCAATCTTTCAAGTACTCGTAGGTAAGCACATTTTAAGTTAACAAATCAGTGTTAGTGGAACAATATCTACGAGTAAGTGTGAAGGTTTCCACCGCTAGATTGCTCACTAACTTGTCCATGGACGAACTCTGAAACTATAACAAATGAATGAACTGTAACTGTCCGAATTCAAACGTTATGCATTTCTCCATGTGGTTTGGAATAACACTTATTAGTGCTTTTGGCGATGATGTGATTGCTTTCATTATTAAATGACCATCAAACCAGCGCAGGTTATGAAGTACTACAGGAATTTGGAGGTGGGTTAATTCGTAATTTGTAAATTGCATGCGATGTGTGCAGCTTCTCTATACGCGCCAGCAATGTGATAGTGATCATGAACTATGCAACTTTCATTCTGGGGCTTTGCTAACTACCATCTAAAGGACACACAACTCCTGCAATGAGTGGCTGTGGAAAACTCTTTAATCTTATCACTGGTCATAATCATGTCTGCGGGAGAATAGATCTCTTGCCTGATCCATTAAACATAACAAAGCGATGGAAGAAAAATCTACAAATGAGTCTTTGACACGATATAACAATGTTGACTCAGTCTCCCCGTCACACCTAATGACTGTATAACAAAACCCGCATGACATTATTTGAGTAATTTGTCTTGTATTTGTTTTATTAGTTTGGTCCTGATCATTTACGTTAAAGCACTCATAGTCCGCGTTGATGATATAAGGAACTTTCATCTTTCATCATAGTGCAGTAAATCTGAGAATATTTTTGCATGTTTTTGGTAGTATTTTCCTCTGCGATTTTTCACTGACCCAAAACAGTAAATGTCATGGTCAGTGAGCAGTTGTTAGGTGCTAAATAAGTGCATACAAAGTACCATTGCAAATGTTTTCGTGATACTTGCTATGCCGCTTAAGCAACCGAGCAAGATTCTTTATTTATATATAATCATATAGCGATTCTGTGTCATTTCGCTTTGTCCATATGTGAAAATTGCAAGTCGATAAAAACCTTCATCCCAATAGCAATACCTAGGTTAAATTTTTCAAACGTTTTGAGTGTAACCTTAATACCCTGCACAGGAAAATCTATATAACACAAATTGAGTACAATCAAACACTGGCGGTATTTCATGACTGGTCCTCATTATTACCAACCCGATGTAACCCATTTAACAATCTCAAAACATTATCACAATTTTCACATGTATCACTGACCATGGCGGAACATAATCTGGTGTTGGTATATAAGTCAAACCTGTAAATGGTGGGTTTGAGTAAATATGCAACTCGACTTTCGAACAACTGTCAAGAATCAATTCTGATTCTGCATTGGTATATATTTTCCAACATCTGGAGAATCTTTTCAGTTCCTTAATCGATTTCAGCATTGATTATTGGTGGATTCACGGTTCACGATTGTACGAAAATTGCTGTGAATTCACAGTGTTGTTATCATTCAAATCCATCCTTGTCACGAATAAACGGCATTGTCAAATGCGCACTGAAAACAATATCTGCATTAAGACCTTAGGTACCAGAACTCTGCAACACCAATATAGTTCCAGTGGCCATATTTGATAATTGTTGTCAAGCGGCTTTACATGGTTTGTATGTGAGTGGGATAATTGTGCATGCTTTTCTAATTCACGACTACGCTTTTGAAACTTAAATTCAGGTACTGGTAATTCCTGTGCTATTTGGATAAAAATACTCAGCTTCAGGCGCATTTGCAAATGTAATACTACTATTTCGTTCATCCCGCATACGAACTTGTATTTATGTTCAACGGAATAGTGCAATTTGTTTAAAGTGATACAAAGTTGGCCTCGTTATTTACATGGAAAGCGCTTGCTCTAATTAAAAAGTCCGTCCATAGCATTTTTTAATATCTGTACTTTACCAAGATCAAAAAACTGCAATTACTTCATCATAGCTATTATTTCCATTGCTAGTATTTATTATGTCTGATTTCTCAACAGCTTCGGGCGCTTGTGCTGCCACAGGCTTAACAGATCTTTCTATACTAGCTTGACAATACTCTCAAGAAGATCCACATGCTAAGCAAAGTTAATTAGGTGATTTGAATCCGATGCCGCATTTAAGACGTCATCGAGCACTTGTACCACTACGTCACACCAACAAATCTGATTTACAATATTCATAAAGGTATGTTCTGCCACATAATTCACGTTTTCCCATGCAAACGCCTTTCTTATTCATTGTGTCCCAATACTATTGAACATCATAAATATATAACCGTTTATCTAAGAATTCGGCCAAAACACAGATTAGAAAGAGCTTCAGTAATTTTGATCAGAAATACTACATTATAGTCTTGTAAATAAATCTAAGCATTATTTGAATAATTACTAAGAAATAAAACAATAAACGTATGCAGAATGAGCCATATGCCGATGCTGGCCCCAACCAGATCAAACAATAAATCCTTAATACAGCATCAGACACCATATTGCCGTTCGGAGCGTCAAATCCAATAATTCTAAAAAATATTTCAGATATTATTTTTGCGTTATTGGGCTTAGAAGTGGGTTCATAAAATCCAGCCCATGGCTTATCAATTGCGACCATATACTCTCTCTGCAAAACCGCGCTCTATTTATAAACCTCCAGTGGCATTATAGTTCCAAGATCAAATATTTGATAATTATTGCAAATTTTCTCATAGTTTTGGGTTTCTTGCGTCTGATAATAACTGTAGCTAATCTCCTCAAGTGCTTGTGTTACTCTTGGATATCTTCATTACTGCTATAATATTCGCTGATATCATCAGAGTATTCGCTCTTTTCACTCGTTTCGAATGTACTAGGTTATTATAGTCATTTTCAGCTTGCACAATATCATATAAGACTTTTATTTTTTCTCGTCATAATCTTGACCATGCCTGTATCGTTACTGTTCTGAGATAATATCAAAGTTAATGAATTTTATCAATATTTTATTAATATGTACTGGACGTAACATCTCTCGGGTTTCGCAGATAAATCTGTATGTCGCATTTAAGCGAAAGAGTGGTATAATCTTTCCTTTAAATTTTCTTACACACCATTCGTAGGGCAAGATGATATCGTGATCAGAGATTTCCCTAAATTCTTTCATAACATTATGAACATCTATCTGAAACACGTAACCTAATATATAATGCACTCGAACCGGCGATGTTATGTTTGATAGCATGACGGAAGCTTTAACGGCAATCGTCTGTTTTGAGCACGTAAACAAGGAACCCAAATTTGAAGTAAGAAACTCATTAAAAAAATATGCGCGGCATTCTCCCCGACAAAAACTAATATCGAACACTGCACCATTTTCAATTACGAGTTATTGACATTATTATACATATCCATGAATGGTCCCGTGTAATGATAATTTTGCATAGTCATGAAATAGTAATTTTAGGTCTCATAAATATTTGCAAAAGTACTCACCTGTCAAATAATTGAGGCATTTTTTATATTAGCAAAAACTGATTCAAATCAGAATAGGATGATCACAACCAATGTCTTAATTTTGCTATGCGGTTTAAGCACGCAGAAATTAAGATATTACTTGATTAAATAAAAAAATAGCTTATTTCCTTTGAGGAAAGCACGCACAAATGAGCTGTTTATTGATTAATACATTCTTCATCCAAGAACATACTAATTTATATAAGCACATCAGACAGCTTATATAAGACCAAATATCGACTGAGAAGTAACTGTGCTGAAGCTGGTTTTGTCTTTCGATGCGTATAATAAAAACAGCTCTTACAATCTCAAATAAGCGTCTACCGTAGTAATATGATAGGTATTTAGATAATTACCGTATGACGGACTATAATCTTCGGGTTGCACCTAGTATGGTGCTTTTTTACCAAAAGAACAAACCTCGTGGGAAATAGAGGGCCTTGTATTAATTCATTAACAAAAATACAAAGGCCTATTATCATATTACAAAATCCATGCGAGGCAGGGCGACGATCGGCGATCAGCCATAATTGGACCGAGCTATATTTTATGCGCCAGTAAGCACAGCAGAGGCTGTTTCCTCCATTAAAACAATTAGAAGCATGCGTAGCAATGAATGGCCTGTTGTTTCGACTCGTCACGATGTTCCTGCTGAATGAAAGTCACAAATATGCTGGCAATCATTCGAACAGATAAAGCCATGAAGACCCACTTTATCGATTGCATTCCGAACAGGTTAACCGCACACTGCCCCTCTAGTGTCCCGGCTTTCTATACTGAACAACTGAGTGTCTTTTGGCTCGTATTACCATAGTACTTGGTGTTGCATGCAGCCTAATATTTATTTTCCTGCTACTTAATGCAGTGTAAGTCGCCGACCTTGAGTGTCCTAGCATAGCGGGAACCAGTGCCAAAGGAGTTTCTTCTTCAAGGTCATATGCGACAAACTTTTGCAGGATGACCTTGCTTATTTCCTGCACTGTCACTGGGAGCCATGAGCTTTTCATCTTTACAATGGACCGGCTCATAGGAGCAGTGGACTTTGCTTGAGCTCTCTCATTCCAATCATAAGATGAAGAAGATCTAGTTGAACAGTGATACAGATATTGATGGTGTCCTGGAACTTTTGCTGTATTTGCAAGAGAAGTTGAGGGGACAATTGAAATTAAGGGGATATAGTAGAAGAACATCCTGAACACATGAAGACCCGGACCGTGGAGCTCATCAGCATATGCAGTTCGTCGATAAACTAACCAACGTAGAGACATCTCGATGGGCGTTGAGCTATTACGGCTCCGATGCTCTAAATATGTTTGATTGCTACAAACCCCCTCCACCACCCATGTGGCCAACTCTATCAAATCCTGCAGTCATTGGAAGGATAAATTAAAGATATGTTCCATCAATCTGGCCAAGGTTTATACCAGCATCATGTAATAGCTTACCCCTTTACCCGCCACTGTCACCATGTTGGCAGGTTTCATCTACCGTCTGGAGGTCAAATCCGGCTCAGTCCAGAGTAACTAGTTGAGGTTTTGACCACAGAACGCAACCTGTTTTCATTTCATCACTAATTCATTCCCAGTTCTTTCTTCGCATATTTCCAGACGCAGGGAAGTACCTAAAACCAAGATAAAATGTATGTGATCGATGTCCTGCACGCTTTCAGTGACTGCGGATTTATCAAAGCCGATCGGATGCAGCTCCAGCAAAAGGCATCGCATATAACAATCGTCGACTGAAAACCGAGCCGACTTCGCGACCTCACTATTCTCGTCCACCAGGGGAGGCGCAAGCTCGCGGACTAATGAAGTCCAGCCTTTTGACAGGATCTCGTCGGTATGCTCATTTTCGTATAAGGGCATGCTTCTGCCTGGACTATACTGCGATAGCCGTTAGCGAAAACTATGTATACACTACGCTTCAGTCCAAGAGTCCCGCTAGCGCCTGATGGAGCTGGCTATTGCTTTTGGTCATAGGGACAGAGCCGCTGTTGCAGTACGAGATTCCTGCGCTTTGAAGAGGGTAGCTATCCTCCACTTAACTCACTGAACCACTGAGTCTCTTGACTACGACGACTATCAGGCCGAATGGCTCTCTCTCTTTCATTTTATATATATATATATATATATATATATATATATATATATATATATATATATATATATATATATATATATATATATATATATATATATATATATATATATATATATATATATATATATATATATATATGTATGTATATATATATATATATATATATATATATATATATATATATATATATATATATATATATATATATATATATATATATATATATGTATATATATATATATGTATATATATATATATATATATATATATATATATATATATATATATATATATATATATATATATATATATATAATGTTTGCGTAATCATTTGTCACTGAAAAATTTAATTATTTTTAATGAGTTTCAAAAATTATGTGTATATAGCAGATACTGAAATTGTGAGAGAGTGAGAGAGATTGCATCCACTGGAAGTTTGTCTGTTTTCAAAATGCGGGGTAAAGCAATTAAAACCATGTTTCTTCATAATTTATCATTGTGGAAAGTTGTACGAAGAAAAACATTTGTAGAATTTATTTGTGTTATACATTTAAGTTGTTTCAGAATGCAGTTGTTACCAAAAGCTCAGACAACTAGAAACTTAAATTACGTATGGCTTTACACAACATAAAACATAAGTACAGTACACAAATATCTTACATCAAATATTTAACTATTTACAGACCTCTTCTTTCATTTTGTTATTTAAAGGTTGTTCTTATCATATTTACAACTCCATAGTTTTGTTGCTCTGAATAATGTAACGTGTAATCTATTATATGTTATAACAGTATCCATTGACTCTGAAGAGTCGTATATCAAGTATTTTGTCAAACACGGGTGATTTCGTACAATCCCTGAATTGTCTGATTATAATATTTTAACCCCTTTTACCTGTAGACCACAGGTATAGGGTGAATAATTCTGATATTTTTAGTGCTCACACAGACGAATGTCTGGTAAAGAGATATAATACTAGATTGCGGCCCTATATTATGTTCAGAAAATTGTTTCAATTTTTAGTTCTGCCTCTCTGAAAATGACAATGGGACCGCTAGATAATGTGATCAACAATTAGTTTTGACAACACTTCGACTTTGTTATCTCAGGGATATACAAATCCATTTTCCCGACTCCCAGGACAAGCTCAAATTCGTTTCGGGCAAGCTCAGATGTGCCAGGAATATCCGATTTCAAACCAACACAATTGAAAGAGCTATACAAAATACACGAAATTTTATTGAACGTTGGTGTCTAGGTAAAATACACTAACTCTATGTGAGATAATTTACCGACAAAGGCTCGTGTTCAGTTCATAAAGCTTTATATTCTACAAGTGTTTAGCCTGCGATTTCGCCACAATTCATATAAACACCTTTAATTAGCGTTAATATGTAGTGCATTCTTCTTCTGCATGCCCAGCTTCAGTTTGTTTCATTTTTTATAGTCATTGTCATGGTCTGTCTAGCATGTTATCACACAGAAGACGTGATAATAAGAATATTTATTATTTAAAGTACGTTTTGACAAAATAAGAAATAAATATTAATATTTTAACTTCTCAATTACATTGTAATTTAACATTTTTACTATCAAGGATTCTCTGACTTTTATATGCTATGTTAACCTCTGGGAGTATGTTAGAGATTTTCAGTGATTGCTTTGTTGCATGTAGCTAATTTTATGGCCAGTAGCTGTTAATTCCTAAAAGTACTACTCGTGAGATTTCTATGACAGGTGTATATTTGAAATTAAAGGCACTCGTCTCCAAAAATTTCCTACCAGCAAAATTTGGTTCAAAGCGAGATTGTGTTCGGCAAAAAATTAAATATACAAAAATTAGTTTTCTCAAATCATTTTTTAAGTCAGATTCTAATATTTTGCTGCATGTCGCTGATTTGAATGTGACTATATGATAATTGTTAACTAAATGGATAAAATAAGTCTCCACAAATCCCTGAGTTGTTTAAAGTAAATAAATCATCACAGTCTTGCTTTAATTCTCTCTCTCAAAATTGTAGCTATTTCCAAGATAATTTCAAACATTCCATTTATCGTTATATAAATACATGTACATGTTTGTCTCTTCCAACTATATCTGCATTGAAACTATTTCTAATTTATATATCTATCTATTATTTCTTCATTTTATTTGGATAATATTGATTATCTGCAGGTGGTTGTAAGGTGTAAAACAGAGATATAAGGGAAGTAAACGTTTAAACAAATAATATGCAATTTCATTAAAATATACTATATTTTGCCTATACGTCTTTACTCATGTTGCATATTTTGTTTGGGACAAACTTAAATTTTCCAGGGGAAAATTCAATTTTAAATTCAGCTTGTGCCAAGCTGACTTATCAAATCTGTAATCCCTGGTTATGTGTCTGCTGTATCTAACTGATCATACCATTCTGACCTGCTTGCACCAGATTTCTTCCACATTTGCGATTAGCAAGTGGAAATAATCCTGTCTTATTTTTCTTGTCTTCTTGACGTGCCTGAGACACTGCTGAGTTAACCGTGTTTCTTTCATTTAAAGAATATGTTGCAAAATATTTTTTTAGTACTTTTGGAGAGAATCTTATCATGTCTGTCTATGAATTTGCTACCAAGGGAACGCACCTTTATCCCTAGTCGAGAGCTATAGCTGCCATTTGTTTCCGAAACCATGCAAAATATTATTAAAATTTGCAAAGTCAGAGGCTTTCTCCAGGACGAGATAGTTTAATTTTTTTCTTTAATGGTCATACACTTCCGAAAATTTAGCAGAAATTCTTTGAATGCAGTGGCACAATGAGGTAGTTTTGTAGTAGTTTTGTTAAATCATAAATCTTAAAAAGTGGGCAATATTTCTCGGATGTGTTCATTCATTATTATGATTATCTTGACCAATTTGAACAAAACAAAATACATGGGTGAAGCTGGATGACTGAAAGTCAGTCAGAGCAAACTTCCGAAATACTCTCAGTTGTATTATAAGTTATTTTGATCCAGTTAATCTTCATTCATCGCTCAGCATCAATATCCAACAAGAAAATGTTTTAAAGCTATGATACTTCACCCATAATGATTTAAAATATTTTGTTAACACAAAGTCCTTCAGTTTTCTTACATTTTGTCTACATTCTGATCAGTCGGGTTTGAAAATCATTGATGAAAAATTCTCTCCATAATGGCACAATTTATATAAATTCGAAGTGTAGTCATTCCATTGTTTGAATTCTTTTCAGTGATTTGTTTATAGCAAAAGTGAATTCAATGCTGATTTACCTTGGAACATAGAGCCATACTGGGTGACGCATCTAAATCATTTGTATCAACTTGCAAAGTCATAACGGTATTATATGCTTTGTCAAATTTTGTTAAATTGTCATCAGCGGATTTTGGGAAGACTGTTTTTGTAACGGCTTGTCGACATTATATTTATATGTTCTTTGCTAAGATTATTTGTGCTCATTTTGTTCAAATTTGTTTTCACTTAAGTTTAATGACAATGCCATTCTAATAATCGTTTAACAATTTGATTTTTAAGGTTGTAACTTTTTTTGTTTCTTTTGCAACGGTGGTCATATTTGATAGCGAACCTCGTCATTTTGAAACATTTCAAATAGTTATGTATCACAATGTGTTGATTTAAATTTGGATACACTCTCTCCGGCAAATTTGAGAAGATATCATTTCATCGTTATTTATTTTAATGGCAGTTATATTTGATGAAGGTTCGTCAAATTTGAAGTTTGTTATGTGAAAATACTTTTTATTACTTTTTGGGTTTAAACTAGTGCATGGAAATGTGGACATATTTTAAGATAAAAATTGTTGGTGGACAAACAATGACGCTCAGCGAACGCCAGACGGACCACACCAGGCACTGGACTATTTTCATTATGTCTCATATCCTTATTTCAAGATAAAGAAAAACTAATATGTGCCGGAACCATTGTCATTAACTTAAAAACAAATTAAAATTTAATACCTATGAAGGATAATTTTTATGATCACTATACGTTAATGAATAAAATTAGATTTGTTAACGTAATGTTACAGTCCAGATTAGTTAGAACGTATTCTTGTTTATGACTGAAACAAACTTCGATATATAAATTGCAAGCAACAAATGACTATAGGGGATAGTTCAATGATGAAAGTTAATGCCAGAGTAAACTTTGGCCTGTGATGAACAAATGATTGTGGAACAATTTCACACACATAAACAACCAAATGAGAGAGAGAGAGAGTGGGAGGAGATGACTTTAACTGGAACCATTTTTCCAGTGCGGAGAAGATAATTAAGACTTCATGGGTACTTAGTTTATCGTTCTGGAATATTTTCTGAAGTTATGGGTTATGACCATTCAAAAACTTAAATGAAAGATGGTTTGCTATAGGAAAGATGATTATTGTAAAATGACCACTGGTACAATGTTGTCTCCGCAAATATGAACTTCCTTTATATTTTACACGTGTATACTTTTTTGTGGTGAACAATGCACGGTGAAGTTTGATATTTGTTCATTATATTATCAAGTAAATCTGAAGAATTTTATCTTAACAAACAAATGTAATTTAATTCCAATCTCTGAATGGGCATATTATAATCTTTCAACACTTATTACCTGCGATCACGCAGGTCAATGACATACAATGTTTTCTGCTTTTGTTCTCGAAGAATATTTATACTATTACAAGTCTCTAAACAAATCAACCATTGGTTTTCACGCTTTACTAGACGAACATTGTATACCGTTCATGTGCTCTCGAGTGAGCAATGAGGCTACTAGTTATTCCATGTCAACAAAAAAAAATTGTTGATTTTTTGAACACGGAACAAATACCAAACATCAGTTCCTAGATCACGCCTGGAACGCCATATATTGCACTTATACGTTTTTGAGATTCCCATATCTTACCAGCATTCCAAATATAATGTTAAGTTATAACCGGAGCTAACCAACATAAGCATGTAATCACTCAGATATGAAGTATGACTTTCGATTATGAAACATTATGGCAAGAGACATTGTTTGTGCTTAGATTCCTCTGGTCTACCCTTGGGGCATATGTGCTTTATAAATATGATCTAATTAAATAAGGCAACCATAAATAAATCGTATCAAAGTTTCAATGATTTTGATATAATAACATTGTAAACGATATGAAGAATATTCCATTTACTGCATTTCTTACAGATATTGATTGTAAGCTCTGAATATGTTAATTTGGAAAGTGTTCTATAAAATGTAATAGACAAATATGCTCTAATAAAACATGCATACTCACGAAAAAACCATTATCTTATATAAATAGAGAACTATGGAAATGTATATATGCTAAACATATGCTGTTTACAAAATACACTTGGTACAGAACATGCATAGCCTGGGAAAATTATAAGAAGCAGTGACATTTGCTAAACAATTTAAAGAAAACGTCTGTGACAGCATACGCTTTAGAAAGATGTGAAGGCGGAAATAGATTTAGTCAGCAGTCAAGTCTAATTATCCTTAAGAAAAAAACGGTTCTCGTGGTCTAGATAAGATCATTCTCGCTGAATGGACAAAATTTGTAAACAATAACTGAGAAATATGAGAAATCGTCAATAATTTGTATGCAAATATGGCATTCAACACGGGTAAGAATCACAATCTGACCATTTAACCCGTCAGGGAATTGAGGGTGTTAATGACCATAGTAACATGGATACAAATTTTTAATTTAAGCAAGTTGACTAGAAAAAGATATATCAAACGATACGAAGTTTAAAATTAAAAACAACTACTGAAGGGAATCAAATTCATTTTAAACTGTTAAACGCTGTGGCAACAATCCTTAATGGTAATATTACAGATCTAATTTTAGAAAATTATACAGTCAAATATTGTTCCTGATTTTCCGAATGAAACTGAAGTAGTTCCAATTTTCAAAAAGAACTGTCCAATTAATAAAAGTAACTCTAGACCTGTGAGCACTTTGCACATCATATCCACACTGTTGGAAAATCAATTCTGACCCAGTTAGAGTCATTTTAGAATATGGTTTACAAACATTTGGGGAAGCCTTTTGATGACAATAAACATGAAGCTGCAGTTATGACTGATTTATCCAAAGCTTTTGAATGTCTACCTATTAATCCTCTTTTTAATAGTAAAGGCTTATGGTAGGGAGCTATCAGTCAAATCGAAAGAAGCAAATAAAGTTGTAGGGTATTTTGAGAAGCTGGACTGAAATTCAAAAAAGTGGATCCACAAGGGTAAACCATCGAACCATTTCTCTTTAATGTTTTTTTTTTTTCCTTTTTATCAATGATATATTCTATTTTATTACATATGACTCTATGGTCTTAAGCTAAGTAACAGAATAGAATGAAAGCGAACAAGTTAAGCAAAATTCAACAAATAAGTTTTCCCTATAATAGAAAATGAAAATTTAAAAAGAACTTATAATATTTTGAATTAAACCCCAAATATTCCTAAAAAGTTCAGCACAAGTCCAAATATAAAGATTTCCAATTGAATTCTAGTGATATTCGAAAAATGATTCTAGTATCGAATTTCCTGATGTGCTTATAGTCTTAAATGTACAAATCTGTCGATGGCCTGGAACGTGGCGATGTGTTAACAGTCGTTTGATGTATCACAACAATATAACCCAAACTGTTCTTGACTGAATTCATTATAATTCAAATTCATAATTTAGTCCAAGAACTATTAATAGGAATTTTGTAATTCCAGTGAATAACTTCAATAATTAAATCCACCAATTAAACCTGTACATAGCAATAAGGCTGATTGTACTTCGGATGTTAAGGAAGGGATGAATATTTTTTAAATAAACAACATTAATATAAAAAAACCACAATAATCGAACCAGGATATATGTCAGTTTCCTCTCTAAAACAAATAAATTTCAACAATATTATTACTTTCCATGTGAAAAAAAATAATATCCTACACTACGATTCATATGAACATATTTAATTCACTAATTATGATTTGAACATTTAATTTATAATCATAGAGAAATATTAGCTATGTATTATGTTGTCGACAAAATAAATGTCACTATTTAGGGAGACTATTAACTTAATTTTTGCCTAAGGTCAGTTACAAGATATAGATATGGATAGCATGTAATCATAAAAGAAAAGATTAAAACCAGTACAAATGAAATGTTCATAAAACTTTAATTGACTATGCCGACAATATATCTTGGTCCTTTTCCTCGCCGGATTTTGACACTCTGATTAACGCACTTGAAATAGAATCAAATATTCTGATTGACTGTGTCACTACAAACATAATGCCAGCCAACCGTGGTTTCAACACTAGCTATTGGTAAAGAGGCATTCAAAATATAGCATTTACTAAACATAAGATTTGATATGATAAACAGATTTAAAGTATTAAACTAGTATCAGATTTGAAGTTGCAAACGTGGTTCCAAGTGCAATGTGCACAATTTTAGGTGTGCGATAAGAAATATTCGATACCGATTTACAGATTGAACACATGTATCAGATGCCAGAGCAGCCATGAAAGATTAAATAAGTATGCAATAGAGTTTGCAAATTAGCATCACGCCAATTCAAAAGACTGCGAAACCAGGAAACAAGGGTAGGAAATTCAAAGGTGAAATACACCTCAGATGTCCTATTCCAGGGGTCGGAAAGATGGCAGAATCTAGAACCTCCCTATATGGCCCAACCTTTTCAAGTTTACTAATGACCAGGTCGAAGATTATATAGGATGCACCCAAACAAGTCTACCTGATGCTGCAACACCTTCAAACATCGCACATTAGAAGCCTCAGCAACACACACGGACAACATGCATTAATTCCCCAACACCAAAATCACCAAACAACAAAATGAAACAGAACCCTCGCAAGCAGCACAAGGGGTTTTATGACCCTATAAAGCTACAAAAAATGTTAAACAACTTTGGGAATATGGTTGCAAAAGAATTAGCTCCACACACTCTGTGCGGCTCGAGACCCACGAACGAAAAAATTTAATCCAGTACTTCCTCCCGATAAGCATACAGAAGTTCTTCTTGGCAAACATTCAAACCTAAATACTGTTCCAGCTCTGCGTTTGATTAATAATGAAGAACATCGTAAAATAGAAATGTCGACAACATGAGACGAATTACAATATTATTCCTCTTTTAAATGAGCATTACCCTACAGCGCGTTGTCTACAAAAACCTTTTTTTGCGATACGGACAAAATCACACTTAAAAATTACGCATTTTTAAAATCTATGTTATAAGTGTGGATGGTGTGTCTGGAGGAGCTTCAGTAGCTGAGAACAAAAGGATATGCGTCTCTCTAAATCGACTGATTACATTGACTTCCATTTGTATACCACCAGATACCAACATGGACCAAATGAATTAGAAAATCTCGTTCAACAGCTGCCGATTTGTTTGACTCTCGACTTCTAATGCACATAACATTTTATGGGCATCGAAGTATATCAACGACAGAGGCAAGATGGCAGAAGATCTCGTTTCCAGACATATCTGTGGCTATATAGCACCAAGTCGGCGACACATTTATATCCAGGAAGGGATAAATATAAGTGCATACACCTAAACGTTTGTTCCCTTGCTTTTTACATGATTGGAAAGCCACTGATGACTTTCACATCAGTTTCCACCCTCCAATCTCTTTAAAAAATATTAACTCTACCATTGATGAGCCTATTGCACACTGGAGTACATAGAAAGCCGTTTTACCAATTTTAAACACTTCTTAAAACTAGACTTAACAGAAACACCCTATTAAAAGTCAATGATCTTGTTGAAAATTTTACAATTATTTTGTACAAGTTTGCAGAGGAATCCGTTACTAAGTCATCGCCTAACTCTAAAATAATACAACATTGCACGGTTTGCTACAGACTATAAAGAGGACATTAGATCGCACCGAGAAGCATGGAGAAAATTTAACAATCGACCGCCAGAACATTTACCTAAGTGCCGTATATTCTGCGCAAAGCTCTCCACAGAATTAAAGAATGTAAGACTGAGTAATCGAAAAATTACGTTTCTACTTTAAACTCTCGTTCCTCTAGAAAACAGTATGGGACACGATCCACAAAATAAAAGTAAGGCACAACAACTCTTTTTCAGAGATAAATGAAGAAATAAACTTTCATTACATAGGAAATGTACATAGACATACTTTTTCTAACAGGTCACCATCATCTTATTATCAGCAGATTTTCGAAATGTAATAAGTCTGAAAGAGAAGATAGATCTAAGATCCGCATTGAATAATTCAAAATGTTATAATCAGCCGTTTTCACTTTTGGAACTTATAGATGCTTTGAATAAGGCCCATGTCACATCCACTGGGTCTGTTAAAATGTATTAGCAATTTGTTGAAAGACGGAATTGTTAACTACTTAAACATTGAATTCATAGCCATTCACATAGCGCCTAACAGATTGAAACGAGTGTTAAATATAAACCAAGCGAAACGAGGAACCAGCAAGAGGCAAGTCATGCACTCGAATGTATTTTAAGTTGATCTGAGCCTGTAGTACGATTTATTTAATATAGTTACCAACCATAATATTGTTTCTATCCTCCTTCACTACCTTTTCCATCTTCGTTGGTTCGCTTGGCTACATTTTTCTATCTTTCATGGGTCCAGAGATATCGTCGTATGACACAGGTAAAAATTCGCCACGCTCGTTTTTGCTTTGATGTTTTGCTGATACCTTTCTACGATCGGCCAGAGAGAGAGAGAGAGAGAGAGACTTGTCATAAAGGCATTTATTCGTTTCCCACCCCTATATTGCTTTAATGGTAGATTACTGTTG
This sequence comes from Sinohyriopsis cumingii, assembly GCA_028554795.2. Classification (NCBI taxonomy): domain Eukaryota; kingdom Metazoa; phylum Mollusca; class Bivalvia; order Unionida; family Unionidae; genus Sinohyriopsis; species Sinohyriopsis cumingii. Next base: position 62,119,555 of record CM068838.1, read on the forward strand.
CCATACCAACCAACACGGTTAGAGAGAAAGGCTTGGTGGGGAGAATAGAACGGCCTTCAAACGTTTTAATATTAAATAATCTGTTTTTCGACCCATACTAATAGGATTTATACAATAGAAAGAAAAAAAGAAAACAAAACAAAGCATGAATTTAATTACGGGATTTGTATTTCTCCTAACCAGTATCATTGGTATTGTGAACACTGTATTTAAATCCCGTGGAACGTGTACACCTAACCTGTTCGAAGTCCCTGGTTCTTGTAGGTTACTTAGTGCAAGTTCTATTTTCTTTTCCTCTCTCACACCACGGAATTTTCCTTATTATTTCCCTTATGCACGAGAAAGAGAGAGAAAACCAGAGACGGAGAGGCAGAGATAAAAAAAAAGAAAGCATAAAGGATTTCGCTGAAATTGTGTACCATGTTTAATTTATTTATCAGACGGGGATTATTAATATATTTGTATCGTTATTTTATTACGTCGTTAATGACTAATCAGTGGAAATTCATTATAGATATCGAGAATATAGAAGATATAGCCTATTTTCTGAATTATAACCTAATGTTGAAACAATATTTATATATGCGAGTTAATGCGAAATGGGCTGACCCCAATTTGATTTACCACACTACTGGTATATCAAAGTGCTTAATACCAACTATTTTGAGCTATGTTATTTGTAACATATATATATATATATATATATATATATATATATATATATATATATATATATATATATATATATATATATATGCGTACAGAGTCCGATTTATTCCAAACTGCAGAAAGAGTAACACTCCAGACACCTGTTCGTACATCAAGAGACTCGAATAATGATATCGTATATAAAGTCTACTCTATTAATTTTGACACGCCCTCCTCCATCCACAGTTTTGTAACATATTCAACATTATACTTGTATCCCCGTAGTGCTCTTCTTTTCTAAAGCAATGGAACTCTAGACAGGATGACAATATTCACGTAATCATATACACATGGCACGTAGATCTTGCGGTTGTATACTGGCCTGAGACCTTGCACAATCTTTTCCGTCAGCTGAGAAATAAGTTGCAGTCAGTTTAAATGTATATAATATCATTGATACAATTTTACAGCTATATATGTATTTTACCAGCTGTCGATGTAAAAAGCAATTGACATTTTGATGTTCACGGCATTCCTTTTCACTAGATGGAACAGATGGAGACAACCTGGTATATGTTGATAGTATTGGGAAAATAAATATTCTTAAATCTACCCAGCAGGAATAAAAGTAGGTTTCAGCAGGCTCTTTTTTCCTGGAATAGATACCATTTCTTACTTTACATCTGATAATTTTTCAGAATGTACCATACAAAACATCTTTTGAATGCCGACAGGAAAATTATTTGCATTCAATGACGGTGACGTGTTTGGCCACCACCAGTTTACACTTGGCATACCGATCGAAGATATTTTGTCTAGCACATTGATGAAAACTATCAGATGTAAAACAAAAAATGTATCGATATACTGGCAGATTAGTCACTTTATTAGTTTCCTTATTGTCAAACTCTTTGTGCAATATCTTTTTCCGTTTGCTAACCAACAATGAATGCATGAAATTTGGTGATCTTTTATGCAGTCACATACAATCCCATCCCGAAATTTCATTGGATACGAGTTACCATACAAGATGTCATCAACAGGTATAAATGGAGAAGGCACAATATGAGCATTTCAAAACTTATAAGCGACAGAGTCGGTTCTTGATCACTGTTGAATACTTCAAAGGTAAGATTTTTCACTGTCAAATAGGCTTGGCAATAACTTGCTGTTTAACAAGTTGGAAAAAAGAAGAAATCTTATGTTAACTACATTATTCAGACATTTTGATTTTAGACGAAATTCTTAACAACAACTTCATCATATCTACGTTTTTATCACCGATTTGTTTAAAAATCATACGAAAAGAATTGTCTCTAATTGGAACTGAATTACAATTAAAGAGATAATTTGTAACTATTTAATATTCTATTGTTTTTGTTGTTTGTTTATGAGAGAATGAAGTGACAGGATCTGAGAACACTCAAAAGCAACTGATAAAAATTCAAAGCACTGAAGCTTTTTAGCAATATTCAGAACTACACCAAGAAATTCCAATAGAAATTCATCACTTTATTTACTCTACATAGATGGTATCCAAGCTTCCATTATTCCTGCTGGGCGCCTGCCTGGTTATGATACCGCAGAGCCTTGAATTCTCTGACACAAGAGCCAATGGTGAAGACAGTCTAGATCAGACCCTTCAAGAGCTGCTTGCAAAAGCCTCAGCCGCGAAAAGGGAGAAAGAAAACGTATGTATTTAGTAATTCCAAAGTTAACTAATACTCATTTTTGTCCATTCACGCGTACATAAAACTGGAAATGACGAACAAAGCAGTAATTAATTTATCGATGCAACCTGTAAGGCTACGTGCTAATGCTAAGGTATATACGTGTTTGTGTAGTTTTATTTATACGTGTAATTTTGTATATATGTATATGACTGGCTCACTTACAATTAAAAATCTAAAACATGCATTAAAATATTTGCATATTAGTTGTTTTATTAAACAATAGATCGTTTTCCCTCCTTCTGCATAAAGTTTGCAAATAATACAAATATATTTGCAGCATGAAATGAATACCAAAACATCAGTGCAATAACTAAAGGCAACATGCTATATAGTAGTAGGGGGCACTACATGATTTGAACTAGAGGCCTCCGAATATGCCTAGAGATTGAGAGTTTCATCACGCATTGTTAAATTGTGATTCAGATATAGACATACTACCGTTCTTAATATTTTCTGGTAATTTATACAAATAAAGTTGGTCTATTTTGATCAGCATACTTTTAATGTTTCGTTTTTGTACAGAAGACAACACCATCTTACAGAAATGATAATGGTAAGCAGAAGGGTTTTAGAATGTTGAGAGAACTCTTAAAAAATTCAATAAAGCTGAAGTAATGAAGCGAATATTGATTAAAAAGACAGGAAGACAGGAAAATTGTTGAATTACAAAAGGATGTATTGTATGGGAAATCGTTTGAAGTGGGTCAAACCTTAAATCGTCTTTGATCCATTTTTATAACCTATGGGTACTTTTAAAGAATCACACAGACTCTTGCAGTTTAATGTTTAAAGGTAATAAATGTTTCAAATTATAATAGAAAATAAATAAACTGAAATATTAGAAGGAATTATTTTGTATTATACTTGACAAAATGAGGATTAAATAATGATGAATCAATTCAAATCAAGGTCTATTTCTAAGGTTACCATGTGCTGTGAATGTGATTTTTTGCCATTACTTTATCCTGATGTGGAAACATAGCAAAATATTTATTCATAATTCAAATTGAGAAATTTGATCTGAATAAAGCAGCTAACAAGCAGTAACTTGATCTCAATAACACTACTTCAATACAGATTGTTCAAAAGTTGTTCAAATATCTACAACTATGCAAATATTTGTTGTAAGTTTCCATCCTCAGTGGATGTTAATATTTCTTGATTTATTTCTGCAGAAAGTTATGAATGTTAAACAAAGTGGAATCAGATGTGAAAAATTAGCTGCAGGAAGTTCTTAATGGAAGCTACGCAATACTTTGAAACTAAAAATTACTTGAAGGTATGTTTGAATATGAAGCATAAATCGGTTATGAACAGCCAGAGGTTTCTGCCAAATCACTGTCAGTTTGAACTGGAAGACGTGATAGTACTGAGCAAAACTTAAGAGTGTTAGTGTTTGGAGAAATTGAGTACCATTTTATTAACCTGCTAGAGACATACAACCACTGGAATATCAATATTTCTAACCAGACATTCAAATCTTGCCACCGCAAACACACATCCGATAAAATCATATAGATCCATCTGACCATCTGATCTCAAATTTCAATAAAAAAGTTTCATTAGTACAAAATTCGTATGATATTGTAAATAAACCTTAATTTAGTATATTCTTTCTCATCGCCGCTTTCATGCAGTTATGTTTCTCACAATTTTATATTAAGAGCTTGAAAATTGAAAAGGAATACAGCTGTGGTTTCTTTATCGTAATGCTTCTTAAATATTTATCAGACAGTGAAAAGAATCCCCCAGAACAAAGACAGAAAGGAAACCGTTCAAAACGTTGGGGATGGTGAAATAACCAGAGTGGACCTGACTGATGAGAAAGGAAAGATTCTAGAACAACGCTACCGAGACTGTGATAACGTTGGTTGCCAATGTCAATAATTCTAAATTGTATATATATCTAAGTTCATCTCATTTTTGTACGATGTGAAGCAAATAGTACATGAATATCCTCGATTAGTAAATACGGCGTTCCGCTCAAATATGCATCAATGCAAATTATTAATAGCATTTCTTATTGCATGCACGTTCTCATTGTGTTGTTTTCCAGGCACATAACATGAACTGGTTCATACAGCTAAAAACAACAAGTTCACAGGAGAAACAAACAACGGCTTTTATTAATTAATTGTCGAATCAAATAAAATTTTAGATACATTGTTAGAGATCGGCACGTCATGTCTTCATTTACTCTATTTCCGGAATGGTCAGTTACGATTACGTTCCGTTCGTCTCGGTAAATAAATTTTCTCTATTGTTTATGTTTCATTAATCGTGGTAAGTGATTGCTGCATATTCTCTGATATACGCGGATGCAAACGAATAACATAAACTTGATTGTTTGTTCACAGCTGATTTGTACTATATTCTGGGTCACAAAACATATGGTTACAGAGTCTAAAACATTTTGTTCAGGATTGTTTCTTATGTCATATAGCGTAATAATAGCTACGCGTCGTACATATACATTCATTTATTTTACAGTGAAAACCTGGCAATTAAAGGGTATTATAAATGAAAGTAATATCAGAAAGAAAAGAAAAAACACATTTCTGTAAAACAAATGAAATTATCTTAAAATACAAAAATGCTACTATTCAGATTGTTATTCGTTTTATGAAAACTATAACAAAGGTAAATTTATACCGAGTATTCTAGCAATAATAATTATTCATTATTATTAACGATTTTCTTCCAATCATTCAGAAAAATGAATTGATTGTAATGAAGCCAGGAACCAAAGATGAGGAATGCTTACTTCATGTCATGGACAACAAGCAGCACGCATATGACTGCGAGAAGAAGGGTGAACGAGTGAGTTTTACCCTGCTATATTTTTTAATTATTCATCAAATTTATTGGCAATTCCATGCAAAGAAATTTCAATTTAATCTTAACAACCAGTAATATCTTTATGTAATTATGCAGCAAGTGTTTTAGTGATTAACTCAAATGTTAGTGAACCAAAGACGAAACTTCATTCAGCAATTTTCTAGTTCCACAAGGATTTACAGAAAATCGTAAACAATATTACAACATAGGATGTCTTATGTACGTCTCTAGGATTGTCATTCTTTTTTACGTTTGTATGTATGCTTGTTTGCATGCTTGCATGTACTGCATGGGCGAAAGTATTCCTGACTATCAGTGTGTCAAATTCCTTAAATCTGTGGTGTTCATTTACTCGTGAACATAATTAATATTTGCTAATTTATTAAGAAATGTTATATGTGGATACGTCCTCTCAAACAATTTTCTAATACATGAATCAAACTTTTCCATATTACAACTAGCCATATTATTCAGCATTGTTCTGTTTCATGTTGAAGGTGGAGCATCTGTATCAAATAACACAAAAGATCAAAGACAAGACGTTCTTGTCGAAGGCACTTGGAATTCCTGTCTGCCAAAATGCGTCGTTGAGCATGATGGAACACATGGATCAAGGTAAGGGTGAAATATTCCTTGTATAGAGATGTTTGTGTCTACCAAATACATGTCAATTAGGCACTTATCATTAGTGTAAAAACAGCGAAACATAGCTGATCATATACGATGTTTACCTCCACAGACGGGATGCAATGGAACGTAAATTAATCATATGTTCTCCCACAGATCTTGTGTTAAAGAATGTACCAAAGATGCCATACAAATCTACCTTACTATATATTTGTTTCTTTCATTGTCATAGGTGACGATGGCAGAAGAGAACTCAAAATCAAGCTGGAAGCAAGGGAATGCATAAAATACTGCTGCTTGATGGGATGGTGGGGCGTATGTGCAAATGAATGCGCTACTTGCAACTAAATATCGCCTAACTGTTCTATCTCAGTATGTTCATGACTAAAATATTCATGGAACGTGATTCATATCCTAAAAAGAAAATATTATTCCACTGAATCATTTGCTTTTATTATTTTAGATTCAAAGCGATTTCATTTGTTTTACCAACAAAATAATCTAATGAAAATTATACAATTTATATAAAGTAGTAAACAATTTGTATTTGCAGATTAAAGCAGCCAGTGTCAGTTTATGTATTTATATCTTTATTTTGCTGAATCGAAACTCTTCAGGCACAGAATGAATAATTGTGGAATAAAATAATTTCATGCAAAAGAAATATGTGTGCCATACGTAACATGAGTACATGGGTGTATCTATACACTCCTTAGTCTTATATATGCACTAAGAATAATACATATCTTTCAGTACGTTTATGCAATCATTCACTCTCTCTCTCTCTCCCTCTCGTATCCTAATACATCCTACAATAACAACTATAATCGCTCCACCACCCACATATTTTCTCTTTATTAGGTTTATCTTCAATTTACTGCTTTAGCTCTCTTGCAATTAGTCTTCCAAGTTTTACTCTACATGGATCTTTCATATCTAGTAAACCTACATCTTTAATTTGTCTTCTCCACCACGCATTCAGATTTACAAAAAAGTAAATTGTGCGTGTGAACGATTTGGATTGTTAACGTAGTTTTAAAATAAATTCAGTCATATGGCTACGATGTCTGTAGTGTGGAAGTTTATAGTGATGTCTAGCACTGGGGAATCATGCCACAGACATGTAGCATGATGTCCCACTCAGTCACATTATCCTGACACCAGGCCAGCCAGTCCTAACATTAACCTCTTAATGCCGAGCGCCAAGCGAGGCAGCTGTTTAGTACCATTGTATAAGTCTTTGGTATGACTCGGCCGGGGATCGAGCCCACGACTTTTAGCATAACCGCTAGGCCACCAGAGCGGTCTCAGAAATATAAAATTTAAATACAAGTGTAAAATGAATTCTGCATACAAGAAGCCTTGAAATAAACGAAATTTGTGTCAACATGATTTTTATATTCAAAGAGTAGAATACATAAATACAATAAGATGTTCAAAATGCGAATCAGAGGAGACAATGACTATGGTTGCCAAAACTAATAGGTAATGTAAACCTTACATAAAAGCATATGATGGTCATTAATTTAGAAAATGGAGCACAGAGAATATAGATCCTCACCATGATTTCCAGAAACATTACAAAATCAAAGGTAGCACAATTATGGAAGCTTCAGACTAATTCAACTGAAAAGAAGGAGAATTATCAGAGCATGAAAATCAGTACCAAATTTCCATACAACTATCTTTATCAATTTTCAAGTAACAACCATCAGACTTAAAGTAAATGTAGCATTGATCTGTCTCTGAATTTCAACAAAGGATGACCAAACACCTTCTATGCTCGCTTCTGTACAAATTCCGAGCAAAATACTGTTTGAAAGATATCCTACAAACATTCGGCACGCTTATCACCGAGCCATTGAGGCTCTCTTCGCGTCATTTGCAGTCTTCACGCTGCATATTTGTTTGGAGAAACATCAAATTTGGTATATTCAAAAGCAAGACTCACAAACGATGACCCTGGACCTGTGTTGGATGCAATGATGTTCTCATTCCCATTGCACGTGTACATGGTTTCAGGGTAAGGATTTTAAAAGTTTACCTTGGGCAAGACCAGAGGGTGAAATCCAAAAACCACGTTAGATACGTTAAAGCCCTGGCGTTAACGATGGCACAGACACACCTTCAGATCTCTGCCTACAGTTATTAAAATATTGAGATTTGAAGAAATTAATCAAGAACCATCGTTGGTCACACACAAACATCATAGAAAAGCTTACAATCACTGTCCACATATGACCCCGATTAGTAATTCAGTGATTTAAGTCGGTATCTACAACGGTGCAGGAGATATACCACGTTTCTAATGGACAAATTAATTGATGGATTGACAGACAGGCATGAAGACATGATCCCTAGCTTTCCCGAGGGGATGCAAATTATTGTTAAGTGGTTAATATTTTACTACTTGGACCATCAGCAGTCTCAACGATTTTTAACAAATGAGTTCAGATCTTATCAATATTTGGTTCACGATGTATATATTACATTGAACACTTGTACACGACACGAGAGAAACATGGTACAAATGTACATTTATTTCACCTTGAAGATATAATTTTTAATTACAAACATTATTTATAATTACAAGAACTTTTCTTCTTTTCAATCTAAATTATAATTCTGTTACGACTACAGGTTGTTCATCCTCCAGTTAAAATATTATTTTTTATTTACCATATTAATGTCAGATTCTTCTTGCCTTAAACTTTAATTAAATACAGATTATCATATTTATTTAAATTGTAGAAAGAACGATGGTGACGTATGCATAAGAAGTAAACGGAAACCGAATATCACAAAAAAAACAAATGGACACTGCAGGCAAATGTTATGATTCCCTTAACGTTAAAAATTTGAAACTTAGAAGCATTTAATGTTTGTGGTTCTTTTGTGCGGGTAATGCACTAATACTCACGGTATTTGTCTTAGCTGATCTGGAAAGAACACTTCTTCCATTCAGATTATAATTTTACAAGATGTTGAAATTGCTATCTAAATTAAGATACAGAAAAGTAATAAAAAGACCATAGTTTTCTATGCACAAATATAAATAAATCATTTTCTTATTTTTCCAAAACAACTTCAAACTATTTTCTAACAGAATGAATATTCTAGTATACCCCATTTATTCTTCAAAAACAATTTTTACTCATCAATAATCCTTTAATGATGTCCCTGTCCGCCTCATCCCACGCCTCTCCGTGTGTCTCGTGTCAACTTACGTGTTGCGATTGTCCTTATTTTTGAAGCGTCTAGCTCCGCTGAATTTCTTGCACTGTCTGCTATTCATTCTTTCTCAGTCTAGCGGATCAGTCTTGATCCATTTTTAAAGGACGATTTCCATATCACACATTTCTTACTCACGGACTATGTGTTTAGTCACGCTTGTGCTTACATGTCATCAGCTTGTACAGTAGCAACTGTAGTTGTTTCAATCTGTGTACAGATTATTATATAACTCAAAAGTAATGTCTAATCTTAGATAGATAGATAGATAGATAGATAGATAGATAGATAGATAGATAGATAGATAGATAGATAAATTATATTTTGAATTTTATAAAATATTTTGGTTTTGCGTTTCCTGTTACTTTGTTTAAGACCGTAGAGTAGTAACAATCTGTCTGTCTATCAATCAATCAATCCATCTATCTATCTGTCTATCTATCTATCTATTTATCTATCTATATATCTATCTATTTATCTATATATCTATATATCTATTTATCTATCTATCTATCTATCTATCTATCTAACAGGGAAGTGTATTCGTGTGTGAGTTTGTGAGTGTATGCACATATAAATTGAGTACTTAGTACCGGCAAGGATGGGAAGAGTCGGAGCAAGTCCAAATTGTTACCGGTACAAACAAAGTATATGCTTTGTGCAATGCAGAAGGTATGTCATTCATCACGGTTGTTTATTTATCGATTTCATTTATCATAACTTGAAGTCAGTTGAAGATGGCGTTATCGCTATGCTTCTAAGATATATGGTCTGCGATAGTATTAGCTTTTATTCAGCTAAGACGCGGAGTTCCCAAGCTGTTTCATATTCAAGGATAGTCGCCGGTTGATAAAGTTTCCAGCAACTGGAAGCAGATCACAGATTAAAGATGTAATCTCAAGGGTTATAGCGACGAGGAGAGCATTTAGAAGAGCGTCTTCTGTATGGCGGATACACCCTTATCATGAGTCACAGATACCGTGCCCTCTGTTTACATTTTCACCGACTGCTTGTTTTTGTTTCTCTTTCTGGCCTATTATTGTGATGCGGCAGAATGTGTCTTTAACTAAGTTATTTTTCTGCCGGTTGACGAGTGATAGAGGATACTAGATACTCCAAAGGAAGGTTATTGCCTAGGGCATTTCGCCAAATACCACATTGTTTTTGTAGCAGCTATAACCTAGGAGACAGACCCGAAGTATTTTATGTTGGAAGTTATTCCAACACAATGAAAAAACAATTAATCCTAGCTGCTAGTGGGTTGGCTTAAGATGCTCTGGGTGAACCCAATACTAGATATCCATCTGCGTTGTAACGTTATTCCACCCCAATCAAAGCCTGTAGGTGTCAACCCAAAGGACGTGCACATACTCTCGCATCAGCTTTCTTGATTTACAGGTAGTACCAATGACTTGTATTCCTTGCTTATGCCTGGTTGCTCCCTCCATAGGTGAATTGTATGTTTCTTTTCCCTTTAAGCTAAGTATAACGTGACTTGACATTAGAAAAGGAGAAGATGGTTAGTGAGGCTGGAAATAAAGACACATATGTTTTGACGTAGAAACTCTCGCATGGATGGTATCTCCGGCGGCAAGTATAGATGCAAAACGAGCTGTAAAGATTGTGCTGGAGAAGTTTGAGGGAACGACAGACTGAATACTGCTGTCATTATATGCCCGTGCTTCTCCGTTTACATGGATATAAAGCGTTGCCCACGTTAAATCACTACACTACGGATTCTATGGAGGTTAATGAAGTAGTAATCGGCTCCAGGTATAGTGATAGTATCTTTGTTGTTACTGATGGTAAAATCATTAACGTTTCAAATGGTTTGCAATGACCCACTAGATACAGGAATCTGACGTATTTATTGCAGTAATTATAGTGACCGACGTGACACTGTAAGCAGGAAAATATGCAACCTTTAAGACAGCAGTAGTTCATGTACTTGCAATAGCCGTGTTAGCACTGCACCTAAGTGGGCGAGAGTTTTAGTAGCTGAGGCGAAACTAAACAAGGACGATAGCTCGAAAACTCTTGCAGCGCAGCTAGTCGACAAGCCATGGTCATAGATTCATAATACGCTTATCGTTAATGTCTCCTCTACAATAACATTCCATTCTAGAGACACGTTGAGCCATGTTTAAAAGACACTAAACTAGTCACAACTAAATTCAGAAAGTTTGCATATAAAAGGAAGAACACGTGAGCTCTAATAGAATCAGTCATGTTAAAATTTGTTCAAGCATAACATCTCTCCATGCGAAAACAAAATTTTCAGTCGATGCAGCTTGCTTTGGGATAAGTGAATACAAAGCACCATCGTTGTAACTAATAGTCTATGCACCTAGACCAAAACCAGCAGCTTGCTTCCAGATTTCCGAACCTACACAACAAGATGTTATTGTGCCTGGCAGTGCTAGGCTGACCATTACTGTTATGGAGCGTGCCGTTCGATACCAAACCGTACAATCGAGAAAAATCTTGGCTGCTCCGTGCTCATAAAGATCAGTGCAAACCCTGAGGGAAACAAAGTGGTCTGCATTGACGATGCCGAGTTTTGGGCGTCTGCCAGATCATGCACTGACTAAAACGAGCGGACTAACTAAGCCTATCAGGATATACAGAGCTTTAACACTGTTACAAACGTGTCTGTACTATCAATTCCGCCATTGCCATCTAACTCGATGCATATCCCTCTTTGTGCATCTCGACTTTGAGCTGCTTAATTATCACATGTCACACTATCAGTCTGGCCCGTCAAACCGCTTATGCACTGAACTGGTATTTAAGGACTACAGGTGAGTAATCTAGAGTACTAATAATGGAGAATAATATACCATTAGCGGTATGTCCTTGGAGTTCCACATTGTAATCTGAACGTAATCGCAGATTGGTGCTGAACAAAAGCGTCCCCTTCAGGAACATGAAGCTGAAAATGCCAGCAAAGAGTATGAACGTGCTGGTTTTACTCTTCGAGGATGTCAGAAAGAGCGCTCAGTTTGCGCGTGATACAGACACTTTCTGTGACCGTTCCAAACAAACCAGATCTCTGCACAGTGGCAGCTGATGTACTAGCAGCTAGAAGAAACCCCAAAAAGATATCATCAAGGAAGTCTCGCAAGGACCCGGAGGTATCGCTACTTCTTGCCGTTGGGACCCTTTATCAAAACAGGTTTCTCCTTGCCCTCGATATAAAGACAACAGACAAATATATTGGTACGACTCTAAGGTCTTAAAAAAAGTCACAAAAAGACGGAAAACCGACACGTTTTTTGTAAAATTGAAAATATAATTTATTTCCCTAAAATACAAAGTGGAAAAGGAAAAAAACATACAGCTGAATGAAATCCTAAACAGTCTTAAATGTTCTATTAAGTCCACACGAATCCACTAATATAAATGATGATGTTCACTAATGTACTGGTGTACCAATAATAATGAATGAATCACACTAATAAAATCCCAAATTTAATTAATTTACAGTAATTCCGTAATAGCTACAATTCCAAATACTGGATAGTTCGAGCACTTTATAAATCCACTGAATGATTGAATTAACTCAATCTTCTCAATTAAATATCTTCCCAGACTCGTGGTGCTTCTACGATTGACTAATTCCCCAATACAAAATCTATTATACAAGGATAATAAGTAGTTAAATAAAGCGTCGCAATGTATTATCTAAAATGTAAACACGGTCAGGTGGGTTACACCAGCTAAACAGGAATTCGGTCAATGTGGCCTTTAAATAACTTTTGTCCTGAAATCAGAATCACGTGGTTTTTACTTGACCAAGTAAACAACTCATCCTTATAACATTATTAAGGAATTTACGCACTATACCTTAATGACACATCCGTGCGAATTTAAGATTCATGGGGATAGTTAGTATTTAAATTATTATTAACTAAATAAACCGTACAATCATGAATGATAATATATATATATATATATATATATATATATATATATATATATATATATATATATATATATATATATATATATATATATATATATATATATATATATATAGATAGATAGATAGATAGATAGATAGATAGATAACAAATATAATATGTTGTTATGAACGCACAGCAAACACATAAATATACCATTCTGTGTCCACAATCTACAAGCCACTGAGAAAGCGGCGATTGCTACACAATCTTTGAGAACCTGTAACCACACTGCACCATGTCTCCGCAGCAGCGGGAAGAGCTTGTTTGCCTGAGCGGTCTTGAATCAACGTTTCATGGGAACTTTGATTTTATTCTAGTATTTACTTCACCCACAGTACTCCTGAACAAAGCATATGATAGGCGATGGGCCCGCACTCAAAAAGACGTTGGAGTATTTTTCTCAGTCCATGGAACCATCATTCAAATAACCTTCTCCGAGCACTTACTGAAACGTTTAATGAAAACAGCCACGCGTTTTCTACCTGACCTCATGTATCAGAAAACACCCATGCCTGCTCCCACCTTCATCAGTGTGTGGGTCGCAACGCAAAGTACAACCCCATCGTGGGTGGCACTATGTTCCTGTAATCACAAAGACTCGTTTAAGAATAAACTAGATAAGAATCACATCGTGGAGGACGAGCACGCGTAGAAATCAATGAATTTCTCAAGCGGAAATTTTTGGGTTATCTGCTCCTACTAACTGACCCACCCATGTCTTGCCAGTTTTGCTAGCTCGCGTTTGGCAGGAGTTGTAACTTCGTATTTTGTAATTCCTAGCCAAACATTGTTACTTGTGATCTTAACCGATTTTATTGATAGTTCACGTAGAGTCAACGCTAGGTCAATCATTACAACTTGATAGGAAACAGGGCAGAATAACATACAATAAACAATTTCGATTCCGTTGCAGTACAGACTGAACTGCATGATAACCTAGGATAGTGTATGGATTTTCCAACTAACTGCTACTGATTTGGCCAAAAAATAGATTTGGCGACATATAACACTTGAAGATGTTGCAGTAATGAGTGACAAGGATGTTTCTAAGGTCAATGCCATATATGTGGCTAAGCAGGTGACCAATCTGACAGCTCCAATAAGATCATCCTTGCATGTCTATACACGTCACTCGTCAGCCGGGTTCTATCAATAGAACCGTAAGCAGCGTTTAGATGATCTTGAAAAGGACTACATTCTTCAGTCCTCTTTGCCGAACATTAACAGCCAATGTTAATTTAGGCACGGGTGCTCTACTGGCACAACTTGCAGTCGACATGATAACTTATAGGCATGCTAGATATGAGAACAAATAATGCAAGTACTGAGCGAATAAGTATCGGTGATGGAAAGGACAAAAGAACTGAATGAAGAACTTGAGATGGTAAACCAGGTCACAAATGACTGCTTGAGGAGTTGTTGCTAATAACTAACTTCAATAAATGAGGATGAACCATTGAGCGGAGAAGGAGGTTGGCGCTGTCAACATAGACGTCACTCCAGTAACGACAGGCGAGACGACTTCTCAAGAGAACAGCAGAAGGCAATGCCATCTTCTATTTTACGGACAGATTGAGCATTAGTAGATAGCCTTCTTTACGCGTCATCCTGCGCCCGATCATAATTTCGAAAAATGCAGGTTGGAAGTATCATCTGAAAATTCCTAAAAGCAATTCATATGGACCAGTCGGAACTAAAAGCACTGTAGCTACCCGCAACATGTACTAGACATATGCTTGGCCTATCTCATTTTGAAGAGCCAGTACGTTTTGTACTTTAAAACAACACCAACCTTGTTAATTTCCGAAAACAGCTGTTGGGAGTCTACAGCATTAAACGCAAAGGACTTTGGAAATCTTTTCTACATTGGAACCGTATTCAGCAGTCTGTCTGTATGGTATTCAATGATTGCTAAACACCCTTGAAGATGGTGATAAACTGACTGGTACTGTAACACTAAGTCGCTGGACTGAGGACATGCTAATGAGGGAATGTGTCATTTCGGCTGATATAGTTAATAAAGTCTCAGTAATGGCTACCATTGGTATGGTTCGCAGGGCAATCCTCAACGTAGTATTCTCATTCTCAAATACTTGTTGATTACGTTAATCTCAAAAGAAGATGACATCGAGAGGGACCGACATGACAAAGCAAAGGAAGACCGCATGTTGAAGACTCGCGCATGCGCACCGATCGTGTTGATAACTGTAATACCGAAAAGACTTATGATAATGTCGAAGAAGAGATGCGCGAGTACTACCAAGTAAGCTGTAAATTTTCCATTTCCCTGATATTGGGAATGACGAAGGCTTTCTGTCTATTAAACACCTTCGCCCGAGTAGCAAAATACAAAATGATGTTTTGTCGTCAGGTTCTCGCCGCCATCACCTATATACCATATTTCGGACCTGAAAATTAAAGTACATTTGGCCCTGTGGAGTTGGTACGCCAGACCTGTCTAACGACAAAAATGAAAAATTGTTAAATTTGTTATAACCAAAGAATGTACTAATACCAAGCATGTGGCAGTATGCTACCGCCCGCGAGATTAAAGACGTGGCAGAGTCAATGAGCTGGCATAAGCCACTAAAGTCCCAGGATGTGGCCGATTTACCTTACTGCAGCACACAATTCCCAGGCCGCGCTTTGGAGTGCAAACCCCTAACGAGCTGCGCTTGGCTGACCTCATGTTTCTGCATCTGGACAAGGTTGGGCGAAACAAGTATACGTTAAGTAGAGTTGATGTGTCTGGTCTTTATAACGAGGCCGATCCCTTGACTACAACGAAGGTTTCCAAAGACGCAGATACTTTGACACATATCTGCAAGCGAGGGACTCTAAAGTGGACGAGTGTTCGGCAAGCTGACCCCGACAGGGAGATTATGGGCACCTTATCGCCACTCTCGGCCAAGCACGGCGTAGGTTTGTAGTTGGAAACTAGTAGTCTCATAGTAGTCGTTTTGTACCTTTTTTGCGGATGAGGGTGACGGCCTTCTATCCATTATGACCTTTATTCATTTTGGTAAAATAAGATGCAATTTATTTGCAATCCGTGGATTATTATCAACGAAAATGAAATGGCCAAGAAGAGGCCAGAGTCATATGGGACATAGTATGTTGACCCAGATCGGTAAGCAATAAAACAAACTACTACGAACACGTTTCTGAGACTGTGGCGTAACAAACTGTCCTTGGTATTTATATACCTTTTCACTAGACTTTTTCTGTCTGTGTATCCATTACCCCACGGTATTTTTATATGTGCTTGGAGTTTGTGATTTTCCATTTCGAACAACAATTTCGATCACAGCCACGCTAATTAATTTTTCCTCGATTGCAATCAAATAGAATTTTCTAATCGCATTGAGACTATTTTGTGCCGATGCAAGCAGATTTAAATATACATGTATTCGTGAATTATATTTACCAGTAACCACGGTTACTGCCGATGTAGCCTCATCGGTAATCCCCATTGGTTTGCCTATACTAGTTGCTGTGAGTGCGATTCCTGCCAAACCCAGACAAAATAGCATTGACGACACGACTTGCACGTTTGTATTCTACAAGTAGCGATGTTCTCTTAATGATTCATTTTGTAGCTGCAGTTCCTCTTCGATTATTTTTCAAGTCGATCACTTTGAGGTTCTATCATTGTTCTTCAATTATTAATGTGATCGCGTATTATTATTGCACGATAGGCAGACCCTGTACGAACTCAACATGTCCAGATGTGGCAGCCACACGTACTTCTAACCAATTACTCTTTTTTATCGACACAACTGTCATATAATCACAAAATCTCATAGCCTGAAGAATATTTAAGTTTTAAAAATTATATGTTCTTGGGGCCTAACGTTACGCTCTTTTACAAATTTGCTAGTTGCAATCATGCCTGGTGTATTCAACATTCGTTCTCATTTTCACCCAATAGCTGTTTCACGGATATGTGCACTATTTTTTAATAATAGTCGAGATAGTGGTGCAGTCAACGATCGGATATTTGCACGTGCTAATGCTATTTCTACAAGCTGGCCTCCAGTTGGTTGTGATACACCGCGGAGCTTCCAAAGTTCTTTTTATATTTAGCCATTAGCAAGATTATATTTGAGTGTATATGAGGGTCTGGTAACACCATTTTGAAGAAGATATTGATAAGTGGAACAAAATTACTATCGATGTTAGCATTCGCTGTCAGCCAATCCAGTATCCAGTTACTAATTCTGCAACCTCATCACCAAAAACAGTTGAAAAAATTCACAAGCTCACCAGGGTCTACATCAATAACAACCTGACTAGTAAGCTCAGATAAAAACGCTTTGGTGGCATACCTGCCTGGATCGACATCAGCACCGCATCTTCGAGCGGTTGAGCGTCCGTAAATATTAACCGACATTTTCCATAATATTAAACGTACTTTAATGTGAAATCAATAAGTGTTTGTGGTATTGGGCATTCCATGATTGCACTCAACGCTTCCGCAACTGGATAGACACATACTGACCCGTCCAACCGAGTTTGCATCTGTATAGTTGAATAAAACACCGGTCGACGACAGGTGCTAACGCTCTGGTTAAATAATCAACAACTTCAAGTGTTGATCCAGTCCATATGAGTCAAAATATAATAAACGTTAGAGTGTCACCATGTATGCGCCCCAACGAGATCAAGGTCATGTTGATGAATCTAGGTTAACGGTGCCGGTTTCCCTTGTGCGTGGAATCATCGATCCAAGTTCATACCGCATAAAAGCACCTCGGAAAAGTTTCAATGACTTTGTCATTGTTAGTAAGTCAAAACTGGTCAACTCTCGCGGCAACTGTGAACCAACCACCGAAAACCACTTCTCTTTCTTTATGCGTACTCTTACTTACCTTTTCAAATATATTCCACTGGTGTTTTGCATTTATTTCACATCTGATTTAAAAACAATTAATGTCGCTCAGGTATTTGTTTGTATGGCCTCATTAAGCGAATTATGTTGTGTTTCGGTCAACCACACAGGGACAATTCCAGTTAACTTTATTCGAGAAACTTTTGATTTGATCCCGCAATTGATGTTTAATGCATGTTTACTTTCTCTGGCTGGTTTCACTAAGCCGACCTTCACTTCATGATATAACATTATTATTTTTAAATTTCACAGCTTCAATTTAAATGTAACAGTTTCAATAATAACTTCTCTTCAGGCGTGACAATAACCCTCATTCGGCCATTCAAGCCCTGTGACAAAAGTATTTCCGGCAAGCTTCACAGCAATACATCTATACCCGTGAAAAAAAGGGTTTCCTCCTACGCGTGCTTTAAAGTACATGTCCACCATAAACACTTGACCCAAGTTTGGATGCTCGAGCTACAATGTACGAAATTCGTGCTGGAAAGTATGCAAGCCTGTATCCACATTTTGTTCTTGGATCCTGGATTCTAACAATCGATGATACACACGTGCGACATTATAGCTGTAAAGGTTTAGCAAAATGTATTTAGTGCATTCTTGGTGAGCGTTTAACCTTAGCTATACCGCAGACACTGTCAGCTTTGCAAATATCATTTGATTTTTCAGATGGATGTTCAGATTGTCTACAGTCTGAAATGCCATAAGCTCATGAAATGATGCACGGACACCTTGTTGAGTGCTTTTTTTCTATGAGAATTCTCCTTGTGCTTCTCCTTGTTGTGAGTCAGTTGTCATCGCCAGAAGTGATATTACAAACGTTCCACCAGACATAAAACATTATGCTGAGCGTGCGTCTATAGCTACTAATGGATTCTTCTATGGTATCCAAATTATATATTCAAAGAACTCGACGTTGCCGCTAGCGGAAACATTATCACGCCAGGCTGCATTGTTTGCGTTACCCTTAAGGTGTAACACGACTGTGTGTTTAAACGCAAAACACCTGACGAAAGTCTCTACAGAAGTCGAATGTGAGTGGAATGGCGCAGTAAATCTCACCGCGGTCGTTAAGCTGGACTCGACCCTGTGCAAATCCGCCGAAATTTGGAACTAGTGCAACTCGAGCAGGCTTTCGTCCATCTCCTAGCGCGTTTCTGACGTTGTCAGTGGTATGTTGTCTATTGTCATTATGTGATTGAGTGTCTCTGATGAACATCACTGATGAGCCAGAAGACCTTGCATAACTGTTGTTGTTACTGGCGAGGCCGAGAATACTTGTAAAAACGTCGACGCTGTCAAGAATTACTTCGATTTTCTTTTCATCTATTAGATACTGAACACTAATGAACAACAACGTAATGCCATTGTTGACTAATCCGACTTCATCGTTGACACCATATACAGCATTGTTGTCGGTACAAGCATGTCCTGGACTTCCAAGAATGTCTCGCAAGGAATAAAATAATGAGATGTATCATGAACCTGAAATTCTGCTGGCCCTTCCTCGCTTTTATCCCTAATTTCATAAGTGTAATATCGATAATTTTGCTTGCTTTGATCTCTCAACACAGGTGCGTCCATTTTAAACGCGGGATCAGACACATTTTTGAATTCAGCCATAGGTGAAATTTAAGTTTCCACTTATACATTACAGTTGTGTTTAATACTGAGAACACTTTTGGAGACCGATTCCCATTGACTGATTTGCAATCATTTAATCAGATAAGCGCTGCTGAGCGGCTTCATTAATGATTTTGCTAATAGGAGATGGCATTGTTGTTGCTGTTGATGGTGATGTAAACGCTTTCGATGGTGTTCGAGTCACTAATCTGCTTGTAATCCCATATTTTGCAACCGATCTTCAGCAATGTGTTTGAATGTGTTATCAAAGGCTCTCAATGCAGTTTGTTTATCGATTGGTGCAGCGTGTGAGCACGTTTTTTGCCCCTGCAAACAATCTTTGGACAACACAACCAAGGCCATTTCCATAATATGTCGTGTAATCAAGTTTTTCTCTCGTTTTCAACACGCCCGGGTTTTGCACGTTCATGTACAATTGTCATCATATTTAAATATTATATCGATCTCAACTCTATTGTTGTATTGTCAATGTTTCACTGCGCAGGTGTAACATGTGTCTGTCTTGCTCAACAAAATTGAAAAGGTTTGTCGACCGGGGATTGTCGTATGAAAGACACAATGGTGCCTTTTGAGCAAGCGGTATCAGATCGCCGGGGGCCACATTTGTGGCAAACAGCAGCAATATATAACCGTGCGACACTTTCGATGTTGAAGCTGAGGCTTCTTAACTACTACTGAAGGTGTCACAGTCCAGCTTAACATCAGTCATGGTGGTGATCCTGGCAATGTCATTCTTGACATAATAAGTGATGACGTATGGTCCTGCAAGCAAAATTCGTTGGTTCTCTGAAATATTAGTAATATTTATTAGATTAACCGAGAACTGTTCTCAACGATGAATGTGCAATATCAACCGCGTGCGTTGAAGATACGACTGAGACTGCAAAGCCACGTTTATGGCTATGTACGTGTTAGTTTAAGAAGCGTACATGGTCACCAATGTTACTCTTTGTTTGATCTCTTCTTTAATTTTTGATTCGATATCATATTCGCCAATTGAAAGTCCAACAATGTTACAGTTGGTGCCACTGTCTGACGAAACCAAATGATTTATTGCACCATAACCACCAAACCACTGTGACCAAATATTAGACCATCTCCGATAAATATGAAATTAAGCCAATGCAAATTAGAGTGTGAGCGATTCGCTTGCGAGATAAGATGTAGAAAATGTTAGTAGTATTATGGTTTTAATGATGAAATTGTGATCCTCGAAGTAATGTTCGGAGTTGTGTTTGCATCAACACTGCATTAATTGCACGCAACACCATTAGTGTGTCAAAATTCATCGAAGATGTAATATACGTAAAATATGTTTTCAGCAATATCATGCATCGACGTGTTGCATGTTGTTCTGTCCATGATGTCACTGCTGATGTAGCTTCATTGATGACTAATGGTGCGTTGTTGTCAGCACGAACGTATCCCACACGTGTGTCCAATCGATCCGCAAGGTCTTTCTGCTCACTTAGTCCAGAAGGCCTTTCTCATGTGGTTGTTATTCTTCATACGTGCGATCAATTAATCGGATGGGGGAGTTAAGCGTCTTTTGTTACCGATGTCTTGACAATTGGTTCTCTTGTTGTCTTGACAATTGTTGCTTTTGTTGTTGTTGTGTTGACAATTAATATTGTTGTCTTCACAATTGTTGCTGTTTTGGCGATTGTTGTTATTGCTTGGGTTTAGGTATATCCTGTTTCAGGTATTCTGTCCATAAAGTTTCGCCCTCTACACTTTGTCCACTTATAAATACATTATACTTTCGCACATAATGATTCCACCGCACACCAATTAATTTCTTCTTTCTAGTAAACTCCCTAAATACCATGTTAAGCCATTTTGTGCCTATGTACTTATTATGTGTTTCTGGTGGAAATTTAAGCGTGTAATCTTTCCAGTTATTTGGTGTTAAGAGCAACATATATAGCATTTTTAAATATCGCCCGACGAATTAATTCGTTAAAATATTGAGGCGATCAAGTCATCCACGAATTGTTCTCGGGTGGCACTAGTTGTATATTTCTAATTACCTCGCTAGCGTCCTCATCAAGTACACGAGTGCTTCTTGCAAGGAAAGCAACAGTTTCTCCAATAGTTTCCGTCTTTTGCGACTTCCTCGATAGTCTCTGGGAAGCGTACAATAGTCTCTGCCGTTGCTCCTGTGGCTTTCTTGATCTCCTTTTGGTGGGTTTAGCTATTTTACGAATTGGACCAGCCTTTTACTTCTATTCCTGTTAGCGCTGCCACTCGATCTACTGTTTCTCGTGTCGCCTTTTTAATATCCTCAGCACGTTCTGCAATTGCGTTTGTTGGTTTAATTAGTGGTGCAAGTGTTTGTTCAAAGCAAGCTGTTGGATCATATCGTGCCATTCGTTTTGACTGTAACATATCTTTAATGCATTTGCGGGCATCTTAGTAATTATGAAAAAGCTCCAGGTGTTTGAGAGACCTTTCTCGCATCGCTCGCTATACTCAGCTATGGTTTTTGAAATTTTATGTGGTTGTTAAATTGCTTTGTCTAAAGATGCACGATATTCTGATTTGGTCCACCTGTCAAATCAATAGTGAACACTATATGGGTCTTTATTGATTAGCGCAAACATGTCATCAAATACATCCCATCAGTGGTCAGTGCACAACAATTCCATTGAATGTTGTCAAGGCCATGCATGTCAATGCCACGAAATATATTAAACATGTTACAGCATTACATAGTATTACACAAGAAGATTATTTTCACGTAAATCCAAATCATTGATGGTAGGTGATTCATCACTTGTGGAAAGGAAATCGATGATGGACGACGACGCTATGCCACTCAGCGCTTATTTCAAGTCCTTGAGAACTTTAAAACACTGCTGATCATCAGCAGACGGCGCAATTACAACAGATCCCATGTTAACCATCTTAAAATCATATTCAACAACAGCTAAGTGTCTCCTGCTCTAGCAGGACCAATAATTAGCGCGAACTGAGTTTGAAAACATAATTGGTTCGATTATAACTATGACTGGGTGCTTTCGGTGCCGCTTGTGCAGAGCAGTCAATCACGTTGCATCTCCATTTTCCATTTCTAGCTATTGAATAAATAATACAGTATATATATATATATATATATATATATATATATATATATATATATATATATATATATATATATATATATATATATATATATATAATACAATGTATTCATGTTGTGTGTGATGCGGCATATAATACGATGTATTCATGCTGTGTGTGATGCCACATGAAACTTCATACTGCAAATCCAACTAGTGTTCAAAGACGTAATGGCAGAGCCGTAATCAAGTGATCTTTTGTTCGATGTTGAGCAAAGAAGTTTGCGTGCATTAGATCTTTAAGGTATATCGGTGGATCTGAAAGTTCAAGGTTTAAAAAAAAAATTCTCAGCGGCAATGTCGCTGCTGGTTTAACAAAATTACCGGGAATACCATGGAATAAATATCCTGGTGAGAAATATATACACGGATACATTTACTGTGGGCCTGGTACACGGCCTGATATACGACTTGATTATAACAACTAAACAAAGCCTGGTGAAACATCCGTAAATCGTGTTGATGCTGCATATTGACGACATGACCTTGTTTAGGAAATATCAAACGATATCGGTGAACGATAGCGAGCTAACGTGGATCTTATCCATGCTTGAATGTGAATGTAAGACCAGACGCTTAAGAACGAATAGGAACATGGATCATTAGAGGAGATATGAATGCCATTATTGTTTTTGGCGCCGGCAACTAAATAGTGTGCAAGTTCCACTCACTGGCTGTAAACTATACTTATAGAAACAAACAAGGATACAAAAAAACGGACATTGTCAACAAAATATGTTACAATCCGCGTTGGTATGGGAAAGGTGAAGCCCCTGTTGAAAACTGAGCAGGCGCAGCTAAGGTCACATATGGTGCTGCTCGAGCTTGGTTGGCCAAACAAGTGCTGTAGAGAATTTCCCTTCCAATGCCAGAAACAATTTCTCATCATTGGTTCGATATACAAATACCAAATGAGATTCATTAGGCTGACCTTGCATGTCTTCCACTTGCTAGTGAACGTAATCGTTTCTTCACATTCAAGTACGCATTATGCATTGTCGATGTTGCAAACAGATAAAACGATGAGGAGCCGTTGACGTCAAAAGATTCTGCAAGTGTTGCAGATACACTTGAACGCAATTATATACGTTCATCATCAGCATAGCCACGATTATTTCAATCCATTCCAGGTTAAAAAAATTTTTTGATCTGTTCCTGCATTGTTCACGAAACACTGTGTCCAATATGACAATAGACATCGCAACCAGTCCTTTGTGTAATGCTTTAATCGCACATTTCCCGAACGATTCATGAGGTCTAGGGCCTGATGTACAGAGCGATCTGGCGAATGGGTAACACGAATTGAATTTGTCATTCAAGCCGTAAAAAATAACAAGTGTAATCTGATTAAAACCAGCTAATGCGATTCGAAAAAAAATGCAAAAAAGACCGTCACGGTTACTCCGACAATGATTTCACAGCCATCACAGTTATAACCACTAGGAAACGTCTTTAGCATCTGTATGAACCTGGAGAATTAGAGGATGGACAACGTCGTGTGACTGACCCGATATGGTCCGTCGATGTATTTACTATTTTTACTATATATACTATCTCTGACCGGATTGATAATCCACAACAACCAACATGTAATCGTTTGGCGCCTGAAGACCAGTCAGCGGTCCAACCATGGGAGGCAAACCCTCTAGCGAAGCAAATGTGCGAGAGGATTTGCAAGTCGTTCCAGCGAATACGGAGTTACAACAAAGATCTATTTTATTACACGAATGTATTGATGTGCATCAACGTGAGGTGATTGACAATTGCATGATGACCAAACAAGTATGTGATAATACCATCAGCTAATATCAATCGCTTGGAATCAAGCTGTGACAAACTGACTTTGGTATATCGGTGAGTACCCATGTGATGCTTCTTTGATAGTATCATGCTTGTCGTGTATGTGTGAACTGACATCGCCCTCTAAGACATTCAAAGTACATATCATACCTAAATTCCTTTTACACAATAACCCGTGGAGCACCATTGGCCTTTTTAATGTCCTTGGATTCAACCACGACTGAGTACATTTTATGTCGAAGTCCCACATACTCTTCAATTGGTTTACCCAAACAAACTATTCATTGGCGATGCTAAGGAATGGGTGTTCTTTAAGATAATCGCTGTTATCAAATTCGCTGCTTGCGATATCCGAATAAACCTCACCGTTTGGTATATGCAACAGCATCCAGTCAGTGTCGGTATTAAGCGTCTTTACACGAATCTGGTCAAACGGTTTGATCTTATCGTAATAAACATAAACAGCTCGAGAGGCAAAGTAATGACGAACCAGCACTGATATGTTTTGTCAATTTCAGCTTGGATTTTGTTTTACTCTGAACTGCAATAAGTCCCATAACAAAGATCTGCCGTGATTCAAATTCCGGATCAGCAATAAGCTTTCAAAGTTTCTCTTGATCACTATCACGCACAGGGTCGACTCAGATTTGTTGTCGTATATTCGCCATTGTTTTTGTAAATATGGAATTTTTCGTAAGTTTAAAGAAATCTTTTTCAAAGTCGTTTGTCTGCAAACCCGTATTCATTGGAATTAATGGGTCACGCTCGTTTTGGCGAAATCCAAGCACTCGACGGACTTTATTTACACGCCATCCCAGTCGCAAATATAACTGTAGATTTCAAACGTATAATGCATAATTGTCTTTGGTCCTGAGACTTGGAACAAGCTTAGTACATACAGTAAAGTTTATGTCCTGTGTCATTCACGACTGCATACTGATATGGTGACAAACACCCACAAGGCACTGGCATAAGATAATTCGCTTGTTTCAGATGATTAAGTCAACCAATCAAATAAAGTCTTTTTGATCTTTTTCTGCTTCTAATCTTGACCAAGCCTGCATCGTTCCTGTTCTACCATAATTCCTAAATTAATACACTTATCAGCATGTTCCGATTATGTATTTGAAAAAGCATATAACATCGTTTAGGCCTCTTTGATAAACATGTATGAGGTATTTAAGCGAAACAGTGATTTAATATTTCCTCTAACGTTCTTGCACACCATTACCCAGACAAAATGATATCGTGACCAGGGATCTTCATAAATTATTTCATAATATTATGATCTATCTAAGGATTTTTCTTCATTTTACATCATGCCAATTATTCAATATAGAAGGAGAGATCTCCCCTCCAGTTATCCTGGTAAAGTAATATAACTGAGATTGGTGGAATGCATGCAATTGTAAGTTGTTACAAATGCCTTTTATGGTTAATGTGTCTATATTAATTACAATGTGTTCAATACAACGCCTTATGAGTAACTGGCACAACATACTAGATGGCCCACATGTGAGTGAAATTCAAACACGTCCCCAACGTTTGTGTGACACGTATTTTAATTGATAACAAGCTTGCATCATCAAATTAATTTCATTTTTCATATGCAAATAACTCCAATATCGGCGTCTCATCAATTCTTCAAGAAAAAATATTTTCCGGTGGTTTCACACAAACCTGTGATATTGTGCTTGATAGCATGGCGGTTTAGCTCTCACGTGTATCGTATGCGTTGAGCAAGTAATTGAAAAACTCATTTTAGAAGTTAGGAGACTATGGGAAATATGCTCATATCCTGCCTGTGAAAAGCTAATTAAAACATAAGCCATTTTAATTACTATTTCATGATATCATCCTCCATATATCCATAGATTGTTCCGTGTGAAGATAAACATAGTTAGCCATGAAATAGTTTCAGATTCAGCTGTGTCTCGGATGAAGATAAGTTTCGCTTTAAGGTTGAATCGAAAATAATACATTGCTTGATTAAATAAAAAGTAGCTTATTTCCCTCTGAATTAGGCACGCAAAAATGAGATGTTTATTAAAGTAAACATTTTTCATCCGAAAACCAACTCACTGATTTAACCACAGCGAAAAGAGATTATATTAGACTAAATATCCATCGGGCAGCCACCGTGCTGAACTGGTCATGTCTCTCGCTGTCTATAATTATAATAGCCATTAGCGGATACAATATATATATATATATATATATATATATATATATATATATATATATATATATATATATATATATATATATATATATATATATATATATATATATATATATATATATATTGTGGTATAAGCCGAATTCTAATTAGCTTTGTAATATCACTTGACAGTAAAGGTAATCAGATATTCCGCACTGGATTAAAACTGAAACGCATCAACAGCTGGTTTATGTTATACATTCTCTATAGTTTATGTTCTATAGGAAAACAAATTTCAGGGCAGCCTTTACTCCCCCTCCTAGCTGTATTGAACGCCTTCTGCAGTTATTCTTCAACAACAAATAAAATTGCATGGTAGCAGCTGTAAAAACACAGGATTGAAATTATCAGAGCACAAAATGGCATCATTTCAATTTTCAAATCCGGACAAATTCGACTTTTCGAGACCTGAAAGTTGGGAAAAGTGGTTTCAGCTCTTTGAACGCTTTTGTCTAGCGTCTGGACTTAGTGAAAAAGAGGAAGAATTTCAAGCAAATACCTTGATTTATTCCATGGGAAGTGAGGCTGATGAATTTTGTCCTCGTTCAGCCTGACAGAGGAAGGTCAAAAGAAGTGAAAGCCCGTGGCAGATAGGTTAGTGCGATATTTTATTCCAAACAGAAATGTAATTTTTGAAAGGACAAAATTTAATCAAACAAAACAGGCAGAGGGAGAAACAGTGGACAGTTTTGTTACAGCTATCTATGTGTTAGCAGATAATTGTAATTTTGGGCCACTACAATATGAAATGATCAGAGATCGACTTGTAGTTGGACTGCGAGATTCAAAACTGTCGGAAAAATTGCAATTAGATGCGAATCTAACTAAAGAGTCTGCCCATAGTCTAGCTCGACAAAATGAGGATGTGAAAAGCAACAATCAACTATAAGAGCAACTGGAGAACGAATCACTGCAACGGATGCAGTAAAATCGTCTTCACTGAAATATGGACGCAGAAGCATAAAATCCCAAAGGTTCAACAAAATAATGTCAACAGAAAAGGATGCATGAGATGTAGAAACAAAGTTAATCATTCTCGGGACCAATGTCCAGTAAAAGAAGCAGAATGCTACAAGTGTAAGAAAAGGGGACACTATGCAAAATGCTGTCTGTCAAATTCAGCAGTTCGCACAATAAGATCGAGATCGGAACCTGGATTTCTAGAGACTATTAGCACAAAGAAATGTCAGACGTGGATAACGCGTATGAGATTGAATAACGCTTCACTTTTATTCGAGATTGATAATGGAGCTGATATTACTGTAATTCATGAGAGAGATTTACGAAAAATAGGAGACCATAAACTATCAAAGTCAGATCGAAAACTGTATGGACCTGGAAACTCTGAATTTAAAGTGCTGAGAAATGTACGTGTGGACTGGAATCGAACAATGCGTTCAGCGTACAAGACATATTTGTTGTAAAGGGACTGAATCAAGCACTCTTAGGCAAGCCCGCGATTCAGGCTTTCAAATTATTGAACAGGTAGATATATCCTCAGTACGTGCCTCAGATACACGATAAATCCATAAATTTAGATAGGGATTATCGCGAGAAATTCACAAATTTAATTAAAGGTATAGGTAAAACAAAATGGTTCTATAACATAACTCTGGATAAAAATGCCAAACCTTATGCCTTATCTAGCCCAAGATAAGTTCCTATCCCTTTATTGAATACAATTCAAAAGGAGCTCATAGAATGGAAGAAATTGGTGCTATTATAAAGTAGATGAGCCACTGAGTGGTGCACGGCAATGGTTGTCGTTCCAAAACCAAATGGTACGGTAAGGCTTTGCGTGGATCTAGCTAAACTGAATGAATCAGTTAAAAGAGAGAACCACTCACTACCATCAGTTTAAGAGATCCTTGCAAAACTATCAGGTGCAAAGTTTTTCACAAACTTGATGCAAACACAGGCTTTTGGCAGACAAACCTGTCAGAATAGGCACGCCGCCTTACAAATTTCATTACTCCTTTTGGTAGGTTTTATTTTAATCGCCGTCCATTCGGAATCAGTTTCGCACCTCAATTTTTTCAGAAATGGATGTCAAAAACTCTGGAGCGACATGGCGGAATACTCTGTCACATAGACGATGTTCTTGTTTAGGGAGAAACGCAGAAACAGCATAACGAAAAACTAGAAATGGTCATGAAATTAATTCAAAAGGCCGGCATCATTTTGAACGCTGAAAAGTGTGCATTTTCGAGACCATCCATTAGGTTTCCTGTGCATGTTTTTGACGAAAATGGTTGCCGACCTGATCCGGAAAAAGTCAAAGCCATAACTGAAATGGAAACTCCGAAATGCTTAACAGAGATACGACAATTTCTCGGTATGGCAAATCAGCTTGGCAAATATAGTCCAAATTTGGCAGAAAAACCAAAACCATTAGGTGAGCTTTTGACAGGTAAAAACTCGTGGACTTCGGGTGCACATCAAGAACAAGCTTTTAGAGATATCAAGCAAGAAATGATTCTTCACCAACTTTAGCACATTATGATACAAACAGAGAAATAATTGTATCTGTTTATGCATCTTTATTTGGACTAGGTGCTGTGCTACGGCAGAAGGACGATAGCACTCTGAGGCCGGTGGCATTCTCATAGCGAGGTATGTCAGAAACTGAGCAACGCTATGTTCAAAAAGAAAAAGAGGCCTTTGCAATCGCTTGGGCTTGGGCTTCAGTAGCTATTTAACTGGGTCACAATTCAAACTTGAAACTGACCCTAAGCCATTAGTACCACGAATGAGCACAAAAATCGTGGCAGATTTTCCCCCTAGAATTCAACGCTTTAGAATGCGTTTGATGAGAGTAAACTTTTGTATAGTTCATGTTGCTGGCAAAAATATATTAACTGCTGATGCTCTATCCAGAGTACCTTTAGCTTATCACTCTGAGAGTGATAGAGAATTTCAGGCTGCAGCTAACGTCTATGTTGATTTCGTAGTTAGTAATTTGCCTGCATCAAATACTCGACTTGAACAAATAAAGTTTGAATATCGAAACGATTCCATTTGCAAACAACTTGTACAATTGTGTGATAAAGGGTGGCCAGAGAAATCCGCTATCCACGGAAAACTTCAATCGTACTGGGCAGATAGAAGTGCATTTACAATTCAAAATGGTTTATAAATGAAAGGTACACGCCTGGTCGTACCAGAATCACTTCACAAAGAAATCCTAGAGAGAATTCATGATTGTCACCAAGGCATAGTTAAATGCCGAGAACACGCCAAAACGTCAGTTTGATGGAAAGGACCAAATACTCAGCTAGAACACTGGCTAAAGTCTTGCCAAAATTGCAACGAAAACTCAAGAGATCATGCTGAACCAATGATACCAAATGACTTTCCAAGTCGACCTTCGCAAAGAGTCGCTTCAGACTTATTTGAACTGAATGGTCAAACATATCTCTTGGTGATTGATTATTTCTCACGATACATCGAAATAGCAAAATGGCAAGGTACAGGTTCAAAAACAATTGTTAATCATCTCAAATCAATCTTTGCGCGACACCGTATACTAGAAGTATTAGGTTCAGATAATGGTCCGCAATACTCAAAGAATTTGCGACAAATTATGGATTCAGACATATTACAAGCAGTCCAAAATATCCACAGAGCAATGGTCTCGCCGAAAGAGCTGTTTAGACAATTAAAAGAATGCTTAAAAAAAAAAAACAATCCTTACATAGCTCTTTTGACATATCGCGCAACACCACTAACAAATGGATACAGCCCTGCGGAATTACTGATGGGAGGAATATTACAAACTAATTTGCCAACGGCACCAAACAACTTAGAGCCGAAATGACCAGATTTAATAAAACTGAGAAATCGGAAAACTATCAAAAGCAAACTCAAAAGAGAAATTATCATCGTCGACATCGCGCATGAAATATGGAAAAAAAACTTCAGGTAGGAAATAAAGTATGGATTAAAGATCATTTTTATTCAGGCATTATTAATTCTGAGGCATCTACACCTCGTTCATACATGGTAGAAACTGAGGAGGGAGAAAT
Organism: Sinohyriopsis cumingii; assembly: GCA_028554795.2. Taxonomy (NCBI): domain Eukaryota; kingdom Metazoa; phylum Mollusca; class Bivalvia; order Unionida; family Unionidae; genus Sinohyriopsis; species Sinohyriopsis cumingii. The sequence goes on from CM068838.1 coordinate 62,150,300, forward strand.
ACGGCGTAATAGGAGAAATTTATTTCCAATGCCTACCACATTATCGGAACCTCTCAGAGTGACTGTTTCAAACCCTGATATTTTGACTGACTCATAAGAAAGCAGAGCAGTGCTAACCAGTCAAAATGGATATTTCACACGTTCGGGAAGATTGTCAAAACCACCTGAGAGACTGAACTTGTAAAAATGAAGCTGATGTAGCTTGTTTAGAAATGCGGACATCTGATCACGTTTCGTTTTAATGTTAACTTTCTAATGAGCGGATATGTAACGTAAGCTTTAATCTAATTACCTTTGTAATACCACTTGACAGTAAAAGTATTGAGATATTCCACACTGGATTAGAACTGATACACACCAACAGCTGGTTTATATTATACATTCACCAGGGTTTATTTTCCATGGGAAAAATACTTTCAAGACAGTCTTTCTTTTCTCCCCATCATAACTGTATTGATGTCTTGTATTTAATAAATAGTACAGAACGCCTTCTGCAGTTATTAGTCAATAACAAATATCATTATATATATATATATATATATATATATATATATATATATATATATATATATATATATATATATATATATATATATATATATATATATATATATGATGTGTGTGTGTGTGTGTGTGTGTGTGTGTGTGTGTGTGTTGGCGTATTATCATATATGTATATGGCGTGGTTTGTACCAAACCATTCATCGAGCCGTGAGACTTGCCTTAGTTTCGTTCTTTACAACCCGATATACTGCAAATATGCAAATATCCTATTGGTACCGTTATTATTCAATTCAGTATATTACCTACAGCGGCCGAATTAATTCATTTGTTCTTTCGGTATACCAAGGCTGTTTACATTATCTTCTAGTTCGATTCGCTGCCAAGTGGTTTATCATTAGGATGGACAAAGATATATCTTGGTGATTGATTATTTCTCACGATATATCGAAAAAGTAAAACTGCAAGGTACAGGTTCAAAAGCAATTGCCAGTCATCCCAAATCAATCTTTGCGAGATACGGTATACCAGAAGTATTAGTTTCAGATAATGGTCCGTAATACACATCCGTAATACTCAAAGAATTTGCGACAAATTATGGATTCAGACATATTACAAGCAGTCCAAAATATCCACAAGGCCATGGTCTCGCCGAAACAATTAAAAGAATGCTTAAAAAAGCAAACGATCCTTACATAGCTCTTTTGACATACCGCGCATCATCATTACCAAACTACTTTGCCAATTGCACCAAACAACGTAGAGCCGAAATGGCCAGATTTATTAAAACTGAAGAAATCGGAAAACTATCAAAAGCAAACTCAAAATAGAAATTATGATCGTGGACATCGCGCCCGAAATAAAAAAAAATTCAGGTAGGGTATGAAGTATGGATTAAAGATCATATTTCTTCAGGCATTATTAATTCTGAGGCATCTACACCTCGTTCTCACATGGTAGTAACTGAGGAGGGAGAGATACGGCGAAATAAGAGAAATTTAATTCACATGCCTACTACATTAATGGAGCCTCTCATAGTGACTGTTTGAAACATTGATACTTTAACTCAGATGAAAGCAAAGCAGTGCCAACCACTCAAAACGGATATTTCACGCGTTCGGGAAGATTGTCTAGACCATCTCAGAGACTGACCTTGTAAAACCGAAGCTGATGTAACATGTTTAGAAATGCGGTCATCAGATCACGTTTCGTTTTAATGTTAACTTGCTCAGGAAGGGAGATGTAGTGTAAGCTTTAATCTAATTAGCTTTGTAATATCACTTGACAGTAAAAGTAATCAGACATTCCACACTGGATTAGAACTGATACACACCAACAGCTGATTTTTGTTATACATTCACTAGGGTTTATGTCCCATGGGAAAATTACTTTCAGGGCAGTCTTTACTCCCCTACCTAGCTGTTTTGATGTCTTGTATTTAATAAATAGTACAGAATGTCTTCTGCAGTTATTCTTGAATAATACAGATATTTATATATATTCACACACACACACACACACACACACACACACACACACACACACACATATATATATATATATATATATATATATATATATATATATATATATATATATATATATATATATATATATATATATATATTGTGGCTTATTCTCAGATACGTATATAGCTAACCATTCATCGAGCCGTGAGATTCGCATTATGTTCGTTCTATACAACCCGATATACTGCAAATATCCTATTGGTACTGTTATTATTAAATTCAATATATTACCTGTAAGCGTCCGCCTCGGATGCGGGAGGTCGTGGGTTCGATCCCCGGCCGAGTCATACCATAGACTTACAAAAATGGTACTAACAGCTGCCTCGCTTGGCGCTCAGCATTAAGAGGTTAGTGTTAGGGCTGGTCGGCTTGGTGTCAGGATAATGTGACTGGGTGGGACATCATGCTACATGTCTGCGGCATTATGCCCCAATGCTAGACATCACTATAAACTGCCACATTGCAGACATGGTAGTGATATGACTGAAAAATTGTTAAAGCGACGTTAAAAATCAAAATTACACACACACACACACACACACACATATATATTACCTGCAGTGACCGAATTACTTCATTTGTTCTTTCGGTATACCAAGGCTGTTTACATTTGCTTCTGTTTCGATTCGCTGCCAGTTGGTTTATCATTAGATGTATATTCCGTTCTTTCCGTATACTCTATGCTGCCAAGCGCAAGAGCAAAACGCATTTCGTTCGTTTGGTTTCCGGTCGTTTGGTTTCTATGGGTATAGAAAAGGACACATCCTCTGCGTTTCAGCAGTTGCATCCTTGGCCGTCCATCAGTGAGCATCTAACAGCTACAGTCTTCGCCCTTTGCCTGAAGATAGTACCAGTACCAGAGTTACTTCAATATTAAAGGTGATTACCATTAATTCCAATTTCGCGTTAAGATTGTATGCTTACCTCGAGAAGTAAACCTGAAAACAATCGAAGTTAACCAAGGTTGCAGTTTCTCCCCTTTCCAGCTGGGGGACTTAAGCCAAATATCTAAATTTCCAAACTATTGGAATAAGTGGCCACATTATTCCTACGGCCTATATATTTTAATCTACAAAGGTGTACCTTTCAATTGTCTATCAGTCTTACCCCTAGTCTATTTTTGTTATAAACTACATATTAAGTTTACGTAATGTGATATTTTTAGTAGTTAATTATTCATTATTGTTGGCTATTTAACCATTTTATTTCTTGAGTTATCTGGACCCTAATTTATAATTCAAAGATTCAATATTCTCTCTCTCTCTCTCTCTCTCTCTCTCTCTTGTCCATATTTGCAATATTACACAAAACTCAGCATTTAAATCAGAATTCATCATACCAACTTGGACGTGGTGTAATTGTTTCCATATAAGTATAAGCTCGATTTGACTTTTCATTAAAATAATCCAAACAGAAACAAAAAGGATGAAACATAGTCATATAGGCATTGATTGGCAACAAATACACTCGCCAAGTGACAATACATTAACTCATATTTACGTACACAGTCAATCAGGATTACTCTGACACAAGGAAAGGCATATCAGAGGCATTAGTGTAACCACAAATAGATACCATAGAAAGTAGAAGGTCTTATCCTGTATACTACACTTGGAGGCGTGGTACTGTAAAGTGAAATGGCATGGAGAAAGCATTTTATCGTATAGTCTAGATAATTATAAATCGTGCCCTACTTAGAAGCACACTCTGGTCAGCCAAGTGATGGTAGCGATCGCCTTGCCGACACACACTATCCAACGCACCTTGTCTACAAAGCGGACATTTCCAAAAGAAGAAGGGGCAATAACTGTCACATCTTGTTTGTGCATGTTCGGATATTGTGACTGTGCCTATGTCCATTGACAGTATTTGATTTGACAAACACAGGTAGGTTCCATAATTTATGTAAAATGTATGAGCCTGGTTGATTAGAAAAGGATTATGCAACCATGTAAAAGTAAAACATCTAGTGTTATGATGATGATTTATTTAGCAATATATTCGATATATTGGAGAAGTGTAAGAATCATACGTTATATAAAAACAAACGGGATATATGTGGTAGCTAAACAAGAATAGAAGTACTGCGTGTGCCATATTTATTCAAATTATAATTTCAGTTCAATCTTGAATGCATTAAAAGAGTATCCTTCACTTGTAATTGTGCAAAACTCAGAATTGTAAAATTATGATAGTTTTCTTATCTTTCCATCTGCACGATTAACACAACCCATTTTAAACAAAACATCTGATGAAACTGTACCATTGCCTATAAGCTTAATTTAGAAGTTTCTACAAATTTTACGATGAGAGTATTGTCTTTATTCCAATCAATCCCAAGAAAGGATAAGATGAAGTATGGCGCACGGTTTCATTCCAATTTTATGAAGAGGGAAAATGCTATTTTATGCCACAGATTGAAATGAAATAAAAACAAGCAGGGAAACGTCATGAAAATGCAAAAGGATTAGACCTTTTGTTTACGTGCAATCGTTTACAAAATGTACAGTCTGTTCACGCTCAAAATGTCATGCGCAGTAATTATTGTTTTCGTTTACAAAGTCAGATAAGTAGACCAGACTCTGGTTAGAACACACAAATCGTACAAAATCGTCCGACTGTATCATTAGTACCGTAATGATACCATTTATAAAAGAATCGTTACGAAACACATAAAATAGACGCGATATTGGTATTTATAGCCTTTAGTTTTGATATTGCTATTGTTCTATACCTAAATATGTGTATAGCATTTACTTTTTTGGCAAATTTGTGGAAATTTGCAATCGCGATCCTAAATAAGTTGTAAATACTAAGAGAATGGAAAATATATGCAAAATGAAAACTTTCTCTGATGGCTGATCTTTTGATTCATGTTGTGCATCCTTCTTTCGCAATATGCGAACATTGAAAATATTTGTTGGCGTCAAAGTCAAAATAAGGACGTTTTCTGAGACTGATTTGTAAAGACTAAGTAGAGGATGGTTAATTTTTACGGGAAACGAAGAGACCTTCGTGCTTATAAAAATAGACATATGTTATTAAACAAAATATAGCCTCGGTAAAATGGTGGTCTCTCAACTGCATAGCCTAATTATTAGTCACTAAAATAGAATACTAATATGGTGAATTTAGAGGCAGCACTAAATTTGACCTATACTCGTAGAATATAACAAAACTAAACGTTCGACACACAGACAGACAGACATGTACACAAAGAAAGAAATATAGACAGAGTTTGCATCCAAGGGAAGTTTATTGTTTTCGACCAGTGTAGCAGAGGCTTTACGACCACGTGCCTACATAATGTATCATTGTGGAAAGTTGTACGAAGCTAAACTTTTGTACAATTTTATTCCCTCATATATTTACGTTGGCCTCACACACCATGAAACATTTGTATTACTAGTTACATAGCTCCCCTTCATTTTGTTATCCTAAGATATTTCTTATAAACAAGACCACTCTTAAATACAGTCTCTACGTAAGTGAACATCCGTCATATTTACAACTATTTTGTTGCATTGAAAAAAACAATCCACTGCGTATTCTACTATTGTTTATATCAGAATCCATTCTGTTTGAAGAATCGTATATCATGCATCGAGTCAAACAATGGTGTTTTTGATTCTAATCTTTAAACACATGTTACCCTCTGACCACAGGAATACGGCAAACACGTTTGTTCTTATTCTTTTTCTTTTTTTTTTTGGTGGAGGGGGGCGCCAGATATATCCCCCCCCACCTAGCCAATGAATGGAAAAAGTTTATGTGTTGATGTTTCCCCCAAAGGTATGTTGCATGTATTTTTTATAAAAAGAATTTTAAATTACTATATTTTTATTTAGAAAATTTTGATTGGGGTATTTCTAAAAGTCCTTAGTGTATCTACAGGGTTGTTCATCCGAGAATGATTTCTATCACCTTCTCGGACTTCCTTCCCTAGTTTTTATAGTTGACCTTGCTAGGGGTCACCTATGTCCCGTGTATGCTATATGTATGTGTTATATGTTGTGATTGCTATATTTTGTTTCCGTGTTGGGACAGCAGATTATATTCGAATTCGAGCCCAGTTGTCCTATATTCTCCCGTAATTGGGAGGTTTTAGTAATTTTGAATTTAGGCGAGTTAGCGTTGTACTATTATATGAAATTAAAAACCTTAGTGGTTTATGTGTGTGCTGTTTGGTGTCGCTCTCGCATTATCTCATAAGATTAACGGTGCCCGAGGTGGGGTCCATATTTTATTTAATTTCTTGTACTTCTCCCATATCGAGCAGATTATCTTTTTTTTTATTTATCTTCCAAAAGTTCCATAAGATTATTTAAAAAAAAAAAAAGTAGGGGGTATTAGCTATGTGCCCAGATGGTTCATATGTTGTGTGTGTGCGTGCGTTTGAGTTGGTATCCAATGAATCCCTTATATGGAGTGTTTTCCTATCTCTTCCACAGTCCTGTTCACTTGGCGTGGCGCCTTGTGATTTAGCCCCATGGCGTCATTGATAGTACTTGCTCCATATAAGGCCCTGTCCCTCCCTATATATTGCCCATGTTATTTTTTCTGCTGTTAAGAGGAAAGTGCTTCGTAGAGAGTTTGTCGGTTCAGTCCCATCCAATTTTAATTACCTGTCCGCATGCTATCATGGTGTCCACTATGTAATTTGTAATTGTGTATAGAGTCTTTTTGTCAAAGTTACCGTCTAGGTACAATATTTTTTGTGTCTTATATGTTTCTTTACGTTTGATTTCCTCAATTACTTTTTGTCGTCGGGTATATCTTTTTTCACAATTTAGCATGGTATGAGTTTTACTAAAGTTATATTTCTTACACAGTTGGCATTTGGGCGATACTCTGACCATATGCCGCCTCACTGCGACCTCTCCTGTCAACCATGCATTATGCATGTATTTGAAGCAGAGGCTTTGTATCTTTAGTGATCCTAAACGGACCCAGTTTCCCATGTTTCCTTCCAGTTCACATGTATATTAACTATTTCCACCTGACTCTTTATTTTGTTCGCTGATTATTCCCTTATCTATAAATACGTCTTTTTCCTTTCTAAATCCCAGAGTTCTGTTTTGTGTCTGTATTTTATTAGGATTTCCTTAATTTCTTTCGATTTCCTCGGCGTATTTAGTAATCTGCTTAATTTATTATTTTGATAAATGTCTTTTATATGCCTCATCGATAGGCCAAACCAATATATATATTGTATCCTTTTTTATATAGTGCGTTTTAAAATCCCATATGAAGTTAATAATTTGGTTATCAAGCTTCTTAAGAATATCATTTTTAAGATCTACAGATTTTGTAATATAGTGTATATTTGCATACATATACGTCCTTGCACCTTGTGCCTGTTCCATAAGACATAATGGCGTTAGCGCCCTGATGTTCACATTTTCTTCAATTTTACTTTTTATTTGGTTATGATTCTCTTTTTCTTCATTTTTGCCAAAGTGAACCCCGAAAGCTTTGACTTTTTCCTTGATTTGTTGTGAGGGTAATCCATAGTGGTTTCCCCTCCAGTTCCCTATTTTTAAAATCTCTGTATTGTCATGATTAATCCGGGATCCCGAAGCCTTACCAAAATTGTAAAATTCATTCATAAGGTGTTTGAGTGAATTGGAATCCCATATGAAGTTGGTGCAATCATCGGCGTGTTGAAGCATTTTGACTTATCTTATATTCAGGACTTTGATTCCTTCAATTTGTTTATTTTGTCGTATTTTAATACTTAGAATTTCTGTTGCTATTACGTATAATAGCATAGATAGGGGGCAACCTTGCCTCACCTATCTTTGGATTTCAAATTTCCCTGTGCTGGTTCCATTTACCTGTATACTTTAAGTTATTCCCTTATACAGGATTTTCGTCCATTTTTGGAAGTTATTTCCAAAACCAGAACATTTTGTATATAGTTTTGCTCCAATCTGATGAAAGCTTTTTCCTGGTCCAGAAGTACGATAGCACCTTTCTGGCCAGAAATGTTTATAAAATCTATAATGGTTCTAATATTTAGGATATTGTTTTGTATACCACGCCCTTTGGCTCCACATGTCTGATTTATATAAATTATTTTTCCCATATCTTTTTTTACCCGCTCTGCTAAAATCTTACTTAAAATTTTGTAGTCAATATTAAGGAGGGAGATGGGCCTCCAAATTTTTTATATCTTCTTTATTCCCTTGTAAATTAGGGTTATCATTTCCTCCCTCATACTTCTAGTCATTTTGTCATTTTTTAATACTATGTTATTGTACAACCATTCAAGTATAGGCGACAACTCACCACAGAATTTAATATAGAAATGTGCTGTGAGTCCAGCTCTCCATGATGATTTCCCTAGTGGTAGATTTTTTTATAGCAGTTGTAATTTCTTTTATTGAGATGAAATCATCACATGAGTCTTTATGTTTTGATGATATCATCTCGCATTCTATTCCTTTTAAGTACTCATCGATCACATTTTCATCTATTGCTTGAGATTTATATAGATTACTATAATACTCTTGTATGTATTTTAAAATTTCATTTTTATCTGAACTTCTTTTGTTTTCACCTAATATGAGAGTATCTAAAACTTTTTCCCCTCCTCTTCTTAATTCCTCTCTTTTGTACAACCCTTCAGCTTTTTTATAAACATGTGTGTATTTACCTGCCCTAATTCCTTTCCTTTGTTTTCTTCTTCTGCTATTTTATTCAATCTCTTTTGTAAACTATCTTCTCTTTATTTTGTCACATTTGTTTTCAGTGTATCTAAGATTATCTCTTTTTCCATTTTATTTCTATATGCTCTCATCTGTGAATATGTTATCGCTATTTTTTTAAAAACGTTTTTAGGTTCCCATACCCCTTTGCCCCATCTATATTTTTTTTATTTATTTCTACTTCTAAATAAATCAGTTTGTGGTATGATATCTTAAAATCTAAGATACCTGTCCCTTTATATATGTTTTGGTCAAAAAATGTTCCATAAAACTTTCTCTAACCTACTACCTTCTCCTATCTTGTAATCATATTTGTATTCAGTTTTTAGTATGTTTAATCGCCTATATACGTCTATTAGCTTGTGATTGTTTAAACATTTCTCCATTTCCGGTTTAAACCTTAGATCGTTTGTATTTAAAGGGCTCTTCCTATCTACTTCATCCCCCAACCAGTTAAAATCTCCACCCAATATAAGCTTTTCCATACTATATTGTTCTATGTATTTTGATAGTTTTTCTAAAAATTGCTGTTTTTGATATTTGTTTGGCGGAAAATATGTATTAATTAAATGTAAATCCCCAATATTTATGTGTATGAGTCTTCGTTTAAAAATTGTTCCCTCCTCTTTCCTTTCCCATCTACATCCTATTTTATTTTTTATTAACACCGCAAACCCACCCACCCCCCGCGATATCTTTCTCTACATAACTGTTTAAGATTTAAGATTCCATCCAATTGCTCTTCACATAATTTTATTAGTTCATTTGTGAAACCGTTGTGTGTTTCTTGCAAGCATAAAATATCATAATTGGTTAGTTTACTTAGTTTAAGAATTTTTTCTTGGTTGATTCCATTAGTATATATTGACAAAATCCGGAAGTTTTTTCCTTTCATTTTTGTCTATCGTCCAGGTTGCCGCTTGGTTGCATTGTTTGTGAGATAAAGATTTAGTTTTGATTAAAATGCACTGATAGACAGCTATTGACATTATTTATGTGGGGGAAAGTGGGTTCCCTCCCCCCCGCCGATGTATTGTCAATCAACGTCTGTGATGTTTTGGTGTACGATGTTCGGTCTGTCGTATTTCCAGTATTCATTTCAGTCATCGAATCATTTCCATTTTGTGTTTCCGTATTTGTTCCTGTGTCTGTTTCATTTATGGAACTTTCAGGCTCTGTTACAGTCTCATAGTTTTCGTCTTCATTGTCCTCTCCACTCTCATTTTCCTCTTTGCTTTCTATTTTTCCTCTTTCTTCTAACTGTTCTCTTTTCTTTTTATTTGTGTTTTCAGCTGTATCTTCATTTCTTCCATCAGAGATTTCATCCTGTGATGGGGGTGTTGGCGATTTTGCTTTCCTTTTTTTTAATCTTTTGTGGGGTAAGGGTGTGGAGCAGCTAAGGGGCACCATTCCAGATACATTGGTTTTCTCGCCTTCTCCTCCTGTTAAATGCTCTCCCTCCTCCTCTTCCTCTTCCTGCAGCAGACTGTATCTATTTGCCAAGGTTATAGTTTCTTTTGCAGGTGTTTTCATCGTCCCAGCTTTGTTGGGACTTAAGTAATTTTCTCATTGTGCTTTTGTCTTCTCGTCTGCTTCTTTCTCTTCTAAATTGTCTATTTTCTCCGTTTCCGGTGCTTCATTCCCTTCTTATTAGTCCTATTTGCTCTTCAATTTCTCTCATCGTGAGGGCCCTTGCGGTGTTAGAAACAACTTTACTGGCATAGTTTTATGTTGTTGTTGGTTTTACTATGTTCCCGTTCTTGCATTCTTTTGGTGCGTGCCCTGTCTGGTTGCACAGTGGGCATTTTCTATCTTTTTCGCATCTTTTGTACCAGGTTTTAAGGCGGAAGCCGGTAACGTAGAAATATAGAGGTAGCTTCCTGGCTTCTTCCCTTGGCATTATCAGGATTCTGGTTCCGGACTTTATGGGCCCAAAGCCCCACACTGTTGCCATTTTATGGGCTTTCCCTTTCGCTTGAAATTTGTTTTCTATTTTCTTAATGACTTCTGCTGTTTCCACTTCCAAAGGCAGTCCTATCGCATGCACCTCTATCATTCTAGTTTCAACTTGTCTCGTAAAGGGGGAGGGAGCATCCTCCACTTGTGCTACTACTCCCTTCATCTCTATAGTCTCTATGTTCACTAGTTTGGTATCATGTTGTTTGGGATGCAGACAGAATTTATTGTACCCCACCTCTTTCAGCCCATCAATCTTCCCTAAATTGATGATTGTGTTAAGGGCTGCAAGGATTTCTCCCTGTCTTGGAATGTTTGCTGCCATCCCAAAATGTATTATCTGGCATCCCTGGGGGTGGTGGGCATAAAGCTGGCCTTCATGTACATGGGTTTTAAAATATGTGCTCAGTCTAGCACTCTTAGCTTGGCTTGCTCTGTTCTCAGGTATGTTTTCCATTGTAATCCGCTAAGCTGAGTTGTCGTCACTATGGGGGTCGCACACCACTGTATTCTCTATGCATGTATTTATGATCACCGTATCGTTTTTGTTTTTTTAAGCGGTCAAACGTATCTATATAATGATGCACAACACTGATAGTATCCTAATCAATTCAAATTTGTAGGAGAGAATGCTACTAGTAATGTACAAATTGGCAATTGAGTTTAATCCCGTTATATAGCTCTAACAAAAAACAGGGAAAAGAAAAAAATGAAAAAAGAAGGAAGGAAAAAGAAAAAGAAAGAAAAAAAAAAGGAAAAAGAAAATAAAAATGGATGGAAAATATCAGAAATTAAATGCTCTTACTCTCTGTCTTGATGCTTTCCACGATCTCCTAGGTTCTGAACACACAATTTCAGGTCGGACACACGAATTCCAGGTAAGGAGATATATAACCAAGTTGTAGTCCTCTATTATACTCAGAATATTGTTTCAATTTTAAGTTCTGCCTTAAACAATGTTTGGGATGTAAAAAAAATACTATAAGTGTGGTACGAATTATTTGAAAATGCACCCGTACAGCGCAAGAATGTGCTCTACAAGTTCTGTATTGCCAACTTCGAAGTTGTTATTTTACCGCTGTATCCAACTGGGCGTGCCATTCTGACCTTTCTGATCCAGATTGCTTGCACATTTACGATTAGCAACTGGAAATAATCATATTTATATGTGTCTTGTCTTCATGACGTGTACGTGGACCGTGTTTATTTCTTTAGTGAATATTTTTGCTAAATAGTTTTCATTATTGTACTTTGGGAGAGAACCATAATCATATCATGCCTGTCTACTAATTTTCGATTTATGATGTCCTTTATCTGCAAATGCTAACAAGTACGATCACTGAGTTATTTTTGTGGGCAATGTTAGTTAGTTTTAACGGGTCCAGTGCACAAAGTTTGTCTGTCTTGGTTTACTTCTATCGTGGACACGTTGAAGTGTTGGAAATATAAGGGACTTTCGTCCATGGCTGCAATGAGGACGCAAATGAGCTAAATGTATAGTAACCGTCATTGGAAAACATCGAGCTTGAATCTCAGTCCATCGGCAATGTTGAAGGTTTTCACTTCCACTTGTCGAAGAGGATGCTTGACTGACGTTCTGCACAACGTTTGACTGAGATCGTTCCCATTTCAGGTACGTCTTCCTCATCGCGCTCGTCAAGTTTAGCTTCTTCGATGATAGTTCATATTCCATAGCATTATCATCGAAAGGACTACGGTGCTATTTCGATGTTGTTTCTGACATGCATCCACACCATTTTATAAATATTTGTGTCGCAACCACATGTCCAACATAACATCAAGTTATCATTTCTAAACCTTGTCCTTGTCTGACGATCCGGAAATGGAATATTGTGAAGATGGTCAGTTTCCGTCAACAGTGTGTCGTCGAATATGTCAGGTTTCTATGCCAAAGAAGAATTATTATATGTGTTCTTGGCTTCTTATCCGTACGTCAGGAAATTGTCCTGGTTCTCTTGGTAAAGTAAGTGTACATGTTGCTGCTGAATCGTATGTTATTCAAGTACAAATACACTTCACTGAAATAGGAATGCATGATGTTGTTGACGGGAGCTACTCTACAATGTTCCCATGGAATTTAGTTATTGTCCACTTTGAGAACTTTGATCATCTGGTAAAAGTGACTTATTCCGATCGATGTAATCTTAGGTTTGTACTTCGATGTCAAGTTTTGATTGTGGATTAGGTACTCAAATACGAAGCAGGATTAAATTGTACTAAATGGGATTCTTGAATCGTTATCATATTTGGTGTCATAGCAAGCATATCGCGTTCTTACTTGGAAGAGTCGCAAGAATCTCGTTGCATCATTCTTTTTATTTGTTAATCAATAATAAATAACCATCCAATTCTCTCACTGCTCCTGATCTTCTCCTCTTCTTTCCTAATCGTTTTTGTGAGATATGATGTTGTTACGACATCATTTCCGGCCTCGTCCTTGTTGTGACATAGGCATAAAAGAAATGACTTGGCTCGAAGTGTAATGGGAATTTATAAGGCTGATTTAACGTCCCAGCAGGTCTTTGTCACCAAGATGCAATAGCTTTTCCCACTCTCATGTAGGCTTCTTTCGGACTTTGTTCATCGATGACAACATTTTTATAAACGTCCCTTCCTTGCTTTTAAATTGAGTCTTTTTAAGCATTCGGTCTTTCAGTCATCACTGGTTTTATAGTAAATACGCATAAACATGAATAGGTAGAATATATATATATATATATATATATATATATATATATATATATATATATATATATATATATATATATATATATCTTAAACAGGTAGACTCTTCAATCATAACATATTTTGACGTATGGGTCTACACTAAAACCTCATTTTTTAAAGTTCAGTTTAGACTGAAAGCAGAAAACTTTTATTACAGACCAAGTAGTCCATTCCTTCGTTTGACAGATGTTGATTAGGGTTACGACATCAAATGCCTTGCATGCATTGACCAAAAGTGGTGCCCTCTCGACTATAGCCCATTTCATGCAGATTTCGGTGAACTTCGTAATTTGCTCGGAATTTTGATCACGTGGCGGGTGGTCAGCTGACCGTAATAGTCACTCGATAGGTGGTGGGCAAAATATGGCGGACGCTTCAGCATCAGCTTCTGTAACTACTTCAACATCGTTTATCGAGTTGAAAAATGTATATTCAATAGCGATGCTGCCGCAGATATTGACGAAATTTATTATTGGAACCATCCTGTCTTATTTTCTGGAAACCAGGGGGATTTCAAACCCATACGAGAGCGAAGCTTTGAGCTGTTTACATATGGACGTGTACATGTAAGTAAGGAAACGGTGTCGAAGTAAACAAATTTAATCCTGACAATCAAAGAGCAAGTTGTTCAAACTATTTCTGTATATCCGAAACGTCACTATAATAAAATGCTTTTCATATTAGTTTATCAGATTTGTTTTTGAAAGTCTGTGGATAATTTACATATAAATTTGAATCATTTAATTAATTTTATTTCTGAAATATTTCTAAACAACAGTGGACGCCATTTTGTTATGTATATGCGCTCAGCAGCTTTTGATTGGCTGGAGTATAACGTAGCTCGGGAGGTTATTCGGATAATTACCGAGCAACTCGGTTAAATTCGGTATGAAATGGACTATGCACTCGAGCCCAGAAAAAGTCGTGGATACTGGCATTAGAGAGTAAAACACATACTCAAATGGTGATCAAGTAATTAGCTCTCATTTTGTCTTCAAAATAGTTCACTGAAAAACCGGACTGAGACAACCAGAAAATAATAAAGCAGGGTTAGCAAAACAGCAAGATATTTCTACATGAGTGAGAAATATACATACATGGACTGACTGGTATGTTGATTGATACATAGATGGATACGTAAATATAATAAATTCTAAATGTTTCTATGTTTGAAGGAATAGCGGGTTATTCCATTGGAAACAAATATTTTTAATAGGGGAAAATCTAGAAAGTTTAACAAGCAATAATAACTACTTAAAGCAATTACTAAAGAAGGGAATGAGTTCATGTCTCTTCCACGGTTGTTTCAAAAGGTCATTGACAATAATGTATCACAACGACGTGTTCCTGCAAACGGACTGAAAATTTCTTGATGAGTTTTCTCTACTTATACATCCTTCATTGACGCAAAAGGAACGCATCCGTTTCACCTTCGAATGTGGAACAATAGTATTGTTATGGGAATTTCGGGTTAGGTTGCTGATATAGGTCAAAGACTTCTATGGCATATGACTTTACCGTAAATCAAAACCCATTTAATTTATAAGACTATCACAAATACGAAAACAGTTACTCGATCTTCACTGCCTGGAAATCAGTCTCTTGTTTTTGATAAGTGTTCTTCGAATCTGTATCTGTGTACGAAGTCGTTGGTGGTTTTCCGTTTCGACCAGCAGCAATCCTAACTCACCCATGCCAATAGTTATATCCTCGATATCCATTTAGTAGAGTTTTTTCTTCTTGAGATTTTGTGTTACCGCGAGAAGTTCCGAATAGACACAAATCGTAAACATAATTGAATCGAAATCCTTTTTCCAGCGCCAACAGTCGTTGCAGTTACTATTGATATGGTTTCAATAACAACTCCGACTGGTGTACGTATATTAGCTTTTGTGATTATGATTCCAGTTACACCAAGCCAAAAGGTGGTTTCCTCGGCGATTCCGCAACCACACACATCAACTTGTATTTCACAAGCAACGCTTTTATCTTGGTGAATTTATCTCAGAGTTGTTTATCCGCTTCGCTTATTTTCTCACGTCCGTAACTTTGATGTTCTACTATAGTTCTTCTAATAAAATAGTGTGATCGCGAAGCATAATTGCTCGACAGGCTGGCCTTTATCCTGTGCAAGATACACATGTACTTCTAATATATTACTCCTTTTTACTGGCACAACTGTCATATAATTATAGAACTGTGCCTGAGAAATGTATAAGTCACCGGTTGTTGTATGTTTTGGGAGACCTAGAATCATATTCATACAGAGCTAATATGTGCGCACACGTACTTAGTTTCGTAAACGAGCGTTCTTCTCTTCATCCAAACATCGTAAAATGGACTGTAAGTCCCTGATAAATAACAGTCAAGACCGTTCACTTCTTAGATGCGTCGATGTTCCTTTAACATATTCGTCAGTGAATGCAATGTGGATTTGCTGGGAACTCATACTCCTCTTAGGAAACACTTTAGAATGTCAATTATATCCATGTACTGTATCCATAGTAGCATATTATGCTGAATTTGATCTATTCTTTTGTACTCTCCAACTTGCTTGATATAGGTATATTTTTTCCCCACATCTTCCTCACTGATATCACTGCATTGTATTACACTTACATATATATATATATATATATATATATATATATATATATATATATATATATATATATATATATATATATATACTCTTAGCTTCAGGAATCAAAGCGTTGATTTGACCTTGTACAGATATAAACTGATAGTTTCAGTCACTTCTACAAACTTCCAAATTATTGACAACTGAAAAGTTGATTTCAAACGAAAAATCTAATTCACAAGAAAGTGACCCTTTCTAGCTCATTTCAGTATCATATAATTTTTAGTACTACTGACTTCAAAGGTTTGCCATGTGACTCGTCGATTATCACAGTATGAGTTTTCCTCATCAGCGGCTGGTCAAAGGTTATCACTAGTGACAAATTATTCTTTCTAGCTTGATGGGCAAGAAGATAGTGTAGAATAGATACATGACATATCACTTGCGTCCAAGTCAGTCATTGCTAGGAATGTGACTGATGCTTTCCCTACATGATTACATTGATAACTCATTTGCATAAAGCCCGCGCAACTGGGGCGTGGTTTCCTAATTGCTATTTAGCTTAGTTTTATACTGAAAATCAATGACAGAGTTAATATTGCTGGAGAGAAGCCATTATCACTTCGTTCAATATTTTACAGGATTAAACATCATATAATGAAGAAATGTTTTAAAAAATGTGGCTGGATATTGTTAAAAAAAAGGCTACATTCTATGCAAAATTGTACGCCTGCAAAAAGTGAAAATTTCGAATATTTCCACCACATTTACTTTATGATACTTATAGTATATTAATTCGTGGACCTTTCTAAAATGCAATTTGCGAGTATCATTTAATCGCAATTTAATTTTTGACCTTGAAGAAGATTATTACTGGACCCTAATCTGATTAGGTTGTGATTGAACCAAAAACAAGAAGTCCTTTCCAGTTAACTTGGCCGGAGAAAGTCTCAATTTAGGCCTTGCAATCGCATTAAACTGGGCTCTTTTATAAACACTGCCTTGGGCTTAGGCCAACCTTCACTTATTGTTTAACCGCTCCAGTGGCCTAGCGGTTAGAGCATCCACCTCGGATGCGGGAGGTCGTGGGTTCGATCCCTGGCCGAGTCATACCAAAGACTTACGAAAATGGTTCTGACAGCTGCCTTGCTTGGCGCTCAGCATTAAGGGGTTATTGTTTGGACTGGTCGGTCTGGTGTCAGGATAATGTGACTGGGTGGGACATCATGCTACATGTGTGCTAGACATCACTATAAACTGCCACGCTGCAGACATCGTAGCGATATGACTGAAAAATTGTTAAAGCTACGTTAAAAATCCAAATCACACACACACTTATTGTTTAAAAACGTACAAGATTTAATTACAAATTCAAAAAATGTTCTGGTGGCGCATAAATAACCCTCATTCAGTCATTCAGGGCCTCAAGCAACAGACTCTTGTCGAAAAGGATTATAACAATGCATTTATAATTTGCGTCAGCAGTCCCTATGCGTGAATGTCCACGACGGACTGTTTAAACAGATAAAGATGCTCGAGGTTAAAGTAAAAAGTCGGGTACAACGAACAAAAGTCGTGCTGGAAAATTTGCAGGTCTGTGTTGACAGTTTGGTCTCGGTACAGTCAAGCGAAATGTTTTCGGTGAGTTATTGGTAACCATTTAACCTTAGCGAGACTTCAGTCAGTCCCAGTGCAAAAAGTATCATGCTATTTTTTCGTTGGGTATTCAGATTGTCTGACAATGCAAACGCTATCAACATGTGCCGTGGTGTACTGCCGCCTTGTTGAGTACTTATTTGTCATGAGAATTCTCTTTGAGAATTACTTTGGAGTGGGTCATTGTATAAAATGAAATATTTAATATTCCTCCAGACGTCATAGACGATATCATACTTGCGTCTGTGGCAACTCTTGGACTCAAAGATTGCATCTAAGGTGCAAATGGATAATACAATTTTACTCTCAGCTACACCAACATCATTCCAAATTGAATCATTGACAATGCCTTTTCGGTTTAACAAGACTGTGTGTTTAACGTCAAAAATAACTTTATGAAAGTTCCTAAATAAAAAAAAAAACAAAAACGAATATCTGTCAGAGTGGAATGGTGCAAGAAAACTCCCAACGCACGTTATGCTGTTCTTGACGCTGTTCAAATCCACCATTAAATTTTGGATTTATGTTAAAGAGTCAGGCCAACAGACCTTGTGTAATCCTCAATGTAGCGGGTGAGTACAAGATATCTAGCAATACCGGTGTTGTTCAAGAAGTGCTTCGATTTCCTTTCTATTGATGAGATATCGTGCGCTGTTAAACAACGTCAATATGTCGTTGTTGAAAATTCCGACTTTATCGTTAACACCATGCGCAGCATTGATGTCTTGTAGAAGCTTTCCCTTAGGCTTCCGAGAATCGCTCGCACGGAAGACACTATGTCATGAACTTTAAATTCTACTGATGCCACCTTGTATGGATCCCTAACCTCGTACGGGTAATATTGACAAGTTTGTCTCCTTCGATCTTAAGACACGGATGCGTCCCTATCGAACATGAGATCAGATACATCTTTAAATTGTATCATTATGTATGCGTTTTGGATTGGGCTCATTCCGTTTGCGAGAAAACGGTAATTAGCTTCAAATGACAGAATTGCAATCATTATTTCAGACAAACGTTTTTTTAGGTAACTTCGTGCTTGATATTACTGATCAGGGCTGGCACAGTTGCCGTTGTTTGTAGTGTAATCGCATTTGGTTCAACATTTACTTGTTGAGACATTAATCATCGTATTCAGTATTGAATCGACTGAATCACTCACTATCCCAGAATTGTTTCGGTTGTTGTTCGACATGCAGTTTGTACGCGGGTGAAAATTCAGGCGCGTCTACCAATTCGGGCTCGTGTGGACAAGCTTGCTGTCTGGGACCTCCTTTCGTAGGTTTTCCCTTCTCTGTTTTTTCATAAATTTGGCAACGATTTCTTAGCCTTTCTTTAAGTCTGGGTTTAATCAGCGGTGCAAATGTTTATTCGAAGTCCTCTGTGAGATCTTCCCGCTCAGTTTGTCTCGGATACCAACATATCGTGGATATATTCTCAAATATCTATGTCGCCACGAAACGTCCCTAGTTTTGCCAACTATTTTGTGACGTCAGCATATATAGTTTGCACCATCTAGTTTCCCCATTCTGTCATCAAATCGGAGAGTTCCATAGCAAGTGTGATTTTAGACAGCAGTTACTTTTCTTTCAGCACATACACAAGGCGCCGTAACATTTAACCCCATCATTTCTAGGTCGCCTATACACATCATTCATCGTTCATGTGGACCAAATCGTTTCAGTGACTCTTTGCTATGATGACCTATCCTCTTTATAATCACATCCCCAGAACTGTTGAGGGTTATTGTGGGGTTTTGTTTAGTAACTAGAATCACATCCCCAGAACTGTTCAGGGTTGTAGTGGGTTTTGTTTAGTAACTAGAATCACATACCCAGAACTGATGAGGGTTATAGTGGGTATTCGTTTTAGTAGCTAGAATCACATTCCCAGAACTCTTGAGGGTTATAGAATGGTTTTGATTAGTAACTAGAATCACATCCCCAGAACTGTAGAGGGTTATAGTGGATTTTATTTAGTAAGTAGAATCACATCCCCAGAACCGTTGAGGGTTATTGTGGGATTTTGTTTAGTAAGTATGCTTTACATGCTTCCTCATATCGATCTTTCAATATATATATATATATATATATATATATATATATATATATATATATATATATATATATATATATATATATTAGCAAGATCCACCTCTCTCAAGTCATATGACCTTCACATTGAATAACCGGTTATTAAATCAAGTTTCCGATGCAAATACGCCATAACTGTTGAAGGAAGAGCTAGTCTAAAAGCCTGCCATACGAGCTGATTGGTCAAGAAAATGGGTGTTGGAGTCACGGATTGATGTTGCAGTGTTTAACGTCAAGTAGATTTCATCCAGAATTACAAATTTTCATCAGCGGGTTGGTAGTTGTCTCTATTATGGACCCATTATAAACTTAGCGTGACCTAAACTACGCTGAAACCGACTGACGTCCAAAGTATTTCCCAGAATTAACGAATGTGTTAAAAATTATAGAACATTACTATAGAGTTCACAGGTAGGCTCGTGGCAGTAAACTCAATTTATAGCGATCTTCAATTAAAACTTATAATGATTTTTATATAAGTTTCTAAATTATATTTTTCCAAATGAAATTCTCCAAATGGTAATATCCTTATTATATTTTCTAAATTACTGACGCTAACGATATTTTATATATATTATTGTATATTTTGCACAATATTCTTTATGCATGCAGTAAAAGATTTGCCGTTGTTACCTGATTTAGATCATGATTCTTATCAAATATACAATTATACTTAGTAGCTACATAATTGGTGGTGACATATTCGTGAAAAGCGTAAGATATAAATTTTCATTGATGCTGTTTACATTTTAGCTGACTGAATTAATTCGTTCTAATTAGCTACAAATGTTGGATTTCTTATCTGCAGACAAAACAAAAACAACAAATAATGGATCTTTTTCTTTTTATGAAACTGTGGATAGCAAGGTTATAGTGTTTTTAATTCGGAGGAGGGGGTGGATGTAGTTTTATTGGCGGAAAAAAAGATTAGGGATATGGACCGAGACATAGAATACTCACTTTTCTTCTTTTCGTGTACAATGTCTAAATATCTCGACCAAGCCACACCATTTATATTCATAATCGTAATACTGTTGAAGCAAGCTTAACATTCATCAGAGGTTAAATTGATAAAAAGTTTGTTGTCTTAGTTTTAGTTTTTCTTTCTTTTCTTTTTTCTTTTCTTTTTCTTTATTTTTCATTTCCTTTCCAGGAGGTTCCCAAGTTTGTTGCTAAAACCCAAAGTAACAGTATGCTTTGAAAGTACAATATAACCGTGTTGAAGCAGTGCGTCGTCTATGGAAAGAAAACCACAAGCATATAAAGTCACTGAGGAGGATGCCTCCATTCGGAACTTAACATTTCTTTAATTCAAAGTAGGACAAAACATATATTTGCAGATAAAAGCTGTACCTCTGGGTTTATATATTTGTTTCGCGGATTATAAAGTCTTGTGGAATAAAATCATTTCATATATTTTCATATATATATATATATATATATATATATATATATATATATATATATATATATATATATATATATATATATATATGTATGTATGTATGTATGTATGTATATATATATATATATATATATATATATATATATATATATATATATATATATATATATATATATATATATATATATTCAGCAGTGGCAACTTTTAAAAATTTAAAATTTCAACGTATGATGGGAATTTTGAAAATATAAAGTCTAGCTTCGAGTATAAAACATGATATTATTCTATTGTCGCAGCACACTATGTATTGTAGAAACAAGGTGATATTCAGTGTTTTTTCATACCCACTGACACGAAAAGGAAATCATTTTAAGGACGGATATTAGACTGTGTTGTCTAATTTGATTTGGGACACCGTTCAGTATGCAAATCGAAAATGTAAATCCTATTTTGCGGCTTGTTATTCTTTTTGTGTTTCGTTTAATTTTTCGCTCAGTAATCCCAATATAAAATTTGCACCAACTTCTACGTAAAATTTGCAATATCCAGGAAATTTCACAGGAAAATATTATTGTCATGGAATTGTATAAATTCTTTCATTTATTAAATATATGAACTCGGGTGTCGTTTTTTGTGTACAACGATACCCGAGGACGATTTATGTATATTGTGTTGTATTTCGAATTAGTGAGTTCAGTTTCAGTTTTTCCTATGCAGCACGTGAGAAGTGCTCTCGATGGGAAGAACCGAATGCCTTCAGTGCATAGACGATACCTGTGTATAAATACCTCGCCGAAGGTAAAACTCTTTACATTACGGATAGTCTTGTCAGTCAGCGGTCTACTTTAACAAACAAACTGCAAAATAAGTACGGCATCAAAATCACTACTGCACAAATGGCCACATACTGGGGATTCCCCTCAGTGTACACCTAAAGAAGTTGCACCCTTTTTCTACATAATTGGTTTTATTATAAACTTGTGGTATAAAGGATGCCAATACGATCGGCAATGCTACAAATGTGGGAATACTGGACACCTACTGAGAGAATGCAAGCAACAAGCACCAACGCAGGATACAGAAAGGCAGATTAACACAGCCCCAAAATCATATGCTGAAGCACTGTCCAGTTCAGTACCCAAGGGAACAGATACAGTGACAGAAAAGATTCTAGTACAAGTACCAGAACCTGAACAAGATCTACAAACTCAAAATGACACTACAGGAGCTAACATGATAAATGGGAATCTGCTGACCAAACTAGCTCAGCAGAAAAGAAAAGGGCAAGAGCTAGAGACAGACAAATACAAAGAAAGAAGCAGGAAGTAAAACTGATAGAGAGACAGACAGACCCCCTTCTATGTCCTGGAAGAGACGCAAAAAACAGCAACACCACAAAATTTGAAGCAAACTCTTGACAATATAGAGACAAGTCCAGATATATCGACTATTGAAGAGACAATGGAGCAACAAGTGGTAACAACAACAACTCAACCAAGACAAGAGACTGCAACACCAACAATAACACAAAAAGAAAAAGGACAGCATTAACGCCAGAACACTGTCAGAAGAAGCGATTAATGACGAGTTTAGATCACCAGGAAACGAGACAAGAAAATCCAGAAAAGAAACAAAAGAAACAGAGCAAACAAGACGAACAGTCAGTCTCAATAGAGAAGATAAAAGAAGAACAATCAGCATCGAAGAATACAGGGCACAAAAAACTACCCACTAGCAAAATTGCAAAATAACCAAATAACGATTATGTAAACTAGAACCTAATAACACAGACAAAAATTAACGACTAGCCTATAGTCAAGATGGAGGAATCAAACCTGCGAATCCTGACTATGAAAGCTAATGGTATAATTAATAAAATAGATAATATCAAAGCACAAGCTAAAATCTATGATATAATATTAATGCAAGAAACGCACGGAATGCCGGAACACATTATGAAAAGATTAGAGGAAGAACTAAATGCACTAATCTATATTAGTAACCACCCTACAGACATAAGAGCTGGAGTGGCTACAATTAGCAGGCAAACCGCGAAGGGATTGAACCCTGAAAATATGGAAATACCAAATAAACTAAAAGGATATCTAATTCACTTTAAAATAAATAAATGGAACATCTTTAATATATATGCGCCACCAGGTGTAAATAACAGGAAAACTATATTTATTCAAAATATAAATCATTATACTCAAAAATACGTTTTAGAACCATGTATAATGGGAGGAGATTCTAATTGGAGACTAACAGAAGAAGATAAAAGTGATAGATTGACGGAAAATGATAAAAAAAACTATTTAAATGGATCCATACTTTCATAAAAACAAATAATATTGTAGAAGTTTACAGATTTTTAAATAATAATAAGAGGGAATATACGTTTAAAAATGAAATCTACAAAGAAAGTCGTATTGATACATTTTACATATCTAAAAACGAGACAAATGCAATTAAGAAATGTGAAATTCTACAAGAAAAAATAGCAGATCATAAATTAGTATTACTTGAAATAACTATTCCATTCACTATAAAACGGGGACAGGGAGAGTGGAAAATGAACAGTGCTCTCATGCAAGATGATCTGTATGTGAGACTGTTCGCATATACCTCAAGATTTTCGAGGAAAAATATACTGGGGCAGAATGAAAGACTGGGAAATAATCAAAAGTGAAATTAAACGAATTACGAAATATCAATGTAAGACAAAACTACTTCAACAACAATGTCTAAAGAAAAAATATTTAGAAACAATTACATCTATAAGGCCATTAACAAAATTAGAAAATTAAATAATCAATAAATGGGAGAAAATTGAAAGAGAGATTATACAGGGAATACAAATCATATCAGGGAAATATGAGAATAAATATAAAAAAGGAGAGGGCTATGCAGAAGAATGGAAATTAAAAGGAGAGAAAAAAATAGATAGAAGAAAACAACATAATCGACCAAAAAACAGATATTTTAGAATATATTAAACAATACTACACAAAAATACATGAATCTCAAAATATCAACAATGAAATAACAAATAACTATATAGAAAAGACTAATTATAAGCAAATTACTACAGAAGATAAGGAGAAATGCGAAAACTTTATCACCGATAAAGAAACCTTAGAAGCAATTAATAGCCTTCAAAAAGAGAAATCACCAGGGTCCGACGGCATAACCTCGGACATTTACATTTAAATACGAATTAGATGATTTCCTAGAATTATTATATAACAATATACTGTTAAAAGGGGATATGCCGAAAACACTAACGGAAGGAGTTATTACTTTAATCTATAAAGGGAAGGGAGAAAAAGAATTGATAAAAAACCAGAGACCGATAACTTTGCTAAATAACAACTATAAAATCTTCAGCAAAATCATAACCAACGGAATACGAAATTGTTTAAATAAGATAATAGATATAAACCAAAGCTGTGGGGGAAGGGAAGAAATATTACGAATAATACTCTATCAATTAATGAAATAATAAATCTTTTAAATGCTAAAGGAGAAAAGGGAGTAATGTGTTTGATCAAGAAAAGGCGTTCGATCGAATAGAACATAATTTTATTTTTAAATCATTAGAAAAATGTGGCTTTGGCCAAAATTTGATAAACTGGATCAAAGCTATGTATAAAGATATCACCTCTAAAATATTAGTAAATGGAGTGCTTACTAAGGAAACTAAAATAAAAAGATCAGTCAGACAGGGCTGCTCCCTGTCTATGCTGCTATATGTAATAGCAGTAGAATCCCTGAGCATAAATATCAACCAAAACAACAATATTCAAGGAAAAAAAATACCAAATTTGAAAAAAGAATTTAAAACTATATTACATGCAGACGACTGCACCAGTTTTACCAGAGATGGTTTTTCTTTCAAACATCTACAATATGAATTCACAAAATTTGGAAAAGTAGGTGGTTCAGCGATCAGTCATGATAAAACAGAAATTCTATCAATAGGAAACTGGCGAGGTAATCACCCTCGATTACCCCAACTTCATTCAAAAAAAAAAACAAGTAAAAGCACTAGGAATTTATTTTGGAATAAACTCTACTCACGAGAACTATCGTGAGTTACAAAGATAGAAGCACAAATAGAAACTTGGTTGCACACAAGGATTAACCTCATGGAACGAGTACACGTAGCTAAAACCTACATGTATAGTCAATTGAACTACACAATGAGCACGATACAACTAACTGAAGCCATGATTAACAATATAAAAGGCGAATACTGAGCCTTATCTGGGATAATAAAATCCACTATTTAAAAACCAGCATATATGCAGACCTAAAGACAAAGGAGGATTAGCCATGACTAATTTAAGCTTAATACAGAAAAGTAACATTTTAAATAGGTTTAAATATTTGAATAATACACCCCAACTACAATGGGAGGATATATATATATATATATATATATATATATATATATATATATATATATATATATATATATATATATATATAGACACATATGTATATCTATGTTGTTTTAACGATTCAATATACAAAACCAATTTATTAACTAAACTACTAAAACCGCCTGGAAGATGTAAAATAATAACTGAACTACTAAACAAATATAGAGATAATCAAAATATATGGGATAAAAAAGGATATATATAAAACTCTGAACGATATAGTCTGTCAAGACAAACAATTAATAGAACTAAAATACCCAAACCTAAATTGAACATTAATATGGAAAAACTTTGCAGGAATAAAATCACCCTCTGTACAAGGTAATTTATATGCCTACATGAAAGCTGGATGACAGGTGGGACTGCTTTTGTTAGACATATAATAAATGCGGTACCACAATGTAGACTATGTAAAAAGCATATAGATTCAAAAGGACACCTGATACTACGATGTTCCAAAAATTATGCAGAAAGAAAACTTAAAAAATAAAATTACAACAAAATATGGAACATTAAATGATTCACAATTTTTATTTACAAATAACATCAACGACAAGAAAATATATAACGAATTAATACTATATATAAATTCCATTTTGAAAACGAGAAGGGAAAAGTGTTAACTTAAAACCTTAGAATTTTTTTTGGGCGCGCCTAAGGAGATCCTTGTACGACAGTATATACTATCATATACCTACTTATTCGTCTTTCTAACACAACAAAATAACAATAAAAAACACATTCAACACCTTCTCACACACATATATACCTACTATCTTCCAACCTACTACCTACACTAAAATGCTTCTAATAACTCCAACAAAGTAAAATAAGAACAACTCGAATGAAATTTGATCGTATAAGCCAGTCCGTAAAAAAAACGCACAAAGGGATAAAAACATACAAACAATATACCAATAAATACATAGCACACACTGGACACCATTGATCCATTGGCCTGGATCACTTGTATAATTAACTCCAAAAAAAAACAAAGATACACACTATGGAGAGAAATACAAATAAACATAAAAACCTTTTAACTTTTGGAACTAGGGGGTCCGTCAAATGATCAGCTGTAGAGGTATGTAAGTTTATTAATTTCTTGTATATAGGTTAAAACTTTTGTACTACCACGTTTATGTTTGTAAGTTTGCTATGTAGCTTTGGTTTACGCAGTATAATGCACACATTACTATTCTCGTTTGCGATTTAGCAAGGGATTTATATTAGTAACATGAGGCTACATTTTTAAGAAATGTGTAGTACAATAAGATTCTTATCGAGCAGGGTTAGGTTTATTTCTGAACCCGTTGTTTTGTAATCATTGTGCCGATAATGTAATCCGTATAACGTACCGTGTATAACGTGATTACGTTTTACCTTACATGCTCGTGTCATGTATAGTACACGGTATTGGATATATCTTTAGCTGTGCAGAGCTTTCCAGAGTGTCCAGAGTGTGAACTGTCCATAGTGGCTAGAGTGTCCCGAGTGACCCGAGCGTTCAAAGTTAACGGAGTGATCAGGGCCGACGTGGTGCAAGATGTGAAGCCAACCACAGGAATTAACCGTAACAGCTGTGAAGCTGAACTGTAGCAGCCGTGGAACTGAAATAAAGCGTGCTGATGACGGAGTGTATCTCCTTCCATATAATCTTTTAGCCGTGGGCTAATTTGGGAGTTCGATAAAACCCATTGTATCTTTCGGGACTGTAAAGATAAGTTGTATATCTGTCCTTTTTTATTTGCATAATTTCACTATCTGAGTGAATTCATTTTACTGCATGAGTAAAATTCTACTTTGTTTACTTGCTGAGTAAACTATATCCATCTTTTCATTGTGAAATCACTGTGAACCATTCACCCCATGACTTTGTATTTCGTAAATTAAATTTATTTTATGTTTTTCATTATTAAATCTGTGCGTTCTTATGCTAATTAATCCAATATTTGGATTATATATATACGCACACATTATTCATAATTAATTGTTCATTCAAATCAATTATTGTTAAACATTGTATTTATATCAATGTCAAAAGTGTTATGTAGTGAATCTGGAAATCCCACCCGGTTATCTTGATACAGCGGGTATCTCAGGCTATCTGTCTGATAGTCTGTGTGTCGATGTGGAAGGTGATGTAACCATCAAGACTATACGAAGACGGAACCGTTAGTTTGTAAACATGTGCGCATGCTGAATCCATGAAGGATGTGTACGACCAATACAAGTGAGGGCCAACCCAAGAATCCGGGAGATCTGTGTGGTTTGTCAGTTTACACATTTGCAAGTTTAACAAATATTTATGAATCATACTGCTGTACAAATGACTGTCATGTTTGTTTCAATTGGTTTTTCAGCTGAGTACATTTGAGTCGTTTTGATTACATAAGATTATTTGAATCTTTATTTTGATTACATGAGATAATGTGAATCTCAATTTCATTCCAGGAGATTATTTGAATCTCACTTTCATTTGAATCTTTATTTTCATTCCATGAGATTAGTTGAATCTCACTTTCATTATATGAGGTTACATAAGATTATTTGAATCTTAGTCATACATGAGAATACATGAATCATTTTTAGTTTACCAATTTGTGAATGTTTGGATAGAGTATTTGAATGAGGCGTATTTTTGGAGCGTGAAAGAATCACTGTATTTGTGATATTTTTATTAATTCATTTTTAAATTTTCATCTTTGATCACATTGTGTTGTGTTGTCATTCGAACCAAACATCCATTCAGGTCTATCCTGTTATAGTTATTAATTTTGGCTACTAAATGAATGGATCCCTAAATAAAAACTGTTAAATACACGCCGAAATCAAAATTATCGAAGTAGGGCGCATGCACCGCAACATTTGGTTACAATCTGCAAACTACTGTAACGGTTCAATACTGCTTTCGCGAGTCGCAACTGTTCCTATATACAAACCCTCAAAGAATTATCCATGTCAGAGATCATTTGAGTGTTGCATTTCATGCATTCACATTATGGACTTTATTATACCTACCTAATACTGAGCTCCCTTCTCAAAGTCGGCTAATCGAATTTCCTTCATACTTTTTCTTTTGTTGGAACAGATCCCAAACTGAAAAATGTCCACGAGGCGTTGAAATCAAAATCCTATAGATAGTGGTTTACATTGTAAACCTTATTGATAGAATTGATCCAAATTGTGGTACCCATATGTTTATATGCAAATTTGCAAGGACTTAAGAAAACAGTTGATGTCAACTGAAGGTTTCATAAACTCGTAAAGACTCAAAACAATTCTCCTCCGCCGAACAAAAAGCACTAATTTAATGCCCGTATGTTGTTTTTTTTTGTGTTTTGTTTTTGTTTCACATTTGCACGAGTCAGTAGTAAGCTTTTCAAAGCCGAATAATAATACTTCATGCTACATTGCAAACATACAAACATAAACGTAGTAGTACTATAGTTATAACTTATATACAAGAAATTAATAAACTTACATACCTCTACAGCTGAAGATGTGCAAGTCGTTAAAGTTTATTGGTGTGGTCCGTCATAGAATTAACATCATTTGACGGACCCTAAACAGCCCTAAACAGCTTCAGATAGCCCTAAACAGCTTTAGACAGCCCTAAATAGCTACAATAAAACCAAACTGGTCATAATAATAGGTTCGGAATTAATATCTATAGATTCATGCTACTAAATTACACTGTAATAGCAACTTGTAGTTTAAAAGTTCACAACGTTTCAAATCTGCGTAGTAGTAAAGGCATCGTTTTGCGATACGACATCAAAAACTGAATGCTCTTCACATATCAAATAAAATACAAATGGAACACTTACCCCTATGACTGGTGAACACAAATGGAGAACATTCACTCCTTGACAAGATCCTTATACCAGTGTGTCTGTTAGAAACGGAACTTGCCTTAAATCCACAGGAGAGTGAGTAGTAGTCAGGGTAAAATACCCGTACTTACCGTGCTTTTAGTGAATTTCGCCGCAAGGGATCTACGACGAAGTACATGCTAGTACAGTTGCTTACCTAGAAAAAAACAATTATTCACCCTAGGTCACGTTGTACGCATGTACAACGAAAATGATCAAATCGCTCTAAGGCGAAACCAAGTCATTTCTTGCCTTATTCTGTGACAAAAACAAAAATTCGTCGTATTTAATAACAAGAATTGTTCGAATAACCCTTCACGAAATTGACAGGACTTCTTTCTTGGGTCGACACTATCCCTAGGGGTAAAGTGTTAAAGAAGGGTCTATGTCAAAATTCGCTAAAGACGATATGTTATGTTATAAGTAAGATATAATTTACTTACGGCATGCGTTTTACCAACCCACCCATAAATCTAGCCCCAATTTCCCAAAATCGGCTCGCCGATAATTTAAATTAACTTTGGCTACTATTGGAAAAAATCTATGACAAGTATTGCGAATCTACAGTCTTCAAAAATAACAAAAGAGTGAGAAGCAACAGTCTTTGTAAAATTAAATAAATCATTTTTTCCTTAGAATATAAAGTGAAAAATGTAAGAGGAAGTTACGGTATTTCGAATTAAATCCCAATTAATCCTAGAATTCCTGACACAAGTCCTAAAGGTTACAGCTTTTAATTAATTTTAATGACAATCCACAATAAAACCAATGCTGTAAGTGTTCATGTGCCTGTGTTGGCCCGTGTCGTGTTGATGTACCAACAGTCACAATGACACAATCAACGAATATACTTTAATTTGAATTTCATTATAATTCTCAGTTAAAGTCTCTTTCCAAGAATATAATTTTTTTATGAGAACTTTGTATTTCCAGTGAATAAATAATTTAAATAAATAAATTCTGTCCCAAATGAAATACTGGACACAACTATGATTCTGCCTCAATATTTTATAGTACGAATGAATAACTTCTTGAAAAACAAGATTATGAAGTCCTCTACGTGACCTCAGGTCAGAGTTAACATTTTCAAACAAAAATATTACCAATTAAAAAATTTCATTCAGGACGGTTCCACATGTTTACAATAAAAATGTTAGTGATAATTAGAATATCTGTTATTATAAAGAACATAGTAAACAGAATGCGCTTGACTCATGCAACAATAATAATCCTGATAGTTAACCCATACTTACAGATGAAAATTTTGCTATGTATTAGTTGTTTACAGAATTAAAAATCTAGATTCGGTTGAGGTAGAAAATGAACTTAATTTTGGACGATGTCAAGTCCAAAATACAATTATTCATAACATATAATGAAATAGAAAAAACTAACAAACAAATAATGCAAATTAAATATACATAACACTAGTGGTTTAAATAAAAATTCTCTAAGATATGGTTCAGGCATCTCAAAATTTGACTGCAATCTGTTCAAAGACTAACGGTTTTAATACTGACAATTGCTTTCGACGGATGCCGTCAATAATGATTTTGGGAGGCTTATTTATCCCTACATAGAAGCTATCAAACAATAATTACTGATAATGTCATTTTCGAGGGAATTGTTGGACCAAGATATGGACTGAAGAGGCAATATCCTAGTGGACTGTATTATACCTACTATATATTAAACTCCGGATTTCTCAAAATCGGCTCGAAGAACTTTCTCGAAACTTTTCACACTGATGCAATAGACTCCTAATGAGATACTGTCCCAGAGGCGTTGAAATCAAAATCCTCTAAATGGGGATTAAGTTAGTACCAAATATTGATACAATCGATCCACGTTATGTGTGTTTTTCATATCCAGTACACTTTTGTTGCCCATTATTTCGCTAACACCTATTCACGATGTATGCGTTTATGCATTTGTGCTTTATTTTCTACGTATATATTTCTCTATGGATGCGCAGTTACCTATTACTCGTACCGGCAATGATGGGAAGAGTCGGTGCAAGGTAAACTTTTACTTGTACCAACGAATTATATTCCTTGTGCAATGAAGCTCTTATTTCATTCTTCACGACTGAGTATTTATCGACTTCATCTAGCATAACTAAAACTCATGTTTGAAGATGGCGTTGTCGTGTTGTGCCTAAGATATATTGTCTGCGATTGAATAGAGCTTTCATTCGGCATTCATGGATAGTCGCAGGTTGATAAAATGCACAGCAATCGGAGTCAGACCACACCTTAAAGATGAGATCTCCAAAACTATTGCGACGAGGGGAACATCTAGAAACAGACGGTATTCAACACAGTCAATACAGTCTTACCAATGGTCACAGATACCATGCTCGCAGGATCATCGACTGGTTTATTTAATGTCCGATTGCTTTGATGCGGCAATGTGTATCAATTTCAAATATAATTAAGTCATTTTCTGTTCGGTGAGACGAGTGACGGAGTATCATAGATCCCAGAAGGAAACGTTATTGCCAAGGGCTTTTCGCCAAATACCAGGTTGTTATCGTAGAAGCTATGGGGTAGTAGACCCACCTGAGGGATATACTCTTGGCTGTTATTCCCAGCCAGTAAAAGCGCAATTAATCCTATCTGCTATCGTGTTGGTAAACCCAGTAATCACTATTCACTTGTGTTGCATCTTTGTAACTCTCTAATATGAGCCAGTATATTATCAACCCTAAGGACGCGCGATTTGCAGGCGGTATCAACGATTCGTGTTCCGTGTCTATGTCTGGTCCTCCCCACCCCTCTGGGCGTATTATTATTCACACATTTCACTGTTTAGCTAACTATAGCGTGAGTTCCAATTAGGAAGCTAAAGTTGGTTAGAGTAGATGAAAATAAAGACGCTTGTACGTTGACTGAAGGCCTCGCATGGAAGGTGTCCCAAGCGGCAAATATAGACGCCAAACTAGCTTCAAGTTTTCGTGTGAGAAGTTAGCTTCAACAACTTACTGATTACTGCTGTCATTATGTACCGATACAACGCAATGTGCATGGATATAAAGCGTTGCCCACGTTGTATACTATGATTTCCATGGAGGTTCAAGAAGTAAAGATCGGTACCGGTTATGGCGTCCTTAAAGATTTGCGTTGACTACATGCATTAGAAATTAGGCGTGTTTATTGCATTAATTCCACTGACCGACGTGATATTATACACTACCTCTTAGACGGAAGCAGTTCATGCGCTTGCGATGGGCGTGCTTGCACTTCCCCCACATAGGTGGCTTGAGTTTTAGCAGCTGCGGCGAAACTAAACGTGGGCGATGGCCCGAAAGTACTTGCAGCGCATCTCGCAAACTAGCCAGGGCCAAGTAGACTTATAGTATGGTTGTCATTATTAGTTCACATGGACATATGTATGGTTACTATTACTGGTTTTTCAACGCAAGACGTTAGGAAAACATTAGTGGTTTTATCTGCAGTAGTAACAAAGATACTATGATCGTTCTAAATAGAAATTGTACGACATTAAAGATACCAGCTTTTCATATTTGAGAGGGATATTATACCTTCAGAGTTTGAATATAACATATTCTACAGTGAACAAGGCTTAAATAGGTCTTTTAGTTACTCCATTGACTTTATAGAACACGGTAACTATTTCTGTTGCGGGTTTTGATTTTAACTTTCACAAGATCGTCTTCTCCAAGGTTGCTCAGACAGTGCTACAAGTCTTCTATGTGTAAATACATTTCAGTGGGAGGATAGGTATATACTGTTGCATCAGACTGGTTAGTGCCCCCTCTCGCAAAATCTTCCATTCTACTGACACTTTCATTCATGAGTTAAAAAAAAACAACACTAAGCTAGTCAAAACTTGCTCTTGCAACTTAGCATATTAAATACATAGCACGCGAATTCCCCTAGCATCACTTTTGTTAAAATGTGTCTAAGCATAAGATGTCTCTAATGTGCCTTTCATTGATTAGCTCACTATTATTGACACACTGAGTGTCTGCTCGTTGACGTTTGTCACCATCCATACAATCGATAAAAATCTTTCCTGCGACATGGTCATAGAGATTAATGAAAAGATTGAATGAAACAAAATGGTCTATTTTAGCGATGACGATGTTTAAGGTGTCTACAAGTAACATTGACTGATTAATAACGAGTGGACCAACTTAGACTATCAAGATACAGAGAACGATAACACTTCTGCCATACGTGTTTGTGCTATCATTGCAGTCTTTGCCATCTAGCCCGATGCATCTATATCCTCCGAATTTAGGAACCGCATTTTGTGCAACTCGACTGAGAGCTGCTAAACAATCACGTGCCATACTACCAGTCTGGCATTACGGACATCTTTTGATGTGAGCTTTCGTTTAATTATTCAGCAGTATAATCCAAAGCACTAATAATAGAACGTACTATGCCATTTACAATATGTCCTTGGAGCTCGACATTGTTGCTCACTCTGAATTCGCACGTCAATGGTGCTGAACAAAAGTTATCCAGTGCGGAACATCGAGCCAAAGATCCAGACCAAGAGTATGAGACTTTTGGTCTTGTAATTTGTGGATGAGACAAAGAGCGCTAAGTTAGTTCGTGATATGTACACTTTCTTCACCCCCATATATATATATATATATATATATATATATATATATATATATATATATATATATATATATATATATATATATATATATATATATATATAAAAGGTGTTGGATAAGGGGCCTTCTTTACAAATCTAATCGACATGAAGAAAACAGAAGACCACAAGTCACAAATCTCACATATATATATATATAGTCAGCCATCTACTAGCCGCTGAAACGGCGGTTACACGGTTACAGCCACATTGCGCCATCTTCTTCGGTCTCCACGGTATCAGCAACGGGTGCTCTGAGTTTACACTTATCATCTGCTACGCAATACTCAGGAACAAGTCATTTGACAGGCCATTGGCTTGCTTATTCCCTGTAACCATTATCTTAATGATTATCTCAGCGCACTTGCTGAGAAGTTCAATGAAAATCACCATGCTTTTCCAAACTGTTGTCCGGCATAAGGAAACGTCCATATCTGCTCCTAATTTTTATAGTCATCACGACATCAGTGTATATGCCATATACAAACCTACCGGTGGCACTACTTTGCCGTAAAGACAAATATTAATTTCAGAATGCACTAGATAAGAATCATATCGTGGATGACGAGCACGTGTCGAGATCAATGAATTTGTCAAGCGTTAACGTTTCGGTAATCTTCTCCTACTAACTAAGCCATCCATGTATCACTAATTTTGTTATCTTGCCTTCGCAGGAGTGGTAGCGTTATGTTTTGTACACTCTCGGCCATGCATTTTCACTTGTGATCTTAAACTATTGTATTCATTGTTTTCTTAGAGTGAACGCTCGGTCATTCATCATAATCTAATAAGAATCAGGGCGGAATAGCTTACTAAAAACATAGAGATTTTGATTCAGTACGGGATGACCTGCATCATAACATACGTACTAAGGAATTTAAGCAAACAACCTGGAAGCGTGTGACGATATCACAATAACTACTACTGGTTCGGCAATAAGAAAATACATCGAACGACATAGAACTATTGAAAGTCTTGCAGAAATGATTGACATATTTGTATCAATGATATATGTAGCTAACTATGTGAGTAACATGACACCTACTATAAGAACAGCGGAACCATCAGGGAAGCCAAATACACGTTCTTTTGGCATGGGAAGACCTCGGATGAACCTAGGCAGCATGGTGTAGGTTTTGCCCTAAAGAACACGCTAATCGCCTTCACTGAACCTCCATCAACAGAGAATCCTTGCCCTCCGGCTGTCAATATCCATATGCCAGGTCAACAGCTTCAGCGTGTACGCCCCCAACCCTCTGCTCCACCCACGAGAAGAAAGACAAGTTTTATGAGGCTCTGGATCAGGCAATATCCAGTATCCCCAACAATGAAAGCCTCTACTTACTAGGAGACTTCAATGCTAGAGTGGGAGCTGACCATGAGGCCCGGTCCACCTGTCTCGACTTTTACGGAAGGGGTAAAATCAACCAGAATGATCAGCGACTGCTGCAGATGTGCTGCTCCCACACCCTATGTGTGACCAACACTTTCTTCAAATGCAAGGAGATCCACCAGGTGTCGTGGAGACACCCACGTTCACGCCACTGGCACCAGCTAGACCTCGTCTTCACCAGGCGTGCAGAACTGGCCAGTGTTCTCCTCACCCGCAGCTGCCACAGTGCCGATTGCGACACGGACCATTCCCTCGTGGCCAGCAAGGTGCAAATATTACCCAAGAAGCTGCACCACGCCAAGAAGAAGGGTCACCCACGCATCAACACCTGCTGTGCAAGCAACCCAGTGAAAACAAAGCAGTTCATCAGCAAACTGAAGGAAGCCCTCACCAAAGTGACACCTGATGACATCATTGACTCCAAGTGGTCCCATATCGGTGACTCTGTGTACAATTCAGCCATCACAGCTTACGGGAAGAGGGAGCGAAAGAACGTCGACTGGTATGAGGCAAACTGGGAGGAGATGGAGCCAGTGACGGAGGCAAAGAGGAAAGCCCTCCTGGCATACAAGGCTGCACCTAGCCCCAGAACACTACAAGCCCTCAGGATTGCAAGGAACAACGCCCAGAAGACCGCCCGCCGATGTGCCAACACCTACTGGCTGAACCTTTGCAACAGTACACAGACAGCTGCCGACACCGGGGATACAAGAGGAATGGATGAGGGTATCAAAAGGCGACAGGCCCCCCCCCAGCTAGAAGACCGCACCCTCAAGTCCAAGACGGGCGAAGTCATCACAGACCAGGGGAAACAACTGCAGCGATGGGTTGAGCACTATCTCGAGCTATATGCAACCCAAAATAATGTCACTGGAACTGCCCTGGACGCCATTCCAGACCTGCCTGTCATGGAGGAGCTAGACACACAGCCCACCCTGGAAGAGCTCGAAAAAGCCATCGATTGCCTTGCCTGTGGGAAGGCTCCTGGAAGCGACGGCATTCCGCCTCAAGTCCTCAAAA
Organism: Sinohyriopsis cumingii; assembly: GCA_028554795.2. Classification (NCBI taxonomy): domain Eukaryota; kingdom Metazoa; phylum Mollusca; class Bivalvia; order Unionida; family Unionidae; genus Sinohyriopsis; species Sinohyriopsis cumingii. The sequence continues at coordinate 62,186,847 of CM068838.1, forward strand.
GCGGAAAACCAGCACAGCTCCAGCCCCTACACATACTCCTCTGCCTTTGTTAGGAACAGGGATACATCCCACAGGACATGCGTGGCGCCAACATCGTCACTTTGTACAAAAACAAAGGAGACCGTAGCGACTGAAACAACTATCGGGGCATCTCCCTCCTCAGCATCGTCGGAAAGGCTTTCGCCCGTGCTGCCTTAGCGCTTGCAGATCCTAGGCTCCCGCTTCTACCCAGAGTCCCAGTGTGGATTTCGAGCCGGCGGGTCAACTGTAGACATGATCTTCTCACTACGTCAGCTGCAGGAGAGGTGTCGCGAGCAGCAGATGCCCTTCTACATTGCCATCATAGACCTGACGAAGGCGTTTGACCTGGTTAGTCGGAGTGGACTCTTCAGACTCCTGCAGAGGATCGGCTGCCCCCCTCCCCACGTCTGCTTGCTGTCATCATGTCGTTCCACGAGAACATGCACAGCACAGTGTGCTTCAATGGCGCAACATCTGAAGCATTCCCAGTCATCAGCGGAGTCAAACAAGGCTGTGTCCTTGCGCAGACGCTCTTTGCCATCTTCTTCTCCATGCTTCTCCAGTACGCATTCAAGGACGCAGAGAGGGAGTGTACATCCATACCAAGGCTGAAGGCAAGCTGTTCAACATCGCCCGTCTCTGTACTAAGACTAAAGTCACAGAGGTACTGATCCGAGAATTGCTCTTCGCCGACGATGCAGCCTTGACATCACACACGGAAGATGGACTTCGGCAGCTGGTAAGCCGCCTCTCCCATGCTTGTAAGGAATTTGGACTGACCATCAGTTTGAAGAAAACGAACGTCATGGCGCAGGACGCAGACTCCCCTCCCTCTGTCACCATCGATAGGTACAACTTGGAAGTTGTCGAGAACTTCACATACCTCGGGTCTAACATCTCCAGCTCACTCTCCATTGATTCTGAGGTGAACGGCAGGATTCCCAAGGCAGCAGCAGTGATGGCCAGACTTAACCAGAGGGTCTGGAACAACCCCAACCTCACAGAGAAGACCAAACCTCGTGTCTACCAAGCCTGCGTGCTCAGCTCACTTCTCTACAGCAGCGAAACATGGACCACCTATGCAAGACACGAGAGGAAACTCAACAGCTTCCAACTGAGATGTCTGCGGCGCATTCTGCACATCCAGTGGCAGGACAAAGTACCCAACACAGAGGTTCTAGAACGAGCCAACATGAACAGCATGTTCTCCATTCTCAGTGAGAAGCGCCTTCGCTGGCTTGGCCATATCAAGAGAATGGACCCAGGCCGCATTCCCAAGGACCTGTTATATGGGGAGTTAGCAGAAGGTGCACTCCCAACTGGACGACCACATCTGCGCTACAAGGATGTCTGCAAGAAGGATATGAAGACGGCAAACATCAATGTCAACTACTGGGAGATCTGTGCAAATAACCGTTCCAGCTGCGTCTAGCTGTCAGGCAGGGAGTTTAAAACGCAGAGGAAGAGAGAAAAATAAAACAAGCTGAAAAGAGAGCTAGAAAGAAGGATAAACAAAAGCTTACTTTGGATCATCGCCATCGTCTCACGTAGACGGACGGATGCCAAGACTATAAGAACATCCTTGCCTGGCCCTTACACGTCACTTGTCAGACAAGTTCTACCCATATACATCAGTAAACAGCGTGAAGCTGATCTTCAGAAAGATCAAGTTCTTCAAGACTCTTTGTCGAACATTGGCAGCCAATGTTAAATTAGGTTCTGTGCCATATTAGCGCCACTTGCAGCCGACATGATCACAAATAGGCATGTTGAATTTGAGAAATATGTGAAGATAGCTAATGCACGTAGTGAGCTGATAAGTGTCGACGACGGAACCGACAAAGGCAGCGACTGAAGAACCTGTGCAAGTAACTGAGTTCACAAAATGTAAGAATCATGGTAGAGTTCCTGCTAATAACGGACTTTAAGAAATGAGGATTCAACTTTGGGCGAAGAATAAAGATGAGAGAGTAGCGACAGGTTGAAAGACGGTTCAAGAGAGCAGCAGAAGAAAATACCATGTAATCTTTTCCTGGGAGAAAAACGCAGGTCGAATCACCGTCTAATCAACAGCGTAAAGCAACGTCTTGAAAAGACAATCAATGCAACTACCCGCAACATCTACGTCGAGTAGATGCGCTTAGCCATTTTTATATGGAATAGACATTGTGTGTTTTGTGTTTCTAAATAACACAAAGAAAGCAGGTGTAATATGCTTACACCTCTATACCCAAGTAATTTTGGAAATCTGGTCTACAGATGACCCGTCTACAGCTCTCTGTATATGAAGTATTCAGTAACTGCTAAGCGCGTTCTAAAATAAAAAACTTGGTCTACTTGGACTTGTAAATGGCGATACACTTATTAGCACTGTAAAACTAAGTCTCTAGACTCAGGACAATATGAAAACTATATGGTCGTTAAACAACAGAAAAGGGCGAAAAACATCAAGCATAGTAAATGTCAACAAATAATACTTTTTTCTACAAACCAACTTAAAATAATTAAATCCCAAATAGTCATACATGTTATATAACAGGTCAAGAAGTATAGTGTATTCGGAATGAATTCCAGTGATGTTCTAAATTAATTCCAATCTTAAATGTGCTGATGTACCAATAGTTTGAAATGGTTTCTTGTGCTAAAAATAGTGATGCATCATAATGGTACGATCAAGAATGTGTTTTCTTGAGCTCACAATAATCCCAAAATAGTGGTTTAGTCCAAAGGTATCCATGAGCACTTTGCAATTCCTATGAATAATTTAAATAAATAAATCCTCTCGAATGTTAACTAAAAAATAGCGAAAAGACTGCACTACTACATATCTTAAGATAGGAGTGAATAATTCTGATGCAAACAACCTTACTATAAAACCCTAAGAAAAACTAAGACGACTATGATTAGGGTCAATAGTTAAGTTCTAGAACATTCTACGTTTTAAACAAGGTCAGGTGTTTTAGTAAACTTTTAGTAAAGGACATGACACACATCATGTAGACCAGGAATTTACATGGGGAAAATCTATGTCATGAACTCAAGTCCTAGTAAATATGTTTACCTACTAGCAGCAAAGAGGGCGAACAGACCAAGCAATAAAGGTTCAAATGCCGAAATAAGCTTTCCTAAAAAAAAGATTAAAATGACGTAAAATACCTTAAAAAATCAAAAATAACTAACCACGTTGAGGATTCTCTCCAGGAGTCCCTCGAAGAGGTTAGTTCATTTTATTTTGTTGTTTTTTCTCTGACCAAAATCTCATCAAGCGCGTGAATATATGACGAAACGACCCAACTTGAGGTCGCGCCCATCTGCTGCTGTAATTAAATCATTATATTCTATCATAATATGGTTCATCCAGAATCTTACACGCTAGGTTAACATGAGAGCGACTAGAAGCAATTAAGAAATTTCTTCCAGTGATAGATGAATTCAGAAAAAAACTTACAGGCGCAACAGGAGCGTCAGGAGGAAACAAATGAACAGATTAGAATTTACGCAGAAGCATTTAGGCGTGCAATACAGGGAAATTATAAATTTATTTCTCAGATTCTCTAAATAATTTCCACACGAATTAGTTTTGCTTGAGATAAATGCAGAGAGAATTCTCACATAGTTATTTTTTTATATTTTTGAATAATCAGATTAAGTAGCAATTGCATCTCTCGATGCAGTGGTCTTATGATGATCCGCGGATAGACTGTTATAGCGCTGCGTGATGTGTCATCGTTTGTCGCTGAAGAAATTTTAATTTATTTCAAACTTTATATGTAAAATGCACACAGTGATCTTTCTGACGTTAATATATCTCGGTGGTGGGACTACAATAATGAAGAATGCTGTAGGTAACATAGCTATTTATGGTTTACATCCGGGGTCACAATTATCAATCAAACGATACAATCAAACTGAAACAAAAAAAATCCTTATGGCGATGATGTATTTGTCGTGGAATTCAAGGATAATGGAATTAATTCGATACAATCAAATTACTTTATCATATATTTCCTCCCATTCGGCGCAACATCATTAATTATCGATAAATACGCACAAATCAATAGTATCATCATGTACGACAATACAAATATACCAGATATACACTTACGTGACAATAAAACTCGTCGGAACGTATTAGTTATCACCCATGATGAGAGTGCTGTGTTAAATTGCACAAAATATACAGTTGTAATATGGCGCTGGGATATTCAACTCGAAAATGGATTGAAATTTTCTATATTTCTTCGCACTAAGATGTTCAGAAATAACACTCGGATTAACGAAATCAGAACAGAACCAGAACACTGCTATGATTATTTTACAAATGTTACATTTGTAAATTCGTCAACAATGTTAAATATTGCTCTAAATAAAATCTGCAAGGCGTCATCGATTACCTGTGTATCCGAATATCATCTTTCAAAAATTGTAAATAATGGCATGATTGACACATCCCACTGTTCCAGAAACACTTCTTCCAGCACCACCATGTTTGTTATTACTCACGTGATCACTATTATCTTTGCCGCAACAATCAAACATTTGTCGTGAAATCAGACAGATGATTATTTCGTACCTATCTAGCGTGGTAAAATCACCGTCATTAACACAACATGATCAGAATAATTTTTTACGAGCTTTTATTTTCATACTGCTTAAGAAATTCCTCAATAGTCAGAGGGTTTATTATTTTAATAAAAATTGGATTTTAGGCACCAATACACAAAAAATGGACTATACAAATTTATACAAAAGACAATGAACGACGATAATATTGAATTCCTAACCACAGCTCATATTTGCGACATTCATTGTGAATTGTTTGGTGATTGTTGTCCGGTGCAATCACAAACTACCACCACTCATACTTGCGATATTTTTTGTGAGTTATTGGGTTGCCCGAGTCAGAATACCACCGACTACATATTATCCATAGATTTAAATGATAATCAAGAAAAATCAAAAGATGATAAAATCACCGAAAACAATAATCAAGATATCATTGATTATTTAAGACCGAGTTTAGATTATATTCGTGATGCATTTGAAGATACTCCCGATGATGGTCTTCTTGATATAGCTAAATTCGATTGGTTTTATTTACGCGAGTATTATTCACGATATGCGATATCGTTCAGTGACGCAATTTATCTTGACAGTAAACAAGAAGCCATTGCATTGTTAGTGGAATCTTATCATTTATTACGCGTAATAATAATCCAACATTTTGATAAATTTTATATCGTTTCATCCGACGAGGATTTTAATTTTGTCTCACATGAATTCATTGATAAATCATCATTCACTGAAATCATTCCAATATATAGAAAGAGATATCCTGTGTTCGATCTTGATACAAAATACAAATACGAAAAATTGGTTTATTCTTACAAAGAAACTGAATACAAACAATCCAATGAGACAATAAATACCGATGAAATTATCAAATACTTTTCGCAATTGTGGGAATGCCCATCCAATAAGGTAAACTTGTTTTGAGACAAATAGCGGTTATCATATCCTTTGTAAATCAAATCTTGTAACCTTCGATCAGCATAAAGAATTAATAAACAAAGCAGCTAGTGAGAAAAATCCCGCGTGGCATATTGATACACAAGTAGGTCTTCACAGTATAAAACTTCCCTCGGCAAGGTCATACAAAAAAGATCAAATAAGTTTATGCAAGACTCTCATATCACACAATGATAATTTTGCCGCATCTGAATTACTTGTTTGCCCAACGTCGATTCAGGAGAGATGTGTGAGGATTTATGAAGATGAAAACCAAACCCACATTGATTGTGACAGTTAAATTTCACCAGATGATATTACCAGAATATCATTATCGTTGACAGGCCAACCAGATCAACTGATGGGTATCATTTCATCAAGCGGTAATATGCTCAGAGTATCAAGAAGACCTGGTCACTATTGCAATATTTGTGAGCGTCGACATAGATACATTGGTTAATTTGACAATTGTCATATTACTATCCACTCGGATTGTTATGTTGTTATTTGCCCCAGAAGTCCTGGTAAACGAATAACAGTCGAAAATGATATTGACGATGAAATTATGAAAACATTCAGCGGAGAATCAGAGAATCCAGCAACATTACAAGTTGTCAATGATTTACAAGACCATCAGAAAGATCCTGAATTTATCAAATACTTGATGAGATCAAAATATCTCAGACGAGATGATCCTGGTCATTTTTCCAGAAAAATCTCCTCGATGTCATACTGAACCACCTTCACATGAATCCGGTTCAGGTTGCAAAATCATATACGAAGAAGACTACATCGATGGGTCTGCATGCGGATTGGGTAAATCAGAAGCGGCATTTAAGTCAATACCAGATCTTTATAGAGAAAGATTCCACTAACAATGCAATGGCTTCTTGTTTACTGTCAAGATAAATTGCGTCACTGAACGATATCGCATATCGTGAATAATACTCGCGTAAATAAAACCAATCAAATTTAGCTATATCACGAAGACCATCATCGAGAGTATCTTCAAATGCATCACGAATATAATCTAAACTCGGTCCTAAGTAATCAATAATATCTTGATTACTGTTTTCGGTGATTTTGTCATCTTTTGGTATTTCTTGATTAAATCTATGGATAATATGTAGTCGGTGGTATTCTGACTCGGGCAACCCAATAACTCACAAAAATATCGCAAGTATGAGTGGTGATAGTTTGTGATTGCACCGAACAACAATCACCAAACAATTCACAATGAATGTCGCAAATATGAGCTGTGGTTAGGAATTCAATATTATCGTCATTTATTGTCTTTTATATAAATGTTTATAGTCCAATTATTTTTTGTGTTTTGATGCCTAAAATCAAATTTTAATCAAAATAATAAACCCTCTGACTATTGAGGAATTTCTTAAGCAATATGAAAATAAAATCTGGGAAAAAATTATTTTGATCATGTTGTGTTAATGACGGTGATTTTTGATTATCGTGGCAAAGATAATAATGATCAATCCATTTTCGAGTTGAATATCCCAGCGCCATATTACAACTGTATATTTTGTGCAATGTAACACAGCACTCTCATCATAGGTGATAACTAATACGTTCCGACGAGTTTTATTGTCATGTAAGAGTATATCTGGTATATTTTTATTGTTGTACATGATCATACTGTTGATTAACGCGTATTTATCGATACTTAATGATGTTGCGCCGAATGGGATGAAATCTATGATAAAGTAATTTGATTGTACCGAATTAATTACATTATCCTTGAATTCCACGACAAATACATCATCGCCATAAGGATTTGTTTTTTTGTTTCAGTTTGATCGTATCGTTTGATTGATAATTGTGACCCCGGATGTAAACCATAAATAGCTATGTTGCCTACAGCATTCTTCATTATTGTAGTCCCACCACCGAGACATATAAACGTCAGAAAGATCACTGTGTGCATTTTACATATAAAGTTTGTAATAAATTAAAATTTCTTCAGCGACAAACGATGACACATCACGCAGTGTTACCGAATTCTATCCGCGGATCATCATAAGACCAATGGATCGAGATATGCGATTGCTAATCTGATTATTCAAAGAATATCAAAAAATTAACTTTGTGGGAATTCTCTCTCCATTTATCTCAAGCAAAATTAATTCGTATGAGAATTATTTAGATAATCTGAGAAATAAATTAATCATTTCCTTGTATTGCACGACTACATACTTTTGCGTAAATTCTAATCTGTTCATTTGTTTCCTCCTGACGCTTCTGTTGCTCCTGTAAGTTTTTTCTGAATTCATCTCTCACTGGAAGAAATTTCTTAATTGCTTCTAGTCGCTCTCATGTTAACCTAGCTATGTAAGATTCTGGATGAACCATATTATGATTAAACATAATGATTTAATTACAGCAGCAGAGAGGGCGCGACCTCAAGTTGGTTCATTTTGTAATATATTCACACGCTTGACGAGTTTTCAGTCAGAGAAAAAACAACAAAATAAAATGAACTAACCTCTTCGAGGGACTCCTGGAGAGAATCCTCAATGTGGTTAGTTATTTTTGATTTTGTAAGGTATTTTACGTGATTTTAATCTTTTTTTAGGAAAGCTTATTTCGGAATTTGGAACCTTTTTTCCTTGGTCTGCTCGCCCTCTCTGCTGCTCTACTTGTGATAATTATCTTAAAATGTAATCTAGAATTATTAGCAAAATTATCTATGTAAATGTTGTTTACAAAATGTGTAATCATGGAGAAAAGCCAAACATACAATATAGATATGCATAAGAACATGCTAATGAAGAAATGCATCATTCCTGCTCATATAATGAATTAATTTCGCGTAATATCAGCCATTAGTATGATAGTTGGCAGGGCAATCCTCAACATCTTAGCATTTGCTTCCTCAAACTACGTTTTGTGTACGCTAAGCTCACAATAAGATAACATCGAACAGTATCGACGTGACAAGACGAGTGAAGGCCTCAGACTGGTGTACTCCATTGTACCGATCGTCATGATTACTTTAATACCGAAAAGAATGATGATAATGTCTATGCCAATATTAGTGAGTACTACCTGATAAGCGGCAGAAAAACAAACATTTCCAGACATTGGGAATGAACAAGAGCTTTCTGACTTTTTGTAAAAATCCGAAATTATATTTTGTCGTCAGGTTCTCACCGCCGTCGGCTATGTTGAATATTTCTAACCTGGAAAGAGCAAGTTTTGAGTTGTCGAGTTTGTGCGCTAGATACGTGTTTGTAGCTAAGACCTGTAGAACGACAATCATGACAAATTGCTGCACTTATGATAACCTTGCGATGAATACTGAGCTGACAGCAATATACTAGATCCCCTAAGGTTACTAGAAAGGCACGGCAGCGGTCATTGAGCCGGCTTAAATGTCTCAGAGTGTGGCTGATTTACCTTCCGGCACTACAGAAATTTCCCCAGCCACGCTTTGAAGTTCTAATCACTAACGAGGTGCACCTAGCTGACCTCTTGTTCTGCTCCTAGAGAACATTTGGCGATGAACGTACAAGTATAAATTGACCGTAATTGATGTTTCTGGTCGTTATAAGGAGGAAGAGCACTTGGCCACAAATGAGGCTTCCAAAGTCGATCATACATTTGCATGTATTTAGAAGTGAGGGCCGCTGTACAAATTTGCTTGAATTTACCACCGACCGGAGTTTACGGGCGCCGTATCACAACTCTCGGCCAAATAAGGCGTTAGGGTGATGTTGGAAACCATTCCTGTTATTATAGTCGTTTTGTATTTCTGCTACTGATATAGGTCATGGCCTTCAATTCTCCATGACGTTTGTTTATTTTGATAACAATATCAAATTCTGTTTGCAAACTTTGGATTTCAATCCCACGAGAATGAAGTGGCCAAAGAAGTGACGAGAGTCATATAGGATATGGTTTGTTAACATATATCACTAACTAACAAAACTTATACTACTGCGAACGACACGTCCTTGAGACTGTGGATTGACAACTTGGTTTTTGGGGTCTTGTCATATTTTTATTTTACTCGAATTGTATTGTCTGTATATACGCTACACGACGGTTTATCATCTGTGCTCGGAGTTATCGGCTCTTTTCCATTTCACCCAAAATAATTTGGAACTCAGCCATGTTAATTATTTGCTCCTCGATATCCTCCAAATGAAATTTGCTAATAGCATTGAGATTCCTTTGTGCCACTGCAAGCAATTCTGAATAGAAGCGTATTCGTGAATGTAATCTTATCGATAATATTTCCCAGCAACACCCGCAAACTGTTTATTATCGATATAGCCCCAAAAACAATTTCAACTAGTGTGCCTATAATAGTTGCTGTGGTTGAGATTACTACGACTCCCAAACCAATGGTTGTTGCCGACACTACAAATAATATTGGCGACAGGACATGCACGTTTGTATTTTACAAGTAGCGCAGGTTTGTTGGTCATTTCGTTTTGCACTTACACTTCCGCTTCGATTATTTTTTCACGTCGAAAATATTGAGGGACTATCATAGTCATTCAATTAATAATGCAATCGCGCTGAAAAATTGCACGACTGACAGACACTGTCCGAATTCATCACCTCCAGGTGTAATAGACACACGCACGTCTAAGAAATTATCTTTTCTTCTGGTACAACTGACACAAAATCATAAATAATCTCTGCCTGAGGGATATTTAAGTTTTGAATAGTTCTACGTTATGTGGGCCTAGCATTACGGTCATTTAGAAAAAATACTGGTTGCATCCATGCCTGGTGATTAAAAAATTGTTCTCTTTTTCGCGCAAAAACTGTCACACGGACAAGTGCTTCCCTGTTGAATAATAGGCGAGATCTTTCTCTTCTCAGTTGAAATAGTGTTTATTTTACATATTCGTTGGAAACGTTAACCAAGGTTGATACGACGGTGAATTCCACTTTCTCGTTGTAGACAGAATCCCAGAGTGATTTCGCATTTGGATATGCAGTCAACGATCACGTATTTTCACGTGCTAATGCGATTACTCCAAGCTGGCCTCAAGTTGGTTGTGCTACATCACGGTGCGGTGGTTCCAACAGTCGATTCTATCCGACCCTTAACAAGATTATATTTGAGCGTATACGAGGGTCAGGTAATCCCATTTTGAAACAGATACACAAGTGGAACAATATTGCTATCAATGTTAGCATCCGCCTCCTCATCATCTAGCTCGGAATCCAATACTACAATATAATGATAAACCTAATTACCCGACACAAACACCAAGAAGTTAAGTATCAGTCATGATAAACGTTGAGTCCTTCGAACTGAATTTTATCTTCAGCAACTAATGCTTTTGGTACCTCGCATTTGAAAAATTCTTGAAACTGTCTTTTTGTTACGGCATCTGTCAGTGATGCAACAATATGCAGCGATCATTTACCAATATTTGTTATTGTACTCCACTCGCCTCTATATCTATATGAGATAAGATATGAGATTCAACACTATAAAGTCTCGGATTCAGCCAATGTGGGCATGTGAGAAAGCTTGCCAGTAGCTTTTCGTGGGTCGGTGGTTCTTTCCGGGGTTTTCCCGGGTTCTTCCTCCACCATTAATACTGCCTGCTATGTATAGCCTATCGTGTGCTGAAAAATGGCGTTAAACCCTACAACAACAACAACAACAACATCAAATCAACACAATTAAAGCAATCTCCGCCCTAAACAACGAAAGCAAATCCGCCAAATATTACAGCATAATATTTTACCTATTCATTGATGGTCAATTTTCCTTTGAAATATCGCCATAAAGTTACTACGTGTGGTTTCCGGGCATGTCTGCGATTTGTTTATCCACCTATTGTTTTCTTCTAGCATCAGTACTATCAACATACTCTTTGATAAACACAACCTACATACAAGAGTCTTTGGCTTTGGTTCTTTACTGATAACGACAAAATTCTATGAGAGATCGCACCTCAACTACCAACAACTTTTCACGTTTATAATTTACCAGTTCGATCTTAAAAAATCACATGCTTACCAGGATAAACATCAAAAACAACCCGACTAGTCAAATTAGTAAAGTTTGCTTTAGTAGCATACCTGCTTAGATCTACATCAGCATCGCGTCATTGGACGGTTGAGTGTCCGTAGATATCAATAGGCACTTTGAATGATATTTAACGTCCCTTAATGAAACTGAATAAGTGTTTGTGGTGTTGGGCTGTCTAGAAGTGCACGCAACGCTTCAGCAAAAGATGACTACATACTGACTCGTCCAACCGATATTGCATCCGTATAGTTAAAAAAAACATCGGTCGATAACGGGCGATACCGCCCGTGGTTAAATAATTTACAACTTCACGTGGTGGTGCTAATCCATAGGAGTCAAAATATATTCAATGATTTTGTCAATATGTATACTACTCAATGATTTCCAGGTATTTTTCATCAATCTTGGTTGATTTCCATTTTGCGTGGAATGATCGATGCAAAGTGATTCTGCATGAAGACACTTCGGAAATATTTGACTGATTTTGTAATTGTTAATAAATTAAAGTTGTTGAAATGACGCGAACACCACTTCCGCTCGGGAACCTTGGGTTTTCACGTCTGGATAATCAAACACCTTTTACTTTTTTATGCATCTTTCAACCGTTTTTCACAGCACTATTCCTGATGGTGTTCCGACACACCCAAACGCCACCGCTGGAAACGCTGCAATGAATGGAATTTTTTGCCTTTGTACCACCAATGATTTAGATAATTTTAATGTCGCTGAGGTATTATTTTGTCTGTTAAGGTGATTAAGTTGTGTTTGCGACAATTCCAATTCATTTTGTGGAGAAAATTCTAATGTAACCCCGCAATTGTTTTTAAATGAGATAAATTCTCCCTAGCTTGTTTTCACTAAGGCCGCATTTCATTTTATGATGGGACATTATTGTCTTTAAATGAATCAACCTCAAATATAACTGTAACAGACTCAGTTATAAATTGTATACACACGCGTCAATAACCCTCATTCGGCCACTCAAGGCCTGCAACAAAAGAGTCTTCGCGCAGGATCACGTAAAATATTTACACTCGGGGTGACCAGGGTTTTCTCTCTTCACGTACTTTGAAGTACATGTCTACCAGGTCTATATGCTTGAGGTTAAAGTAACAAATCAGGAACATTGTACGAATGTCATGCTGGGAAATCTTCTATCCTGTATCGACATGTTGGTCTCGGTCCATGTATTTTAACAGCTGATGATGCGCACGAACAAATTGATAGCAAAATGTCTTCAGTGGTTATTAGCTGACCTTCTAACCTTAACGAGACCTCAGTCACTGCCACTTTATGCAAACATCATTCGTCTATCCTATCCAAGTAGTTGTTCAGATTGTCTACTGTTCTATTTGAAGTGCTATAAATCCGCGCCGTAGTGAACTGACACCTTATTGAGTGCTTATTTGCCATTAGAATTCTCCTCGGACATCCTTTTGTATGATTCGGTGGTCATCGTGAGAAATGAAGTTATAGATGTCCCGCCAGTTATCATACATAATGTTAAAAGTGCGTATATAGCTACATATGGATTCGTCGATTGCACCCAAAGTATAAATTTAGATAATTCAACTTTACCGTTTACGTTTTAACGCCAGAATACTTGGTTTGCGTTACCCGTATGGTTCAAGACGATCATAACCTTACGAAAGTCTCTACAAAAGACGAATGCTTGTGAGAGTGGAATCGCGCAGGAAAACTTCCCGCGATCGTTAAGCTGGGCTTGACGCTATAAAAGTCCGCATTAGAGTTTTGAATTGAGAGCAACTAGAATAGTCGTTGATGCGTCTCCTGGCGCGTTCCTGAATTTGTCAATGGTAAGTTCTTTATGATCAGGGTGATCGCCTGTTTCTGACGAACATCATTGATGAGCCAGCATACCTTGCATAATCGTCACTGTAAAGGACGAGACTGAGAGTTGTTATTAGCAGCGTCGACGCTGTCAAGATTGTGTTGATTTCCTTGCCATCGATGACTATACGTGCGCTTTTGAATAGCAAATTATGCCATTGTTGACAAAGCCTCCTTTGGCACAATAAAGCATATTTGCCTTTTACAAGCGTGCATTGGACTTTCAATAATGTATAGAGCGAAAGAAAATACTGAGGATTGTCATAAACCTGAAATGCTACTAATCTTTCTTGTATGGAAACACTATCGTATACGAGTAATATTGATAATTCTGCTTGTTACGACCTCGCACAGCAGGCACGTCCCTGACGAATACTGAATAAGATATCTCTTTGAATTGAGCCATGGTGAAACGTTAGTTTTCACTTATACGTGATAATTTTGTTTAATACCCTTTACGCTTTTCTAATCCGCTTCCCATTGAAAAATTTGCAGTCACTGATTCTGACAAGCGCTGCTGAGTGGCTTCTTTAAATATTTTGCTAACCGGAGCTGGCATTGTTGCTGTTAATGGTAATGCTGTCCAAGGCCATCTCCATAAAATGCCTCGGAAACAGGTTTTCTCTCGTAAACAACACGAAAGGGTTTTATAATTTCACGCACAATTCTCATTATATTTTTAAATTATCTTGATCGCTAATATATAGTTGTATTGTCAATACTTTACATTGGAAGTCTAATATATTCTTGTCTTGATCAGCAAAAATAAAATGAAGATTTGCTAACTGAGGATAGTTATATGGAAGATATACGTGCGCCGTGTGAGCAATCGATATCAGATTACCCGGGGCTATATTTGGGACAAACCGAAACATTATATAACCGTGCAACGCTCGTGTTGTTGAAGCCGAGACTTCTCAATAACCACTCAAAGCGTCACAGGTCAGATAAACCTGAGTCGTGTTGGTGATCTTGAGATATCTTTCACAATATCTTTACTTTCACAGTCAGGTCCTGCACTCAAGATTTGCTGGTTCTCTGAAACCTTATTAATACTTTCAGGTTAACTGAAAACTGTTCTCAATTACGACCGTCCAGAAATCAACCGCGTACATTGGAGATCTGATTGAGATGGCTGAGCTAAGTACAGGGTCATGTACGCGTATGCTAATTTTAGAATCACTCATGGTCACGTATGTTATCCTTCGTCTGATCTCTTCATTGAGTGATTCAATCCAATATGCACCAGTGGGAAGTTCAACAACGTTCAAGGTGGTGCCACTGTCTGATGAAAACACGTATGAGTTATTTACACTAAAAACCGCTAAAAGGCTGCGACCGAATAATAGGCCAGCTACGATAAACACCCAATGAGGATAAGGCAATTTCCAGTGTGTGAGAGTCACCAGAGGTAACAGGTGTAGCCAAGTCACATAAAATTCCTGTTTCATTGGTGAAACTGTAATCATCGAGGTAACTATTGTTGTGTTATTGGCAACAGCACTCTGCGTTAATATCATACAAACACGCTAAGTGTTTCAGAATTCATCATCCGTGTCATGACATTCGTCATTGATGTATTCAGCAAGTTCGTGCATCAGCGCGATATGTTTTTGTTTCCATCATGTAATTGGTTAGCAATTGCTGACAAATCTATATGGCCTCTTTGATGATTTATGATGAATTCCGACCCCCCCCCCCTTGAAATAATCTCACATGTGTTTCCAATTGATGTGTAAGATCGTTAGTTTCGCACAGTCCATCAAGGCCGTTTCTTTATTGTGGTTGTTGTTCTTGATAAGAATCGTAAACTTCTTTGGATGCGGAAGTGACACGTCTTTGTTTCTGTCTTCATGACAATTCTTGCTCTTGTTGTTTTCTTGACAATTCCTATGGATGTCATAATAAGTGTTCCTGTTGTCTTGACAATTGTTGCTATTGTTTCGGCAATTGTTGTTGTATGGGTTTAGGTTTATACAGTTCCAGATATTTTGCCCTAAACCTTTGTCCTTCTACACTTTATCCACTTACGTATGCATTATACGCTCGTACAAGATGATCCCACGACCCACGGCACATGATCTTTCCAGACACTCTAACGGACTGATGAAGTGTAATTGTCCAATTTTAAACGTCATGTGTTTTTCCACGTTGTTTGGAATAACACTTACTGTGATTTTGATGCTGATCTGACTACTTGCATTATTAATTACTACCAACGCAGGTTATGAAGTACTACAGGACTGTTGGGAGGTGTTTGAGAGGAGAAATAAGTTCGTAAATTTGGAATTGTAAATTGCAAACGTTGTATGCAGATTCTTCTGCCAGTAATGATGCAGTAATCATGAAATTTGCAACTTTCAATGGGATGGCTTTACCTTCTACCATCAAGAGGACCATCACAGATCACGCAGTGAGTGGCTGCAGAAAACAATTTAATATCAACACTATTTATAATCATGTCTGCGAGCGAATAGAGCTGTTATCTGATCGATTTCCCCCTAACTTCAGGGGACTTACAAAACCCTCATCTGTGTCCTTCACACGTCATAACAATGGTGTTTCAATCTCCCCATCACATTTAACTACTGTATAACGAAACCAGCAAGATATTTTGTTTAACAGCTTCTATGTATTTTATTTATTAGTTAGGTCCTGATCACTAACTGAAACGTTTAAGCAAAGTCCGCGTAGATGATATCCGGGCATTCATCTTTCATTATAGTGCAGAATTTTGAGAATATTTTTTATTGCCATTGCGTTGATATCCTGATTGTCTGATACCCTGCTAAAATAAATGCATGGTATTTATTTTATTTAAAATCTATCGTAATTTGCAAGTGCTGTCCAGATAAATTTTGAATACAAAGTGTAAGGAAAACATCTGAGAAATGAGCACTTATTCTTCCCGATGATCGCTAATTCATTTTGTGTATCTTTATTTGCAATATCTGAATCTTGAACATATTTATTCATGTCAAAGTGATGATTGTTTCTGATAATGATTTCTAAAGAATAAGCAGAGATTGATTCTTTAGGGATGAGGATATTTCCGTTCTTAAAAATAGACATAGGTTATCAAAAGAAATGATGGGTGTGTAAAATGTTGTACCTCAAATTTATCGCGTTATTATTTGCCACTGAAATAAAATTCTACTGTATCAGTTTAGAAAATCCAATAGCATAAAATAAAACGGAGAAAATTTAGACAGACATTCCCTTAACTGAAAAATATGCTATATCCAAACTAAATATTTAACAGATAGACACGCAAGGAGAGAGAGAGAGAGGGAGAGAGAGAGTTTGCATCCACTGGAAGTTTGTTTTCCGACTGTGGAGAAGAGCAGTTATGAGCACGTTTCTACATCTTTTATCAATGTGGAAAGTTGTATGAAGCTAAACATATATGTTATTTTAATGCCACCGTTACCAAAAGACTCAGACAAAATAGAAACCAAAAGTATAAATGGCTTTACACACCTTGAAACATATGTAAAGTACAGAAATCTCTTACATTAAAAAATAGCTCTTCTTTCATTTTGCTTTAGTGAGGTACCTCTAACAAACGGGACCGCTGTTAAAAAGTCTTTGCATAAGTGAACATCCATCATATTTACAACTGTTTAGTTTTGTTGCTCTGAATAATGTAACGTGTAATCTGCTATTGTTTATAACAGTATCCATTGAATCTGAAGAGTCGTGTATCAAGTATTTTGTCAAACACGGGTGATTTCGTACAATCTCTGAATTGTCTGATTGTAATCTTTCAACACCTTGGTCGAACGATTTTGTTCTTATTTTAGTGCTCGCACACACGAATGCCGGGTAAAGATATATATCTCTAGGTTGTAGCCCTATATTTATGTGCCGAAAATTGATTCAAGTTTTAGTTCTGCCTAAAGCAGTTTTGGTTGTAGAGCATATTTTGAGTGTGGCATGAATTCTCTGAAAGTGACACAGGGACAGTGAAAGATGTTGTCTACAATTTATTTGACAACTCTCGAGATTGTTACGTCCTGGATTTACAAATCCACTTGCCCGAATCCCGGGACAAGCTCAATGTCGATTCGGGCAAGCTCTGAGTTTCAAAAATAGCCCGCGTGCAATTCCACAAAATTGAGGGAGTTGTACATATACAATAAATTTTATTTAACGTCAGTGCGAGCTAGTTTATTGACAACGGTTAGTTGTCAGTTCCTAAATCTTTTTCTCTGCAAAGTTTATTCCCAGCGATTTCGCCACAATACATATATCAACACCTATATGTAGCGTTTATCTGTCGTGCATTTTTCATTTGCACGTCTAGCTACAGATTTCTTCATCTCTTGTAGTCAGTGCCATGGTTAGTCTCGCAATGTCTCACGCAGAAGACGTGATAATAAAAATTATTTTCTATTTAAAGTATGATTTGACACGTCATGAGTAAGTAATAATAATTTACATGGTCAGTTAAGTTGTAATCTAATATTTGTACGTATCAGGTAATCAGCGCCTATCAGCTTCTAAGTTAACCTCGGGCAATTTGTCAGCGATTTTCAACGATTGGTTTGATGCATGTTGTTCTATGCGTGATAAGAAAAATGACAAATTGATCAAATCCATTATTCCTTCATATCACGACAATTAACTTGAAGAATAATTGCGATAATGCTTAAATTAGATTATTATTAAATTCACGTTGAATGGATCATAAAGGTCGCTTTAGGTTTGATGACGACACAACAAATTCCTGAGCAAAACATGACTGTATGATCAAAACAATACACACACAAACATACACGCACACAGACACAGACACCCACCCACACCCACACCCACACCCACACCCCCATATATATATATATATATATATATATATATATATATATATATATATAGAGAGAGAGAGAGAGAGAGAGAGAGAGAGAGAGAGAGAGATAGTGAAACGTTACTCTAAGAAAGTATTGGGCCTCGGGTGGCTGATTTGGCCGTTATCAAGCTGAAAATCAAATGCTAGTACTGTTTGGCAAATACATTTTGGTAAGCATTATTTTTCCTGATGTTAGATTAGTAATGTCGGTCAAGTAAGAGCTGCATCGTTTATGCAACCGTTGAACACCTATACCAGGATACATGCTGTTAAATGTAGTCAGCACATGTTGTAGAAAAGAATACTTTTCTGCTTTTTATTCTTCTTTAATCACTATTAACAATGGTCATGTGTTCGTACCATTCAGTCTACTTACATCTCTCATTCTTAGAGAATGCCATCTTTGCTAAAACGTCAGAGAAATAGAAACCTTTTCTTTCCATTAGTTACACACATTGAAACGTTTGTACAGTATTAAAGAACAGGTACAAACAAGCGAAAGAAACAAATGACGTAGAATTGTAAACTCAAACGAAGCATGCTGCTAGTTATAGTGTTGTATTCTTGTTTTGCCATAGGAAAGGCATTTCTAGAAAAATGACCACTGGTGTAATGTAGTCTCCATATTTATGAACAACCTTTGTATTTTACAATGGTATACTTTTTGCGTTGAACAATGCAGGCTGCAGCTTGATATTGTTCATTAGATTATCAACTCAATCTGAAGACTCTTATCTTGTCAAACGCATGTAATTTAGCACCTATCTTTGAATGTTCACATTCTCATCTTTCAACAAGTTTTACATGCGATCACACAGGACTATGACAAATAAGTTTGTTTTTGTTCTCGAACAGATACAATAACAAGTTTCTAATTAAATTAACCATTACTTAACAAAGAAATATCAATTCCTTTATAACGCCTGGAACGCCATATATAGCATGTGTACAAACATTTGAGAATTCTATATTCTTGTCCAGCTTCCAAATACAATATATAGGGATAGCCAGAGCTTTCCAAATTGACCTGTATTCGCTCAAATATGAAGTATGACTTTCGATTATGAAACAGTGATGGGAACAATAAATTACTTGTACCTAAATTCCTTTAATCTACAGTTGGTGCGTGCATGCTTTACAAATATAAATTTACTTAAAATAGGCAACCAGAAGAAAAAATATTTTATGGAAGTTTCAAAGATTTTGATGCGATGACTTTATAAATGATTTACAAGATGCTCCGTTTACTGCCTCTCTTTCAGTATTGACTATAGGCTCTGAATATGTTAATTTAGAAAATGATCCATAAAATGTTATAGACATATATGCTTCAATAAAATACGCATACTCGCTTTAAAACCATTATCTTACATAAAAGGAGAGGTATGTATGTTAAATATATGTTGCTTACAAATACACTCCGTAAAGATCATGCATAGCATGTGATATTTAGGTCTTTCGAAGTGAAAAAATATTGTCCTATACTCAAATTCATATACACATATATACCTTTGTTAATGATGATCTGAATACTTAATCTATAACCATAGAGAACTATTAGATGTGTATTATGTTGTCTACAAAATAAATGTCACTAGTCAGGTAGACCATTAACTTGGCCTGGGACTAAGATCAGTTATAATATATATATATATATATATATATATATATATATATATATATATATATATATATATATATATATATATATATATATATATATGCAATTCGACTAACATGTACAAAAATCTCGGTAGAAAAGCTTCAAGGCAAATATCAATCGTATTGGTCTGAAGAAAACATGATAATAAAAAACTGACAATCTTATTCATCCTCTCCAGTCCCTGTCGCTTGGCCTGACACCTCGGTAGTGACATGAACTCTACTAACTTGAAAAAATACAATAGCGTGCTATTAGATTTATATATCATGCCTTCACAAGTAGTTATTATAAACTTTTACTTATGGCAAAAATGACAACCCATGAAACGTTCGGGTTATGGCTTTAGAGAGTTTCAAAATTCTGAAAAATTGTTCTTCCGAATGTTTGGATTATTTATTCTGTTTTAAACACAATAAATTCAGCTTTAGATCTTCAAATATTTTTGATATCCTAAGATTTAAAACCTTAACATTTGGCAAATAATTTTTTTAGGTATGCAGCTGCCATTCTATAGAATGAGCTACCAAATCATTTTAGAGAGCAATCACATTTTTAATTAATTTAGAGCTTTATCTCTGTCCTTTAATGGTTAAGACTGTAAATTTTATATGTCTAAGCAATACCCCACCCATGATAACGACTGATAATATTTTTGTTAGCGCTTATAGTTTATCTACCCTTGCCTTATGCTTTATCATGTGTCCTACAAATCGTTCCTTTCTTTTTTTCAAGCTTTTCCAATTATTTTTTTTTTTGCGGGGTGGATATGAAATTATCATAAGGTGTGGTTTTACTTTATCCAGGTGATAAACTCACTTTTAATCACTGCCTGTTCATTTTTTTGATAACTCATGTTTTAAGTTATACGTGTTTTGTCCTATTGTATGTATGTATTATGCTGTGTTTGTATGTCTTGCTGATCATGCTTGTTACAATGACCCATTTGGTTTATGTAATGTCGGATAAAGCTTATTATAGCTTATGCTGAATTGTTTAAAATCATGCCGACCTTAAATAAATCTTATGTTATCTTATGCCTTTGATACCAAGTTTTGCCTCGGTATGGGCTATAAATCACTCGCCTATCGAAAACATGGCTGTATATAGTGGACCAACGTTGTGGACCATTATCAAATCACCTGCATTAATCCTGTACATTAAAGGAATTTTGCACTCCTGTAGTTGTTGAAGGTTCTGTATATAGTATGAGGACTTTCTATTTGTGCCGGCAACCAGGTATATATTCAGAGTATCTACGAAACCTATGGTTAGTTCAATGACTAATGCTATTGCACATTTGTAAAGTAGCATATGTCTTTCTTGTATGTAATTGGAAAAGAGAAATATAGACGAACATTTGATGCATTTTTGCAAGAAAAACATTTACCGATAGTTGATTTATTTTGATTTGCTGTGATTGTTCTATGTTTAATAGATATCACAGCTAATTACCGTTTTTGAATATTATGTGAGCATCTTTCGTGATTTCTATCGCATATTTGCTGTCTGGATCCACAATCACATAGATACAGGGCACTTTCTAACAGCTTTCATGATATATAGTATGAAGATAATATGAACAGTGTGAAAAAATCTTTGGTAAGAGAATGTTGTTTTATTGTTGGTTGTGCTTTATCCCAATATTCAGCCCACGATTGGCTGTAAATGACGAACAGTATTGCTGGTGAAGAAAGAACCCTGGGCACAGCCCGGTAAGATCCACCGACCGACGGGAATCTTCTGGCAAGCTTTCGCATGTCCCCACATTGTCAGAGCACGAGATTCGAAAGGACAGAGGTGAGATGGCAATGATTGCTAAAGGCGAGCGCTTTAGATCACTCGGTCAATCCCCACCCATAATGTAAACTTCTATTATGTTTAGAATATTATTAAGGATGTTGGTTCCATTTAATACACTTTTGGATGTAGAATAGGTTTGAAGTTCGACACAAATTGTCTCGCAGTGACACTAAGAGAGTGACAGCACGTAATTTACAATTAGTTTCGTCAACTTTCGAGTTGGCGCTTTTGAGATATGTAACTGGAGATAATCATATCTTTATTTAACTCGTCTTCCTGACGCGTACGGGACACCTCCTTCTTCCTCTTGTTTCTTTTTTTGGTATAGAGTTTTGCAAATTATTTCTCATTAAGGTAGTTTGGGGGACAAACATAACATTGTCATGTCAGTCTATTAATTTATGCTCTATGATTTGAATATTTTGTGCGCAAGGAAAGCACCATGAACGAGTCAAGCAGCAACAATTCTAGTTTAGCGCGCAGTAGATGTTTTTCTTTATGCAGGCATTGAACTCGGATTCTTTCCGAGATAAGATATCACTATACTAACTGAGCTATTTAGCTTTTTTGATGTGTTCTATTATTATCTCGAAGAAAATAATTGACATTTTTTCTGTTTTTTCCCCTGGAGATTTGCTAAACAGTGAACAATTTGATTTGCATTGATTCGAAAGCGGTAATAAAGCCTAAACAGAAAATACAATGTTTGTTTTAGTTCAGCCCATTGATTGTACATAGGAAGATCAAGTAAACAAATGTAATGTTTTTCAACCCGTTTTGAAAATGTTTATCGCAGTAGAAAGTCCAGTGATTTAAGTCAGATCTAGCTATTTCCATACAATGCCACGTAACCTAAACCGATTTTTGGACAGGGTGCATCCAAGTTAGTGTCTAACATAAGTAAAAAAGTCTTGGTGCACCTGAAGATCTAATTATTTGACTGGATTTCATAAAAAGTGTTAAAAATTGAAGAAAACATGTCTGGAATTTAAATAGCTGAGTGATACCTATGGAAAGCATTTGTGAAACATTTTATCAAAGTCACTTTTCCACGACGTTTAATTAACATTATATCAACTTTGCAGGACGTGGTGAAGATCTGTTTTTTTTTTCTAAAGATAAATCCATACCTATTGCTGTGGAATACTCATTTTTTTTAAAGACCACTCTCCCCACAAAAAAAAACACTTTTATTAGTTTCCGAGTTCCGTAAGCATCTTGAAAAATTCGATTCAAACTCTGCAAACATATTCTGACCTTTTGATCTTTATACCTTCTCTATGAATTGCTTGAGGTCAAATAAAAAACCAAGACCTAATTGTTTAAGCGATATACACCTCATCTAATTTGTGTGTTTGTGTCTGTGTGTGTATGTGTGTGTTTTAGATTTTTAATCTAGCTTTATCAATTTCGCAGACATGTCGCTACGATGTCTGCAGTGTGGCAGTTGAAAGTGATGTCTAGCATTGGGCATCATACTGCAGACATGTGCCATGATATCCCGCCCAGTCAGATTATCATGACACCAGGCCAACTAGTTCCAACACTAACCTCTTAATGCTCAGCACCTAGTGAGTCAGCTGTTAATACCAATTTTACAAGTCTTTGGTACGGCTCGACCTGAGTTCGAACCGGAGACCTTCGGCATACGCTCTAACCACAAGGCCACCGGATCGGTCTTCTAATTTGAAAACAAAGACATCTCAGTGTACACTTTTCTATATTAACCAAGACAAGCAATCTTTTGATCTTTTAACCTGAACAAGGGTCCCCTGTGATCGAACCTGAATCCAAAAACCACATGTTATTAACAAGCCCTTGACAACCTAACTATAAACTGTAAATTGGGGCTTCAAGAGACTATAAAGAACGATGGACGTGCAGACAGACCAGTTGACACACACTCAGCTACAGTGACAAAACAAATATACCTGATTTTTCGTACAAGCAGGTATTATGAATGAATTATCACAAACGTAATAATCATTGACAACTACGTATTGTAGAAGTATACTGTGGGGCTTTCCTACTTGATCACCGCCAGTGAGAAGGCTTGGCTTACATGATACAGCAAAGTATATATTTTATCTATCAAATCGACCTTTGAGCTTTGTCACTTCACGAGTAGTATTTTATTTTAATTGCAATAAACGCCCTTATAACAAGCATCTACAGTTACAACTTACCTCAGATGCTAGAATATTTCGCCTCCAACCTACAGCAGTCTATCCACAACAAACGCATCCAGTCAAAACGAGGCACCCAGATGACAAATTCATCAATTTAAATCTCCACATAGTAAACCAAGATTTTGAATTACTAAACCGAGATATCGGATTAGTAAATCGAGATCTCGGATTAGGAAATCGAGATCTCTAATTAGTAATCCGAGATGTCGGATTAAAAAAAATGTTAGGTTTGTCCCATCACGGGCTCCGTAGCTGTTATTTGTTGCAAGTATATTACAAAATATTATTGAAACTTAAAAATCCGTAAATTTCTAAAACAAGCCTTCAACAAAGTTTTCGTATAAAGCACCTTCTTAATTTCAACAAGAAGATGATTTATTTTTATATGGTTAAAATGTCCTTTGATGGTGACTTGGTCTCTAGTGGAATCAAATTCTCTCATATCATATCCTTCTGCATTACCATCGTACGAATTACCATGGCTTTTGTTGGTACCTAACTGTAATGAGGTTTCAAATAGTGCCAAGCGAAATCACAAGTACTTTTTGTGGGCAAAGTTAGGTTTAATAGGGTCTGGTAAACAGAGTTTGGCTGTCTCGGATAATTGCTACCTTAGACACGTTGAAGTGTTGAAAATTGAAGGGATTTTTAACTATTGCTGGGTTGAGGGACACATTACTGACAATGGCAATGAGCTAACGGTTTGGTATCTGTCTTTGGAAAACATTATCTTGGATCGAAGTCCAGTCGCAATGTTGAAGGCTTTCACTTCCCATTCGTCGAAGAGGATAATTTGCTGTCGTTCGGATCAAACTTTTGTTGATGTAATTTCCCACTTTAGGCACGACTTCCACACCCTGCGCATGAAGCCGGTCTTCCTGGATGATGTTTCCGTACTCTTTTAGCATCAGCAGTCTCTGACCTACATCCGGATATAACATCCTTTATATTTAACAATGTATATATTTGTTACGCTGAACAATAGACGGTGGCGCTTGATATTGTTCATTGCATTATCAATTCAATCTTATCATACACACGTAGTTTAGTTCCAATCTTTCCATATGCACGTTATTATTTTTCAGCAGTTTTTATCTGCTATCGCTCATGTATATGTCAAACAAATTTATTCTTGTTTTTGTACTCCAATACATTAGTGTTAGGTGCAGATATATTTGTACTATACCATTTCGTACACACATCACTAAACGAACATTATGGACCGTTCATGTGCTTCAAGTGAAACAACAATCCTCTGTGTCTTATATTTGTTGGATACATAGTGGCTCAGAATTTTGTATCTGCTAGTTAGTAGTGATTCCATGGCAATACAATTATGTCCCATGACTTTTATTCACAGTGGCTTACAAACAAATACCGATTCCTAATCAAGCATGGAACGCCTTACAGAGCACAAGTACAAGTTTGTGAGAACTCCATATTATATCCGTTTTCAAAATATAATTATTGATTGGCCTTGTAAAAATGAAAAGACATGCATTATCTCGAATATGAAGTATCACTTTCGATTATTGTACATATATGGATACTACAAATTGTTTTTACTTAGATTCTTTGGTTTACAGTTGGCACATACGTGTTTTACAAATATAACTTTTAATTCAATAAGGCCGTGGTACCGAATCTAGCCTCGGTGTGGGTTTTGAACCATGCGCCTACCGGAAACAAAAATATATTGTAGACCGACGTTGTGGACCATTAATACTGTACAGGAAATGAATTTTGCACTCCTGTGGTTTTTTTGGAGGATTATTTTACAGCATAAGGACATTGTATTTGTGGTCTCAACAAAGATAAACTCGAATTTTATGTTCAGTGAGTCTAAGAAACCGATGCTTAGTTCAGGGACGAATACTCCTGCACATTTATAGAGTTGTATAAGTTTTACTTGTATCAGGTTTTTAATAGACAATATATAGATGAATATTAAATGCACTTTTGAATGAAAAACATTGCCATTTACTGACTGCTGGTTTATTTTCGTTCGGTTTTCGTAAATGTATTTTTAACAGATCACAGTTAATTACAGTGTTTGCATACCACATAAACATATTTCTGGTTTCTTCTCGCATGCTTTCTTTCGAAATCTACAAGAGATAAATGCAGGGTACACTCCGACAGCTTTCATAATACATAGTATGAGTATAACAGGAACAGTGTGCAAACAACTTTGAAAAGAGAGAATTGCGCTTTCGAGATTATAAACCTCTAAATTAAACTAAGTTTAGAAGATTATTGAGGTTTGTTGTTCCGTCAGTGATACTTCTGGATGTAGACCTGGTTTTAGGTTCGGCACCTATTGTCTGGATGTGACACTAGACAAGTGCGATAGCGTGCTCTTCAGTTAGGTATAGTTTGCTAATTGTCGGTTGAATCATTTTGGATGTGCCATTCTGATCTATTTGTGCAGAATTGTTTACGCGTTTCTGATTAGCAACTGGCAATATTCATGTCTAATTTAACTCGTCTTCCTGACGTGTACTAGGACACCCTTCGATATGTTTGGAAAATATGTTCATTATGGTTCTTAACGAGAGGAACATAGCATTTCGTAAAACCTGAAAATTGGTAAATTTGTAAAACTGGATTTTAGCAAAATTTTCCTATATACAACAACCTTAATTTTTGACGAGAAGTTGGTATGATTTTAAAGGGTAGAAATGACCTTCGTCACAGCCTTGGTCTGGAGTTAAATGAAAGCCCCACATAGCACATGCTCCTGCGTTATCGTTGTACGAAATGCACCGTTTGCTGTTGGTCCATAACTGCCCTGTCCCTTCGCACAGTGTCATTTATTTTTTTCTGGGCAAAATCATGTTAAAAGGGTCTGGTACACAAAGTTAGGCTTTATCGGGTAACTTCTGTCTTGGACATGGTGAAGTGTTAGAAATTTATACGATTTTCATCCAGTGATGAGGGACAAATTACTGGCCACGACAATGAACAAACGTTTCGTAGCTGCCCTTGGAATACACGATTTTCAGTCGTGGTTCGGAGTCCAGAGGCAATGGTGACAGTTTTCGCTTCCACTCGGCAATATAGTATATCTGTCTGTCGTACTGCTCAAAGCTAACCGATCACCTTACCCACTTTAGGTAAAAAATATTATGGCGCACGTAAAGTCTCAGATCGCACAACCGAAGTGTAAATGTCATCCCAAATTGTATAAATAGACGGAAAGAATGAATTTGATACTGCGTAGGAATGTTGACAACATGAAACCGAAACTATTTTCCTAAGCCGTATAAAACTAGTTCTTTCCCAACTCGAAAAAAACTCTTATGTGGTTTTGTGTTTATTGCATATGCAATTTCATTCACACATTCTTTTAATTTTACTTTATGTATATCTTTACAAAAATTAGGCATTTGGCGTTTTATCAAATTTATTGCACAACCCATCTATATGTACGTATCCTGGGTTAGACCTAAATATATACAGTGAATTTGTGTCATCAATCTGTCTGCATTGTAAATATGATGATAGCTTTGAACTTTTACAAATGTTGTATGAGACATAAATGGATTTAACCTGCAGTCACAAACAAGTCTATATGTTCCTTCCTGGAGGATCTTGTCTCTTTCTAACATGCTGAGTAGATTTTTAATATTCATTTGGGTATAATTGACAATCAAATCCTAATCATCGTTGAAGTATTGCGGTTTTCTTCGCTTTTTTCCTACTTTACCCAGTAGCAAGACTTAAAATGTAAATATACAGTTCGCTCCATGTGACTCAGTCCAGAAAAAAGGCTGAACACATTTTTACAAGATGTCATTATTCTAAATTTACGATATAATTAAAATAGTTTCTGCTGTCTGTGATACGTCTGCCTTTATGTTGGAAATGTTTGTCAGTTTTTACCTCAGATTTTTAAATAAATTTCATTCCTCTCTAATTTTAGTAGACAAACTTTAAGTCCTTCTACTGAAACTTGCTCCTTAAAAAAATAATTCTGCATACTATATGCCTGAAACTCTGAAGCTGAAATGGATGTTAGCTACGCCTGGTATTTTAGATGATTTACATTGTGAAATGTCTCTTGAAAATTAAACATAGGGAACGGTTTGTCTTCAAACGTGAGTAATTTCTAACTATGAATTGAATACTGACAAAACTCCTTAAGTGTTTCTTATCTTGTCTGGAGTTTTACAATTTCAGTACAACATTTCAGCGGCACAATATTCTCTCTCTCTCTCTCTCTCTCTCTCTCTCTCTCTCTCTCTCATGTTTGATGTCACTTCCCACACCAGCTTCATCTGAGAACTCATTGTAAAATATTCTGTCAAAGATATTCTTGTCCAGCTCATTGAAGTATAGTTTATCGGAGGAGGTACCGTGAAACTTACATAAATTGCATGTTGCTACTTACAGTACTCTCATATTATTCCCAGCGACAAAAGCATTCATTTTTCACCTAATATGACTGCATTTCTTACCATTATAATCGTGGGGTTGGCATTTTTGAATAGTTCAAAATTTATAACAATAAATCATTCCAAATATATTAAAAGTGGACTATTATCTCATGTTTCAAATTGCAAACGTGGTTCCAAGCTGTGTGTGCGACACGGAAATGTTAGGTGTGCAATACGGGATATGCGATACCGAATTACAGACTCAACACATGTATCAAACGCCAGATCAGACATGCAATATTAAATGTTTATGATATAAAGTTTGAAAATTAGCATCACGCCAATTTAAAGGACTGCGAAACCTGGAAACAGGAGAAGGAAATCCAAATGTGAAGTACAAGTCAAATATCTCCTTTCAAGAGGCTGGAAAGATGGTAGAATCTAGAACCTCCCTACATATCCAAAACCTTGTCAAGTATAGTAGAAGATAACACAGGATGCACCGAAACATGTCTACCTCATGCGGCAACCCCTCAAACATCCCACATTATAAACCTCAGCAAAACACAATCTCCACACAGACAACATTCAATAATTCCCCAACACCAAAATCACCAAACAGCAAAAAGAAACAGAACCCTAACAGGCAGCATAAAAGGATGGACAACTTTGGGAATATGGATGCAGAAGAAACATCTCCGTGTCCCCAAAGCGGCTTTAGACCTACTAATGAAAATTTCACCCAGTATTTTCTCCCGCTAAATAAACATATAGAAGTTCTCCTTGGCGAGCATTCTAACCTTATTACTAGATCATCCATACTTTTATTTAATAATGAAGAACTTCAGCTTAAAATGGAAGTGTCGAGAACTTATAACAAACTACAATATTATTCTTCTTTAAATGAACATGGTCCTTTAGTGCGTTGTCTACAGGAAACCTATTAAACGATACGGCAAAACCACACTTAAATACTACTTATGTTTTAATACCTACTCTACAAGTGTTGACAGGGTGTCAGAAGGAGCTTCCGTAGTTGCCACCTAAAGAGTATCCCATAATGCCATTCCTTCAAGCACAGATTTATAATCCATTGCTGTAAGGGCCACTCTCCATACGACTTGCAACCAAATAAATTAGAATACCTCGTTCAACAGTTGCCTAACCATTTGTTTGACTGGATTTTCAATGCACATAACATTTTATGGAGATCAAATTATATAAATTACTTAGAAGATTAACTCTTCCATTTATGAGCCAATTGCACACTGGAGTATATTGAAGGCCGACTGTACCAAGTTTGAAGCACGTCGCAAAACTAGACCTAACATAGATATCTTAATAAAAGTCTAATTGAACACTTTGCATTTATTGTACTCGAGCTTGCAAAAGAATCTGTTCCCATGTCCTCGTGTAACTCTAAAAGAATCAAAAAAATGTTAGGAAGACACTAAAAGCGCCGAGAGACACTGAGGAAAGTTAACAATCGTCCGTCCGAACATTTGTCTACGTACCGCATGTTCTTGAGTAAACTCACCGCACAACTAAAACAATGTAAGAGAGCACACTGGAAAAGCTATCTTTCTAACTTAAACTCTCGTTCCTCTATAAAACAATATGGGACACGATCCGCAAAATCAATAGTAAGAAAGACAACAACTCTTTCAAAGTGCTAAATTAAAAAATAAAACTTCCATTACATATCAAATGTACGTGCTCATAATATTTATAACACTTCATCATCTAATTATTCAACAGATTTTCGAAGGCTCAACATTTTAAATGAGAAAATCCATTTAAGATTCCCACTGAATAATTTAGAAAGTTATAATCAACTGTTTTTACTTTTTGGAATTTATAGATGCTTCGAACAAGGTCCATAATACATTCACTGGGCCTGATAAAATATATTAGCGATTTAAAAACATCTACATCAACCCTCACTAATTGCTCATTTGGAAATTTGGCACTATTAAGGACCACCGGTAATATACCAAAATATCAGAAAGAGGCTACGGTAATATGTGTTCCAAAACCAGGTAAGGATATCACAGATCACACCAACTACAGCCTCAATGCTAAGCGTGGCTTCCGATATGGCGGCAGTACCAAACAACATCTGGCTAGACTTCACACGTCCATTATCAAGAAAGAACATTTACCAGTTTTTTTTTCTTTGATTTATAAAAGGCATACGATGCAACATAAAAGTAATGAATAATAAATGATATGCACGATCTGGGTGAAGAGACTTTCTATTAACTTTTATATCGAACTTTCATTCAAATAGGGCATTCAAGGTGCGAGTAAACTCCATTCTCTGGTATGTACGAGCAAGGCAGTATTTCAACAGTTGCGCTTTTTGATTTCAGAATTAACATCATTAACAAGCGTTAGGTGACTGGTGTGAATTTCTCCCTATATGTTGATGATTTACTAATATGTTATCGCTCGAAACAGATGCATACAAGTAAAAGACGATAGAAACAAAATATATAAAAAACGTCAAGATTAGGCCCCTGTTAATGGTTTCAAATTCTCAAAATCAAACACAATATGCATGCATTTCTGTCAGCTACGAAGACAGCATGATGATCCTTAACTCAAGCTGGACTGAACACCTATACGGTTTGTTGAGGAACCAGAGACAAATCATTCCATTTTTCATAATTCTTATAAGGAACCTCTTTCAAAATTTACGAACTACATTAGAATTTATAGTGACAGCCTTCATTAGTGTAAATCACACTACAAAAGTCCGATTACCAGAAGGGTGCATCGATAATTTAAGGCCAAAATTAGGGGCATAAGTCTTGTTTAACAATATGTCGAAACGTAACATATTTTAACCTCTATTGTTTTCTCCTATCTAGCATCAATACTTTAGTCAGGACACAAACGAGAGTTGGAAAACCCATTATTAACCAGTACCTTCATCAATGATACTGACCTGTGAACTTTTCGCAATATAGTATATTCTTGGTTTCACAGTCAGTGATAAGTAATGAGAGATTACACCGCGCAGCTACAATAGCCATTTCTCTGCAACCATCTAATTTTAAAATACTATGCAATCATTTTAAACTTAGTAGTATACAAATTTTATTTAGTAAGTAGCAGGCATCGTGGAAAGATGCTGCCAATACCAAGCTCAGTACGATCAAACTTACCATGACGAACGGCCTCTTTCTTACTGAACCATCTGTTGGAATATCGAAGTTATTCTATGAATCAGAATTGGTCATTCTTATATAATCCACACCCATATATTAAACGACACAGACCAACCCATCAATCTATCATTTCTACACTAAGTCTTTGTTTTGACAAACGTCAAATCTAATATTTTTAGACTTGTCAGCTTCTGTTTAAGCTGTGTCGTTGAAGACATCCAATTTTCTAGGCTTCCAGATCAAAGAAGTCCCCCCTCTCAAATTTGAGGTTTGGCTTATTATCCTTATCTCAAATGTCCTCAGGTCACTCAAAAGTCTTGATCTTCTACGGCATGTAGACCTTCTTTCAACACAAAAAAGAACGATTCATAGTTTAGTGTCAGACCTTTGACTTTGCATTTGGTATGAGTTTCTCCTTGTCCCTTTCAGTATTAGTATCCATAACTGTTGGGACCACCACTGGTAAAACTAAGAATTGTGTCTTTTGGGTGTCGTCCATCCATGTACCTTCAATTTCTGGTGAGTGCTCCCAAGGCGATGATTGCAAATTCAACTGACGGTTTCAAAGCAGATTACTCGATCTCATACAAATTTCAAAGCTCCCTTCAATTTTAAACGAACATTGGCTGCCATTTCGCTGCAATGATGACATTTCCAAACTCGTCGAGATATGCCAACTCACCGATTCTTTGTCATTGACCAAGATCAAATATTCACGGACAAACATTGCAACCAAATCAAGGCTTTGTCAGAATTTCGATACCTCCAGCAATAATTGCCAAAATATTCTACAGCAACCACGCAAAATGTCGACATCGGATCTGCAATACGTTAATATTCTTTCTGAACGTCAAATGGAATTGAAGCGTGAGTGTAATACCTAGTGTAGAATTCTTCTCGTTATTCTGCGTCCATATCGTCGCGGTCATAATAATGAACGTCAGGCAAATAGGGGAGCAAAACGTGTTGATTTGCTTCGGTAGAGAAAAATTGTGGACAACAACCGTTAGGCATTTCTGTCATTTCCAACGTTTTAGGTTTTCAACTCAAAAGCATGGCCTAATGACTGATGGGATCTTAAAACTGTACTTTTTCCCCACTATCATGTATAACAGATTATCTACGTTCATGGTGTATGTAGAACATTCGGTGCTATGCTCTGAATAATATATCCGAAGAAATTGTATGACGTATCCGGTGAAATTGTATGTTCTTGTTCTTCTCGGCATACAATTGACCTACACAACTTGATCCAGACGGGAGAATTCAAACTGTCGTGATGAATGTAGAGCCTCTACCGTTCATCCTGTTTAGCTTGGTATTGGTGTTTTAGAATCACTAACATGGAATAACACAAATCTTTTGTGAAACCTTCAACTTTCTTGAGTGCCTTTTTGAGTTTGAACACTTTGAATAAGTGTAGTTCTAAATTTTCTGGAAAACCGTTTTTGCGATTCTCGAATGTGATCATAATTTTTGGGAGCAACCGAACGACTATTACTGGGGGTATCTGAACTCTCTTGGTCTTGTGGTAAAATGGACGTTGTTGATTCTAACTCATTCAAGTCCCCTTCGAAATGACTTCCATGCTCTTTTACTGACGCTTGAATTAGCATATGAGGCGATATAGACGGTCTTCGTCGTCGCCTCTTGGTATTTTTTCTGGTTTCTCACTGGAATAGTGTGATTGTTTCATCGTCATTGCAAATATTCATTTGACTACATTTTACACACATGTGGTCCCATCATAAAACGCGTTTCTTACCATAAGAAAAAATAATATTCATTCGACTTTCAAAAAGCGAAGATCGAAGGGTCAAAACAGATTACCCTTCTAGTCTTAGATTCGCTTAATGTCATTCAACAGTATACTAGAGATAAGATTACCGACTATTCCTCCTCACGACATATAAATACAGATATTTTCTATATCTGTCAAGAGAACAGACACTGAACTGAAGAATGCCCACAAGGTCAAAGCAAAGAAAAGACTGGAGAAAAGAGAGACAAACGTAAAACAAAACCTGCTAGCATTGTTAGGACAAGGACATTCGTCTTCAGATTTTCCCAAGAAGAAAAACAAAAAACAAAAAAAAAACAAAAAACAAAAGAGCGAGATGGATAAGAGCAAGAAGAGAGGTGTTCAAAACATAACAACCCATCCACACCGATACATGCGAGAAATCAATGTCACTAGAAGAAATAGAAGAAGAAGAAGAAGAAACTCATACCGTTGAAAATGTTAAACAAATATATTGACAGTGAAGCAAGAAAATGAACGTTTGCAACGTGTTGCGAAATTTTCATCGTCATTCAAAAAGGAGAAGATACCAAAGAAACATTAATGTCTCTTTGTCTTGAATTTTTACTATGGATATGTGATGTAAATACTCACTCCATCGAACACATCATTTAATCATAGAAAAGGGATTGAAATTTAACTTGATTTGAAAAAACTCTGAGTAGACAATCTTTTCTAAGAGATGTGGGTGGCCTTGCAAAGGACCGTTGGGTGTTTGCTTTTCAAAAACTCATGGACTTGACATCAGCCTTTTACACGACCAAATCCTACTCCTTCTGTTCCTGCTACTGTCGTCGCTTTGGTAGTTGTAATGGTAACTGCTGCTGCTGTTGGCATCTCAGTGGCGCCAAGCATGGATGTAGTGATGAAATGCTTGGAATGCTTGGCACGTGAAGGCGTCTTTCACTTGGGTTGAGTTTAAGAAGTCTGCAACATTTGTAAGAGATATTTTAACCCTGCCAAAATGTCTTAAAATACACAAAAGGTTTTGTTTTCACTGCCTTCATCTTGTCCTCCGTCACACTTCGAAGGTTTTATCTTCTCTCTTTTTGTTTTCTTTTTCACTCTTCTTGTTGAATATAAGATAATTGTTCTCCTTCTTTCCACCGTTGTAAAAAAAAGCTGTTCTATTCTCCCTTCTGTCTCTTTCTAAAATCTTCCACCAAAGGTAACGATGGAGAAAGTAGTGATGATAATAATATTGGCCCAGACATAGCTCCTTCCGAGGACGATAACAAATCCGCTAAATCCAAATTATAGTAACCTTCTTCTGGAAATGACACAGGTGCATTTGTAGCCTTAATACTATCACTCTTTGCATCCTTAACAGTTGCAACCCAATACATGGTCCTCCTAGTTCAGCCATGTTCAAACTATATTGTAATGATCAGCTATGTACGATCGCTGTCGTGTCTATATACTGGATGTGACATGATGGTGCCATTCTCTTCTGATTGGAAGACTCCCGGTTCTGACTGAATTTTATAACACTCTTTTGGATTGGTGCAACATTTCAATCCGTTTTGATCCCGTCGTAGGCTAGATATACAAGTGTCTCGTCCCATTGTTTCACCTGTTCTGAACACAAATCAGCATGTACACTATGTTGTCTAGCGCTGAGGCATATTTAATTCTGACTATCTGTTGTACGTGAAATCATCATAGCCATCACCAGATTCACAGACACAGCAATATAGAAGAGACGAACCTACATGGAGGGACAAGGTTCTCTGAAGAGAATCTTGCTGTATGGACCCCTTTGCGAAGAAGTGTAAGGAAGATATGATGACTGGTGAGATGTCACTTGTTTTAACTCACTTTCATTAAGAAAGGCAATGGCCATATCTACCCAGATATTTAGAAAAGATAGATACCTCTCAATCATTGTCTTTTGTATTTATCTGTTTTGCATGTGTATGTGTTTGTCTATGTTGTCTATGTCTATGTTGATAACAACACGCTAAAACTTGAATCCCTTACTATTACCATTTCCGTTAGCATCCATAAATACATTTGACCCTGTAAACAATTTTGACCCTAACAACACTTTTGACCATGTAATACCTTCCCATGTTAGACCTATAGACCACTTTACCATACGTTTCCCAGCATGACCCCTTAAAGTCCCCCGTATGGTCACCTTTAGGCTAATGTTCATTACGGTATGACCCACATTTCCCTCATGCAACTACTGCTGATCTACATTGCGTGATATACTCTAGGGAAGATGTCACTTTGCTCAGTTGACCCCCGGAGGTATTTGTTTTGTATGTTTCCAAAACAACAGGTTTTGCGTTCAATAATTTCAAGACCCACTTCGGTTCTGATGTCATAAATAAGCCAGGGCGCAAGATGCTTTCTTTCTGTGCATTACATTTTTTCCATTATCTCGGCGGGGATTGATTATACCTTTCCAAACTACACTTACCCATACAGGACAGATTTAATTGGTCTCTTGCACATCCGATGCAGAGAAGTTTCACTTTAACAAGTACCATTTCTATATTCACTAGTATGACAGCAAATGATCAATAAGATAATACATATGCTTGAATTCAGGATAGGAAGATAAAAACAAAAAATACTCAGGAGATAATGGAAATCGTGGCGTCTTTATCAGTTTTATAGCCTGCATGAGCTGCGATCACATTACAAGTTCACGTGATGAAAGTCAGTAGTAACACGATGAAAGCTAGAGATGTTATCTACTGTTGTTCTACTGAGACAAAACATGATGCGTCACCTCCGTTTCCTAGATATCCCAAATACAAGTGAACGCACACTTTTCATGCAAAATATAAATAAACGACCTTGGAAATATGTTTATCGTTACAGCCATGCTTAAAGCAATTGTTACATGATAACAATGCATCTAGATATAAAATGTTTGATTATGTATATTAAGAAATTTAAATATCACACATCCGACACTAATATCATTTCATTCCCACTGCTAGATCTCCCCTTTCCTCCTGGCAGGTACTAGAGTTGTGGATGACATTAATTGCTATCTTGTGTTGACATAAACCTATAACCCTAATTCCAAGCAGAAAACAGAACTTTATTAAACTATATTTTCGTTTGCAAAGCACATCTACTCCCACCTCGTGCAGATCAAATTAGGTCCTAAGCACCCTGCCGTGCTTATGAACGTATCTGAGCGTATTCATGTTTTGACACGTTTTGCATGTTTTTTGTATCATCTCTTGATACAATTGCAACAACAACCGAAACGTAATTCTTAAATATGGTATGTGTGCTTTGTACATCATTCTAGTTTATGTGTTCTTAAACCAACTGTGTATAACAATGATGAGCAATAATTTTCTATGTTTGCTTTTGAATGACTAATAGAGAGAAGAAAAATAAGAACTAAATTGTTTCTTAGAAACCACTTTGACTACATATAAGGAGTTTTGAAATATTAGCATTTATACATTTAAGATCGAAAAGTTTTTTTTGGCGTACAGGAGATAAGATTATTCAGTTTAAGCTGCCTTTGGTATAACGAATGTCAGTTTACCGCGTGGATTGTTTAGCGAAAAATGATATGCCATTGAAACTATGAATGGCGTTTATGTATGACGGGACTTCATTTTAACTGTGCTTTTAAAAAAAATTAAATTACCTATGAAGAAGTTAATTTGGATCTATCCAAAACAGACCTTGTCCCTTTCACCAACAGGGAACATGAATTAATCCGTAACATTAAATTTCTGATGATAAGATTAATTTATTTACATTCCATCCACATGATGAATTTTTTTATCATCCAGTGGTTTCTGAAGCAACCAAATAAAGTATAATATACTTCATTCGGCATGTGTGTGTATTGGGCAAATGAAGTATTTACAACTTCAAGCAAATAGATTACTCTCTGGACTACCATAATCTGCGAGCTGAGATGCTCTTTATTTTAAATGGATGGCCATTCCTAGGAAAAAAGAGGTACATAAAAACACATTGAGAAAAAACATGTCTTAGTTGTCTACAAGATTTCTGGTTAAGTTAACTAGATACGATCAATGCAGTCCACAACAGAATCCAGAATGAAAATTCTCTAAAACGTGTTTCGATGCCGGCGAATAAATTAGAGTTAAAGCCCAGTTGCAACTATTCAAAACATGTTCTTTGAGCCGCTCGACTTAGAGCTGCTAAAGGACTATGTGCCATTCAACCAGTCAAGCCTTTCGGATCTCTTCACCAATGAATTTACGTTTAACGACTACGGCAGAGTAACCAAGAACCCTAACATCGGCGAGAGATACATTATCAGTAGAATTTCGCTGGAATTCGACAACACTATCTACCTAGACCTGGCCTGTATGACTATAAGTGAGCACATGGCAAAAAGGGCAATTTTGTACTCGCGAGATCGGTGCTATTGCAAGATAGTTGTGAATAAAGTTGATAGCTTGTGGATTGTCAATCTCAGCCTAAAAACATGACAGCTAAAGTTTTGTTCTTTGAGCGACAAGAAAATTAGTGGACATTGCAGGTGATATAAAATGCTTCTATAACGCTCCTAACTTATGACCATTGCAGGAATGATACCAGCAGTGGAAGAAGGCCATGAAGGGTGATGGCGAAGGAAACTATTAATCACGTGAAGCTGCCATATGTAGATTGTCTGTGAGTTTGACCATAACAAGTTCGCTCTGGTCCTCGTGTGAGGCCCTCTGAAGACAACACACTGCACGGGACGGCACAACACAGAGAAAAGGTCCTCGAGGGGGTCAAACTGCAATTTAACACAGCATCCAAGGCAGCAAGTGCAACGATTGGTAAAAGCAAATGCTTGCAAAGAATGAAAAACGATAGCAAATATATTACCATCACTGCGATCTCCCTTCGGATAAATGACATAAAGGAAGAATGAACAGCTGGCTGAAGTGGATTACTGAGATTTTCAACATGAAATGGTAAGTAGCAGAACGACGATAACGGAAGAGCGATTGGTGACGAGCCCAAGTTTTCTGACTTAATCATGATGTTTGCGAACAGCAAAAATACTAGAAAATATATATTGATTGTTGTATGCCTCATCGTCGTGGACAATATAGCTTACAAGTACATTAAAATAATTCTATTTTTAGCAAGATTGTTTTTGAATCGGTATTTCCTTTTTCTAGTATGGCAGCGAATAAATTCGGGTAGAGCTTTGGAGCGCGATTCGTGGCGCGGCATAAGTCAACAAACGTGACAAAATTCCTGGCCTTGTTAGTCACCTGGGGGAAAGTGCTTAATTTTGCATCGAAGTCCGAAGTGAATCGACATCCTCGATGCGGCAATTAGCTGCTCGTTTTGCAGGCATATGCTTGTGCCCTCTACCTTTCCCTCCAAAATGTCTATGATGCTATTGTGAAGCTTGTTCGCGTCGCGCAATAACCTCTGGGCGGTTCGCGGATTCCTCACAAAGAATTTTTGCGCTGCTAATTTCGAGCTTCCAAAGAAATAAAGTAAGTACATCAAATTTATAGGCTTCTAACACATGGATACTAAGCATACGGCAATATCCTACAGAAATAAAGGTTACAAGAATGGGTGTGTCATCGGTTAAAAGATGTTAGATGCAGCCAAGATCTCAAAAAGTGTTGTCATGGCATAACTCTAAAAGCAGACAATATGGTTGAAAACGTTTGTTCCAAGCTCTGACGAGGTGCACCAGGCTAATATATTGCTTATACCATATAATAGCAACAAGCGATGTCTGCAGCTAATACCGTACAAGCATGCGATTACTGAAATTGATGTCAGGGGCTCTTGCACAGATTCTTCTCCACAGAATTGTTCGGACTCTTCCAATGAACCGTAGCTCTTGGTAGTGACACCTAACCGGTATTCAAAGCTTAATTCGGTTTACAAGTTGGATCGTTTGCTTCCTCAGCCTAGAACGTAGAATTGGCTGAGTACTGGCATGCAGGGCTGTTGTTGAAAATATGCAGAGTATTACCTTGCTGGATCGTTGAGACAAACGAATTGTTCCATTGACAGGCGCTTCAAATTACACATCCATGAGTGTTGCAGCTCGTGGAGACGCCAAATTAATGGACTCCCAGAGGGTCTATTCTTTCCAATGTCAATATCAAAGACGTGCTTAAATCACAGTCGTGTAAGTTCACGTATGCAGATGACATTGCTCCCGGGACCTAAAGTTGCTCGTTTACTGAGCTAGAGGAGGAACTGAACAAGGATTTAGAGGAAATGATGGACCTCTACAGGAAATGGCGCATACAACCAAACGCAACAAAAGATAATATACAGCTTCATTCACCTTAAAAATACAAATTCCAACAGTGAGCTTTGCATCCCCCTAAATGGGCAGCAAATAAAGCATGACCCGATACCAACATATTTTGGTATGATTTTATGCAGATCACTGACATTCTACAACCACGTGAAGCAAACTGCAGCAAAACCTACTCCGCAAACTGGCTGGTTCAACCGCTAGTGCTCAGACACTCAACACATCAGAACTGGCCATCTGTTATTCGACAGCCGAGTATTACACTCGATCGTCTCAAACCAAACTAATTGACGTCCAGCTCAACACAACAATGCGCACATTCTCTGGAACAATTCGTCCAATTCCTTTACCATGGCTGCCGGTACTCGGTAACATTCCCCCTCCATATCTCCCTCGACAGGAAGCAACAAAAAATTGCTGGTTTATGTCTATGCCGGTGCGAAATTTCTACTGTACCTGGATATCACTACACATCCAGCAGTCCGGCTGGCTTCGAATCATCCAGTCTGGATAGTTCAATTGTCGGAGGACCCGATAGCTATTTCGGCATGGAGTGATTAGTTGTCTGCAACATATGAGCCATTTGTCTGCCCTCCTGGCTTCAGCCTTCATGACATCTCTGGACCACGCTGAACCGTTTCCGGACAGGACAGATTCGTTGTGCAGTCAACCTCGTATAATCGGGCCAGGCAACTGACTATTCCTGTAGCTGTGAAGCTCTACAGACCATGACACAATGTGAACAACTGTCCACTGACAACGTTCCCCGGTGGACTGCACGCCATGCATCTTGCTGATGATGACGCTGTTAAATGGCTGAGAATATATATATATATATATATATATATATATATATATATATATATATATATATATATATATATATATATATATATATAACGTATTTACACGTGTGGCTTTTATATTGACCCATACAGCTTCAGAATGACATAGTAAGAAAGTGTGAGATCATTGTGTATCTGTAGATTTGTGTGCTTGTGTCTGACATAAACGACGAGGGAAAGCTTCTTTCAAACAGGAGACCTCATGATCCCATTTATGACACCCTTGTTTCAACAGGTACCGTGGCAACTGCAAAAAAGTGCAATATTTACTCCTAGACTGAAACACCCAGATGACGTACCTATATGCGCCTGTAAAGCTGGGATTAGAGCAACGCGGTACCAAATATCGTGCGTGGTCGACCAAAGTGTTAACACTGGCTGATAGGTGTAACTTCCTAGGTCAGCCATCCGTATGCCATCTTTCCGAGCTTAACTCGGGTGGCGCTCTACGCAGACGATTCGTTCGTCAAGAAATAAAGATTGTGCGGAAAGACACTTGGCTAACACCCTTCGGTGTTCTTATCCGCCACATCAATTCATGATGTCAAGGAGTCCAGTGAGAGACTCAGCGGTGAGAGTGGGTTGATGCTGTTTCGACTGTGATGTGTGGTCGTGGCCATATGCTTGCGTTTTGATGCCGTCTGTGGCACCCATTTTGTGTTCAGCTGTCTGTGTCTACACTTGTTTGTTCGTAGATCCCCATCTACTACATCATGAACTAATGGTTTGCTGAAACTATTTTCTCTTTGTGGCATTACATTTAGATAGAGTGCCGGAGGTTTTCGATTACTACTGTCCCTGAAAAGCCGTTAGCATTGTGGAGACCAACAAACTTAGCAATTGGCTGTCCGGTGCATTAACTTTACATCCTTCCTGTTAACTGTGCAGTCGGTTGGGTGCCCACGGGATATTCACTATTGTCTTAGAGGCTGCCATCCTCGGTCATATACATCTGCAATCTGAAAATGCGCTCTTGTTCCCTGACGATGCTGTTCCAATGGCCTTCGCGTCTAATGTAGCCGTTCTGACTACGAATCCCAACATGCATCTTTGTGTTAATTTGGAGATATGCAACTTGAGATTGCATTTTCTAGTAATCTGAAAGTGAAGTCGTACACGGTTGAAATCAATGTTCTTGCCCAGACGTGACAGTTTACCGCTTCCTTGATAAAAATATATAGTCATCGTTGCTCAATGACATAGGAAACACACAAACGTTGAAATACAAAAGTGTTCAAAGCTTTCTAATGTAATTTAAGTTTGTATGTTTATTATGCTTCGCCTAATTGGCTTCAAATTAACTTATGATGTTATAGACCAGTTGGTATGATCTGTATGAAATCGATAGGAATATGATTTATTTTCTCAGAAAT
Organism: Sinohyriopsis cumingii; assembly: GCA_028554795.2. Lineage (NCBI taxonomy): Eukaryota > Metazoa > Mollusca > Bivalvia > Unionida > Unionidae > Sinohyriopsis > Sinohyriopsis cumingii. The sequence continues at coordinate 62,228,565 of CM068838.1, forward strand.
TGCGATCTTAGTATTCGTTACGTCTTTAATCCGCTGATACACGAGACGAAAGTATATCGTTGCTAACATTTGACCTGGATCTGGCCAGTTGTATTCCTAGTCACGTGACTACACAACTGTCGTAACCTACATCTCGATGACATCAGAGGTCATACAGTCTCATGATATCAACAACAGACCATTTCTAGTGTTGCTGTAGGAAAACAATCGAACGTATAAATAAGTCATAATTTTTACAGAAAAATGAAAAAGCATAAACTTCTCAAAATATCTATTATGAAAACAACGACGGAAATCTGTAAATGTTGCAGAAATTTAAAGAAAACCAGATTCACTACGAAGAGCACGTGTCAATGTGGTAGTCACGTCACACCAACAAAAAATATCGCTTACACGTGCTCGGTACTTCTTGAAAATTGTTTTCTCCACCCTGCTGCGATACCGACAGATTTCTGTTCGTTGTTCTCAGAATAAATATGTTGAGAATTATATGTGCATTATATTTTTTGCAAACATTAAGTGACTTCTATATAATATGTCCCAATTTTATGTACTACAACTTGGGAAATTTGTTTATAGTCGATATCACGTGACTATATGACCTCTGATGTCATTGACATGTAGTTTCCGAGATTTGTATAGTCATGTGACTCGGAATGCAAATGGCCAGATCCAGGTCAAATTTCAGCAATGACATACTTTCGTCTCGTCTGTCAGCGGATTATAGACATGATGAATGCTATGCTCACGATTTTTGAGAAAATAAATGATATTCCTATCGATTTCATGCAGGTGTATCTCGATGAAAGGTTGTTCAAGTGTGATGGGTCGGCTAGAAAGCGGCTACCCCATGCCGACACCAAATGGTGTCGGCGAATTCCATCTTTTCGATAGGGAATGTGCTCTGACCCTACACCTCAACATAAATGTCCAAATATCAAAAAATGGGGTGGCAAGGGTCAGAGGAAACTCGGATTAACATTTACTATGTAACTGAGCACACTGTTGAAATTAACTTGAAATTAATTTCTTATGTAATTCGAACAAATCAGAAGACAACTATCAAAAATACAATTTATTTCCAAAACAGTTTATATATTATAATTTTCACTATAGGAACAGTATTAGGAAGAAATACAGAATCTTACAATGATTTCTTCAGCTACTCGTAATTTTAAATAGAATAGAACGAACTTAAAACTACCACATATTTCGATGCTTAAAACTTGAACACAGTTTTGTTATTTTTATTAAATATGAATTTAACAGCAATGAATAAATAAATTTTCGTTTAATTTGACCAATATTTTAACTTCGTTATCAACCATCAAACGACTGCTGCTCTTTTAAAGTTGTTCCTTTGATTTTTATGACGCTCTTCGGTTCCGGCATAATAACTGACCATGTGTTTACAAGCCTTTACATTCCTGTCAATTTTGATGAAATTGCCAAGCTTGAGCATCTCAGAAATTATCACTTAATGTCGTTGATTGTTCACATAACCTCTACCATCTATGAACTAGCAGTTAAGCGCAGTCAAACTCTTACACAGACCCGTCAAATTAACAGTTTAGTCCGAACATGTTACCTCGAGTGAATACATGACATATTCAATGAGCAAATACTAACGTTGCGATTTTAAGGAAAAGCTATTATTTTGTGAAGAATACGTGAATTTATAAGTTGGTGTCTTACGGATGATAAACTGTAAATTCATGTAGCTAAAATGTGGGGTGATATTCGGATCAGGATACAAGTGAGGAAATTGACTTTGGTGAATTCCTAATGTAGTTCAATGATAGAACTGTACAATAAAAAGATAGATGAATAACAGGACTTGAATTAGTTTCTATTTATCTTTTTCAATTAACATTTTGTCGTTACGAGATATATAGTTAAGAAGAATGTGTGAGTATGCATTATTAGTGCTATATGCAAATAAAATGTAATATTATTCGTGTATTTTCCGCTTTTCGCCTTCGTTCTTTGAGTGATTATCGCCTGCCCAAACATTAACCATTCCTATATTAAGTATCTGAAAAAGTGTAGAAGCGTTCGTGACAAACTCACGTTGTCGATATAGTGCTGGTTGTTAACACGGAGGGGGGCAGAAAGTTGCTTGGCCCGAGGGACAGCTGAAAGAGACTATTACGTCTGGACAAAATACCTCAGCCGTATGATATACAAGCTAACGAGAAAAACCACAGCCCGTGCCGTTATCGGGGGAAGATAAGAACATCTTAGCCTTTCAGAACCACCATCGCCAGATACGTGTTCCTCACATCGTCCATGCGGATTTCAAATCACTGAACATTCTGGCTGAAGGCCCAATAAGCAATGCCGATAAAAATCGCTAACGAGGTACCAAGTAGCTTCAAGGCGCCAATACTATTACCGGACAATTGGAGCCTCGACGTGAGCAAAACAATATCCGAGAGGGTGTAACGTAGTCGAGCTGACCCTTTGAGACCGGGCAGGGTTTTAAAGAAACAATAAACACGTTCGTGGATGACAAATGACAATATATTAAACACTGGTACTAATGATATGAAAATAACACAGAAAAGCATATAAAATGAATATAAAAAACTTATGAAATATACTTTGACTACTATGTCACATTCATGTAGTCAAAAAGTTCTAGCAACTCCATATAAACTTCATGTATACAAATATCTCTAGCAAACTTTCATATAAACAAATGCTTGTTGCAAACCTATATAATCAACTACTGGTTGCAAACATTTATTTAGTCAGACACTACTGTCACAATTCACATGTAGTCAAACCACTACTTGTTATTATGCTTTTACTTGTAGTCAGTACACTACTTGTTATTGTGCTTTACTTGTAGTCAATACACTACTTGTTATTGTGCTTTACTTGTAGTCAATACACTACTTGTTATTGTGCTTTACTTGTAGTCAATACACTACTTGTTATTGTGCTTTTACTTGTAGTCAATACACTACTTGTTATTGTGCTTTACTTGTAGTCAGTACACTACTTGTTATTGTGCTTTACTTGTAGTCAATACACTACTTGATTGGAAAATACAGGTCAATACGGCCTTCTCTCTGGCACGGTCACTTTCCCTTCCGCACTTGTACCCGTACGTTGACACTGAATTGGTGGGTTATACTAGTAATGGTACAACAGACGTCATGGTATCCACAAGCCCATCCGGCTGCTCATAACCGGCGAGCTGAATATGGAAAATAAACACACCTTTCCAATAGTCTAATTTAATTGGAATGGGTTTTGTTGCAACTACTTTAAGAATATACGATAGGTACGAAGTATGACATAGGAATGCTATGCAATAAAAATAAATATACGTAATGCTATGACATTAATACATACATAATACGTTTTCGAAATTAGTCGTGATAGCGACTAGATGAAATTAACTCGCTACCACATTGCCTAGGTTATATCTTAATAAACTGAATTGCAAATACGATAAACGATGTGACCACATAATACAACAATGAACGTGATTTTACGAAACTGAATTATTGTAAATAATAAAAAGAGTTGACTAAAAAACATTCGACTCACCCAACTGATTGGCTATAACTAAATTACAACGGCACCTGCCCAACAGCTGAATATGTTTTGAGCTTCCCTCTATATTGGCTGTGCCCTTCAATATCTCTACCCGATATATATAGTAGTGCGCAATAATATATTATTTCGCACGTGCCGCGCGAGCAATAAAAGCGTCACGCGATACGACGAAAAATTACATTTACAGAAATATTACGGCGCGTGAAACAAGACAACCTGATTATATGAAAAGTATGGAAGACTAAAGGAGCCATATCGGGCATTTCGTAACAGAGGGATGATGCTGAGCAAAGATGACTGTATAATTTTTTCAAGGAAGCGGTAAACCCTCACGTCTGGGCAAGAACATTGATCTCGACCACGTACGACTTCACTTTCATATTACCAGAAAATGCAATCTCAATTTGTATATCTCCAAAGTAAAACGAAGGTGCATATTGTGATTCGTAGTCAGAACGGCAACAATAGACATGAAGGCCATTGGAACAGCATCGTCAGGTAAAATCAGCATCATTCCAATGATAATGGCATTTTATATGATGTTCTCACTTGGACAACTGCATTTTGCTGACAGCCTTCATTTTATGAATAGCATCACTGAAAACCACCAAAAGCCTGATGTTGCAGTTTGAGATTGCAGATGTATATCGCGACATGACCGAAAATGGTTGCCTCTAAGACACGAGTGAATATCCCGCGAGCACCCAACCGACTGCACAGTAAACAGGCAGGTTTTTAAAGTTAATGCACCGGACAGCCAATTAATAAGTTTGATGGTCTCCACTATGCTAATGGTATTTCAGGGATGGTAGTAACCGCAAACCTCCGGCACTCAATAATGACTCCAAGAGAAAATAGTTCAGCACACCATTAGTTCATGATGTAGTAGATGGGGATATACGAATAAACAAGGGTAGACACAGACAGCGGGACACAAGTTGGGTGCCACAGACGGCATCATAACGCAAGCATATGGCCACGACCACACAGCACAGACGAAACAGCATCAATCAACCATCCCTGTTGAGTCTCTCACTGGACTCCTTGACATCGTGAATTGATGTGGCGGATAAGAACACCGAAGGGTGATAGCCAAGTGTCTTGCCGCACAATCTTTATTTCTTGACGAACGAATCGTCTGCGTAGAGCGCCACCCGAGTTAAGCTCGGAAAGATGGCATACGGATGGCTGACCTGGGAAGTTAAACCTATCAGCCAGTGTTAGCACTTGCGTCGACCACGCACAGTATTTGGCACCGCGTTGCTCTAATCTCAGCTTTACAGGCGCATATAGGTACGTCATCTGGGTGTTTCAGTCTAGGAGTAAATATTGCGCTTTTTTGCAGTTGCTACGGTACCTGTTGAAACAATGGTCTCATAAATGGGACCATGAGGTCTCTTGTTTGAAAGAAGCTTTCCTTCGTCGTTTATGTCTGACACAACCACACAAATCTACAGGTAATCAACGATCTTACACTCTCGTATTACGTCATTCTGAGGCTGTATGGGTCAATATGAAAGGCCACACGTGTAGATACGTGACATATATTTATATTTTATTTACCGTGTGCAGTGCATTTCCAGCTATTTAACAGCGTCATCATCAGCAAGATGCAAGGCGCGCAGTCCACCTGGGAATTTTGTCAGTAGACAGTTGTTCGCAATGTGTCTAATGTTCTGTAGACCTCCACAGGTACAGAAAGAGTCAGTTGCCTGGCCCCGTCGTACAAGGTTGACTGCATAACGAACCAGTCCTGTACGGAAACGGTTCAGCGTTGTCAAGAGATGTAGTGGAAGGTTGTTATTGTTGTTGTTGTTGTTGTTGTTGCGTTTAACGCCATTTTTCAGCACACGATAGGCTATACATGGCGGCCAGTATTAATGGTGGAGGAAGATCCCGGGAAAACCCCGGAAAGAACCACCGACCCACGAGAAGCTCCTGTCAAGTTTTCTCACATACCCACATTGGCTAAATCCGAGACTCGAACCCACGCAGACAGAGGTGCGATGGTAGTGATCCGTAACGGAGAGCACTTTAGACCACTCGGCCACGCGGGGCCCCCAGTGGAAGGTTGAAGTCAGGCGGGTATACAGATGGCTCAGCTTCGGGGTAGTGGTTTACAACATTTGTTGCAGACCACTTATCACTCCTTGCCGAAATAGCTATCATGCCTTGCGACATCTGAACTATCCGGATTGGATGGCTCGAAGCCAGCCGGACTGCTAGACGTGGAGTGATATACAAGTACAGTGTAAGTGTCTCACTGACATCGATTTAAGCCAGCAAGTTTGTTGTTGCTTCCTGTCGAGGGAGATAGAGAGAAGGAATGTTACTGAGTACCGGCAGCCATAGTAATGGAACTGGACGTAGTGTTCCAGATTATGCGCAATGTAGTGTTGAACTGGACGTCAATTAGTTTGGTATGGAACGATCGAGACCAGACCGAAGTACAATACTCGGCTGTCGAATACAGAGGACCAGAGATGATGTCTTGAGACTCTGAGCACTTGCGCTTGAGCCAGCCAGTTTGCAGAGTAGGTTTTGCTGAAGTTTTCTTCAGGTGGTTGTAGAATGTCAGTGATCTGTATAACGTCATACAAAGCTATGTTGGTATTGGGTAATGTTTTATGTGATGCCCATTGAGGAGGACGCATACCTCAGGGTTCGCATTAGCATTGCTAAGGTGAAAGACGCTGTACATTGTCTTTTGATTTGCTTCGCTGTAGGCGCCATTTCTTAAAGAGGTCCATCATTTTCTCTATTTCTGGATTATATGATGGACTGCCTTGGTTGTTTCTAGTTACTTTAGCCAGAAATCTTCTAGACAACTAAGACATCTTTGTTCTCAATGTGTTTTTATGTACCGCTTTTTTCCTAGGAATGGCCATCCATTATAAAAGAGCTTCTCTGCTCGCAGAGTTTGGTAATCCAGAGACTAATCTATCTGCTTGAAGTTGTAAATACTTCATTTGCTCAATACACATACATGCAGAATAAAGAATATGTTATACTTTATTTGGTTGCGTCAAACACCATGGGATTATAAAATAATTTATCATGTGGATGGGATGTAAATAAATGAATCTTATCACTAGAAAGTAAATGTTACGGATTAATTCACGTTCCCTATTGGTGAAAGGGACAAGAGTTTTTAAATGTCTGTTTATATTGATTACTTTAAAAATAATTTTAAAAAATAAATTTTAAACACAGATCAAATGAAGTCCCATCATACATAAACGTCATTCATAGTTTTAATGGCATATCGTTTTGCGCTGAACAATCCAAGCTGAAACCTGATATTCGTTATACCAGATCAGCTTAAACTGAATAATCTTATCTCATGAACTCCGAAAAAAAAAACATTTTTGATCTTAATGGTACAAATCCTAATATTTCAAAACTCCTTATATGCGGTCAAAGTGGAATACAACAAACGATTTAGTTGTTAATGTCCTTTTTTTTTAGTCATTCAAATGCAAACAAAAGAAATATTGCGCATCATTGATATACACAGTTGGTTTAAAAAACAAAATCTAGAATGATGTACAAAGCACACATACCATATTTAAAAATTACGTTTTAGTTGTTGTTGCAACTGTATCAAAAGATGATACAAAAAACATGCAAAACGTGTCAAAACATGAATACGCTCAGATACGTTCATAAGCACGGCAGGGTGCTTAGGACCTAATTTGATCTGCACGCGGTGGGAGTAGATGTGCTTTGCAAACGAAAATATAGTTTAATAAAGTTCTCTGTTTTCTGCCTGGAAATAGGGTTATAGGTTTATGTCAACACAAAATAGCAATTAATGTCATACACAACTCTAGTACCTGCCAGGAGAAAAGGAGAGATCTAGCAGTGGGAATGAAATGATATTAGTGTCGGATGTGTGATATTAAAATTCCTTAATATACATAATCAAACATGTTGTATCTAGATGCAGTGTTATCATGTAACAATTGCTTTAAGCATGGCTGTAACGATAAACATATTTCCAAGGTCGTTTATAATAATTTTGCATGAAAAGTGTGCGTTCACTTGTATTTGGGATATCTAGGAAACGGAGGTGACGCATCATGTTTTGTCCCAGTAGAACAACAGCAAATAACATCTCTAGCTTTCATCGTGTTACTACTGACTTTCATCACGTGAACTTGTAATGTGATCGCAGCTCATGCAGGCTATAAAACTGATAAAGACGCCACGATTTCCATAATCCCCTGAGTATTTTTCGTTTTTATCTTCCTATACTGAATTCAAGCATATGTATTATCCTATTAATCATTTGCTGTCATACTAGTGAATATGGAAATGGTACTTGTTAAAGTGAAACTTCTCTGCATCGGATGTACAAGAGACCAATTAAATCTGTCCTGTATGGGTAAGTGTAGTTTGGAAAGGTATAATCAAGCCTCGCCCAGATATTGGAAAAAATGTAATGCATAGAAGGAAAGCATCTTGTGCCCTGCTTTATTTATGACATCAGAATTAAGTGGGTCTTGAAACTATTGCAAACAAAACCTGCTGTTTTGGAAACGTACAAAACAAATATCTCCGGGGGTCAACTGAGTAAAGTGACATCTTTGCTAGAAGATATCACGCAATGTAGATCAACAGTAGTTGCATGAGGGAAATGTGGGTCATACCGTAAAGAACATTAGGCCATAGGTGACCATACGGTGGACTCTAAAGGGTCATGCTGGGAAACGTATGTTAAAGTGGTCCATAGGTCTAACATGGGAAGGTATTATATGATCAAAAGTGTTATTAGAGTCAAAATTGTTTGGAGTCAAAATTGTTTACAGGATCGAGTGTATTTATGGTTGCTAACGGAAATGGTAATAGTACGGGATTCAAGTTTTAGCGTGTTGTTATCAACAGAGACATCGACAACACAGACAAGAACATCCACATGCAAAACAAACAAATACAAAAGACAATGCTTTAGTAGTATCAAATCTTTTCTAAATATCGGGGTGGATCTGAAAATGTCCATTGCGTTTGTTAACCAAAGTAAGTTAACACAAGTGGCATCTCACCAGTTATCATATCTTCCTTACACTTCTTCGCAAAGAGGTCCATACAGCAAGAGTCTCTTCAGAGAACCTTGTTCCTCCATGTAGATTCGTCTCTTCTATATTGCTGTGTATGTGATTCTGGTGATGGCTATGACGATTTCACGTACAACAGATAGTCAGAATTAAACATCCCCGAAACGAGTGTCTATGCCTCAGCGCTAGACAACATAGTGTACATGTTGATTGGTGTTCAGAACAGGTGAAACAATGGGACGAGATACTTGTATATCTAGCCTATGACTGGATCAAAAGGGATTGAAAAGTTGCACCAATCCAAAAGAGTGTTAAAAACTTCAGTCAGAACGGGGAGACTTCTAATCAGAAGAGAATGGCAGCGTGATATCACATCCAGTATATAGGCACGACAGCGATCGATCATTGCTGATCATTACAATATAGTTAGAGTACGGCTGAAACTAGGAGGACCATGTATTGGGTTGCAACTGTTGTGGATACAAGAAGTGATAGTATTAAGGTTACAAATGAAACTGTGTCATTTCCAGAAGAAGGTTACTATAATTTGGATCTAGCGGATTTTCTATCGTCTTCGGAAGTAGCTTTGTCTGCGCCAATATTAATAACGTCACTACTGTCTCCATCGTTACCTTTGGTGGAAGATTTTAGAAAGAGTCAGAAGGGAAAATAGGACAGTTTTTTTACAATGGTGGAAAAAAGCAGAACATATGTATTTTATTCAACAAAAGTAAGGACAGTAAAGACGAAAACAAAAATAGAAAAGATAACAACTTTGAAGTGTTACGGCGAACAAAGGGAAGACAGTGAAAACATATTATTTTGTGTGATCCAAGCCATCTTTGCAAGGTTAAAGTATCTCTTACAAATGTTGCAGACTTCTTAAACTCAACCCAAGTGAAAGACGCCTTCACGTACCAAGCATTCCAAGCATTTCATCACTACATCCAAGCTTGGCGCCACTGAGATGCCAACAGCAGCAGCAGTTACCATTACAACTACCAAAGCGACGACAGTAGCAGGAACAGAAGGAGTAGGATTTGGTCGTGGAAAAGGCTGATGTCAAGTCCATGAGTTTTTCAAAAGCAAACACCCAACGGTCCTTTGCAAGGCCACCCACATCTCTTAGAAAAGATTGTCTACTCAATGATTTTCAAATCAGGTTAAATTTTAATCCCTTTTCCACGATTAAATGGTATATTCGTGGGGGGGGTGTATTTACATCACATATCCAAAGTAAAAATTCAAGACAAAAGGACACTACCGTTTCTTTGGTATATTTTTTGAATCACAATCAAACTTTCACAACACGTTACAAACGTTCATTTTCTCGCTTCACTGTCTGTATATTTGTTTGAAATTTTTCAACGGTTTGGGTTCTTCTTTATCTTTGTCTTCTACTTATTCCTCTTCTTCATCATCATCTTCTTCTTCTTCTTCTTCTTCTTCTTCTTCTTCTTCTTCTTCTTCTTGTTTTCGGTACTGAGACTTGGAACAAGCTGAGTAAATTCAGTAAATTTAATTATTGATTTATTCACTATTGCACACTGATAAGGTCACAACCACCCACCAGGCCCTGACAACGCTTATGGTGCTAATTGTTATGAGAGTGGTGAAGTTGTTCAGGGTATTCTAAATCAGCTATAAAGAAATATCCTTTGTCACTATTGTTCTTGTAACTATGTACGTATTACTATAGGCCAATTTGTGCACGATCAGTCCACTGAAACCCAGCAGACAGGTAATGGCTACATAATTTCCCAACGAAGAAATTATTGGCGAAAAAATACGTGGTGTGACCATTTGTGATAGCGGAATTATATCCATCTATACTTGGATTGTTTGCACATTTATAACTTTGATAATTACATTGTTTATTACGTTTGACAAAGCTGGTTGGCTTTGCTTATTTCTGTTACTTACTTTATCACCTAAAAGTAGTAACAAAAATTTGGGGCCAATAGGGGATACGAGTTTCAGAAATATTAAAATTTCTAATTTGAAATTTAATTTCATCTGTTTCGTAATTTTCTTTGTTCATAGTGTCTTGGTTTCACATAGTGAAATTAGCAAGCTTGTACAATGTCATCTAGTGTGGAGAGTTTTGTTTCTGATCCGATCCAGGATGGGTCCGATAGTTTATAGAAGGATGAGGTGTTGGGGTTTGCCAGCCATTATTCTCTTTTGGACGAAAAACTATTTTTAAAAGAAGAAATAAAAAACATTTTGATAATTATTTGTTGGAAAAGAATATTTTCGTTTCAAACGCTTTCAATTTTAATACGTAACATCTAACTGGCTCTCAAATGAAAATAAAATAATAAAAATATAACACCAGACTGAAATATAGCTAAGAAATTTCAACTTCAAAAAAGCAGATAGAGATATGCAGACGAAATTGCAAATGGAATATAAAGAAAAGGAAGTGGAAGAGCGACAATTGCAGAATCACATACACAAAGCAGATGGGGAGATGCAATGAAATTGCAAATACAAAAAGAAGTACGAGATACAGAAATGACAATTGAAACTTAAAGAATTAGTTCTTGCAAGTAAATATCATTCCACGCATGGAAGTTTGGTTTTTGATGTTACCAAATATGTTTGATTAGTGCTCTCTTTAAAAGAAAAAATGTAGATCAATATTTTTCTCATTTTGAAAGATATAGCCGTGAATTTAATATGGCCGAGAGAGTACTTGACTATGTTATTACAAAAAGTATTTATTGGCAAAGCTCGTGAAGTTTATACTTTACTGATAGTAGAAGTAACTATTTATTATGATTTAGACAAGGAATGTGTCGTGAAGGGTTATGAGTGGTACCTGAGACATATAAACATACACTTAGATTTATTTGGATCAAAACGTTGATTATATTAAGCATGAAATCCCTGATTGTAGGCCATATTGTGCAGTTACTAGAGATTACTTTTATAGTAGAGTATTATTCCTTTGTCATACACATTTCTTGGTCAGGCTTATGATAAGTCCCGTTTGTACAAAAGGTATTGATCACTGTAGTCCTATATTAACTACTCATATTCGTATTTCAAATCAGAGAGACAAATGACAATCGCTCATTGTCGAGCAGGAAAACGATCCTGAGATCTCTTATTTGTTTCAGACTGCTATTAGCAAAGCAGATTCCGCAAAGGTAATAAAACTTGCTTTTATCTGCAAAAAGGGGTCCTCATGAGAACATGGAGACCTGAAGTACACGCTGGTGACGAGTTGTTAGTGAGCTATCAGATTGCTGTTCCTAACTCATATATCAAGGAAATTCCTAGTTTAGCCCATGAAACACCTTTGGTTCATCATTTAGTAACCAACACAAACTTATCGCAAGATCTTACGTTAGTTTTATTAGCCGAAAATTAAAGTGATATTCCTAAATAACGTAGCACTTGTCACACATGTCAACTGGATTAAAAACCCTACCGAAAAAAAAAAAAAACTCAAGTTCATTTCCAACCTAATCTTTCATTTGACGAACCATTTATCAGTTTATTGGTAGAATTTATAGATCCCTTACCTAAGACCAAGTCAGGCAATCTGTACTTGATGACCATAATGTGTGTCTCAACAAGATTTCCAGACGCAATTCATTTAAGGAATATACAGACTAAAATCATAGTAAAAGCCCACATTATGCTTTGTACACTTTTTGGCTACCCAACTCCGTCCAATCTGATCAAGGTTCTGTTTTCACGTCAGGGACCTTCCAACAAGTTATGTATGAATTAGGTATCACATAATTTATGTCCTCTCCATATAACCCAGAAAGTCAGGGGCGCTGGATTTATTCAGACTTTGAAAAATATCATAAACGCATATTGCTTTGATTCAAGAAAAAGTTGGGACGACGGTATTTCTTTTACTGTTGTTCGCTGTTATGGAGCCAATGCAAGAGTCCATACGATTTGGGCTTTTGAACTTGTTTTTCGACACACTGTTCCAGAACCACTGAAGTTGTTGAAAGACAATCTTTTTGTAAAAGCGGAATAAGAGATTAATTTACATGATTGTGTTTCTAATACAACCCGTCGAAAGCTCGTGAGGTAGCAAAAAAAAATAATATTCAGTCTACTCAATCACAACGAAATTAAGGTTTGGCAAAACTACAAAGGAAAGAATTTTTCAGTCAGGTGATAAAGTTATAGCTCTCTTCGTCATACCTCAAAATCCTCTACAGTCTAGGTATTACGGTCACTATACAGTTCAAAAGAAACTAAGTGGCTTAAATTATATCATCGAAACTCATGGGAGGCGGAAACAGAAACAACTCTGGCATCAAAGTATGTTTAATGAGTATGTTGAAACAGGATTGTGCAACAGGATTGTAGTCACATTGCTTCAATTAGTCCTCATAGTTTCAACAATATTAAAGAATCTGGAAAATAAACGTTTACAACAAATGCAGCACGAAGAAACAAAATGTACCATGATGTTGAAATTGTAGATTCAAAGCCTGTAAAAAAGCATCCTTTTAGAATGAATCCTCTGAAGCATTATTGTTTAAAAAAAATTGAATATTTTCTGTAGAATGATCTTATTGAATAAAGCAAAAGTAACTGGATTTCGCCGTGTAATCGTGTGCCGAAACCATATATTACTTTCCGTGTGTTCACGCACTTCAGAAAGGTCAAGAGTGTCACCAAAACAGGCTGATTTTCAATATCAAGAATTCATGACATTAGTGACGGAATTGTAAATGCAAAATATGTCACCAATTTTGACCTGGTAAAGGGTTCTGATAGATTCCACTAATGGATAGAGATAAAGAAACTTTGTCATTTGCATTCTACAGATGGACTCTACCAATACAAGTTGATGCCAAATTCTCCCTCAGCATCCCCGTGCTTCATGAACATGATAACATCTGGTATAGATGAATGTGATGCGTACATCTATAATATCGTTATAAACAGAACACCTGGAAATATCACCTGAAAACTATCTGGAAATTCTTCGTTCAGTTCAATGAGGCAAATTTGACAATTAATTTATCAAGTGAGCTTGTGCTACACTTTTATGACATATTGCGGGACATGGTCAGGTTAAGCCTGTAAAAGCAAAAGTTAAATCTCTAAATTCCCTGTGCTAATTAGCAAAGAGCGTGGTTGGATATTATCAGAACTTGTGCTCAGGTTTTTCAAAAATTGCTGACCACCTGGCCAGTTACTCAGTAAAAGGAGCAGGTTTTATTGGTCTGACAAAATATCAGATGTTCGATAATTAAAGGCTTTATTAAAATTTGCACAGGTTATTTCAGCTCCAGATTTGAACCATTTAAAAATGTTTGTTGATGCAAGTGACGGTGGAATATTATTCCAAGAAGATATTAATGACGTGGATAATACAGTATGCTATTTCTCTGAATAAAATGAAATAAGTACCAGAGAAATATTTGACTATCAAGAAGGCCTACCTGACTTTCAATTAGGCTTTACAACACTTTGCGTACATTCAGCTCCTTCTGTGATAAATGTATTCAGTTTCCATAACACCCTTACTTTCATAAATAAAATGAAACAAAAAGTCAGAGATTGTAGCGGTGGAGGTTGTTTATTTGCAAGAATACAATATCGACATTATGTGCATCAAGAGAAAACAAACTTATTCGGAGATACTCTTTCAGGTGTATAGGAGTGTTATATTGGTTTTTTGCATATATTTTTGTAGAGTCATAGAGTCATTATACATGTTTCTGTGTAATGTCCTTATCAATAAAAACATGTCTGTTTGATTAATATGGGAAAAGGAAGCTTTATTGCACAAATCTTTTTTTCCTAATGAGGGGAGGTGTTATATATATATATATATATATATATATATATATATATATATATATATATATATATATATAGAGAGAGAGAGAGAGAGAGAGAGAGAGAGAGAGAGAGAGAGAGAGAGAGAGAGATAAATTCTGCAAATGTATGCATGACTGTAAATTGTAGTAATTAGTAAAGAAATTTCCTACATGCATAGGTTCTATTTTAACATATTTAGAACGTAACAATGCATAAGATCTATAAATAGATGCTTACATCCGTGATTACAGTTACTTCTACTAAACATATCAGTATTTATTTTGACAAGTTTGGGGCTGTTTCCCATTGAAAGTGTCGATTCCTAAAAAGAATTATGTTATGTCCCATTGGATGGGTTAGATTATTTTAGTTTGTCACATAAGAGTAGTAGCGTGTTTTACCTCTTACGTCTGTATATAGGTACGTGTCGCTCGACGATTTCTCGTTCGTATTTCTTGAATTCATGTTGTAGCATTAAGTCTACAGCCGTATTTTTATGTTGTATTTATATATTTTTTGACAGGAAACATGTGCAAATAGAAACTGCTCATTGGAATATATTACCATTCTGAGTCTATTGTGATTTATTCAAATGAGTTCTAAACAATGCCATTTTAACACGTCATAACTATTGGCGGACCAGTATATTCTTGGATCTGAGTCTTATACGGAACATCTCATTCTTTTGAACTTTAATTGTCTGTTTTTTGGGGGCGTTATGTTTGGATTTAGTTCAGAATGCTGCAAATTCCTCTTAAATTGTCATTTTATAACATTAATAAATAAACTGTTAGTTCAGCATTGATTCTTGGTGGATTCACTTTCCACGATTGTACGAACGTCGCTGTGAATTCACTGTGTTGTTATCATTTAAATCCATCCTTGTCACGAATAAACGGCATTGTCAAATGCGCACTGAAAACAATATCTGCATTAAGACCTTAGGTACCAGAACGCTGCAACACCAATATAGTTCCAGTGGCCATATTTGATAATAGTTGTCAAGCGGATTTACATGGTTTGTATGTGAGTGGGATAATTGTGCATGCTTTTCTAATTCACCACCACGCATTTGAAACTTAACTTCCGGTACTGGTAATTCCTGTGCTATTTGGATAAAAATACTCAGCTTCAGGCGTATTTGCAAATGTATACTACGGCAGCGATTTTGTTCATCCCGATGACGCTTTTGTTCATTCGCAGACACGTATAATAATACAAATATATGCGCTTTACTTGTGCCTCTTAATCGCATATTACGCTCACGTGCTAATTGGTTCAGTTCTTGTACTGTTACAGCCCGTGGTTAATTATATGGGGCAACAAATTGATCTGGTGCAATTTTGGATCGTAATAATTCAGTTATGTTAGTTGTACGCATACGAATTTGTATTCATGTTCTACGGAGTAGTGAGATTTGTTTTAAGTGATGCAAAGTTGGCTTGCTTATTTACATGGAAAGCGCTTTCTCTAATTGAAAAGTCCGTCCATAGCATCTTTTAATATCTGTACTTTACCAAGATCATAAAAAACTGCAATTACTTCAATCATAGCTATTATTTCCATTGCTAGTATTTATTATGTCTGATTTCTCAACAGCTTCGGGTGCTTGTGCTGCCACAGGTTTAACAAATCTTTCTGTACTAGCTTGACAATACTTGCGAGAAGATCCACATGCTCGGCAAAGTTAATTAGGTGATTTGAATCCGATGCCGCATTTAAGACGTCATCGAGCACTTGTACCACTACGTCACACGAATAAATCTGATTTGTAATATTCATAAAGATATGTTCTGCCATATAATTCACGTTTTCCCATGCATACGCCTTTCTTATTCATTGCATTCCAATACTATTGAACATCATAAATATATAAACGTTTATCTAAGAATTTGGACAAAACAAGAGATTAGAAAGAGTTTCAGTAATTTTGATCTGAAATACTACGTTACGGTCTTGTAAATAAATCTAAGCATTATCTGAATAATTACTAAGAAATAAAACAATAAACGTATGCAGAATGAGCCATATGCCGATGCTGGCCCCAACCAGATCAAACAATAAATCCTTAATACAGCATCAAACACCATATTGCCAGTCGGAGCGTCAAATCCAATAATTCTAAAAATATCCCAGATATTATTTTGTGTTATTGGGCTTAGAACGGGGTTCACGAAATCCGCCCATGGGTTATCAATTACGACTAATGATCCTATCTGCAAAACCGCGCTCTATTTATAAACCTCCAGTGGCATTACAGTTCCAAGATCAAATATTGTATAGTTATTGTAAATTTTCTCATAGTTTTGGGTTTCTTGCATCTGATAATAACTGTTGCTAATTTCCTCATGTGCTTGTGTTACTCTTGGAGATCTTCATTACTGCTATAATATTTGCTGATATCATCAGAGTATTCGCTCTCTTCACTCGTTTCGAATGTACTAGGTTATTATAGTCATTTTCTGCTTGCACAATATCATATAAGACTTTTATTTTTTTCTCGTCATAATCTTGACCAAGCCTGTATCGTTACTGTTCTAAGATAATATCAAAGTTAATTAATATTATCAATATTTTACTAATATGTACTGGATATATTTATTCAAAAATGAACGTAACATCTCTTGGGTTTCGCTGGTAAATCTGTATGTCGCATTGAAGCGAAAGAGTGGTATAATCTTTCCTTTAAATTTTCTTACACACCATTCGTAGGGCAAGATGATATCGTGATCAGAGATTTACCTAAATTCTTACATAACATTATGAACATCGATCTGAAGCTCTTAACCTAATATATAATGGACTCGAACCGGCGATGTTATGTTTGATAGCATGACGGCAGCTTTAACGGCAATCGTCTGTTTTGAGCACGTAAACAAAGAACCCAAATTTGAAGTAAGAAACTCATTAAAAAAATATGCGCGGCATTCTCCCCTACAAAAGCTAATATCGAACACTGCACCATTTTCGATTACGAATTATTGACATTATTATACATATCCATGAATGGTCCCGTGTAATGATAATTGTGCATGGTCATGAAGTAGTAATGTTAGGTCTCATAAACATTTGCAAAAGTAATTACCTGTCAAATAATTGAGGCATTTTTATATTAGCAAAAGCTGATTCAAATGGGAATAGGATGATGACAACCAATGTCTTAATTTTGCTATGAGGTTTAAGCACCCAGAAATTAAGACATTACTTGATTAAATAAAAAATAGCTTATTTCATTTGAGGAAAGCACGCACAAATTAGCCGTTTATTGATTAATACATTCTGAATCCAAGAACTTACTGATTTATGTAAGCACATCAGACAGCTTATATAAGACCAAATATCGATTGAGAAGCAACTGTGCTGAAGCTGGTTTTGTTTTTCGATGCGTATAATTAAAACAGCTCTTACAATCTCAAAAAAAGCGTCTACCGTAGTAATACGATATTTATTTAGATGATTACTATCATCCGCGGGTTGCACCTAGTATGGTGCTCTTTTACCAAAAGAACACACCTCATGGGAGATAGAGGGCCTTGTATTAACTCGTTAACAAAAATGCAAAGGCCTATTATCATATTACAAAATCCATGCTAGGCAGGGCGACGTTCGGCGATCAACCATAATTGGACCGAGCTATATTTTATGCGCCAGTAAGCACAGCAGAGGCTGTTTCCACTATTAAAACAATTAGAAGCATGCGTAGCAATGAATGACCTGTTGTTTCGACTCGTCAAGATGTTCCTGCTGAATGAAAGTCACAAATATGCTGGCAATCATTCGGACAGATAAAGCCATGAAGATCCACTTTATCGATGCATTCCGAACAGCTTAACCGCACACTGCCCCTTGAGTGTCCCGAAGTGTTGTCCCGGCTTTCTATACTGAACAACTGAGTGTCTTTTGGCTCGTATTCCCATAGTACTTGGTGTTGCATGCAGCATAATATTTATTTTCCTGCTACTTAATGCAGGGTACGTCGCCGACCTTGAGTGTCCTAGCATAGCGGGAATTAGTGCCAAAGGAGCTTCTTCTTCAAATTCATATGCGACAAACTTTTGCAGGATGACCTTGCTTATTTCCTGCACTGTCACTGGGAGCCATGAGCTTTTCATATTTACAATGTACCGTCTCACAGGAGCAGTGGACTTTGCTTGATCTCTCACATTCCAATCATAAGACGAAGAAGATCTAGTCGAACAGTGGTACAGATATTGATGGTGTCCTGGAACTTTTGCTGTATTTGCAAGAGAAGTTGAGGGAACAATTGAAATTAAAGGGATATAGTAGAAGAACATCCTGAACACATCAAAATCCGGACCGTGGAGCTCAGCAGCATGTGCAGTTCGTCGATAAACTAACCAACGTAGAGACATCTCGATGGGCGTTGAGCTATTACGGCCCCAATGCTCTAAATATGTTTGATTGCTACAAATCCTCTCCACCACCCATGTGGCCAACTCCTGAAGTCATCGGCAGGGTAAACTAGGATCTGTTCCATCAATATGGCCAAGGTTTATACCAGCATCATGTAACAGCTTATCCCGCTGCCCTCTACTGTCACTAAGTTGGCGGGTTTCATCTACCATCTGGAGGTCGAAATCTGGCTCAGTCCAGACCAGCTGGCTGAGGTTTTGTCCAAAGAATGCAACCTGTTTTCATTTCATCACTAAATCATTCCCAGTTCTTTGTTCGCGTATTTCCAGAAGCAGGGAATTGCCTAAAACCAAGATAAAATGTATGTGATCGATTTCCTGCACAATTTCAGTGCCTGCTGATATATCAAAGCCGATCGGATGCAGCTCCTGCAAAAAGCATCGCATACAACAATCGTCGACTGAAAACCGAGCCGACTTCGCGAATTCACTATTCTTGTTCACATTGCGAAGCGCAAGCTTGCGGACTAATGAAGTCCAGTCTTTTGACAGGATCTCGTCGGTATGCTCATTTTCGTATAAGGGCATGTTTCTGCCCTGGACTATACTGCGATGCGCGTTAGCGTTAGCGAAACCTATGTATACACAACGCTTCAGTCCAAGAGTCCCGCTAGCGCTTGATGAAGCTGGCTATCGCTTTCGGTCATAGGGCCAGAGCCGCTGTTGCAGTATGAGATTCCTGGGCTTTGAAGAGGGTAGTTATCCTCCACTTAACTCAATGAACCACTGAGTCTCTTGGCTACGACGACTATGAGGCCGAATGTCTCTCTCTCTTTCATTATGTATATATATATATATATATATATATATATATATATATATATATATATATATATATATATATATATATATATATATATATATATATATATATATATATATATATATATATATATATATATATATATATATATATATATGTATACATATATATGTATACATATATATGTTTTATTTATATATATAATGTTTGCGTAATCATTGTCACTGAAAAATTGAATTCTTTTTCATCAGTTTAAAAAATTAAGTGTATATGGCAGATACTAAAATGGTGAGAGAGAGAGATTGCATCCACTGGAAGCAATTAAGACCATGTTTCTTCATAATTTATCATTGTGGAAAGTTGTATGAAGCTAAATATTTGTAGAATTTATTTGTGTTATACAGTTACGTTGTATCAGAATGCAGTTGTTACCAAAACCTCAGACAACTAGAAATTAAAATTATGTATGGCTTTACACAGCATAAAATATGTGTGAGGTACACAAATATCTTACATCAATTATTTAACTATTTACAGACCTCTTCTATCACTTTGTTATTTAAAGATTTTTCTTGAAAACAATTCCAATGTTATAAACAGTCTCTGCATTAGCGAACACCCATCATATTTACAACTCCATAGTTTTGTTGCTCTGAATAATGTAACGTGTAATCTGCCATTGTTTATAACAGTATCCATTGAATCTGAAGAGTTGTGTATCAAGTATTTTTTTCAAACACGGGTGATTTCGTACAATCTCTGAATTTTCTGATTGTAATATTTTAACCCCTTTTACCTGCAGACCACAGGTATAGGGCGAACAATTCTATTTTTTTAGCGCTCACACAGACGAATATCCGGTAAAGAGATATAATCCTAGATTGCGGCCCTATATTATGTTCAGAAAATTGTTTCAATTTTTAGTTCTGCCTCTCTGAAAATGACAATGGGACCGCTAGATAATGTGATCAACAATTAGTTTTGACAACACTTCGACTTTGTTATCTCAGGGATATACAAATCCATTTTCCCGACTCCCAGGACAAGCTCAAATTCGTTTCGGGCAAGCTCAGATTTGCAAGGAATATCCGATTTCAAGCAAACAAAACTGAAAGAGCTATACAAAATACGTGAAATTTTATTGAACGTCGGTGTCTGGGTAAAATACACTAACTCTGTGTGAGGCAATTTACCGACAAAGGGTCGTGTTCAGTTCATCAAGCTTTATATTCTACAAGTGTTTAGCCTGCGATTTCGCCACAATTCATACAAACACCTTTAATTAGCGTTAATATGTAGTGCATTCTTCTTCTGCATGCCCAGCTTCAGTTTGTTTCATTTTTTGTAGTCATTGTCATGGTCTGTCTCGCATGTTATCACACAGAAGACGTGATAATAAGAATATTTATTATTTATAGTACGTTTTGACAAAATAAAAAATAAATATTAATATTTTAACTTCTCAGTTACATTGTAATTTAACATTTTTACTATCAAGGATTCTCCGACTTTTATATGCTATGTTAACCTCTGGGAGTATGTTAGAGATTTTCAGTGATTGTTTTGTTGCATGTAACCGATTTTATGGCAAGTAGCTGTTAATTGCTAAAAGTACAACTCGTGAGATTTCTATGACAGTTGTATATTTGGAAATTAATGGCACTAGTCTCCAACCATTTCCTACCAGCAAAATTTGGTTCAAAGCGTGATTATGTTCGGCAAACAATTAAATATACAAAAATTAATTTTCTCAAATCATTTTTAAAGTCAGATTCTAATATTTTGCTGTATGTCGCTGATTTGAATGTGACTATATGATAATTGTTAACTAAATGGATAAAATAAGTCTCCACAAATCCCTGAGTTGTTAATGTAAATAAATCATCACAGTCTTACTTTAATTCTCACTCTCAAAATTGTAGCTATTTCCAAGATAATTTCAAACATTCCATTTATCGTTCTATATACATGCGCATGTATGTCTCTTCCAACTATATCTGCATTTACACTATTTCTAATTTATATATCTATCTATTAATTCTTCTTTTTATTTGGATAATATTGATTATTGGCAGGTGGTTATAAGGTGCAAAACAGAGATACAAAGGAAGCAAACGTTTCAATAAATAATATGCGATTTCATTAAAATATACTATATTTTGCCTATACGTCTTTACTCAAGTTGGATATTTTGTTTCGGGCAAACTTAAATTTTGCAGGGAAAAATTCAGTTTTAAATTCAGCTTGTGGCAGGCTGACTTATCAAATCTGTAATTCCCTGGTTATGTGTCGGCTGATCTAACTAATCATACCATTCTGATCTGCTTGCACCAGATTTCTTGCACGTTTGCGATTAGCAAGTGGAAATAATCCTGTCTTATTTTTCTTGTCTTCTTGACATGCCTGAGACACCGCTGAGTTAACCATGTTTCTTTCATTTAAAGAATATGTTGCAAAATATTTTTTCTTTTGGTACTTTTTGGAGAGAATTTTATCATGTCTGTCTAGTAATTTGCTACCAAGGGAACGCACCTTTATCCTTAGTCGAGCGCTATAGCTGCCATTTGTTTCAGAAACCATGCAAAATATTATTAAAACTTGCAAATCGATACACTCATAACACGAGTCTTCAAAGACATTTTCACATACAATACTGAAATTACCTTGGGGCATATGTGCTTTATAAATATAATCTAATTAAATAAGGCAACCATAAATAAATCGTATCAAAGTTTCAATGATTTTGATATAATGACTATGTAAACGATATGATAAATATTATCTTTAATGCATTTATTCACGCTATTGATTGTAAGCTCTCAATATATTAATTTGGAAAGTGTTCTATAAAATGTAATAGACAAATATGCACTGATAAAACATCATACTCACGAAAGAATCATTATGTTATATAAATAAAGAACTATGGAAACGTAAATATGCTAAACATGTGCTGTTTACAAAATACACTCGGAACAGAACATGCTTGGAAAATTATAAGAAGCAGTGAAATTTGCTAAACAATTTAAAAAAAACATCTGTGACACCATACGTTTTAGAAAGATGTGCAAGCGGAACTAGATCTGGTCAGCTGTTAAGTCATAATTTCCTTAAAAAACGGTTCGCGTGGTCTAGATAAGATCATTCTCGTTGAATGGACAAAATTTGTAAACAACAAATGAGAAATATGAGAAATCGTCGATAATTGTTATGCAAATATGGCATTCAACACGGGTAAGAATCACAATCTGACCATTTAGCCCGTCAGGGAATTAAGGGTGTTAATGACCATAGTAACATGGATACAAATTTTTAATTTAAGCAAGTTAGCTAGAAAAAAATATATCAAACGATAAGAAGTTTAAAATTAAAAACAACTACTGAAGGAAATCAAATTCCTTTTAAACTATTGAACGCTGCGGCAACAATCCTTAATGGCAATATTACAGATCTAATTTTAGAAAACTATACAGTTAAATATTCTTCCTGATTTTCCGAATGAAACTGAAGTAGTTCCGATTTTCAAAAAGAACAGTCCAATTAATAAAAGTAACTCTAGACCTGTCAGCACTTTGCATATCATATCCACACTGTTGGAAAATCAATTCTGACCCAGCTAGAGTCATTTTAGAATATGTTTTACAAACATCTTGGGAAGCCTTTTGATGACAATAAATATGTAGCTGCAGTTATGATTGATTTATCCAAAGCTCTTGAATATCTACCTATTAATCCTCATTTTTAATAGTTATGGCTTATGGTAGGGAGCTATCAGTCAAATCGAAAGAAGCAAATAAAGTTGCAGGGTATTTTGAGAAGCTGGACTGAAATTGAAGAAAGGGGATCCACAAGGGTAAACCATCGAACCATTTCTCTTTAATGTTTTTTTTTCCTTTTTATCAATGATATATTCTATTTTATTACATATGACTCTATGGTCTTAAAGTAAGTAACAGAATAGAATGAAAGCGAACAAGTTGAGCAAAATTCAACAAATAAGTTCCTAGAATAGAAAATGACAATTTAAAAAGAACTTATAATATTTTGAATTAAACCCCAAATATTCCTAAAAAGTTCAGCACAAGTTCAAATATAAAGATTTCCAATTGATTTCTAGTGATATTCGAAAAAAATTCTAGCATCGAATTTCCTGATGTGCTTATAGTCTTAAATGTACAAATCTGTTGAAGGCCTGGAACGTGGCGATGTGTTTACAGTCGTTTGATGTATCACAACAATATAACCCAAACTGTTCTTGACTGAATTCATTATAATCCAAATTCATAATTTAGTCCAAGAACTATTAATAGGAATTTTGTAATTCCAGTGAATAACTTCAATAACTAAATCCACCAATTAAACCTGTACATAGCAATAAGGCTGATTCCACTTCGGATGTTAAGGTAGGAATGAATATTTTTTAAATAAACAACATTATTATAAAAAACCACAATAATCGAACCAGGATATATGTCAGTTTGCTCTCTAAAACAAATAAATTGTCAACAATATTATTACTTTCCATGTGAAAAAAATAATATCTTACACTACGATTCATATGAACATATTTAATTCACTAATTATGATTTGAACATTTAATTTATAATCATAGAGAAATATTAGCTATGTATTATGTTGTCGACAAAATAAATGTCACTATTTAGGAAGACTATTAACTTAATTTTTGCCTAAGGTCAGTTACAAAATATAGATATGGATAGCATGTAATCATAAAAGAAAAGCCAAAAAGCAATACAAATTAAATATTCATAAAACTTTAATTAACTATGCCGACAATATATCTTAGTCCTTTTCCTCGCCGGATTTTGACACTCTGATTAACGCACTTGAAATAGAATCAAATATTCTGATTGACTGTGTCACTACAAACATAATGCCAGCCAACCGTGGTTTCAACACTAGCTATTGGTAAAGAGGCATTCAGAATATAGCATTTACTAAACATAAGATTTGATATGATAAACAGATTTAAAGTATTAAACTAGTATCAGATTTCAAGTTGCAAACTTGGTTCCAAGTGCAATACGGAAATTTTAGGTGTGCGATAAGAAATATTCGATACGGATTTACAGATTGAACACATGTATCAAATGCCAGAGCAGCCATGAAAGATTAAATAAGTATGCAATATAGTTAGCAAATTAGCAACAAGCCAATTCAAAGGACTGCGAAACCAGGAAACAAGGGTAGGAAATTCAAAGGTGAAATTACCTCAAATACCCTCTTCCCAGGGCTCGGAAAGATAGTAGAATCTAGAACCTCCCTATATGGCCCAACCTTTTCAAGTATAGTAATGACCAGGTCGAAGATTATATAGGATGTACCCAAACAAATCTACCTGATGCTGCAACACCTTCAAACATCGCACATTATAAGCCTCAGCAACACACGCGGACAACATTCATTAATTCCCCAACACCAAAATCACCGAACAACAAAAAGAAATAGAACCCTCGCCAGCGGCACAAGGGGTCTGATGACCCTATAAAGCTACATAAAATGTTAAACAACTTTGAGAATATGAGAACAATAAGATATGCGTCTCTCTAAATCGACTGATTACATTGTCTTCCGTTTATATACCACCAGATACCAACTTGGACCAAATGAATTAGAAAACCTCGTTCAACAGCTGCCAATTTGTGTGACTGTAGACTTCTAATGCACATAACGATTTATAAGCATCGAAGTATATAAATGACAGAGGCAAGATGGTAGAAGATCTCATTTCCAGACATATCTGTGTCTATATAGCACCAAGTCGCCGACACATTTATATCCAGGAAGGGATAAATATAAGTGCATACACCTAAAAGTTTGTTCCCTTGCTTTTTTCATGATTCAAAAGTCACTGACGACTTTCACAGCAGTAACCACCCTCCAATCTCTTTAAAAAATATTAACTCTACCATTGATGAGCCTATTGCACACTGGAGTACATAGAAGGCCGATTTTACCAATTTTAAACACTTCTTAAAACTAGACTTAACAGAAACATCCTATTAAAAGTCAATGATCTTGTTGAAAATTTTACATTTATTTTGCTCGAGTTTGCAGAAGAATCCGTTACTAAGTCATCGCCTAACTCTAAAATAATACAACATTGCAAGGTTCACTAAAGACTATAAAGAGGACATCAGAACGCACTGGGAAGCATGGAGGAAATTTAACAATCGACCGCCAAACATTTACCTAAGTACCTGCGCAAAGCTCTTCTCAGAATTAAAGACTGTAAGACTGCCTAATAGAAAAACTACGTTTCTACTTTAAACTCTCGTTCTTCTAGAAAACAGTATGGGACACGATCCGCAAAATAAATAGTAAGGCACAACAACTCTTGTTCAGAGATAAATAAAGAAAAAAAAACTTTCATTACATATGAAATATACACATACTTTTTCTAACAGGTCACCATCATCTTATTATTCAGCGGATTTTCGAAAAGTAACAAGTCTAAAAGAGAAGATACATCTAAGATCCTCATTGTTTTGTTCGTGAAGAACAGGCTAGGCTAGGGAACCTGAAAAAAAACTGGTAAATATAACACGTGTATTTTCCCCCGAGACAAGGGTATCGACGGCAAATGGCACTGTCAACGGACAAGAAGTGACCGTTTTACGAGACACAAGGTGCACTAGTGTAGTCGTGAAACGGAGTCTCGTCCGCGATAACCAATTGCTTTGGTTTAAATCGACTTGTATGCTACTGGACCAAACAATCGACCACGTTCATATCGCAAGGATAGATATCGAAACACTTTCTTGACCGGACCGTGGAAGCGTTGTGCATTGCCAACCAGATCTATGAACTTACGATTGGCAATGTACAGGGATCTAGACTCCAAACCATGTCCGACGTCCGATTCCCAATCATCCAAGCAGTGCAAACCAGAGAGCAGGTAAAGGAGGATATCAAACCGCTAAGTAAATTAAAAGTACCGGAAGCCATTACCGACATCTCCTGCGAAGAATTTTTAAATGAACAAGAACATGACGCGTCTTTTCGTGCAATCAGGGGGAAAGCATTATCGAGTGCGGTGAGGGAGTGTAAGAAAAGGGGTTCGTCTAAATTTCTACTTCGAAAAGGTTTAATGTACAGGGAATACTCTACACTTGATAGGAAGCTCTTAGAACTAGTGGTTCCCCAGAAATTCAGGTAGCATGTGCTCAAGGTTGCACACGAGTCGATTATGGCGGGTCATTTAGGTATGAAGAAAACAACATATAGGGTATTATGAGCATTCTATTGGCCTGGTGTAAATAGCCACGTAGCGCGGTTTTGTCGCTTGTACGATGTTTGCCAGAAGACAGTGACTAAGGGAAGGGTAACTAGATTACCGTTAGGTCAAATGTCCCTGATAGACACTCTGTTTAAAAGAGTGACACTGTATGACCTATATATACACATACAGCTCGGAAAAACTGATGCATCTTAACGCTGGTAGATTACACCTCTAGGTACCCTGAAGCCATAGCTTTGCCATCGATCGAAACCAAACGTGTAGCCAAAGCGCTTGTATGAATGTTCAGCAGGATCTGAGTGCCAGAAGAGGTTCCTACTGGTTGTGGAAAGCAATTCACCTCAAATCTCATGGCAGAAATTAGTAGGTTGTTGTCCCTTAAACTGTTGCGCACAACACCCTATTACCCTATGTGCAATGGGTTGGTAGAGACATTCAACGGGATGTAGAAGCATATGTTGCGAAGGATGTGTGTGGAAAGGCCAAAGGACTGGGATAGGTACCTGAACGAAATTCTTTTCGCGTATCGTGAGGTTCCTCACGAAAGCTTAGGCTTCTCCCCGTTTGAACTATTCTAAGGCAGGACAGATCGTGGTCCTATGCGTATTCTACGCAAACTTTGGTCTGACGAGGTCGCGAACGAACACGTTAAGACCACTTCCCAATACGTGGTAGATTTGCGCGAAAGGTTAGAGAGTACATGTCGATTGGCTCAAGACGAACTCGCGAAATCTAGTCGTAAGTACACGAAGTACTACAATCGAGGAACGCGAAGTAAGAAGTTTGATTTAGGCGATCAAGTGTTGGTGCTTCTCCCTACGAATAAAAACAAGCTGCTAGTCCAAAGGAAAGGGCCATATGAAGTCAAATAGGTGAAAGGCGAAATGGACTACATCATCGACGTGGAAGGCAAGTCCAAGATATTTCACGCCAATATGCTGAAACTCTACGTAGAAAGACCTAGTCAAAACATTTATTAATTGGTATTGAACGTAATATGTATAGCGGTGATAGACGATAGGTTGTGTGACGAATCGGAATTAGTCTTCAGTACAGAAATGACCTTTGAATACCCCATTGACGTACGCAAAGAAGGTATAGACCAGATCAATGTATGCATGGATTTATCCAGAGGGTCAGCGTACGCAAATCTTGGAGGTTTTTTCCCAATACTCGGACGTGTTTACATACAAACCAGGCCGTACTGGATTAATCGAACACAAGAACAAGTTGAATACCTCAAAGCCGATCAGGATTAAATGATATCCAATACCCTTTAATGTGCGGCAGACAATCAACGACGAAGTGGTGAAAATGTTAGATAAGGAAGTGATCCAACACTTCCATGTCCCTTTACTCGTCCCCCGTTGCGTTAGAAAGAAAGACGGGACGAACCGTTTTAGCATTGACTTTCGGCAACTGAACAAAATCACCGTGTTCAACGCAGAACCAATGCCAGACATAGAACGTTTATTTTCGAAGTTGACAGGTCACAAATACATTTCCAAGTTAGAACTAACCAAGGGATAATGGCAGGTACCAATCGCTGACAATGTCCGCGAGCTAACGGCATTCGCGACTCCCAAAGGTCTTTATCAATATAAAGTCACGCCTTTTGGTTTAGTCAACGTCGGTGCGTCGTGCGTTCGTCTCATGAGCAAACTGTTGAACGGTATGGAAAATGTCGAAGGTTTTGTAGATATCTTTGTTTATACATATACCTGGGATAAAAATGTTAAGGTATTAAGGGCTCTGATTGATAGACTTCACACTGCCAATCTTACAGCTAGGCCCACCAAATGTAGTACAGGGTATTTTAACCTAGAATGTTTATGATATCTTGTAAGTGGACTAGGCCAGTTGAAACTTCACCCAGACAAAATTGGAGCAGTCAGAGATGCTCCTAGACCAGCAACTAAGAAACAAGTAAGATCTTTCCTATGTTTTATTGGGTTTTACAGGAAATTTCTCTCCAATTGTGCGGCTATTGCAGGCCCATTAACAGATTTGACTAGGAAAAGGCAACCAAATAAAGTTCCCTGGGAATGTGCCAGGAAAAAGTTTTTAACGCTTTAAAACTCGAAACTGGTAAGTGCACCAATCTTAAAGTTGACAGAATTGAACAAAACTTGTGCTGAGGACTGATGCGTCCGAAAGGGGTCTTGGGGCTCTTTTGCTACAGGAACAAGAGGGGATGAAATTGCCCATTGTTTATACGTATAGGAAATTGCTATTTAAGGTGCAAAACTGTTCCGTGATAGAGAAGAAGTGTATGGCCTTGGTATGGGGATAGGAAAATTCCATACGTACCTTTTCGGGAGAGAGTTTACCTTAAAACGGACCATCAGCCGCTCTTATAATTGAACAAGGCATTTTCGTTCCTTATTTTAATAATTATTTATGTTCACACTCCGTGATTTTCTAAAAGTGTTACCACTATTTTTAAACGGGAGGTATCGTAACCTAATTTTTTAAATCCTTTATTTTATTAAATACATGTACTCGGGTTTCGTTTTCTGTGTACAACTATACCCGAGGTTGATTTATGTAAATTGTACAAAGATTTTGAAATAGTGAGTTCGGTTCATCCTATGCCGCACGTGCCAAGTGCTTTCGATTCGAAGAACCGAATACTTGCAGCACACAGACATGTATTGCGGCATCGTTTTTGTGTAAATGCCTCACCTTAAGACAAAATCTTTACATTACAGAACGTCTTTTCAGTGAGCGGTCTCCATTAGGAACTTGCACATCTTCAGCTATGGAGGTATGTGAGTTATTAATTTATTGTGTATAAGTTATAACTATTGTACTAGAGATTTATATTAGCAATATATAAAGTGGCATTTTTTAGAAACGTTTAGTATCATAGGATTCTTGTCGGGAACGGTTAGGTTCACTTCTGAATTCTGAACATGTGCATTGTTCTTTAATTATTGTGCAGATAATTTAATCTCTGTAGCTTACCGTATATAACGTCATTACGTTTTATCGTAGATGCCCGTGTCATGCATATTACACGGCGTTAAATGTATTTTCAGCTGACAAGAGTGATCGGAGTCGCAGGAGTATAGCTAACCAGAGTGATCAGAGTGATAAGAGTTATCGGAGTGATCGGAGTCGACGTGGTACCAGCTGCAGAGATAACCACAGAAGTTGACCATAGCAGCTGTGAAGCTGAACTATAGCAGCCATATAGCTGAGTAAACAGTGTTGCTGGTCGAGTAGCAGGTGATCGGGTGTTGCTGACCGAGATTCGTGGGCGCTGATTGCTTGATTGAAAAATCTGGAATACTGACTGTTTGATTGACCAGTGTGACTGGTAGCCAAGTGTTCTGGTGACGGAGTGTGTAACTCCATACATGTAATATTGTAGCCGTGGTCTAATCGTTGGGGTTTGTAAGTCCCAATGTGTTTTGGGGACTGTAAAGATATTTTTTACATATGTCTCTTTGTTTTCATCATTTTCACGATTTGAGTGAATACATTTTTATTATGTGAGTAAAATACAACAGTTTTACACATCATTCTTTCGTTTTGAAATACCTGTGAATCATTCACCCCTTGTCCATGTCTAGTGCAAGGTCATTTATTTCTATTTTCATTATATAGTTCGTGCGAATTATGTTAATTGATCCAATAGTTTGATATTATAAGCACGTATTAATCATAATTCCTTTCTCATTCAAGTCATTCATCATTAAGCATTGTTTTTGTATCACCATATTAATGCACAATGGTAATATATATATATATATATATATATATATATATATATATATATATATATATATATATATATATATATATATATATATATATATATATATATATATATATATGTATGTATGTATGTATATATATATATATATATATATATATATATATGTATGTATGTATGTATGTATGTATGTATGTATGTATGTATGTATGTATGTATGTATATCCAGACACCTGATCAGTTAGTTCGTTCATCGAGAAACTCGAATAATAACATTGTATATAAAGTCTACTCTATTAATTTTGACACGCCCTCCTCCATGCACAGTTTTATAACATATTCAACATTATACTTGTATCCCCTTAGTGTTCTTCTTTTCTAAAGCAATGGAAGTCCAGACAGGATGTCAATATTCACGTAATCATATACACAAGGCACGTAGATGTTACGGTTGTATACTGGCCTGAGACCTTGCACAATCTTTTCGGACAGCTGAGAAATAAATTGCAGTCAGTTTAAATGTGTATAATATCATTGATACAATTTTACAGCTATATATGTATTTTACCAGCTGTCGAGGTAAAAATCATTTGACATTTTGATGTTCACGGCATTCCTTTTCACTAGATGGAACAGATGGAGACAACCTGGTATATGTTGATAGTATTGGGAAAATAAATATTCTTAAATCTACCCAGCAGGAATAAAAGTAGGTTTCAGCAGGCTCTTTTTTTCCTGGAAGAGATACCATTTCTTACTTTACATCTGATAATTTTTCAGAATGTACCATACAAAACATCTTATCAATGCCGACAGGAAAATTATTTGCATTCAATGACGGTGACATGTTTGGCCACCGCCAGGTTCACACTTGGCATACCGATCGAAGATATTTTGTCTAGCACATTGATGAAAACTATCAGATGTAAAAACAAACAATTGATAGATATTCTGGTAGATTAATCCCTTTATAAGTTTCCTTATTGTCAAACTCTTTTTGCAGTATCTTTTTCCGTTTGTTAACCAACAATGAATGCATGAAATTTGGTGATCTTTTATGCAGTCACTTACAATCTCATCCCGAAATTTCATTGGATACGAGTTACCATACAAGATGTCATCAACAGGTATAAATGGAGAAGTAAGAATATGAGCATTTCAAAACTTATAAGCGACAGAGTCGGTTCTTGATCACTGTTGAATACTTCAAAGGTAAGATTTTTCATTGTCAAATAGGTTTGGTAATGACTTGCTGTTTAACAAGTTGGGAAAAAGAAGAAATCTTATGTTAACTACATTATTCAGACATTTTGTTTTTAGACAAAACCCTTAACAACAATTTCATCATTTCTACGTTTTTTTCACCGATTTGATTAAACATCATATGAAACAAATTGTCTCTAATTGGAACTGAATTAAAATTAAAAAGATAATTTATAACTATTTAAAATTCTATTGCTTTTGTTGTTTATTTATGAGAGAATGAAGGGACAGTATCTGAGAGCACTCAAAAGCAACTGATAAAAATTCAAACCACTAAAGCTTTCTAGCAATATTCAGAACTACACCAAGAAATTCCAATAGAAATTATTCTCTTTATTTACTCTACATAGATGGCATCAAAGCTTCCATTATTCCTGATGGGCACCTGCTTAGTTATCATACCGCACAGCCTTGAATTCTCTGGCACAAGGGCCAATGGTGAAGACAGTCAAGATCAGACCCTTCAAGAGCTGCTTGCAAAAGCCTCAGCCGCGAAAAGGGAGAGAGAAAACGTATGTATTTAGTAATTCCAATCTTATCTAATAGTCATTTTTGTCCATACACGCGTACATAAAACTGGAAATGACAAACAAAGCAGTAATTAATTTATCGATACAAACTGTAAGGCTACGTGCTAATGCTACGGTATATACGTGTTTATGTGGTTGTCTTTATACGTGTAATTTTATATATATATATATATATATATATATATATATATATATATATATATATATATATATATATATATATATATATATATATGACTGGCTCACTTACAATTAAAAATCTAAAACATGTATTAAAATATATGCATATTAGTTGCTTTATTAAACAATAGATCATTTTCCCTCCTTCTGCATAAAGTTTACAAATAATACAAATATATTTGCAGCATGAAATGAATACCAAAACATCAGTGCAATAACTAAAGGCAACATGCTATATAGTAGTGGGGAGCACTACATGATTTGAACTAGAGGCCTCCGAATATGCCTAGAGATTGAGACTTTCATCAGCATTGTTAAATTGTGACTCTGACATAGACATACTACCGTTGTTAATATTTTCTGGTAATTTCTACAAATAAAGTTGGTCTATTTTGATCAGAATACTTTTAATGTTTCTTTTTGTACCGAAGATAACACCATCTTACAGAAATGATAATGGTATGCAGAAAGGGTTTAGAATGTTCATAGAACTCTTTAAAAATACAATAAAGCTGAAGCGATGAAGCGAATATTGATTAAAAAGACAGGAAGACTGGACATTTGTTGAATTACAAAAGGATGTATTGTATGGGAAATCGTTTGAAGTGAGTCAAACCTTAAATCGTCTTTGATCCATTTTTATAACCTATGGGTACTTTTAAAGAATCACACAGACTCTTGCAGTTTAAGGTTTAAAGTTAATAAATGTTTCAAATTATGATAGAAAATAAATAAACTGAAATATTTGAAGGAATTATTTTGTATTATACTTGTGAAAATGCGGATTTAATAATGCTGAATCAATTCAAATCAAGGTCTATTTCTAAGGTTACCATGTGCCGTGAATGTGATTTTTTGCCATTACTTTATCCTGATGTGGAAACATAGCCAGATATTTATTCATAATTCAAATTGAGAAATTTGATCTGAATAATGCAGCTTACAAGCAGTAACTTGCTCTCACTAACACTACTTCAATACAGATTGTTCAAAAGTTGTTCAAATACTACAACTATGCAAATATTTGCTGTAAGTTTCCATCCTCAGTGGATGTTAATATTTCTTGATTTATTTATGCAGAAAGTTATGGATGTTAAACAAAGTGGAATCAGATGTGGAAAAATAGCTGCAGTAAGTTCTTAATGGAAGCGTTGCAATACTTTGAAACTAAAATTTACTTGAAGGTATGTTTGAACATGAAGCATAGATCGGTTGGGAAAAGCCAGAGGTTTCTGCCAAATCACTGTCAGTTTGAACTGGAAGACGTGATAGTATTGAGCAAAACGTAAGAGTGTTTTGTGTCTGGAGAAATTGAGTACCATTTTATTAACCTGCTTGAGACATACAACAACTCGAATATCAATATTTCTAACCAGACATTCAAATCTTGCCACCGCAAACATACATCCGACAAATTCATATCGATCCATCTGACCATCTGACCTCAATTTTCAATAAAAAAAAGTATCATTAGTACAAAATTCGTATGACATTGTAAATAACCCTTAATTTAGTATATTCTTTCTCATCGCCGCTTTGATGCAGTTATGTTTCTAACATTTTTATATAAAGAGCTTGAAAATTAAAAAGGAATTCAGCTGTGGTTTCTTTATCGTAATGCTTCTTAAATATTTATCAGACGGTGAAAAGAATCCCGCAGAACAAAGACAGAAAGGAAACCGTTCAAAACGTTGGGGTCGGTAAAATAACCAGAGAGGACCTGACTGATGAAAAAGGACAGATTCTAGAACAACGCTACCGAGACTGTGATAACGTTGGTTGCCAAAGTCAATAATTCTAAATTGTATATATATCTAAGTTCATCTCACTTTTGTGATGTGTAGCAAATAGTACATGAATATCCTCGATTAGTAAATACGGCGTTCCGCTCAAATATGCAACAATACAAATTATTAATATCATTTC
This sequence comes from Sinohyriopsis cumingii, assembly GCA_028554795.2. Classification (NCBI taxonomy): domain Eukaryota; kingdom Metazoa; phylum Mollusca; class Bivalvia; order Unionida; family Unionidae; genus Sinohyriopsis; species Sinohyriopsis cumingii. Next base: position 62,263,080 of record CM068838.1, read on the forward strand.
TTACTGCATGCACGTTCTCATTGTGTTGTTTTCCAGGCACATAACATGTACTGGTTCATACAGCTAAAAACAGCAAGTTCACAGGAGAAACAAACAACGGCTTTTATTAATTAAATGTCGAATCAAATAAAATTTTAGATACATTGTAAGATCGGCACTTCATTTACTCTATTTGCGGAATGGTCAGTTACGATTACGTTCCGTTCGTCTCGGTAAGTAAATGTTGTGTATCGTTCATGTTTCGTTAGTCGTGGTAAGTGATTGCTGCATATTCTCTGATAGACGCGAATGCAAATGAGTAACATAAACTTGATTGTTTGCTCACAGTTGAGTTGTACTATATTCCGGGTCACAAAACATATGGTTACAGAGTCAAAAACATTTTGTTCGGGATTGTTTCTTATGTCATATAGCGTAATAATAGCTACGCGTCGTACATATATACTCATTTATTTTACAGTGAAAACCTGGCAATTAAAGGGTATTATAAATGAAAGTAATATCAGAAAGAAAAGAAAAAACACACTTTCTGTAAAACAAATGAAATTATCTTAAAATACAAAATAATACTACTATTCAGATTGTTATTCGTTTTATGAAAACTATAACAAAAGTAAATTTATCCAGAGTATTCTAGCAATAATAATTATTCATTATTATTAACGATTTTTCCAATCATTCAGAGAAATGAATTGGTTGTGATGAAGCCAGGAACCAAAGATGAGGAATGCTTACTTCATGTCATGGACAACAAGCAGCACGCATATGACTGCGAGAAGAAGGGTGAACGAGTGAGTTTTACCCTGCTATATTTTTTAATCATTCGTTCAATTTATTTTCAATTTCATGCAAAGAAAATTCAATTTAATCTTTACAACCAGTAATATCTTTATGTAATTATGCTGCAAGTGTTTCAGTGATTAAATCAAATGTTAATGAACCAAAGACATTGGACTTTATTGAGCCATTTTCAAGTTCCACATGGATAAACAGAAAATCGTAAACAATATTACAACATAGGATGTGTTATGTATGTCTCTAGGTTTGTCATTCTTTTTTACGTTTGTATGAATGCTTGTTTGCATGCTTGCATGTACTGCATGGGCGAAAGTATTCCTGACTATCAGTGTGTCAAATTTCTTAAATCCGTAGTGTTCATTTACTCATCAACATAATTAATATTTGCTAATTTATTAAGAAATGTTACATATGGATATGTCTTCTCAAACAATTTTCAATTACATGAATCACAATTTACCTCTATTACAACTAAGCATATTATTCAGCATTGTTCAATTTCATGTTGAAGGTGGGGCATCTGTATCAAATAACACAAAAGATCAAAGACAAGACGTTCGTGTCTAAGGCACTTGGAATTCCTGTCTGCCAAAATACGTCGTTGAGCATGATGGAACCCATGGATCAAGGTTAGGGTGAAATATTCTTTGTATAGATATGTTTATGTCTACCAAATACATGTTTACCTTAACAGACGGGATGTAATGGAACGTAAATTAATCACATGTTCTCCCACAGATCTTGTGTTAAAGAATGTACCCAAGATGCCATAAAAATCTACCTTACTATATATTTATTTCTTTTCATTGTCATAGGTGACGATCGCGGAAGAGAACTGAAAATCAATTTGGAAGCAAGGGGATGCAAAAAATACTGCTGTGTGAATGGATGGTGGGGCACATGTACAAGTGAATGCGCTACTTGCAACTAAATATCGCCTAACTGTTCTATCTCAGTATGTCCATAACTAAAATATTTATGGAACGTGATTGATATCCTAAAAAGAAAATATTATTTCATTGACGCATTTGCTTTTATTATTTCAGATTCAAAGCAATTTTATTTGTTTTGCCAACAAAATATCCAGTGAAAAATATGCAATTTATATAAAGTAGTAAACAATTTTATTTGCAGATTAAAGCTGTCCCTGTCAGTTTATATATTTATATCTTTATTTTGCTGAATCGAAACTCTTCAGGCACAGAATGAATAATTGTGGAATAAAATAATTTCATGTAAAAGAAAGCTGTCTGCCAGTGGGCATACGTAACATGCGTACATGGGTGTATCTATCTACGCGTTAGACTTATATGTGCACTAAGAATAATACATGTCTTTCGGTACACTTATGCAATCATTGATTCTCTCTCTCTCTCTCTCTCTCTCTATCTCTCTCTCAAACTACTGTATTTCTGGTGGGAATTGTGCTTGTCCAAGTTTTACTCTAAGTGAATATTTCATATTTGGTAAGGCCACATCTTTGATTTATCTTCTCCACCACGCATTCAAATTTACAAGAAAGTAAAATCTGCGTGTGTATGATCTGGATTCTTAACGTAGCTTTATAAAATTTCAGTCATATGGCTACGATGTCTGCAGTGTGGAAGTTTATAGTGATGTCTAGCACTGGGGCATCATGCCGCAGACATGTAGCATGATGTCCCACCCAGTCACATTATCCTGACACCAGGCCAACCTGTCCTAACACTAACCTCTTAATGCTGAGCGCCAAGCGAGGCAGCTGTCAGTACCATTGTATAAATCTTTGGTATGACTCGGCCGGGGATCGAGCCCACGACCTCTCGCATAACCACTAGGCTACCAGAGCGGTCTCAGAAATATAAAATTTAAATACATGTGTAAAATGAATTCTGCGTACAAGAAGCCTTGAAATAAACGAAATTTGTGTCAACATGATTTTTATATTCAAAGGGTAGAATACATAAATACAATAAGATGTTCAAAATGCGAATCAGAGGAGACAATGACTATGGTTACCAAAACTAATAGGTAATGTAAACCTTACATAAAAGCATATGATGGTCATCAATATAGAAAATGGAGCACAGAGAATATAGATCCCCACCATGATTTCCAGAAACATTACAAAATCAAAGGTAGCACAATTATGGAAACTTCAGACTAATTCAACTGAAAAGAAGGAGAATTATGAGAGCATGAAAATCCGTACCAAATTTCCATGCCACTATCTTTATCAATTTTCAAGTAACAACCATCAGACTTAAAGTAAATGTAGCATTGATCTGTCTCTGAATTTCAGCAAAGGATGACCAAACACCTTCTATGCTCGCTTCTGTACAAATTCCGCGCAAAATACTGTTTGAAAGAAATCCTACAAACATTCGGCACACTTATCATATTTGTTTGGATAAACATCAAATTTGGTATATTCAAAAGCAAGACTCAAAAACGATGACCCTGGACCTGTTGGATGCATTGTTGTTCTCATTCCCATTCCATGTATACATGGTTTTAAAGTAGGGATTTTAACAGTTTACCTTAGGCAAGACCACAGGGTGAAATCCAAAAACCACGTTATATACGTTAAAGACCTGGCGTTAACGATGGCACAGACACACCTTCAGATCTCTGCCTACAGTTATTAAAATATTGAGATTTGAAGAAATTAATCAAGAACCATCGTTTGTCACTCACATGCATCATAGAAAAGCTTACAATCACTGTCCACATATGACCCTGATTAGTAATTCAGTGATTTAAGTCGGTATCTACAACGGTGCATGAGATATACCACGTTTCTAATGGACAAATTAATTGATGGATTGACAGACAGGCATGAAGACATGATCCCTAGCTTTTCCCGAGGGGATGCAAATTATTGTTAAGTGGTTTATATCTTACTTATTGGACCATCAATAGTCTCAACAATATTTAACAAATGATTTCAGATATTATCAATATTTTGTTCACAAAGTATACATTCCATTGAACACCTTGATCACGACACGAGAAAAACATGGTACAAATGTATATTTATTTCACCTTGAAGATATAATTTTTAAATACAGACATTGTTTATAATTACAAGAACTTTTCTTATTTTCAATATAAATTATAATTCTGTTACAACTACAGGTTGTTCATCCTCCAGTTAAAATATTATTTTCTATTTACCATATTAATGTCAGATTCTTCGTGGCTTAAAATTTAATTAAATACAGATTATCATATTTCTTTAAACTGTAGAAAGAACGATGGTGACGTATACATAATAAGTAAACGGAAACCGAATATCACCTAAAAACAAAGGAATACTGTAGATGAATGTTATTATTCGCTTAACGTTAAAAATTTGAAAATTAGAAGCATTTAATGTTTATGCTCTTTTTGTGCGGATAGTGCACTAATACCCATGGTATTTGTCTTAGCTGATCTGGAAAGAACACTTCTTCCATTCAGATTATAATTTTACAATATATTGAAATTGCTATCTAAATTAAGATACAGAAAAGTAATAAAAAGACCATAGTTTTCCATGCACAAATATAAACAAATCATTTTCTTATTTTTCCAAAACAATTTTAGACTATTTTTTAACAGAAAGGATATTCTATTATACCCCATTTATTATTCAAAAAACATTTTTACTCACCAATTATCCTTTAATAATGTCCCTGTCCGGCCCATTCCCTGTTTCTCCGTGTGTCTCGTGTCAACTTACGTGTTGCCATTATCCTTATGTTTGAAGCGTCTAGCTCAGCTAAATTTCTTGCACTGTCTGCTATTCATTCTTTTTCAGTGTAGCTGATCAGTCTTGATCCATTTGTAAAGGACGAGTTCCATATGACACATTTCTTACTCACGGACTATGTGTTTAGTCACGCTTGTGCTTACATGTCATCAGCTTGTACAGTAGCAACTGTAGTTGTTTCAATCTGTGTACAGATTATTATATAACTCAAAAGTAATGTCTAATCTTAGATAGATAGATAGATAAATTATATTTTGAATTTTATAAAATATTTTGGTCTTGCTTTTCTGTTACTTAGTTTAAGACCATAGAGTACTAACCATCTATCTATCTATCTATCTATCCATCTATCTATCTATCTATCTATCTATCTATCTATCTATCTATCTATCTATCTATCTAACAGGGAAGCGTATTCGTGTTTGAGTTGGTGAGTATATGTACATATAAACTGAGTCCTTCGTACCGGCAAGGGTGGGAAGAGTCGGCGCAAGTCCAAATTGTTACCGGTACAAACAAAGTATATGCTTTGTGCAATGCAGAAGGTATGTCATTCATGACAATCGTTTATTTATCGATTTCATTTATTATAACTTGAAGTCAGTTGAAGATGGCGTTATCGCTGTGCTTCCAAGATATATTGTCTGCGATAGTATTGAGCTTTGATTCGGCTAAGACGCGGATTTCACGGGCTTTTTCATATTCAAGGATAGTCGCCGGTTGATAAAATTTTCAGCAATTGGAAGCAGACCACAGCTTAAAGATGTGATCTCAAGGGCTATAGCGAAGAGGAGAGCATTTAGAAAAGCGTCTTCTGTATGCCGGCTACACTCTTATCATGAGTCACAGATACCGTGCCCTCTGTTTACAGGTTCACTGACTGCTTGTTTTTGTTTCTCTTTCTGGCCTATTATTGTGATGCGGCAGAATGTGCCTTTAACTAAGTTATTTTTCTGCCGGTTGACGAGTGATAGAGGATACTAGATACTCCAAAGGAAGGTTATTGCCTAGGGCATTTCGCCAAATACCACATTGGTTTTGTAGTAGCTATAACGTAGAAGATCCACCCGAAGTATATTATGTTGGAAGTTATTCCAACACAATGAAAAAAAAGTTAATCATAGCTTTTAGTGGGTTGACTTAAGATGCTCTGGGTGAATCCAATACTTGATATCATCTGCGTTGTATCTTTATTCCACCCCAATCTAAGCCTGCAGGTGTCAACCCAAAGGACGTGCACATACTCTCGCATCAGCTTTCTTGATTTACAGGTAATACCAATGACTTGTGTTCCTTGCTTATGCCTGGTTGCACCCTCCATAGGTGAATTGGATTGGGGTTTTTCCTTTAAGCTCAGTATAATGTGAATTGCCATTTGGAAAGGAGAAGATGGTTAGTGAGGCTGAAAATAAAGACACATATGCATTGACGTAGAAACTCGCGCATGGATGGTATCTCCAGTGGCAAATATAGATGCAAAACTAGCTGTAAAGATTTTGCTGGAGAAGTTTGAGGGAACGACAGACTGAATACTGCTGTCATTATTTGCCTGTGCTTCTCCGTTTACGTGGATATAAAGCGTTGACCACGTTATATCACTACACTACGGTTTCTATGGCGGTTAATGAAGTAGAAATCGGCAGCAGGTATGGTGATATTACTTTTGTTGTTACTGATGGTAAAATCATTAACGTTTGAAATGGTTTGCGATGAACCACCTGATACAGAAATCTGACGTATTTATTGCAGCAATTATACTGACCGACGTGACACTGTAAGCAGGAAAGTATGAAACCTTTAAGACAGCAGTAGTTCATGTACTTGCAATAGCCGTGTTAGCACTGCCCATAAGTGAGCGAGAGTTTTAGTAGCTGAGGCGAAACTAAACAAGGATGATAGCCCGAAAACTCTTGCAGCGCAACTAGTCGACAAGCCATGGTCACAGATTCATAATATGCTTATCGTTAATGTCTCCTCCACAAAAATATTCCATTCTAGAGACACGTTGAGCCATGTTTACAAAACACTAAACTAGTCACAACTAAATTCAGAAAGTTTGCATATAAAAGGAAGAACATGTGAGCTCTAAAAGAATCAGTCGTGTTACAATTTGTGCTAGCATAACATTTCTCCATGCGAAAACAAATTTTGCAGTCGATGCAGCTTGCTTTGGGATAAGTGAATACAAAGCACCATCGTTGTAACTAATAGTCTATGCACCTGGACCAAAACCAGCTGCTTGCTTCCAGATTTCTGAACCTACGCAAAAAGATGTTATTGTGGTTGGTACTGTTTGGATGACCATTTATGTTATGGAGCGTGCCATTCTATACCAACCGTACACTCGAGAAAAATCTTGGCTGCGCCGTGCTCATAAAGATCAGTGCAAAACTTGAGGGAAACAAAGTGGTCTGTATTGACGATGCCGAGTTTGGGGCGTCTACAAGAATCATGGACTGACTAAAAAAGAGCTGAATAACCGATACTATCAGGATATACAGAGCTTTAACACTGTTACAAACGTGTCTGTGCTATCAATTCCGTCTTTGCCATCTAACCCGATGCGTATCCCGTTTTGTGCATCTCGACTTTGAGCTGCTAAATTACCACATGTCACACAATCAGTCTGGTCTGTCAAACCGCTTATGCACTGAGCTGGTATTGAAGGACTACAGGTGAGTAATATCGAGCACTAATAATGGAGAATAATATACCATTAGCGGTATGTCCTTGGAGTTCCACATTGTTGTACCAGCAGCAAGAAGAAACCCCAAAAAGATAATATCTAGGAAGTCTCGCAAGGACCCGGAGGTGTCGCTACTTTTTGACGTTGGGACCTTTTATCACAACAGGTTTCTCGTCGCCCTCGACATAAAAACAACAGACACATACATTGTTACGACTCTAAGGTCTTAAAATAAGTCACAAATAGAGGGAAAACCGAAACGTTTTTTTGTAAAATTGAAAATATAATTTATTTCCCTAAAATACAAAGTGGAAAAGGAAAATAACCTACAGTTGAATGAAATCCTAAACAATCTTAAATGTTCTATTAAGTCCACACGAATCCAGAAATATAAATGATGATGTTCACTAATGTACTGGTGTACCAATAATAATGAATGAATCACACTGATAAAATCCCAAATTTAATTAATTTACAGTAATTCCGTAATAGCTACAATTCCAAATACTGGATAGTTCGTGCACTTTATAAATCCACTGAATGACTGAATTAACTCAATCTTCTTAAATATCTTCCTAGACTCGTGGTGCTTCTACGAATGACTAATTCCCCAATACAAAATCTATTATACAAGGATAATAAGTAGTTAAATAAAGCGTCGCAATGTATTATCTAAAATGTAAACACGGTCAGGTGGGTTACACCAGCTAAACAGGAATTCGGTCAATGTGGCCTTTCAATAACTTTTGTCCTGAAATCAGAATCACGTGATTTTTTACTGGACCAAGTCACTCATCCTTATAACTTTATTAAGGAATTTACGTACTATACCTTAATGACCCAGCCATGCGAATTTCAGATTGTTGGGAAAAGTTAGTGTTTAAAATATTGTTAACTAATAAACATCTACAATCAGGAATGATAATATACATATACATATACATATATGTATATATATATATATATATATATATATATATATATATATATATATATATATATATATATATATATATATATATATATATATATATATATATATATATATATATATATATATATATATATATATATATATATATATATATATATATGTTGTCACGAACGCACAGCAAACACATAAACATACCATTCTGTGTCCACCATCTACTAGCCACTGAGAAGGCGGCGATTGCAACACGATCTTTGAGAACCTGTAGCCACACTGCACCATGTCTCCGCAGCAGCAGCAATAGCTTGTTTGCCTGAGCGGTCTTGAATCAACGTTTCATGGGAACGTTAATTTTATTCTAGTATTTACTTCACCCACAGCTCTCCTAAACAAGTCATATGATAGGCCATGGGCCCGCGCTCAAAAAGTGGAGTACTTTTATCAGTCCATGGAACTATCATTCAAATAACCTTCTCCGTGCACTTGCTGAAACGTTTAATGAAAACCATCACGCGTTTTCAACCTGACGTCATCTATCAGTAAACATCCAAGCCTGCTTCCACCTTCATTAGCCTCCACAAACGACATCAGTGTGTGGGTCGCAACACAAATACAACCCCATGTTGGGGTCACTATGTTCCTGTAAAGACAAAGACTCATTTAAGAATAAAGTAGAAACGAATCACATCGTGGAGGACGAGTACGCGTAGAAATCAATGAATTTCTCAAGCGGAAATGTTTGGGTTATCTGCTCCTACTAACTGACCCACCCATGTCTTGCCAGTTTTAGCAGGAGTTGTAGCTTCGTATTTTGTAATTCCTAGCCAAACATTTTTACTTGTGATCTTAACGGATTTTATTGATAGTTCACGTAGAGTCAATGCTATGTCAATCATTACAACCTGATAGGAACCAGGGCAGAAAAACATACAATAAACAACTTCGATTCCGTTGCAGTACAGACTGAACTGCATGATAACCTAGGATAGTGTATGGATTTCCCAACTAACTGCTACTGATTTGGCCAAAAAATAGATTTGGCGACATATAACATTTGAAGGTGTTGCAGAAATGAGTGACAAGGATGTTTCTATGGTCTATGCCATATATGTGGCTAAACAGGTGAGTAATATGACAGCTCCAATAAGATCATCCTTGCATGTCTATACACGTCACTCGTCAGCCGGGTTCTACCAAAAGACAACAGTAAGCATCGTTTAGATGATCTTGAAAAGGACTACATTCTTCAGTCCTCTTTGCCGAACATTAACAGCCAATGTTAATTTAGGCACGGGAGCTCTACTAGCACAACTTGCAGTCGACATGACCACTTATAGGCATGCTGGATATGAGAACAAATAATGCAAGTACTGAGCGGATAAGTATCGGTGATGGAAAGGACAAAAGAACTGAATGAAGAACTTGAGATGGTAAACCAGGTCACAAATGACTGCTTGAGGAGTTGTTGCTAATAACTAACTTCAATAAATGAGGATGAACCATTGAGCGGAGAAGGAGGTTGGGGCTGTCAACATAGACGTCACTCCAGTAACGACAGTCGAGACGACTTCTCAAGAGAACAGCAGAAGGCAATGCCATCTTCTATTTTACTGAGCGATTGAGCCTTGGTAGATGGCCTTCTTTACGCGTCATCCGGCGACCGATGATAATTTCGAAAAATGCAGGTTGGAAGTATCATCTGAAAATTCCTAAAAGCAATTCATATGGACCAGTCGGAACTAAAAGCACTGTAGCTACCCGCAACATGTACTAGACATATGCTTGGCCTCTCTCATTTTGAAGAGCCAGTACGTTTTGTACTTTAAAACAACACCAACCTTGTTAATTTCCGAAAACAGCTGTTGGGAGTCTACAGCATTAAACGCAAAGGACTTTGGAAATCTTTTCTACATTGGAACCGTATTCAGCAGTCTGTCTGTATGGTATTCAATGATTGCTAAACACCCTTGAAGATGGTGATAAACTTACTGGTACTGTAACACTAAGTCGCTGGACTCAGGACATGCTAATGAGGGAATGTGTCATTTCGGCTGATATAGTTAATAAAGTCTCAGTAATGTCTACCATTGGTATGGTTCGCAGGGCAATCCTCAACGTAATATTCTCATTCTCAAATACTTGTTGATTACGTTAATCTCAAAAGAAGATGACATCGAGAGGGACCGACATGACAAAGCAAAGAAAGACCGCACGTTGAAGACTCGCGCATGCGCACCGATCGTGTTGATAACTGTAATGCCGAAAAGACTTATGATAATGTCGAAGAAGAGATGCGCGAGTACTACCAAGTAAGCTGTAAATTTTCCATTTTCCTGATATTGGGAATGACGAAGGCTTTCTGTCTAATAAACACCTTCGCCCGAGTTGCAAACTATAAAATGATGTTTTGTTGTCAGATTCTAGCCGCTATCACCTATATTCCATGTTTCGGACCTGAAAAGTAAAGTACTTTTGGCGCTGTGGAGTTGGTACGCCAGACCTGTCTAACGACAAAAATGAAAAATTGTTAAACTTGCTATAACCAAAGAATGTACAAATACCAAGCATGCGGCAGTATACTACCACCCGCGAGATTAAAGACGTGGCAGCAGTCATTGAGCTGGCAAAAGCCACTAAAGTCCCAGGATGTGGCCGATTTACCTTACTGCAGCACACAATTCCCAGGCCGCGCTTTAGAGTGCAAACCCCTAACGAACTGCGTTTGGTTGACCTCATGTTTCTGCAACTGCACAAGGCTGGGCGAAACAAGTATAAGTATACGCTAAGTAGAGTTGATACGTCTGATCTTTAAAAGGAGGTCGACCCCTTGACCACAACGAAGGCTTCCAAAGACGCAGATACTTTGGCACATATCTGCAAGCGAGGGAGGCTAAAGTGGACGAGTGTTCGGCAAGTTGACCCCGACCGGGCGATTATGGGCACCCTATCACAACTCTCGGTCAAGCACACCGTAGGTTTGTTGTTAGAAAATAGTAGTCTCATAGTAGTCGTTTTGTACCTTTTTTGCGGATGAGGGTGACGGCCTTCTATCCCTTATGACCTTCATTCATTTTGGTAAAATAAGCTGCAATTTATTTGCAACCCGTGGATTATTATCAACGAAAATGATGTGGCCAAGAAGAGGCCAGAGTCATATGGGACATAGTATGTTGACCCAGATCGGTAAGCAATAAAACAGACTACTACGTTAGACACGTTTCTGAGACTGTGGCTAACAAATTGTGTTTGGTATTTACATACTTTTTACTGGATTTTTCTGTCTGTGTATCCATTACCCCACGGTATTTTTATATCTGCTTGGAGTTTGTGATTTTCCATTTCAAACAACAATTTTGATCTCAGACACGCTAATTAATTTTTCCTCAATTGCAGCCAAATAGAATTTTCTAACCGCATTGAGACTATTTTGTGCCAGTGCAAGCAGATTTAAATAGACATGTATTCGTGAATTATATTTACCAGCAACCACGGTTACTGCCGATGTAGCCTCATCGGTAATCCCCGTTGGTTTGCCTATAATAGTTGTTGTGAGTGCAATTCCTGCCAAATCCAGACAAAACAGCATTGACGACAAGACTTGCACGTTTGTATTGTACAAGTAGCGATGTTCTCTTAGTGATTTCATTTTGAAGTTGCAGTTCCTCTTCGATTATTTTTCAAGTCGATCACTTTGAGGGTCTATCATTGTTCTTCAATTATTAATGTAATCGCGTATTATAATTGCACGACAGCAGACCACGTCCGAACTCACCATGTCCAGATGTGGCAGCCACACGCACTTCTAACCAATTACTCTTTCTCATTGGCACAACGGTCATTAAATCACAAAACTCTCAGCCTGAAGAATATTTAAATTTACAAAATTATATGTTCTGGGGGCCTAGCATTACGCTCTTTTACAAATTTACTATCTGCAATCATGCCTGGTGTATTCAACGATCGTTCTCAATTTCGTCCAAGAGCTGTTTCACGGACAAGTGCACTATTTTTTAATAATAGTCGAGATAGTGGTGCAGTCAAAGATCGGATATTTGCACGTGTTAATGCTATTTCTCCAAGCTCGCCTCGAGTTGGTTGTGGTATACCGCGGTGTTTCCAAAGTTCTACTTATATTTGGCCATTAACAAGATTATCTTTTAGTGTTTATGAGGGTCTGGTAACACCATTTTGAAGAAGATATTGACAAGTGGAACAAAATTACTATTAATGTTATCATCTGCTGTTAGCCGATCCATTACCCCGTCACTAATTCTGCAACCTCATCACCGTAGTCATAATCCAATAATTATATAATGATTAATCAAATCTTAAAAACAAACAACAAAGACGGTTAAATATCCGTCGAGATAATGGTCTTGATACTGCATATTAGGAAAATTTGTTTAACTGAGTGTATCTAACGGTACGTGTTAGTGATGTAACAATACGCAGCGGATCATATACTAATACTGTTATTGTACCACACTTGGTTCTATATCCGCATACGAAAAATAAATGTGATTAATACTCACGCACCTTTAAAATATGAAATTAATCTTCACTGAGGTAAATCTGTCCTAAACACCGAATGTAAATTGGCCACTTGGTATTACATGCTATTTTTCTCTCCATTGCTTGTCAATATTCCGGTAAAGGTACGTGTATTTTTTAAAGTATCTTTATTATCAGCATGCTCATTGATAAACGCAACCGAAAAACCAGAGTATTTATCTCAGTCTTCACTAATTACTCCAAAATTATTTGCGATTGCGCCAAACGGCTTGAATGTAATCTACCAGTTCGATCTTGAAAAAATTCACAAGCTCACCAAAGTATACTTCAATAACAACCCAACTAGTAAGCTCAGATAAAAACGCTTTGGTGGCATACCTGCCTGAATCCACATCAGCACCGCATCTTCGAGCGGTTGAGCGTCCGTAAATATTAATCGACATTTTCCATAATATTAAACGTACTTTAATGTGAAATCAATAAGTGTTTGTGGTATTGGACATTCCTTGATTGCACTCCACGCTTCCGCAACTGGATGGCCACATACTGACCCGTTCAACCGAGTTTGCATCTGTATAGTTGAATAGAACACCGGCCGACGACAGGTGCTAACGCTCTGGTCAAATAATCAACAACTTCAAGTGTTGATCCAGTCCATATGAGTCAAAATATAATAAATGTTAGGGTGTCACCATGTATGCCTCTCATCGAGATCAAGGTCATGTTGATGAATCTAGGTTAACGATGCCGGTTTCCCTTCTGCGTGGAATCATCGAACCCAGTTCATCCCGCATAAAGGCACTTCGGAAAAGTTTCAATGACTTTGTCATTGTTAATAAGTCAAAACTGGTCAACTGTCGCGGCAAAGGTGAACCAACCACCGAAAACCACTTCTCCTTCTTTATGCGTACTCTTACCTACCTTTTCAAATACATTCCACTGGTGTTTTGCATTTATTTCACCTCTGGTTAGAAACAATTAATGTCGCTGAGGTATTATTTTGTATGGCCTCATTAAGCGAATCATGTTGTGTTTCGGTCAACCACACAGGGACAATTCATTTTACTTTATTCGAGAAACTTTTGATTTGATCCCGCAATTGATGTTTAGTGCATGTTTACTTTCTCTGGCTGGTTTCACTAAGCCGACCTTCACTTCATGATAGAACATTATTATTTTTAAATTTCACAGCTTCAATTTAAATGTAACAGTTTCAATGATAAATTTTCTTCATGCGCGACAATGACCCTCATTCGGCCATTCAAGCCCTGTGACAAAAGTATTTCCGGCAAGCTTCACAGCAATACATCTATACCCGGGGAAAAAAAGGGTTTCCTCCTACGCGTGCTTTAAAGTACATGTCCAACATAAACTCTTGACCCAAGTTTGGATGCTCGAGCTAATGTAATAAATCCGTTACAACGTACAAAACTCGTGCTGGAAAGTATGCAAGCCTGTATCTACATTTTGTTCTTGGATTCTGGATTCTAACAATCGATGATACACACGAGCGACATTATAGTTGTAAAGCTTTAGTAAAATGTGTTAGGTGCATTCTTGGTGAGCGTTTAAATTAGCTATACCGCAGACACTGTCAGCTTTGCAAATATCATTTGATTTTTCAGATGGATTTTCAGATTGTCTACAATCTGAAATACCATAAGCACATGAAATGATGCACGGACACCTTGTTGAGTGCATTTTATCTATGAGAATTCTCCTTGTACTTCTCTTTGTTGTGAGTCAGTTGTTATCGCCAGAAATGATATTACAAACGTTCCACCAGACATAAAAAATTATTTTAAACGTGCGTCTATAGCTACTAATGGATTCTTCTGTGGTATCCAAATTATAAATTCATAGAACTCGACTTTGCCGTTAGTGGCAACATTACCATGCCAGGCTGCATTGTTTGCGTTACCCTTAAGGTGTAACATGAATGTGTGTTTAAACGCAAATATAACCTGAAGAAAGTATCTATAAAAGCCAAATGTGAGTGGAATGATGCAGTAAATCTTACCGCGCTCGTTAAGCTCGGCCCGACGCTGTCCAAATCCGCGGAAATTTGGACCTTGTGCGACTCGAACATTCTTTGGTCCATCTCCTGGCGAGTTTCTGACGTTGTCAGTGGTATGTTGTCTATGATCGATGTGATCAAGTGTCTCTGACGAACATCACTGATGAGCCAGAAGACCTTGAATAACTGTTGTTGTAACTGGCGAGGCCGAGAATACTTGTACGAACGTCGACGCTGTCAAGAATTACTTCGATTTTCTTTCCGTCTATTAGATACGGTACACTAATGAAAAACAACGTAATGCCATTGTTGACAAGTCCGACTTGATCGTTGACACCATATACAGCATTTGTTGTCGGTACAAGCATGTCCTGGACTTCCAAAAATGTCTCTCAAGGAAGAAAATAACGAGATGTGTCATGAACCTGAAATTCTACTGGCCTTTCCTCTCTTTTATCCCTAATTTCATACGTGTAATATCGATAATTTTGCTTGCTTGGATCTCTCAACACAGATGCGACCATTTTAAACGCGGGATCAAATACATTTTTGAATTCAGCCATAGGTGAAACTTAAGTTTCCACTTACACATTACAGTTGTGTTTAAGACTGAGTACAATTTTGGAGACCGATTCCCATTGCCTGATTTGCAATCGTTGAATCAAATAAGCGTTGCTGAGTGGCTTCATTAATGATTTTACTAATAGGAGATTGCATTGTTGTTGCTGTTGATGGTGATGTAAACTCTTTTGATGGTGTTCAAGTAAATAATCTGCTTGTAATCCCATATTTTTCAACCGATCTGCAGCAATGTGTTTGATATTTTCAAAGGCTCTCGTTGCAACTTGTTTGTCGATTGGTGCAGCGTGTGAGCACGTTTTGTGCCCCTGCAAGCAATCCTTGGACAACACAACCAAGGCCATTTCAATAATATATCGTGTAATCGCGTTTTTCTCTCGTTTTCAATGAGCCCGGTTTTTACACGTTCATGTACGAGTGTCATCATATTTAAATATTATATCGATCTCTACTGTATACTTGTATTGTCAATGCTTCACTGCGCAGGTGTAACGTGTGTCTGTCTTGCTCAACAAAATTAAAAAGGTTTCTGGACCGGGGATTGTCGTATGAAAGACACAAGGGTGCCTTGGGAGCAAGTGGTATCAGATCGCGGGGGCCATATTTGTGGCAAACAGCAGCAATATATAACCGTGCGACACTTTCGATGTTGAAGCTGAGGCTTCTTAACTACTACTAACGGTGTCACAGTCCAGCTTAACATCAGTCATGGTGGTGATCCTGGCAATGTCATTCTTGACATAATAATTGATGACGTATGGTCCTGCAAGCAAAATTCGTTGGTTCTCTGAAATATTAGTAATATTTATTAGATCAACCGAGAACTGTTCTCAACGATGAATGTGCAGTATCAACCGCGTGCGTTGAAGATACGACTCAGATTGCAGTCACGTTTATGGCCATGTACACGCGTGTTAGTTTAAGAATTGTACATGGTCACTAATGTTACCTTTCGTTTGATCTCTTCTTTAATTGATTCAATATCTTATTCGCCAACGGTAAGTCCAACAATGTTCCAGTTGGTGCCACTGTCTGACGAAACCAAATGATTTATTGCACCATAACCACCAAACCACTGCAACCAAATATTAGACCATCTCCGATAAATATGAAATTAAGCCAATGCAATTTAGAGTGTGAGCGATTCACTAGCGAGAATAGGTGTAGAAAATGTTAATAACATTAATGATGAAATTGTGATTCCCGAGGTAATGCTCGGAGTTCTGTTTGCATCAACACTCTGCATTAATTGCGCGCAACACCATTAGTGTGTCAAAATTCACGAAAATGTCGTAATATACGTAAAATATGTTTTCAGCAATAGCATGCATCGACGTGCTGCATGTTGTTCAATGATGTAATTGCTGATGTGGCTTCATTGATGACTAATGGTGCGTTGTTGTCAGCACGAACGCATCCCACACGTGTTTCCAATCGATCTGCAAGGTCTTTCTGTTCACTTAATCCACCAAGGCCTTTCTCATATGGTTGTTATTCTTCATATGTCCGATCAATTGATCGGATGGGGAAGTTACAAGTCCTTTTTACCGATGTCCTGACAATTGGTTCTCTTGCTGTCTTGACAATTGTTGCTTTTATTGTTGTTGTTTTGACAATTAATATTGTTACCTTCACAGTTGTTGCTGTTGTTTTGGCGATTGTTGTCATTGATTGGGCTTAGGTATATCCTGTTTCAGGTACTCTGTCCATAAAGTTTCGCCTTCTACACTTTGTCCGCTTATAAATGAATTATACTTTTGCACATAATAATTCCACCGCTCACCAATTAATTTTTTTCTTTCCAGTAAACTCCCTAAATACCATGTTAAGCCATTTTGTGCCTATGTACTTATCATGTGTTTCTGGTGTAAATTTAAGCGTGTAATCTCTCCAGTTATTTGGTCTGTTAAGAGCAACATATATAGCATTTTTAAACATCGCCCGACGAATTAATTCGTTAAAATATTGAGGCGATCTAGTTATCCACGACTTGTTCTCGGGTGGCACCAGTGGTATATTACTAATTACCTCGTTAGCGTCTTCATCAAGTACACGAGTGCCTTTTGCAAGGAAAGCAACAGTTTCTCCAATTTTTCCGTCTTTTGTGACTTCCTCGATAGTCTCTTGGAAGCGTACAATTGTCTCTGCCGTTGCTCTTGTGGCTTTCTTGATCTCCTTCTGGTAGGTTTAGCTAGTTTACGAATTGGACCCGCCTTTTACTTCTATTCCTGTTAGCGCTGCCACTCGATCTACTTCGTGCCTCCTTTTTAATATCCTCAGCACGTTCTGCATTGCATTCGTTGGTTTAATTAGTGGTGCAAGTGTTTGTTCAAAGCAAGCTGTTGGATCATCTTGTGCCATTCGTTTTGACTGTAACATATACTTAATACATTTGCGGACATCTTAGTAATTACGAAAAAGATTGGGTGTTTGAAAGATCTTTCTCGCATCGCTCGCTATACTCAGCTATGGTTTTTGAAATTTTATGTGGTTGTTAAATTGCTTTGTCTAAAGACGCACGATATTCTGCTTTGGTCCACCTGTCAAATCAATAGTGAAAACACTATATGGGTCTTTACTGATTAGCGCAAACTTGTCAACAAATAAGTAAGTGATACTACCATCAGCTAATATCAATCGCTTGGTATCAAACTGTGACAAACAGACTTTGGTATATTGGTGAGCACCCATGTGATGATTCTTTGATAGTATCATATTTGTAGTGTATGCGTGAATTGACATTGCTCTCTAAGACATTCCACGTACATATATCTAAAATCCTTTTACACAATAACCCGTGAGACACCTTTTTAATGTTCTTGGATCCAACCACGATTGAGTACATTTTATATCGAAGTCCCACATACTCTTCGATTGGTTTACCCAAGCAATCATCTTTGAATTTGCAAACAAACTATTCATTGGAGTTGCTAAGGAATAGGTGTTCTTTAAGATAATCGCTGTTATCAAATTCGCTGGCTGCGATATCCGAATAAACCTCACCGTTTGGTATATGCAAAAGCATCCAGTCAGTATCGATATTAAGCGTCTTGACACGATTCTGGTCAAATGGTTTGATCTTATCGTAATAAACATGAACAGCTCGAGAGGCAAAGTATTGACGAACCAGGGCTAGTATGTTTTGTTAATTTCAGCTTGGATTTTGTTTTACTATAAACGGCAATAAGTCCCTTAACAAAGATCTGCCGTGATTCAAATTAGAAATCAGCAATAAGCTTTCAAAGCTTATCTTGATCATTATCCCGCACAGAGTCGACTCACATTTGTTGTCGCATATTTTCCATTGATTTTGTAAATCTGGAATTGTTCTTAAGTTCAAAGAAATCTTTTTCAAAGTCGTATTCAATTGAATTTATTGGGTCACGCTTGTTTTGGCGAAATTCAAGCACTCGACGGACTTTATTTACACGCCATCCCAGTCGCAAATATAACTGTAGACTTCAAACTTATGATGCATAATTGTCTTTGGTCCTGAGACTTGGAACAAGTTTAGTACATACAGAAAAGTTGACTTCCTGTGTCATTCACGACTGCATAATGATATGGTGACAAACACCCACAAGGCACGGGCATAAGATAATTTGCTTGTTACAGATGATTAAGTCAACGTCATTTTTTTTTTGCACAATCAAATAAAGTCTTTTTCATCTTCTTCTGCCTCTAATCTTGACCAAGCCTACATCGTTCTTGTTCTGTCATAATGCCTAAGTTAATAAACTTATGAGTACGTTCTGCTTATGTATTCGAAGACACATATAACATCGTTTCGGACTCTTTGATAAACCTGTATGAGGTATTTAAGCGAAACAGTGATTTAATATTTTCATGTAACGTTCCTTGCACACCATTACCCAGACAAGATGATACCGTGACCAGGGATCTTCATAAGTTATTTCATAATATTATGATTTAAGGATTTTTCTTCCTTTTACATCATGCCAATTCTTCAATATAGAAGGAGAGATCTCCCCTCCAGTTATGCGGGTAAAGTAATATAGTTGAGATTGTTGGAACGCATGCAAATGTAAATTGTTACAAAGGCCTTTTATGGTCAATGTTTATACTAATTACAATGTTTTCAATACAACGCCGTATGAGTAACTAACATAACATACTAAATGGCCCACATGTGAGTGAAATTCAAACACGTCCTCAAAGATTAAGTGTGACACGTATTTCAATTGATAGCAAGCTAGCATCATCAAATTAATTTCATATTTCATAAGCAACCAACTCCAATATCTACTTCTCATCAATTCTTAAAGAAATAATTTCTTCCGGTGGTTTGCCTCAAACCTGTGATATTGTGTTTGATAGCATGGCGGTTTAGCTTTCACGGATATCGCATGCGTTGAGCAAGTAATTGAAAAACTCAAATTAGAAATTAGGAGGCTATGTGAAATATGCGCACACCCTCACCGTGAAAAGCTAATTAAAAAACCACACCATTTTAATTACTATTTCATGATATTATCATCCATATATCCATACATTGTTCCGTGTAATGATGAGCATAAACAGTCATGAAATAGTAATTTTAGGTCTCCCAAATAATTGTAATCCTAGTATACAGTCAACAAATTCGAGTATTTTTCGATATTCAGCTGGGTCTCGGATGAAGATAATTGTTGTCTTAGTTTTGCTTTAAGGTTTAAATGAATATGCTTGAATAAGTAAAAAATAACTTCACTGAGCTTTTTATTAATTTATACATTTTTCATCTCTGATTTAACCACAGCAGAGAGATTATTTTATACTAAGTATCCATCGGGCAGCCACCGTGCTAAACTGGTCATGTCTCGCGCTGTCTATAATTATAGCTCTTACCATATACAATCTCAACAACATTGTCTACCGTAGTATCATGATAGGCGATTTGTTGGTTATTGATCTTGGTCAATTAGCTCTTACGCATACGACCACTTTCATTTTCGTGGATTATAATCTAGGGTTGCATATCGTATCTGGCGTTGTTGTTTTTTCACTAAAATGAACAAACGTCACAGAGAATAGAAGGCCTCGATCAATATCAGTAACAAAATGCAAAACGTCTGTTGTTATACTGCTAAACCCCTGTGCGTAGAGCATCGTGGTACTCTGGTCGAGCTGTTGTTTATGTACCAGTACGCCCAGGTGACCCTGGTTCCGCCATCAAAACGATTAGAAGCATGCGTAGCAATTAATGACCTTGTGATCCGCTAATGTGACACTTACAAATGTGCAAGCATTGTACCGACAGAAAAAGTGGCGCAGACCCAATTTAGCGATTGCACTCCAGACAGGTCAACCCCTTCCTAGGTCCCGGAGTCTTATTCAGGATTTTTCCGCTGAGCGTCTTTTGACTCGTAGGCCCAGATGATTAGACGTTACATGCAACACAACGTTTATTTTACTGCTGCTAAATGCGGAGTGCTTCATCGACCTTGAACATGCAAACACAGCTGAAACCGGTACCAGAACAGACCTGATCTTGGTGTTGAATGCGACAAGCTTTTCCTGAATGACCCTGATGATTTCCTGCACTATCCACTGAGACCATGAGCTTTTCACCCTTACAATGAACCTGCCCCCTGAAGCGGACCGTTGCTTGGCACTTGCTAATATAGATATATTATATATATATATATATATATATATATATATATATATATATATATATATATATATATATATATATATATATATATATATGTATATATATATATATGTATATATATATATATGTATATATATATATATGTATATATATATATATGTATATATATATATATATATATGTATATATATGTATATATATGTATATATATATATATATATATATATATATATATGTATATATATGTATATATATGTATATATATATATATATATATATATATATATATATATATATATATATATATATATATATATATATATATATATATATATATATATATATATATATATGTATATATATATATGTATATATATATATATATATATGTATATATATATATATATATATGTATATATATATATATATATATATATATATATATATATATATGTATATATATATATATATATATATATATATATATATATATATATATATATATATATATATATATATGTATATATATGTATATATATATATATATAGACATATATATATATGTATATATATATATATAGACATATATATATATGTATATATATATATAGACATATATATATATCTATATCTATATATATATATATATATATATATATATATATATATATATATATATATATATATATATATATATATATATATATATATATATATATGTATGTATGTATGTATGTATGTATGTATGTATGTATGTATGTATATATATATATATATATATATATATATATATATATATATATATATATATATATATATATATATATATATATATATATATATATATATATATATATATATATATATATATATATATATATATATATATATATATATATATATATATATATATATATATATATATATATATATATACATTAGCTTTGTGATTTCACTTGACAGAAAAGTAATCGGTTATTCCGCACTGGAGTAGAACTGAAACACACCAACAGCTGGTTTATGTTATACATTCGTAGGGTTTATGTTCCATGGGAAAAATCCTTTCAGGGCAGCCTTTACTCACCCTCCTAGCTGTGTTGAACGCATTCTGCAGTTATTCTTCACCAACAAATAACATTACATGTGCTACGGCAGAAGGACGTTAGCACTCAGAGGCCGGTGGCGTTCGTATAGCGAGGTATGACAAAAACTGAACAACGCTATTCTCAAAAAGAAAAAGAGGCCCTTGCAATCGCTTGGGCTTGTGAACGCTTCATTATCTATTTAACTGGGTCACAATTTAAACTTGAAACTGACCATAAGCCATTAGTACCATTAGAATGCGTTTGATGAGAGTCAACTTTTGTATAGTTCATGTTGCTGAGAGTGACAGAGAATTTTAGGCTGCAACTAACGCCTATGTTGGTTTCGTAATTAGTAATTAGCCTGCATTAAATACTGGATTTAAACAAATAAAGTTTGAATATCGAAACGATTCCATTTGCAAACAACTTGTACAATTCTGTGAAAAGGGGTGGCCAGAGAAATCCGCTATTCACGGAAAACTTCAAATGTACTGGGCAGATAGAAGTGCATTTACAATTCAAAATGGTCTATAAATGAAAGGTGCACGCCTGGTCGTATCAGAATCACTTCAAAAACAAATCCTAGAGAGAATTCATGATTGTCACCAAGACATAGTTAAATGCCGAGAACGCGTCAAAACGTCAGTTTGATGGAAAGGACTAAATACTCAGCTAGAACACTGGCTAAAGTCTTGCCAAAATTGCATCGAAAACTCAAGAGATCAAGTTGAACCAATGATACCAAATAAATTCCAAGTCGACCTTGGAAAAGAGTCGCTTCAGATTTATTTGAACTGAAAGGTCAAACATATCTCTTGGTGATTGATTATTTCTCACGATACATCGAAATAGCAAAATTACAAGGCACAGGTTCAATAGCAATTGTCAATCATCTCCAATCAATCTTTGCGCGACACGGTATACTAGAAGTATTAGGTTCAGATAATGGTCAGCAATACTCAAAGAATTTGCGACAAATTATGGATTCAGACATATTACAAGCAGTACAAAATATCCACAGAGCAATGGTCTCGCCAAAAGAGCTGTTAAACAATTAAAAGAATGCTTAAAAAAGCAAATGATTTTTACATAGCTCTTTTGACATATTGCGCATCACCACTACCAAATGGATACATCCCTGCCGAATTACTGATGGGAGGAATATTACAAACTAATTTGCCAATGGCACCAAACAACATAGAGCCGAAATGGCCAGATTCAATGAAACTGAAGAAATCGGAAAACTATCAAAATCAAACTCAAAAGAGAAATTATGATCTTCGATATCGCGCCCGAAATATGAAAAAAAACTTAAGGTAAGGAATAAAGTATGGATTAAAGATCATTTGTATTCAGGCATTATTAATTCTGAGGCATCTACACCTCTATTGGCGTATTATCATATATGTATGTAGCGTGGTGTACCAAACCATTCATCGAGCCGTGAGACTCGCATTAGTTTCGTTCTTTAAAACCCGATATACTGCAAATATGCAAATATCTTTGCATGAAGATAGTCCTAGTACCAGAGTTAAGTCAGTATTAAAGGTGATTACCATTAATTCCAATTTCGCGTTAAGATCGTATGCTTACCAGGGGAAGTAAACCTGAATACAATCGAAGGTAACCAAGGTTGCAGTTAGCTGTGTATGGGGATACCCTAGGGACAATGGGACTTTAGTGTTAAAATAGGAGGGTTGTACCCTAAAGACAATAGGAATTTAACATGGGGAATTTTAACATGGGTGGCACTATAGAGGGACAAAAATATTGGGACTGTCTAGGGACAATAGGAAAATGCGTGTCTGGGAAGGTAACGTCACGGCACTGACGATGAGCAACAAGGCAACAAGGGCTGAACTAAATCAGGACCACAGAGTAGGAAAACAAAGATGGAGCCAGTCCAGAACTAGGCCTTGGCCGTGGCAAATGCTTAAGACAGTGAAAGAGGATTATCTTCCTTTCCTAAGTTTATACAATCCACACACGCGAAGGAGAAAGACTAACCCTTACTCAACTATTCACAAACCCCAATATATACTATCCACACACGGGAAGA
Organism: Sinohyriopsis cumingii; assembly: GCA_028554795.2. Classification (NCBI taxonomy): domain Eukaryota; kingdom Metazoa; phylum Mollusca; class Bivalvia; order Unionida; family Unionidae; genus Sinohyriopsis; species Sinohyriopsis cumingii. Next base: position 62,287,097 of record CM068838.1, read on the forward strand.
AGCCAAAATATAACCAGTGAAGCCATTGATTTTGAAGCTGACAGGAGTGAACCAGAATCAAGACCCAGAGGTCTTCACCTAATCAAAGTTCACCAGTAAACCCTGAAAAGTACTATCACATTCGAGAGACGGATGCAGGGTGAAGTTTAAAGATTTCAAGTCCGACGTACCGAGAAAGCAGAAATTTCATCACCGAGATGTGTGATTCTTTGTTAACCACACTGAAACACCAAGATCAAGCCAAAGAAGACGATCACTTGAGACTATCCATACATCACGACAGCTTGAAATCCCCTGTCTGGATCCGGTTTAGCAGTTCAGCAGAATTGACACCTTTCAAAGTCATTGACAAGATTCAACACGTGCAACAATCCAATGACCACTTTCACATCACCGATGGAAAATTGACACTGTCCATGACCCACGTCTCTCTTCCCCAAGGGACTGGACGCAAAAAGGTCTTATTGGTGGACGACCTTCGTAACACCATAACAAGCCTCGTCCGAATTAACAACCCTCAAGACCGGATGTGTTTAGCCCGAACCATCGTGGTGGGACGAACGTATGCCGACAAGAACGACACGTTAGAATGGAAAAGAGACTGGGGAACATTCGAAAATCGCACCGAGCCAAACAACAAAATGAAGCAGAACTCCTGTTACAACAAGCCGGCCTGTTCAAAGACACACCCTGTGGCAATTCTGAAATGCAAAAATTGCAAGATGTCCTATCTCCACGCTACACCTTGAAAGTACAACCTCAAGAAGTGCGCGGGGGTCTGTTGTTTCGAGGCAAAGATTTTAAGGATGGAAAATACTATCACGTCTATTATCACGATGAACATTTCGATGCCATTACCAGCATCAACGCATTCCTGGGATACGGGTATTATTGTGAGAAATGTGATTATGGCTATATCAATTGAGAGCAACACAAGCAATGTGGATCGAAATGCTCAGGATGTTTGACCTCTCAACCCTGTCTGGACGAAGGACAAGAACGAGTGGATTGTCCAGCTTGTCAGCGCACTTTTGTCAGACCTACCTATTACCAACACCATTTGCAGACAAAGGTTCACAGCAGAAATGTGCTTGTCAACTTCTGAGATTGTGCCCTACATGTAGACAAGGCATGAGTACCAATAATGCCAAGCCACACGTATGTTCAGGAAAGAAAAAATGTCACATTTGTCACCAAATCATGGACTTGGAACACGAATGCTACAAGAGCCTATCTTTAGTCATTGCCGTCACCTCAGTAACATTCCTAGAGGACGTGAAAAAAACTCTTTTGGGGACCGAACACTCTAGCCAATTTTGCCCGATCGATCTTAAACCCCATCATAGAGACGTGGAGCCAAGAGTACATCGAACGTTACGGAGATTGTCATCGCCATGCGACGGTGATAGCCCACAATTTCCCCGGACACGATGGACAGTTTCTTCTCAGATACTATACGGAACAAGGCACCGGACGTCCTAAAGTGACTTTGAACGAAGCCAAAAACATTTCCATGCAAGTGGGACCAGTACAATTTAAAGATACAATGAGCTATTTGGCCATACCTTTAAGTCGAATGCCTAAAACGTTTGGAATGACAGAAATGGCCAAAGGCTACTTTCCACACTTTTTCAATACCGAAGCCAATCAACATGCCGTCCTACCCCATTTGCCTGAGGCTAAAGACTAACACCCCGACAACATACGTACCGAACAACGAGAAACTTTCTACTCTTGGTACCAGGCTCACGCCTCGGACCCCTTCGACGTTCAGGAAGAAATGTTAAAGAATTGTCGTTTTTACATTAAATGTACTGCGTTTCCGTAGAAAATTTCAAGAACTGTTCATGGAACACGGAGGGGTCGATCCTTTGAAAGACTTTGCACCATTACCAAAGCGTGTTCCTTAAGGTACAGACAACGATTCGTGCCTGAGAACACCCTGTCTGTCATCAGTCCTCAAACGAACAACTTTGTCAAACGTCAATATTCGGTCAAAGCCCAACGCTGGTTACATTACCTGTGCGACAAGGAAGACAAATGGATTCAGCATGCCCGCAACGGAGGGGGCAAAAAAAAAAACAACATCGGAACGTATTCGGTAGATGGCTGGGACTTAGAAAACCCCAAGACCCGTCTGCTACCCTGAACACGGCACTAAAAATCAGTTTTTATAACGAACCATGAAAGACTTGTATCAGGCCACTTGTCAGTGACGCTTGAAGTTAGAACAGCAAGGATACCAAGTGGTAGAAATATGCGAACAAGAGTACCAACATCGTTTAAAAACCGATCCCAAGTTTAAACGCATCGTGGAAAGTTACAAGTTGATGGACCCCCTGAACCTGAGGGACAGTTTGTACATATGCCACCTGTTTGCTTTACCACGCCGATGAAGAGAAAGGAGAAGAAATCAAATACTTGGACGTGTGTTCACTGTATCCTTACGTGTGCAATTATTGTCGCTTTCCTGCAGGGCTGCCGCAATTTTTAACGGAACACAGTGACCTGGGCCACATTCGACAATGCGAAGGATTGATCAAGTGCAAAGTCTTGCCTCCCACTGATTTGGACCATCCCGTGTTACCTTACCATTGCCAAGAACACTGATGTTTCCCTTGTGTCGTACTTGTGCTGAAACGTAAAAACAAGATCAGCCTTGTCAGCACACCCAGGAAGAACAAGCCTTGACAGGAACGTGGATCAGCGTGAAATTGTTCAAGGCTCTGGACATCGGATACCAAATGTTAGAAGTATACGAAATTTAACACTTTCCCAAGACACAACAATACCACAAGGGTGACCCAACTCAGAAAGGCATTTTCGCAGATTACATGGATGCCTTTTTGAAACTGAAACAAGAAGCCAGCGGCTATCCTTCCTGGTGTCACGCTCCCGAAGACCAAAAGACATTCAAAGAGAAATACTGGGAGCAGGAAGGTATCACATTAGACCAAATCGATAAAAACGAAGGCAGGCGATCGTCTGCCAAAGTGATGTTAAACTGCATGTGGGGCAAAATGGCACAACGACCGTGTTTACCCAAGATAGAATATTTGACAGAACCTTCTCGTTACTTCAAGATGATTCACGACAACACCAAATACATGAAACACGTGGACGTCGTTCGCGAGGATTTGATCTTAGTCAATTACGAAGACGATCTGGACTTTGTACAAGCCGACGAATTTGGAAATATCATTGCGGCATACGTGACAACCCATGCTCACTTAAAATTGTACGAAGTTTTAGAACTGTTAGGGGATCGTGTCCTGTACTTTGACACGGACATTTGCATCTACATCGATCGCCCTGGTCAACGTCACCCTGACATCAAAGAAGACCGTTTAGGAGCCTGGACAAACACCTCAACGTCAAGATACTAAGCTTCGCTAGTGGCGGTCCTAAAACTTACGACTACGAATACCAGGACAAGCAAGGAGAAGTGCATACGGAGTGTAAAGTGAAAGAATTGACTCTCAATTATCGCACCAGTCGCGTGGTAAACTTTGGGATATTGAAAGAAGCCTTGCAGTCTGGAGAGGATGAAAACATTAAAGTGACCACTCACCAACCGAACAAGATTGTACGTTTACCCACTCACCAAATCGTCAGTAGACACTTTGGAAAAAATCTGTCAAATCGTGTACCAGAAGCGAGTGAGGCTTCCCAAACAATTCACTTTGCCGTACGGTCACGTCGATTTTGGTCAGCATATAAAAAAGTCAACGTCCAGGGCCAATAGTGCATTGTGAGTAACAAGGCCACGCAAACAAGATGAATTCTTTCAGAGCAGCACAAAATAAGTTCAGAGGACTGTCATGGACATTCCTGAAAGACCATTTCGGGAGGACACTTGTGTGACATTACCCCATGTAGCACCTGTCAGACCATTGCACCCTGTCCCTATGGCATCTTGGTTACCAAACACATGATGTACAGAGAATTGTTTCGATTCCACTTTGATCGTTTTCATGTGCATTTTACCGTTGTACGTAACTATTTGGCTTTTATGTATTTTTGTTCTTTATGTTTATTTTTGAAACATCAATAAACGTGTCCTGAAAAAAGGTATAAACATTCTTGTCTTGTTTGTCTTCATGTCACAAGTGACATTCCTGGCACTATGGCTACCTCTGCTGTCTCTGCTCCCTCTTCCTCTACTTTCAAAGTCATCGACGAACACTTAGATCGTTCCATTTAGGAGGCTTTTTACATTCGCCATCCAATTTAACAAGCTCATTGCTGGACCTAGCTGTTCAGGCAAAACCGAATTTGTCAAACGTTTGATCGAACATAAACATCATTTGATCGATAGTCTACCTCAACGAATCGTGTGGTGTTACAAAGAGTGGCAATCGGCGTACAGTCTCTTGCCAGAAAGTCAAGGCGATTCCATCGTGATTGTGGAAGACATTCCTTACGACGACGACGGAATCGTGTCTGACTCCCGTCAAACCCATCTGGTCATTTTCGACGACATGTTAGGAGAAGACGTGGTTCACGCGCAAAGAGCATCATCGTAATGCCAGTGTCATTTACATCACTCAAATTTTGTTTCAACAAGGTAAAGCCCACCGCACCATCAGTCTCAATGCTCATTACGTGGTCTTGTTTAAAAGTCCTCGAGATAAATTGCAAGTGCAAGTCTTAGCCAAACAGTTAGGAACGCCTTGGCTCACTCAGGCGTACGAAGATATCACTCAAAAACCACACGCCTATTTACTCGTCGATTTGAAACCCACTACCCCCCATTATTTGCGATTTCGTACCCATTTCTTTCACCACTGGTGTCAAGACGGAGGGCCTATCCTGTACATGTCTCCGACCTCGACTTAACCAAAAAAATCTATAAAAGCCTCGGACACTTTTCGACTGTCTCACACAGCGCCAACATGACGTCCCTTCAGTCTCATCTTCCCATCAAATTGATTCGTGCCTTGTATGGCATCAGTTGCGACAAAAATCCACAAATACGTGCTCATGTCTTAGAAGCCAGTCTCAAAAAAGTCTTGCGATGGTTTACGGTGACAGCACGTTAATTACTGCAAGCCATCATTCATATTACTCATCCAACCAAACGCTTTTTTGATACGAACAAAGTAGCATTGACACAACTGGCCGATCCCCGCATCGACACTCAAACCAAAAAGCAAATCATTTTGAAACCTGGAGGGAGCGGTCCTCTAGGAGGTGTCATCATTCGCCCCCTCTTAAGATGGGATCCTAATGCCCTTAAGTTCTCCCCAAGAAAAAGCCACTCTCATAAAAACCAAACGAAGCTCGAAGAAGAAACAGAGCAACGGTGTCAAGACCAGGTCACAACCCCAGAAAAAGAAAAGCCCACACAAGACAGCTTCTACCCGAAAGAGAGACACTTCGGCCAGGACGAAACCTTACATTCGCAAACGACGACTGCAACGACGGTGACAGCGTCTCGGTAGCCTCAGGTTCAACCACTTCTCCGCTGACGACACGATGGAAAAACGTGTCTCCAAGAATTTCTCCAGTGGTGACACCCTCCTCCTCTTTAGCAGCAGTGGCAGCTATTCAGAAAGTACCTGATCCCACAATCAAAGTACAAGAGAGATCGGGCATATTAAAGAGTTTACTGGATTTGTTCAAGCAACAACTGACTCGATTTAGTCCGTTGCGAACCTCTCCACTAAGCGCGATGCCTGTCATCCAGTTGATACGACGTAAAGATAATCAGTGGCGACGCGTTCCAGTATAAAAAAGGTCCAAAACAAAGCATGGGTATCAGTGTCTTTGTGCTCCTGAAGACCCAAAGATGTCACTCCCCAGTAAACATCCCGTTCTAAACTCAAAGAAAAGAAAATGAAAGGACAGCCTCCTCGTTTAGTCAAGCATGCGGACATGTTGTCTGTCCTGTCCAAAGCTACTCCACTCATGCGGCGAAAAAAGCTCATTCAAACGGCCTCCAAAGATGTCATCGATATTGTGTGAGAATGTTGTTTGAACGTCTTGAAAGGTACGATCCCTTTGTCAAAACACCAGAAACAATGCTTAGGCGAACATCGTCACGTTCTTCGCCAAATGGTTCAAAAGAAAATCCCCATTCGTCAAAGAAGATGTTGGTCCAACGTGCAGGAATTTTGCCTCCATTGTTAGGACCTTTGCTGAAAGGAGTATTGGGAACCATGTTGGGAGGACTCGTGGGAGCAAGATAGAAAGGACGTCTGGAGTCCCAAGATCTCAGACGTGACACTTGACATCGAATGGAAGGACGAAAACTAGCTTTAGTGCCTTACAAACAATGGAAGGAATACCATCGTTGGCAAGAACAACGTACCCCGTTTTTGCCTTCCAATCCCAATCTGAGCGAGATGTCTGTTACAACACGATTGGCAGTCGTTGATGGATCGCCACGATTTGTCCCAAACAGAAAAATCGCAAAAGTACGGTCAACTTTTGCAACGACTGCAACTCTTTCGCCAGAAAGCTTTAGACGAAACAGCTCTACCCAATCTAAAAGATTTTAAGACCTTGATGAAACGTTCATCCCCACACCACCATCACCACTACCATCCCCAGTGGTTATGAGAGACGCTACCCCAAGAAAGCCTGAGGAAGAAGAGATACGAGTTTTTCAAACGTCGTCAGCAGCTCCCATTTCTAGTAAGATTGCAGCGTCCTTGTTGACCACTTCCCCCACACCCCAACGAGAAGAAATGAAAGCTTGGGTTCAAAAGATGATATCCACTTCTCCTTCGACGAAAGTGAAAAAGAAAGAAGGAAAACCAGAAGTAAAAAGAACCCCAAAGCCATTGCATTATCACCGCCACCTCTAGCTTTGACTTCTACTCCCATGGCCCACCGGACACGTAAATCAGTTTCCAAACCACCGTTTCGTCCCATCCAAAGTGGCATCAGCGAAGAGTGGGTGACTTATTAACAAAAAATGCAAAAGGTGTTAGCCAACATTTACTACGATCCATCCCATCCTGCAGGTTACGGAGGAGTTCAGAAATTGTATCGTGCTGCCAAAACTCGACTGAAAAGACTCCGTTTACCTCAAGTGCAACGATGGTTACATGAACAAGCTACCTACACTTTACACAAACCCATTCGACGAAAGTTTTCCAGAAGTCGCACCCAAGTGGAAGGCATCGATCATCAATGGCAAGCCGATTTAGCCGATGTCTCTCTTTTGGCCAGCTACAATCGTGGCTACAAATATTTGTTTTGTGTCATCGACGTCTTTTCCAAATTTGCCTAGGTCGTGCCATTGACTTCCACGTCGAGCAGCGAGTTAGTGCGAGCCATGCAACGGGTGTTGAAACAATCCGGTCGTCACCTTCTTCGATGGCAAATGGACAAAGGCACCGAATTTCTGAACCAAGCTTTCCAAAAAGAATTAAAGAAACGTGGCATTTCACCACCGAGAATCCCGAAACCAAAGCCAGCTTCGTGGAAGATTTAAACGCACTTTGAAAGAACGCATGCGGAAATATTTTACGCATCACCAACATCTTACCGTACATGGTTCAAGCGTACAACCAATCTTATCATCGAAGCATTGGACGTGCCCCGCAAGATGTGACTCTAGACAACGAAGTGGTCGTTTCTGACCGCCTGTTTGGTACGTCCCTGACGGTGGCTGTTCCCAAGAAATGTGAAGTGTTGACAATAGGAGATTGGGTGCGCATTGGCAAAACCAAACGCGCTTTTGACAAAGGTTACTTGCCCAACTGGACCCCTGAATTGTTTCTTGTCACTGGACGAGTGCATGGTCGTCATCTTACCGTCTATAAAGTCGAAGACATGAACAGAGAAGTGCTAAAAGGAACGTTTTCCTTGCGTTACGTATCATCAAATAAGACGTCCACGTGTACGACATCGAAAGCATTCTCGAACGCAGAACCCGAAAAGTGGGCAAACGACGTGTCGAAGAAGTCAAAGTACGTAGGAAAGGATATCTACCCAGTTTTGATTCTTGGATCGACGCCTCGCAGGTCATCGACTATAAAAGAAGTGACCATCATGCCCTTTCACACAGACTCAGTTACCGCTACCACTGCAGCGACCAATCCTTCACCCAGTTATTCTCTGCAAGATCTACAGAAAACAGCCATTGTGGGTGTGGTGGGGAGAATGTGTGCCTAAAACGCAAATCGTCTTTTTCTGCCAAATCTTTGTGGTATATTGTGTCATAATCGCGGCCATCGCCAATTTGAGTTTGCAACAAGGAGACAAACAATTGTGGACCATTTTATTAAGCAGTTGCATTGGTTAACTTCTTCCCAATCCATCCCTGAAATTCTCCTCGAACGGCAACAACGGGAATCTTGCGTCCAGTGCCAGTCACCACTCAAAAAACAACAACAGCATTTTGGGCGGAGACACACCTCTGACTTCCAGGAACCCCTCGGACAGCCACAGAACTCTGGAATTATGAACAATAACAACCAATTTTATTTAACCTTATCCAGTGACATTTCCATGGAGGTGTTTCCCAACACCACTTTCAGTGTTACACGGCCAAATTACCTCAGGTCATCCAATTAGATCACGAAGCCCATTGGGAAGTGGCCTTGGTAGAAATCATTCACCCGACTCAAATCAAAAACATCACTGAAAAGCAAAACACTTTCCAGGTGGAAATCCTGAATGCCCAATTGGAAGAAGAAATAAATAAAATCGGGTTTTTAGGGAACACAAGACGAGCAAGCAATCCATCCTTCAGTATCTACACATTGAAAATTCCTTCAGGGTTTTATTTTAGTAGTGAACATTTGGTGGACACTGTTGCAGACAGGTTCGAGTTAGCCTTTGGCAAAGCCCTGAACAGAGCCTAAAGAAGTGTGAAGATTGAATACCATAAAGTGGCTCATCGACACATGATCAAATTTCAGGATACGGACATATTGTCCCTTAGGTTTAATGGTAGTTTGCTTTAAATTAGACATCCACAAATGGTAGCAAACAATTTGAACCCCCAAGATCAACAGTAATATGGATTTGTACAGGGCTTTTGGAAACACGGTAGAACTGAACGAAGGACTGAATTTGATCTTTGTGTACTCCGATGTGGTGGAGTACAACTTGGTAGGACACACCTCCGTGCTGTTACTGCGTGTCATTCCTTTCAAAGTGCATAGTACCACGACCAATGACCAGGAAGGTGCAAACACCTATCACGTACACCGTGAATTTATAAATCCTCACTATTTGCCCGTCAGTAAGTCCTATTTTGACAGTCAACATTGCTATAAAAGAAGATCTGGGACAAAATATTCCATTCTCCAAAAGGAAAGTTACAGTGAAACTCCATTTTCGAAAATGATTTTCTAACGAATTGTAAATCATGTACCCAGCGAGGACATGGTTTAGGAGATGTGTTAAAATTAGCCTCTCGTTCCGTAGTTCCCATGTTGAAACCGATGGTGACACGAGGATTGCATGCCTTTAAAGATGCGGCATTGACACACGGTAAAGAATTTCTCCAAAATGTCATCATTGAAAAACAAAATCCTAAAGAAGCATTCTTAAGGGCAGGCAAAAATGTTTTGCCTCAAACGGGTAAAGACATTTTGGGCCGACGAGAAACACCTATAAATTCCCTGAACGATACCGAGTCAGGCATTCCTGCTTCCCTGACGCCACAGCAAGGACAAGGCAGAAAGAGACGACGACGAAAACACCCCTTCACAAGTCTTCACACTTCGAAAGCAAGAAAGATAAAGAAAAGAAATACTCGAGACTTAGACGTTTTCGATTATTAAATATTAGAAACAGAAATTGCACCGAGAGTCTCGCGCCTGTTCCAAGTCGGAACTGATCTGTTTGCCATGCCACCCACCACGATGCAAGAATCCCAATAGGTCGAATTTCATCCCTTTTCCTCTTTGAGGAATTCAGCTCCCATCGAGTTTGAAATCAAAGGACAACCCAAAGATTACATCGATCTGAATAGCTGTTACTTGTACCTGAAAGTCAAAGTGATCAAAACGGACGACACTGCAACAGGAGGTGATACTAGAGTAGCTCCCGTCAACAATTTCATGCATTCCTTGTTCATCGAAGTGGACTTGTATTTGAATAACAAACTGGTCAGCAGTAGCATGGATCCTTACCCTTACCGAGCGTACCTGGAAATCTCTTGACTTACGGAAAAGAGAGCAAGAACACTCATCTGGATGCTTGCGTGGTATGGAAAGCTATCACAGCAGGTGAAAACACGTTTAACACCACAGCCCTGACAGCAGATGACGATCCTCACAATGTAGGTTTTAACGACCGTAGAAAGAAAATCCTTCAAGGACGAAGTTTAGAACTGATGGATCGTTTGCATTTGGACATGTGGTTGCAAGAGAAGTATTTGCTGAATGGTGTGGATATCCGCCTGAGACAATCGTAGCAGTACCACATTCCATTTGATGGTCCATGCTGCCGAGTACAAAGCCATCATCCAAGAAGCCAGACTCTACGTGCGTCGTGTGGAAGTGTTACCTAAAGTGGGAAACGAAATCAGTCACACTTTGAACAGAACCCCCCGCCAAGTATCCGATACGACGTTTGGAAGTGAAAACTTTCACCATTGCCTCTGGATTCCGATCCAAGATCGAAGATCATCTGTTCCAAGGACAGTTACCAAAACGTTTAACCGTTGGCATCGTGAGCAATGCAGCACTCAGCGGGGCCCATGATCAAAATCCATTCCAGTTTAAGCGCTACAGAGTCTCCAAAATCGAAGTCAGTCGCGATGGCAAGGCCTTGTGTACCCGACCTTACGAACCTAACTTTAACCAGAAGAATTACTTGAGATCGTACTTGTCCCTGAACGATGCCAACAGACAGTTAGGGGCCAACACCAGTTACGGCGTTTCGTACGATGATTATGCAGGAGGTTACACTTTGTGGGCTTTTGATTTCACTCCAAACCAAGGCAGTGACGAGGGATATTTCCACCCTATACAATCTGGTCAACTGCGTGTGGAACTTCAGTTTGCAGCAGCTCTACCCCAGACGATGAACGTCTTCCTGTATGCCGAATTCGATAATACCATATAAATCATCAGTTTGAGAGAAGTCATTCTAGACTATTAGAAGCCATGGAAGACTCTTATCCCTCTTTACATAGTGGAGAATCTTTGGAATTGGAATGTGAGGAGACTGTGGAAGGAGAACCCCAAGATAAAGACGAAAATGATTTCGTGATAAAGTCCAGATGGTCAGAACAAGAAGAATATTTATTAGTCTCCTGTTTTGCTACATACCTGTCAGAAAAAATTAAGGAATTGATTAAGAAAGATTGCTATGGATGTCAAAATGATCATCCAGTCAAATTAAACATGTTGAATGTCTGATGTTGAGTTAAGAAGAAAAATTGGATGAATATCTGGACGAAGCTTGGAGTTTCATCTCGGATGAAGACGTGTTGAATCAGTGGTATAAAGGCTTGCGTGAACATTCTTGTCCTTCGTTAACGACTCAAGAGATCTATCACATCGAAGCTATCTTAGCTCAGAGTTGGGAGACGAGGCGAAGAAACGGTTACTTGTCAGACAAATTCAAAGAGAAGTCCGGATTGAATTGATCACTTATTATCACCTGTGAAGATAAAAAGGAAAAAGAAAAACAACACAAACATGGATAACTGGGAACTTTATTACGTTTTGAACCACAGTTTGTACACTGCTTCTTGGAATCCTGTCATGTGCACTAAACATAAACTGCCTCATCGCAAACCTCAAGACCATCAAACTTACGTGATCAACACGGACGAAAGTCATCTCCCAGGAACCCACTGGGTTGCCGTCTACTTTCCTCAAGAAGGTTGTGTGGAATATTTTGATTCCTATTGACTGCCCCCTTTGGACGACGATATCATTGACTTTATTAGAAGAAATGCTCAGACAACACGATTCAATAATGTGAAATTACAAGGCACAGATTCACTGGTGTGTGGACAATATTGTGTGTATTTTCTGCATCAACGCAGTCTGGGATATTCTTAAGAACATTTAGTGACTTATTTTGATCGTCATTCTTCTAGAAACGATGATAAAGTAGATCGATGGTTTGTGACCCTTATGGTTATCTTTTGTCTCTAGCTAGGAAACGTAGTGTACATCACTGGCCTAGTGACTTCCAACAGTGAAAATCTCAATTTAATTCATAACGTTGTCAACATTGTATAAATAGATAGTTTATTGCAAAAAAAAGTTTGTTGTTGAATTCAATTGTTAATTTTAAAAAAATTGTTAATTGTTAGTTGTGAGTGATTTGAATAAAGAAAATGTGTTTTGAAAAATATGCGTTTGTCGTTTGCTTTGCCATTGATATCATGAACCATGCTCTTTGACTTCTCTCTACCCCTCACATCAATCTATTTGAACCTTCCGACTCGAAACCGTGTAGGGATGTTTTCGTTCGCGTCCGCGCTTTTACCATAAAAGCGGGATTGTCTCCAGTCTGACCATCCATTGTCGACTCATCCTCCTACGAAGATGTGCTCAAGATTAGCCACGCTGAACGAAGCTTACGTGAATTTGCATCGTGTCAGACAAAGTCTGATACCAAAGCCTGAAGAGATAGAAAATGTCAGAATGTTAAAAGTCACTGAAGACCTAACAGAAGAGGTCTTCAGAGAGGAAATTAACAGGGAAAAAGAAGAATGGACAGAGAAGTACAGACTTAAGAAACAGCAGAAAGAACAGAGAGAGCAGCAGCAACAGCAACAACTGCAAAAGCAGCAGCAACCTGACAAAGGCTTTGTCGACTGTCGTGTCGACACCAAAGAGTTCTCCTTCTCTTTCCGAAGAAGCAGACCTTATCCTGTGAGAAAGTCTACCACCAGAGGAGGTCGCAATCTTAGACCATAAAAGATTGCCATCACTCCTCATCCACAAAAAACAGCCCTTTCAGGGCTATCCCATACACTAGAGAAGAAATAATCATTTCATTGCCTATGCTATGCTAGACAGTTAGAAAAAACAGAAGTGCGTCTATAGCCACGTGATTTTTTATCTTGGTTAGAAAGTGTGACTCCAAATCCTTCGTTTCCGTCGCTTGTCAAAAATTTTAAAATATTGTCAGTAAAAAATCAATGAGTGTTTCTTTTAGGTCCGCGCGCTTTTGGTGATAATATGGGTAATGTAAGATTTGGGTGTCAGGGGATGTTTTCCTTCACGTCCGTGCTTCGGTAATATATACGGAAACACTCGTCGGTCTGGCTACCCATTGTCAACGAGACAACATTCAAAATGAGCATTAGACTTGCAAAACTGTTGAAACTCCAGATGCACTTGGAATACGCCAGGCGCCTCCTGAATGAACTAACAGCGGAGGCTATTGTAGAGGAAGAAGAATGAAAGAGGAGGAGAAGCAAAGAAGAAAAAAAGAAGAGGAGGAAAAGAAGAGAGGGATCAGGTCTCACGTAATGATGAGACCTAAGTGTGAGGTGAAACCTATGGTGAGGGCACTTCCACAGGCTATAGCAGCACCAGAGCCAGTTGCTGCACCACAGCCACAGCCACAACGTACACAGGAGGCAGGGATAACAATTCATCCTCGAGTGAGGAATAGGAGAAGAGAGAGGGAAGTTTATACTATCGCAGAGACGGAATATTGGGGTGCTGAGGCTAATCATCAAGCCTCCGCACTCCCATGTGCTACAGTCAACTGGGATAATGACTGGAACAGAAGATGTGTTTGTGGAACAAGACCTGGAAGGTGCAATCACTAACAGGTGCATGAGGAATTCCAAAAAAACGACCCTTATCAGGGCTAACCAAATTTCTAGAAAGAAACATTATTCAATTTGCCAATGTGTGACTGTGGAATACTGTGATTATAAACACTCACTCCTTTCCTGGTGTAATTGTGTATGTGTGTGTGTGTGTTTATGTGTGATTATGTTTGTAAGCGCTCACGTACGTCTGTGTGGATGGTAGATTATTGGAGTTTGTAAGCGATGACGTACGTTTGTGTGGATAGTAGAGTTTGTGGTTGTTTAACTTTCCTTTTCTGTGAATGTATACCATTTTGATTTTGCTTCTTCCCATGTGTGGATAGTATATTTGAGGTTTGTTTTGCTTCCTCGCGTGTGTGAACAGTATATTGAGGTTATTTTATTTATTAATTTTTGCTTCTTGGAGTGTGTAGATAGTAGATTTTGGGTTTAATTTGGAATCTTCGCGTGTGTGGATAGTAGATTGTGATTATATTCTTTTGCTTCTTCGCGTTGTGTGGATAGTGTAGTTTGGGTTTGATTTTGATTCCTCGCGTGTGTGAATAGTAGATTATTGGGGTTTTTAAGAGTTCACGTACGTTTGTGCAGATAGTAGAGTGTGTGGGTTTTAGCTTTCCTTCTGTGTGGATAGTAGATTATGGGTAAGATTTTGCTTATTCTCTTGCGTGGATAGTAGATTTTGGGTTTAATTTGACTTCTTCTCGTGTAGTGATAGTATAGTTTGGGTTTTGATTTTGCTTCTTCGCGTGTGTGCATAATAGATTTTGGGTTTAATTTGGCTTCTTCTCGTGCGTGGATAGTATAATTTTGGTTTTGATTTTTCTTCTTCGCGTGTGTGGATAGTAGATTATTGGGGATTTTAAGCGCTCACGTACGTTTGTGTAGATAGTAGAGTGTTGGTTTTTAGCTTTCCTTCTGTGTGAATAGTAGATTTTGGGTTTAATTTGGCTTCTTCTCCTGTGTGGATAGTATAATTTGGGTTTTGATTTTGCTTCTTCGGGTGTGTGGGTAGTAGGGTTTGGGTTTAATTTGGCTTCTTCGCATGTGTGGATAGTAGATTGTGTTATGATTTGGCTTCTTTGCGTGTTTGGATGGTAGATTATGATTATGATTTGACTTCTTCGCGTGTGTGGATAGTAGATTGTGGTTATGATTTGGCTTCTTTGCTTGTGTGGATGGTAGATTATTGTTATGATTTGACTTCTTAGCGTGTGTGGATAGTAGATTTTGGGTTTGATTTCGCTTCTTCACGTGTGTGAATAGTAGATTATGGTTATGATTTTGCTCCTTCGCGTGTGTTGATAGTAGATTGGTGGTTAATTTTGGATTCTTTCCGTGTGTGGATAGTAAAATATGGTTATGTTTTTGGCTTCTTCCCGTGTGTGGATAGTATATATTGGGGCTTGTGGATAGTTGAGTAAGGGTTAGTCTTTCTCCTTCGCGTGTGTGGATAGTATAAACTTAGGTACGGAACGTAGTCCTCTTTCGCTGTCTTAAGCCTTTGCCACGGCGAATGCATACTTCTGGACTGGCTCTATTTTTTTTCCTACTCTTTGGTCCTTATTTAGGTCAGCCCATGTTTTGCCTTATTGTTCATGGTCAGTACCGTGACGTTACCTTCCCAGACATACATTTTCCTAATGTCCCTAGACAGTCCCAAAACTTTTGACCCTCTATAGTTCCACTCCTGTTAAAATTCCCCATGTTCGATCCCCATTGTCCCTAGACAGTCCCAATACTTTTTGACCCTCTATATTCCCACCCATGTTAAAATTCCCCATGTTAAATTCCTATTGTCCCCCAGCGTGCAATCCTCCTATTTTAACACTAAAGTCCCATTGCCCCTAGGGTATCCCCATACACTACTCAGTTTCTCCCCTTTCCAGTTGGGGGACTTAAGCCAAATATATAAATTTCCAAACTATAGGAATGAGTGGCCACATTATTCCTCCTTTTTATATGTTTTAATCTATAAAGGTGCATTGTTTATGCAACCTTTCAATTGTCTATCTATCGGACTACTGGTCTATTTTGTTTATAAACTACATATTTATATTAGGTAATTTTATCGGTAGTTAATTATTCATTATTGTTGACTATTTAATAAGTTTCTTTGTTGAGTTATCTGGACCCTAATTTATAAGTCAAAGATTCGATTATCTCTCTCTCTCTCTTTCTGTCTTTCTCTCTCTCTCTCTCTCTCTCTCTCTCTCTCTCTCTCTCTCTCTCTCTCTCTCTATGATACACAATAATTTGCATTCACCCAATAACATTCTAAACTACTATCGCTCATTGAGCTCCTGGTATTCTCTCTCTCTCTCTCTCTCTCTCTCTCTACCATATTTGCAATATTACACAAAAATGAGCATTTAAATCAGAATTCATCATACCAACTTGGACGTGATGTAATTATTATTTCCATATAAGTATCAGCTCGATTTGATTATTTTTCATAAAAATAATCCAAACAGAAACAATGCCACCCTCGACCACGTTAATATATATATATATATATATATATATATATATATATATATATATATATATATATATATATATATATATATATATATATATATATATATATATATATATATACATATATATATGCAAGCTTCAATCGCCCTACCTACTCGAATATGAGCACATCCCTCAAAAAAGATGACACATAGTCATATAGGCATTGATTGGCAACAAATACACTCGCCTAGTGACAATACATTAACTCATATTTACGTACACAGTCAATTAGGATTACTCTGACACAAGGAAAGGCATATCAGAGACATTAGTATAACCACAAATAGATACCATTGAGAGTAGAAAGTATTATCCTGTATACTACACTTGGATGCGTGATACTGTAAAGTGAAATGGCATGAAGAAAGCATTTTATCGTAGAGTCTAGATAATTATAAATCGTGCCCTACTTAGAAGCACACTCTGGTCAGCCAAGTGATGGTAGCGATCGCCTTGCCGACACGCACTAGCTAACACAACCTGTCTACTAAGCGGACATCTCCAAAAGAAGAAGGAGCAATAACTATCACATCTTGTTTGTGTGTGTTCGGATATTGTGACTGTGCCTATGTCCATTGACAGTATTTGATTTGACAAACACAGATAGGTTCCATAATTTATGTAAAATGTATGAGCCTGGTTGATTAAAAACAGATGTATGCAACCATGTTAAAGTAAAACATCTTGTGTTATGATGATGATTTATTTAGCAATATATTCGATATATTGGACAAGTGTGAGAATCAAACGTCATAGAAAAATATATGCGGGGATATATGTGGTAGCTAATCAAGAATAGAAGTACTGAGTGTCTCATATTTATCCAAATTATAATTTCAGTTCAATCTTGAATGCAAAGTATCCTTCACTAGTAATTGTGCAAAATCTCAGAATTGTAAAATTATAAAGATTTTTTTTTTATCTTTCCATCTGCACAATTAACACAATACATTTTAAGCAAAATATCGGATGAAATTCTGGCATCTCCTATATGCTTAATTTGGAAGTTTCTACAAATTGTACGATGATAGTATTGTCTTTATTCTAATCGATCCCAAGAAAGGATAGAATGATGGGTGCGGCGTACGGTTTCATTCCAAGTATTTGAAATGGCAAATAGTTAATTCATACCACATGTTGAAAATTAAAAAAAGGCAAGTAAGGGAGAGTAATGCAAATACAAAAAAGATTACACCTTTTGTTTACGTGCAATCGTTTACAAAATGCATAGTGTTTTCATGCGCAGTACTTATTGTTTTCGTTTACAAAGTCAGATAAGTAGATCAGACTCTGGTTAGAACACAAAAATTGTACAAAATCGTCTGACCATATCACTAGTTCCGTAATACCATTTATAGAAGAAACGTTACGAAACACGTACGAGCTACAATAGACGCGATGTTGACATTTGCCTTTGCTCTGCCTTACACACCATGAAACATTTGTATTACAAGTTACATAGGTCTACTTCATTTTGCTATCGTAAGGTATTTCTTTTAAACAAGACCGCTGTTAAAATACAGTCTCTGCGTAAGTGAGCATCCGTCATATTTTCAACTATGTATTTTGTTGCTTTGAGAAAAAAATCCACTGTGTAAACTTCTTTTGTCTTTTGTGTATAACAGTATCCGTTCTGTTTGAAGAATCGTATATCATTGATCGTGTCAAACAAATGGTGGGTTAACCGTCTTTCTTTCTTTAGTGAATATTTTTGCAAATATACTATAGTACTTTGAGAGAAAACCATGATCATGTCTGTCTACTAATTTTCGGTTTATGATTTGTATATTTTGCGATCGGAGGGCCGCTTTAACCATACGCGTGCGCCATATCTGCCATTTATTTCCAAAATCATGCAAAATATGATTAAAAAATGAAAATCGATACACCATTAAAACTGTTCTTGACAACATTTTCTTATATGATACCAGCTAACTTTTAGCATCTGCGCATACCATAGATATGCATCATTCATCGAAAGTCAGAGACTTCCTCCTTGGCTGTCCAATTTAACGTTTCTTCTTTTAATCATGATTAATTCACATCACGACTATAAAAGTATAATATAATATTAAAGTATTATTTTGTCCAATATTAGTAATGTCAGGAGTAGTGTATGGGGATACCCTAGCCTCAATGGGATTTTATCATTGAAATAGGAGGGTTGTACCCTAGTCTCTATGGAAAATTTAACATTAGGAAAATCGTGGGATACTTGAGACTCAATGGGACTTTAATATGGGAAAATGGGACTGTATAGCCTCAAGGGAAAATGAACAGGGGAGAGAACACAGACAAGAGACAAACACGGATAGAATATAAAAACAATTTAGGCATGAAAGTCAAGGTCTTTTCGAGACGTATGAATAGCCCTGAAAAGGGCCTTTGAGTTTATGTTAACATACCATGCTGTTAATATAGAGGGCATCGTATTGGTCTTCTTCTTTTCCTTAAACTTTGTCTCACTTCAGGGCCGTAAATTAAAACCCTCTTTAAACATCCTTGCCTCTCCACGTAGATTCTTTTCTTCCACAGATATGTTTCTGTCATCCTAACAATAGTCGGACATACATCGGTAAGTCCGACCGGAACAACATTGAAGAGACTAGAGTAGAGGATTAAACGTCGGTCCACATGTTGGTGACGAGAACAGGTGAAGGAATGCAGTGAACTGCGCTTATTTACAGGGAAAGGGAGGATCGAATTCATTCACCAATCCAAACACGCGTTACAAAATTCAGTCACTATTCCTCCAATCCGATGAGAGCAGTCTGTGACGTCACATTCCCTATATAGAGGCACTAGCGTCTGTGCGCAGTCAATCCATGCGACAGTTTGCAATCATGGCGGAAAATTTGAAGACAATGAATTGGGGTGCACCGGCGGTGGAAAACAAAAACGACGGAATAGCATCGATGACCCATGGTAACCTGGACTTACTTCCAAAAGAGGTGAATTGGGATTTTGTGGATTTTCTTTCGCAAGAATTTGTTCCGGAAGCAGTACCTTCGCCACCTTCTCCTTCTTTATCACACGTGGAGAATTTTAAACAGAGACAGCAAGAAGAATTGGAAAAATTTATACAGCAGCAGAAGGAAGCAGAACAAGCTATTCTCCTACAGCAGCAAGAAGAAGAGGTAAGAAGGAAACAACAAGAAGAAGCAGCAAAGAAACAAGGGTGTGAAAGTCAAACGGTCACGATACTGCTGGACATTTTAGCGGAGTTAAGAAGTCTGAAACAAATGTATCAGACTTCTTTATTACGACCGAAGAGAAAACGACCTTCCCGAGCAAAACAACCCAACCCTGTGACTACGCCTGCCATACCACCCTTAGTGATGTCTACCAAATCATCATCGACATTACGCAGTCCAGAAGTAGGCCTTGGCCGTGGCAAAGGCTTAAGGCAGCTAAAGTTGATTGCTTTCTAAGTTTATTGTTTTAACCCACGAACACCCAAAAGGCCCTTTTCAGAGCCACCCATTTCTCTCGAAAAGAGATAGTCTTTCAATTGCCAACATCAATTAAAACTCAAAATAAAACTTTTTACCCCTATCTTATATATATATGTGTGTGTGTGTGTGTGTGAGAGAGAGAGAGAGAGAGAGAGAGAGAGAGAGAGAGAGAGAGAGAGAGAGCGTGAGTGTAGGTTCTTATTTTAAAATCAAAACCAAAAGACACTTACCTTTTATACCTAGTTTATTCTACAATAAATTTTTACACTCCAATTCACAATTCACAACATAGCACTTTAAAAAGTTCATAGACTTCTTCTGTCTCTGTCTTCACTCTCTCTGTTTTTTAAATCTTTTCACTGTCACAGCTTTTTCCTCTTCTTCATCCTCACTTTCTTCCCTTCCTCTTTTCTTCTCCTTTTTTCTTCACTTGTCTCTCTTCTTGCTCTTCTTCCTCTCCAGATTCCCTGTCTTCTTCCTCTTCCTCCTCTTGTTTCTTAGGGCAATCTGTAGAACAATGTCCTTTTTCTTGACAATAATTAAAGGTATCTTGACTTTTGTCTCTTGTAACCCTTGTTTTGCTTTTTTGACGGTCTGGACACTCTGAAGACCAATGTCCTTTCTTATGACAGATATAGCAACTATCTTGACTTTTATCTCGAAACGAGGGAGAGTAGGCTGTCGGCTGGTCTGAAGAAAATTTTCTAATGACCCCTCGCAAAGTTCTGATGAAACGTTCGATCTGTGCCGGCTCTTCCATCGTTCTGCTTGGTTTGAGAGTGAATGAATAGCGGAAGGCAAGTCACACACCTTTTTATAACATGGTCTGCCATGGATATAAAGTGACCCATGGTGTTTAAACTTTAGTCATTTGACTTTTCGCAGTCAAGATGAAACGATCGAATCAATTCGACAAGAAAGAAGAAGAAGAAAGTAAGAGGCAGAAACGTGATCTATCGCCTCGTACCATCGCTGAAGTCTTGGCACAAATTCATGCCAGTGATTTTGAAGATGATATGAGTGAAATAGAATTCAAGCCCAGAGAGTCTGCACCTAGTCCAAGTTCACCAGTCAACCCTGAAAAATACTATCACATTCGAGAGACAGAAAAGCGCTCCTCTAGAAAATTTAGAACCATGGCTTACACCTACACGGTCAAGTTTAAAGATTTCAAGTCCTACGTACGGTTGGAGAAAGCAGAAAGGTTCATCAACGAAGTGTGGGATTCTTTACTCACCACACTAAAGCGACAATGTCAACCCAAAGAAGACAATCGCTTGAGACTATCCATAGAACACGACAGCTTGAAATCCCCTGTTTGGATCGAGTTTAGCAGACCTTCAGAACTGACCCTTTCCAAAGTCATGGACAAGATTCAACACGCACAACAATATAATGATCAGTTTGACATCACCGATGGAAAAGCCACACTGTCCATGACTCACGTCTCACCTCCTCAAGGGACAGGACGCAGAAAGGTGCTATTGGTGAACGGTCATCGCAGCACCAAAAAAAATCTCGTCCAAATTAACAATTCTCAAGACCAGATGTGTTTAGCCAGGGCTATTGTGGTGGGACGAACGTATGCCGACAAGAACGACATAGCAGAATGGAAACGAGCCTGGAAATCTATTCGACATTCGAACCGAGCCAAACAACGAAATGCAGCAAAACTCCTGTTGCAACAAGTCCTGTCCAAAGACACACCCTGTGACATTCCTGAATTACAAAAATTGCCAGATGCCCTAGCTCCACGCTACACCTTGAAAGTGCACCCTCAAGAAGTACGCGGATCTGTTGTTTCCAGGGAACGATTTTAAAGATGGAAAATACATTCACATCTATCATCACGATGAACATTTCGATGCCATTACCACCATCACCTCATTCCTGGGATACGGTTATTATTGTGAGAAATGTGACTATGGCTATAACAATCGAGAGCAACACAAACATTGTGGATCGAAATCCTCAGGATGTTTGGCCTCTCAACCCTGTCTGCGCACGTTTGTGAGCCCTGCCTGATGCCAACAACAACTCACGACACACGGTTCACAGCAGAAATGTGCTTGTCAACTTAAGAGATTGTGCCCTACGTGTGGACAAGGCATACGTACCAATAGTACCAAGGCACGCGTATGTCGTGGAAGAAAAAATGTCACATTTGTCACCAAATCGTGGACTTGGATCACCAATGCTACATGCAAATATACCAACACCAACAAGAAAAAGATGAGGACCACAAGAAGAAGAAGAAAGGCAATTTCATCTTTTTCGATTTTGAATGTATGCAAGAGACCGGCATTCACATTCCTAATTTCTGCGTGGCTCATCGAGCGTGCGAGAAGTGCATTCAAGAACCTATCTTGAGTTACTGTCCTCACTGCAGCAAGATTCCTAGAGGACGTGAAAAAATCTTTTCGGGTCCGAACAAGCTGGCCGATTTTGCCCGATGGGTCTTAGACCCCATTGACGAGACGTGGAGCCAAGAGGACATCGAACGTTATCGAGATTGTCATTGTCATGCCACGGTGATGGCTCACAATTTCTCAGGATACGATGGACAGTTTCTTCTCAGACACTATATGGAACATGGCACCGAATGTCCTAAAGTCACTTTGAACAGAGCCAAAATCATTTTTATGCAAATGGGACAAGTAGAGTTTAAAGATTCGATGAGTTACTTGGCCATGCCTTTGAGTCGAATGCCTAAAACGTTTGGAATGACAGAAATGGCTAAAGGTTATTTTCCACAATTTTTCAATACCGAAGGCAATCAACATGCCGTTCTACCCCATTTGCCTGAGGCTCACTATTACGACCCCGACAACATGCGTACCGAGCAGCGAGAAGCTTTCTACGCTTGGTACCAGGCTCACGCCTCGGACCCTTTTGACTTTCAGGAAGAAATGTTAAAGTTTTGTCGTTCCGATGTGGACATTTTACGACGTTGCTGTGGAAAATTTCGAGAACTGTTCATGGAACACGGAGGTGTCGATCCTTTGAAAGAATCCTGTACCATTGCCAAAGCATGTTCCTTAGTGTACCGCCAACGATTCATGCCTGAAAACACCGTGGCTGTCATCAGACTTCAAACGACCAACTTTGTCAAACGTCAATACCAGGTAAAAACCCTACGCTGGTTACATTACTTGTGCGACAAAGAAGACAAATGGATTCAGCATGCCCGCAACGGAGGGGGTGAAAAGACCATCGGAATGTATTCGGTAGATGGCTGGAACTTAGAAAACCCCAAGATCGTGTACGAGTTTAACGGTTGCTTTTTTCGCGGATGTCCTGTCTGTTACCCTGACCGTGGCACTAAAAATCAGTTTTTACATCGAACCATGGAAGACTTGTACCAGGACACTTGTCAGCGATGCCTGAAATTAGAACAGGAAGGATACCAAGTGGTGGAAATGTGGGAACACGAGTACGATCACCGTTTGAAAATCCATCCCGAATTTAAACGCATCGTAGAAAGTTACCAGTTAATGGACCCCCTGAACCCGAGGGACAGTTTGTACGCAAGAAGGGCCAATGAGACCCTTTTGCTGTAAGAAGCCGACGAAGAGAAAGGAGAGAAATCAGATATTTGGACGTGTGCTCGCTCTATCCCTACGTGTGCAAATATTGTCGCTTTCCTGCAGGGCAACCGCGATTGCTGACGGAACACATCGATCTGGACCACATTCGACAAAACGAAGGCCTGATCAAGTGCAAAGTCTTGCCTCCCACGGACTTGTATCATCCCGTGTTACCTCACCATTGCCAAGGCAAACTGATGTTTCCCTTGTGCCGTACTTGTGCGGAAACGTGCAACCAAAATCATCCTTGTCAGCACACCCAGGAAGAGCGGGCCTTGACGTGGACATGGGTTAGCGTGGAATTGTTTAAAGCTCTGGACATGAGAAGTTAGAAGTTTACGAAATTTGCGACTTTCCCAAGACACAACAATACCGCAAGGGTGATCCAAGTCAGAAAGGCATTTTCGCCGACTACGTGGATGCCTTTTTGAAACTGAAACAAGAAGCCAGTGGCTATCCTTCCTGGTGTCACACTCCCGAAGACCAAAAGACATTCAAAGAGAAATACTGGGAACAAAAAGGTATCTCTTTAGATCACATCGAGAAAAACGAAGGCAGGCGATCGTTTGCCAAAGTGATGTTAAATTGCTTGTGGGGCAAAATGGCACAACGACCGTGTTTACCCAAGACGGAGTACTTGACAGAATCTTCCCGCTACTTCCATATGATTCACGACAAAACCAAATACATGAAACACGTGGACGTCGTTCGCGAGGATTTGATCTTAGTCAATTACGAAGAAGATTTGGACTTTGTACAAACCGACAAATTTGGAAATGTCATCATTGCGGCTTACGTGACAGCCCATGCTTGCTTAAAATTGTACTAGGCTTTAGAACTGTTAGGGGAACGGTTCCTGTACTTTGGCACGGACAGTTGTATTTACATCGAGCGCATGGGTCAACATCACCCTAACATCGAAGGAGAACGTTCAGGCGCCTGGACAGACGAGCACCCCGACGACAAGATTCTAAGTTTCGCAAGTGTCGGCCCTAACAATTACGGCTATGAATACCGGGACAAGCAAGGAGAAGTGTACACCGAGTGTAAAGTGAAAGGATTGACTCTGAATTATCGAACCAGTCGAGTGGTCAACTTTGGCATATTGAAAAAAGCCTTGCACTCTGGAGAGGATGAAAACTTTAAAGTGACCACCTACCAGCCAAACAACAATGAACGTTTACCCCCTCACCACATCGTCAGTCGACCTTTTGGAAAAAGTCTATCAAATTGTGTACCAGAAGCGAGTGCGACTTCCTAATCACTTCCCTTTGCCGTATGGACATGTCGGTATAAAACATTAGTTGTAAGAGGATAGCCACCCACCAGAAGCATGACTTCATTACAACAAGAATCGAGTAACTAGTATAAAAAGGGACAATGGGCAAGATCGATAGTTCGCTAGGACTACCAAGACCAAGCGAACAAGATGAATCCTTTGAAAGAGACATCATTTAAGTTTGGGGATTGTAAAAATATTGTACCTTCCCATAGTGTGACTAATAGTGGATGGATAAAACCCATGCATTGAGACGGAAAATGTCTGAAAGGAATCTGCAAGTGTCCATGCGGTTACCATTGTAATTGCGTCACGGAGTTTGCAGATGAGTGCGATTGTGAGCCTTGCAATGTGAGCGATGCAGTAAAGCATCATGGGAACTTTAGTATCACTACCACTACCACTACCCCTATCATGGAAAGTGATGCTGTGCGTGTCAAACCTGAGGGATGCGAAAGCGATGCTACTCCTTATCGTGGACACTTTACTGTGTTTACTTTTAAAGGTGGATGTCAACCTTCACGTCTACAACCTTACGGATGACATCCAGCCCTGAGCAAACTCCTGTCCATGTCACCCTACCCTCATCGAAACGAACCTGTGAAAGACGAATATTCGTTCCTTGTGCGTTTGCCTGAATACTGCAACTTTGAAAATCGTTATCAATTGTTCAAAGGAAAATGGCCTAAGTATCTGGGAGGACCAACCCCCGAAGAATTAGCCAGAGCCGGATTTTTCTACTTGGGCGAAGGGGATAAAGTCAAGTGCTTCAGTTGCGGTGTGTCATTTCACCACTGGGACCCACAAGATTCGGCCTACATGGAACATGCTCGATGGTCTCACAGTTGTCACTATTTACCTTTAGTGGGACAATATCAGTAATCCCTGAATGAATACTTTACAAGAGAACATTTGTGGCTTGCCTGTAGAATTGAGAGAAAGGATTTACCGAGAACTGGTCAAAATGCAAGTGAAACGCAAACTCAAAATCATTTCTCCATTTTTAAATTATGCTTTATTCCAAATTAAAGAAGTCTGATTATGAGTGGATTTTACTTCAGTTACAAAGGTAAACGAGGCTATTGGCCAGCACCCAGTGATTCCAAAAAAAGTGTACTTATGTGTATTTTGCAAGAGAACATTTTGGGCTTGCCTGAGGAGTTGAGAGAAAGGAGAACTGGTCAAAATTCAAGTGAAACGTAAAGAGCAATTGCAACCGTTAGGTCACCGATGTTTAAAGCAATGGTACCTGAATGCTATAAGAAGACTGATTCATGAGAAAGTGTTTCATTGGTCAAACCTTCATCAACTTCCCCTTGGTTCAATGGATTCGTTTGTGATTGATGATTCTATTTGCTACCAGGTAGACTTACTGCAACAAATTTCAGAGGAAGAAGAGTTAAAGGATTACCAACATCTTTTACAGAATGTCACCTTAGTGAAAGAGGAAACATCTGAACGAACTGTGATGTGCGAGTTAGTGACTAAACGATTTAGATTTGCTACTGGAGTAAAACCATGTCTGACCAGACAGTAAACTTATTGTCTCCGACAAAAAAATAGAATTTTAGTATGACCTATTCATGGATATTTTGCAAGAGAACATTCGTGGCTTGCCTATAGAATTGAGAGAAAGGATTTACCGAGAACTGGTCAAAATTTAAGTCAAACGTAAAGAACAATTCCATCCGTTACGTCACCGGTGTTTGTACCATTGGTACCTGAATGCTATAAGTGGACTGATTCATGAGAAAGTGTTCCAGTGGTCAGAGATTGTGAAACACTTTGAGGTCGCAAATGATCGACATGTTCATGTTTTTCGTTACTTCGAGATAGACCTACTGCAACGCTTTGAGGAAGAAGAGTTGAAGGATTATAAACATCTTTTATGCAACATCTGTTTAGCGAAATAGGAAACGTCTGAACGAACTCTGGACTCTAGGTTAGCGCATGGAGTATTTAGATTCCCTACTGGAAAACGAATATCTCTGGGCAGAAAATACATTTATTGCATCCGATAAAAGATTATAAAAACAGGCTGCCATGCCAGGGCTTTCATCACAAGTGATTCAACATATTCCGTGGAAGGAACTCAATGACCATATTCAAACCGTGGAGGATTACCATCACTTAGTACAAGAACTGTTTCCGTTGAATTTGGGTCGACAAGTGGTGTGTGTCTTAGTGACTTGTTTTCTGGGATTTCGTTTACCAGCCGATTCCTTGTGGACTCTTTACGAACAGTACTTACCACCCCAATGGCCTTAAATGGTCACGAGAGACTCATTTTGCTCAACGCCGTGCGTTTTCATCTGGATGCTTCTTGACCTCTACGGAAAAAAACATTCGTCAACTTTTAGCTACCGAAGACGTGTATGACGATGTGTGCGTAGCTTGTGACTTACACCCCCATTGGACAGATGTCCGTGACTGGAAAAATGGGATTTTGAGGCTTGGACCCAAGAAGTGTCCCAGTATGCACGAGAGTTGTTCAAGGAAAAAAGTCACTTTTCAACAGTGCCAGAAGTACCCGTCACCCAGGACAGGACTGTCATGGACATTCCTGAAAGACCCTTTCGGAAGGACACTTGTGTGACCTTACCCCCTGTTGAACTTGTCAGAACATTACATAAAACATGTTATACAGAAATTTTTTTATATTCCACTTTAATCGTTTTCATGTGTCTTTTATCGTTGTACTTAAGCCTTTGGCTTTTATGCATTTTAGACTTTCGTGTTCATTTTTAAAACCTCAATAAACGTGTCCTGAAAAAGTTTAAAAACTCTTGTCTTGTCTATTTTCGTGTCACAAGTGACATTCCGGACACTATGGATACCTCTGCTGTCTCTGCTCCAAATTCATCCACTGTCAAAGTCATCGACGAGCACTTAGATCGTTCCAGTTGGGAGGCTTTGTATCTTCGTCCCCCCTTTAACATGCTCATTGCTGGACCTAGCGGTTCAGGCAAAACCGAATTTGTCAAACGTTTGATCGAACATAAACATCATTTGATCGATCGTCCACCTCAGCGGATCGTGTGGTGTTACAAAGAGTGGCAATCGGCGTACAGCCTCTTACGAGAAAGTCAAGGCGATTCCATCGTGTTTGTGGAAGGCATTCCTAAAGAAGACGACGGAATCGTGTCTGACTCCCATCAAACCCATTTGGTCATTTTCGACGACATGTTAGGAGAAGACGAAGAAGAAATTAAACTGTGGTTTACGCACCGTAATGCCAGTGTCGTTTACATCACTCAGAATTTGTTTCAACAAGGTAAACCCATCGTACCATCAGTCTCAATGCTCATTACGTGGTCTTGTTTAAAAGCCCTCGAGATAAATCGCAAGTGCAAATCTTAGCCAAACAGTTAGGAACGCCTTGGCTACTCAGGCGTACGACGATGCCACTCAAACTCCACACGCCTATTTACTGGTCGATTTGAAACCCACTATCCCCGATTATTTGCGATTTCGTATTCATTTGTTTAACCACTGGTGTCAAGACGGAGGGCCTGTCCTGTACACATCTCCGTCCTCGACTTAACCCCACAAAAAATCTATAAAAACCTCAGACACTTTTCGTCTGTCTCACACAACGTTAACATGCCGTCCCTTCAGTTTCATCTTCCCGTCAAATTGATTCGTGCCTTGTACGGCATCAGTCGCAAGTATAATCCACAAATACGTGCCCGTGTCTTAGAAGCTAGTCTCAAAGAAGTCTTACGGCGACAGCACGTTAATTACTACATGGGACCATTCAGATTCCTCATCAAACCAAACGCTTTTTTGATAAAAACAAAGTGGTTTTGAATCAACTGGCCGATCATCGCATCGACACTCAAACCAAAAAGCAAATCATTTTGAAACCTAGAGGGAGCGGTACTCTAGGAGGTGTCATCATTCGCTCCCTCTTAAGATGGGATCCTAATGCTCCCAAAGTTCTCCCCAAGAAAAAAGCCAAACGAAGCCCCAAGAAGAAAAAGAGCAACGGTGTCCAGATCAGGTTACCACCACCCCGGAGAAAGAAAAGCCCCCAGAAAAAGAAACAGAAGAGAAGTCCCCAGAAAAAGAAAAGCCCACAGAAAACTGGCACGAGAGGCACTTCGGCCAGGATGCAACCTTACATTCGCAAACCACAGCCTGCAAGGACGGTGACCGCGTCTCCGGTAGCCTCAGGTACATCCACTTCTCCGTTGATGACACCAAGAACTTCTCTTTGATGACACTAAGAACTGAGAAGCTCTTGGAGACGTTGATCACACCAAGAACTTCTCTGTTGATGACACCAAGAATTTCTCAAGTGGCATGACCCTCCAATTTAGTGTCAGTGGCCGCTGGTCACAAAGTACCTTCTCCCAAAATCAAAGTCCAAGAGAGATCGAGCATGTTACAGAGTTTACTGGATTTGTCCAAGCAAGAACTAGCTCGATTTAGTCCGTTGCGAACCCCTGTACGACGTGTCATGCCTGTCCTCAAGTTGATTCGACGCAAACACAATCAGTGGCGACGCGTTCCGGTATAAAAAAGACCTGAGAAAAAGTCTAGGTATCAGCGTTTTGGTGCTCCTGAAGACCCAAAGATGTCACCCCCAAAAAAAAACATCCCTCATCTAAACTTCAAGGAAAGAAAAGGAAAGAACTGCCTCCTCGTTTAGTCAAACATGGGGACATGTTGTCTGTCCTGTCCAAAGCTTCTCCACCCCTGGGAAAAAAAACTCATTCAAACAGAGTCCATTTGGTCATCGATACCGTGTGCGAATGTTGTTTGAACGTGTTGAAAGGCACGATCCCTTTGTCCAAACACCAGAAACAATGCTTAGGCAAACATGGTCACGTTCTTTGCCAAATTGTTTAAAAGAAAATTCCCATTTGTCAAAAGAAGAAGATGTTGGTCTAAAGGGAAGGAATTTCGCCACTCTTGTTAGGCCTATTGCTCAAAGGAGTCTTGGGAACATTGTTGGGAGGACTGGTGGGAGCAAGATAGAAAGGCCCTCTGAAGTCCCAAGATTTCAGAATTGGAAGGACGAAAACTAGCTTTAGTGCCTTACAAACGATGGCTGGAATACCATCGTTGGCAAGAACAACGAACCCCGCATTTGCCTCCCAATCCCAATCTGACCGAGATGTCCCAGTTACAACACGAATTGCAGTCCTTCATGGATCGCCACAATTTGTCCGAAAGAGAAAAATCACAAAAGTACGGCCAACTTTTGCAACGACTGCAACTCTTTCATCAGAAAGATTTAGACGAAACAGCTCTTCCCACTCTGAAAGATGTAAAGACCTTAATGAAAAGTCCATCCCCCACACCACCACCACCACCAACATCCCCAATGGCTGTGAGAGACGCTTCCCAACGAAAGCCTGAGGAAGAAGAGATACGAGAAGTTTTTCAAACACCCTCAGCAGCTCCCATGTCTAGTAAGATTTCAGCATCCTTGTTGACCCCTTCTCCCACACCCCAACGAGAAGAAATGAAAGCTTGGGTTAAAAAGATGATGTCCACTCCTCCTTCGACAGAAGTGAAAAAGAAAGAAGGAAAACAAGAAGTGAAAAAAGAAAAGAAGACCAAAGTCATTCCATTACCACCTCCACCACTACCTTCGACTTCTACTCCCGTAGCCCATCGGACAAGTAAACCTGTTTCCAAACCACCGTTAAAGTAATATCATCGAAGAGTGGGTGCCTTATTAAGAAACAAAAAAATGGAGAAGGTGTTAGCCAGCATTTACTACGATCCATCCCATCCTGCAGGTTACGAAGGAGTTTAAGATTGTATCGTGCTGCCAAACCTCGACTGAAAAGTCTCAGTTTACCTCAGATGCAACGATGGTTACGAGAACAAGCTACCTACACTTTACACAAACCCATTCGACGCAAGTTTTCCAGAAGTCGCACCCAAGTGGAAGGCAACTATCATCAATGGCAAGCCGATTTATCCGATGTCTCTCATTTGGCCAGCTACAATTTGTTTTGTGTCATCGACGTATTTTCCAAATTTGGCTGGGTCGTGCCACTGACTTCCAAATCTAGCAGCGAGTTAATGCGAGACTTGCAACGGGTGTTGAAACAAAATGGTGGTCACCCTCTTCGATGGCAAATGGACAAAGGCACATAATGTCTAAACCAAGCTTTCCAAAAAGAATCAAAGAAACGTGACATTCATTTTTTTACCACCGAGAATCCCGAAACCAAGGCCAGCATCGTGGAACGTTTTTAAAGCACTTTGAAAGAACGCATGTGGAAATAGTTTACGCATCACCACAAGAAAGATGAAGTGTTGGCCGTAGGAGATTGGGTCCGAATTCGTAATACCAAACGTACTTTCGACAAAGAATACTTACCTAACTGGACCACCGAATTGTTTCGTGTCACTGAACGAGTGCATGACCGTCATTGTGCCGTCTATAAATTGAAAGACATGAACGGAGAAGTGCTAAAAGGAACGTTTTACTTACCCGAGTTACAACGTGTCTCCAAAATAGAAGACGACTTCTACGACAATTAAAGCATTCTCGAACGCAGAACCCGTAAAGTGGGCCAACGACGTGTCAAAGAAGTCAAAGTACGTTGGAAAGGATATCCACCCAGTTTTGATTCTTGGTTCGACGCTACGCAAGTCATCGACTATAAAAAAAAGTGACCATCATGCCCTTTCACACAGACGCAGCTACTTCTACCCATTGTGGCTGTGGTGTGGAGAACATGTGCCTAAAACGCAAATCGTCTTTTTCTGCCAAATCTTTGTGGTGAATTGTGTCATAGGTTCAGCCATTGAAAATTTGCGTTTGCAACAAGGAGACAAACAATTGTGAACCATTTTATTGAGCAGTTGCATCTGTTTCCTGCTTTCCGATCCCTCCCTGAAATTCTCCTGAAAAACGAATTACCAGTGATTTCCGACAACGAATCTTTTACCAAGTTACTTCGTTCCCCAGTAGAACTGAACCAATGACTGAATTTGATCTTTGTGTACTCCGATGTGGTGGAGTACAATGTGGTGGGACACACTCCGTACCGTTACTGCGTGTCATTCCTTTCAAAGTGGATTCTGCCGCGGTCACTGACGAGGAAGGTTGAAACATTTATCACGTTCACCGCGAATTTGTACATCCTCATTATTTGTCCGTCAGTAAGTCGTATTTGGGCACGGTCAACATTGCTATAAAAGGAAATCTGGGATAAAATATTCCATTTACCAAAGGGAAAGTCACTGTGAAACTCCATTTTCGAAAACGGTTCTCTAACGAGTTGTAAGTCATGTATCCAGTGTACCGACAGCGCGGACACGGTTTAGGAGATATGTTAAAATCGGCTTTTCGATCGGTGTTGAAACCGATGGTGACACGCGGATTGCACGACTTGAAAGATGCCGCACTGACGCAAGGCATCGACAACAAAACCCAAAAGAAGCCTTCTTGAGGGCAGGCAAAAATGTCTTGCTGCAAACGGGTAAAGACCTTTTGGGTCGACGAGAAACACCTGTAAATGCCCTGAACGCTACTGAGTCAGGCATTCCCGCTTACCTGAAGCCACATCAAGGACACGGTAGAAAAGACGAAGAAGAAAACATCCTTTCACCAGACTTCACACTTCTAAATCTAGAAAAACAAAAAAAAGAAGAACTGTTCGAGACTTAGACGTTTTTGATTATTAAATTATTGAGAGACAGAAAAATGATGCACTGAGAGTCTTGTGCCTGTTCCAAGTCGGAACTGGATCTGTTTGCCATGCCACCCACCATGATCACCATGCAAGAATCCCAGTGGGTCGAATTTCATCCCGTCTCTTCTTTGACGGAATCAGTACCCATCGAGTTTGATATCAAAGGTCAGCCCGAGGAATACATCGATCTGAATAGCAGTTACCTGTACTTGAAAGTCAAAGTGATCAAACCGGACAACACCAATCCAGGAGCCGATTATAGAGTAGCTCCTGTCAACAATTGCATGCATTCCTTGTTCAGCGAAGTGTACTTGTACTTGAATAACAAACTGGTCAGCAGTAGCATGGATACTTACCCTTATCGAGCGTACCTGGAAAATCTCTTGACGTACGGAAAAGAAGCCAAGAATACTCATCTGGATGCTTGCGTGGTATGGAAACCTGACACAGCGGGTGAGAATATGTTTAACGATACAGTCCTGACAGTAGATGACGATCCTCACAATGTGGGGTTTAAAGACCGCCGTAAGAAAATTCTGCAATGGTGAAGTTTAGAACTGTTGGATCGTTTGCATTTGGACATGTTGTTGCAAGAAAAGTATTTACTGAACGGGGTGGACATCTGTCTAAGACTGAATCATAGCAGTGCTGCTTTCCATCTGATATTCCATGCCAACGAATACAAAACTATCATCCAAGAAGCCAGGCTCCACATGCGTCGTATGGAAGTGTTACCAAAAGTGGGAAACGACATTAGTCACACGTTGAGCAGAACGACCGCCAAGTATCCGATACGACGTGTGGAAGTGAAAACGTTCACTGTTCCTGCTGGACAGCGATCCATGATCGACGATCATCTCTTTCAAGGACAATTAACCAAACGCTTAATCCTTGGCATCGTCAAGAATTCAGCCTTCAATGGACTTCACAAGAAAAACCCTTTCCAGTTTCAACATTACAACGTAGCCAAAATCGAAGTCAGTCACGATGGCAAGACCTTGTGTACCAGACCCTTCTAGCATAAGTTTGGTGACAGGAATTATTTGAGATCGTACTTGTCCCTGTACGAAGCCACCAGACAGTTAGGAACCAACACCAGTCACGATATTTCGTATGAGGATTATGCAGGGGGCTATGCTTTGTGGGCTTTTGATTTCACTCCCGACCAAGGCAGCGACGAGGGACATTTCCACCCTATAAAATCCGGCCAGATTTGTGTGGAACATCAGTTTCCGAATCTAATAACCCCAGATAAGACAGTGAACGTCATCCTGTATGCAGAATTTGACAATACCATAGAAATCAACAGATTGAGAGAAGTCATTCTAGACTATTAGAAGCCATGGAAGACTGTTATCCCTCTTTACAAAGTGGAGAAACTTTGGACATCGAATGTGTGGAGATCGTGGAAGGAGAATCCCAAGACAAAGACGAAGAAGTCGTCATGATGAAGATGGCCAGAACAAGAAGCACATTTAGTCTCCTGGTTTGCCATAAACTTTGCGGAAACAATTACTGAATTGATCAAGAAAGATTGCTATGGATGTCAAAACGATCATCCCAGTCAAATTCAACACGATAAATGTCTGATGTTGAGTCAAGAAGAAATATTGGACGAATATCTGGACGAAGCTTGGAGCTTCATCTCGGAAGAAGCCGTGTTGCATCAGTGGTATAAAGACTTGCGTGAACATTCTTGTCCTCCATTATCAACTCTAGAGATCCATCGCATCGAAGCTCTCTTGGATCAGAGTAAGAAGTCGGAGCTAAACGCCTTTTATTGTCAAACATTTTCAAGCAAAAAGTCTAGATCGAATTGATCACTTATCATTGCCTGTGAAAAAAACACGACAAAACATGGATACCTGGAACTTCATTACCTTTTGAACCACAGTTCGTACACTGCTTCTTGGAATCATGTCGTATGTGCTAAAGATGAACTCCCTCTTTGCAAACCTCAAGACCATCAAGCTTATGTGATTATCTCCCAGGACCCCACTGGATAGCTGTCTACTTTCCTCAAGAAGGATGTGTGGAATATTTCGATTCCTATGGATTGCCTCCTTTGGAAGACGATATCATTGACTTTATGAGAAGAAAATGCTCAGACAACACGATTCAATAATGTGAAATTACAAGGCACAAATTCCTTGGTGCGTGGACAGTACTGTGTGTATTTTCTGCATCATCGCAGTCTGGGCTATTCTTTAGAACATTTAGTGAATCATTTTGATCGGCATTCTTCTTCTAGAAACGATGTGAATGTAGATCGTTGGTTTTGTGACCATTATGCTCATCTTTTGTCTTTAGCTAGAAAACGTAGCGTCCATCAATGGCCCAATGACTTCCAACAGTGGAAATCTCAATTTCATTAACAACGTTGTCAGCCCTGCCTGAAATAATGTCTTAGTTGAAAAAATGTGAATTGTTAAATTGAATGTTTAATGTTAAAAAATTTGTTATTGTTGAAACAATTTAGTTACTGGTTAGTGTTAAATGATTTTGAATAAAAAATGTTGTTTTGAAAAAATACCTTTGTCTTTTGTTTGGCTATGGGTATCATGATTTATGCTCTTTGACTTCTCTCTATCCCTCACATGACACTATTTGAACGTTCCGACTCGAAAACCTTGTGGGGATGTTTTCCTTCACGTCCGCACTTTGACCATAAAAACCGAGGCAGTCCCCAGTCTGACCATCCATTGTCGACCAATCCTCCTACGAAGATGTGCTCCAGATTACCTAAGCTGAACGAAGCCTACCTGAATTTGTATAGGGTCAGACACAGTCTGATACCGAAGCCTGAAGAGATAGAGAATGTTAGAATGTTAAAATTCACCGAAGACCTGATAGAAGAGCTCTTCAGAGAAGAAATTAACAGGGAAAAAGAAGAATGGACGGAGAAGTACAGACTTCAGAAACAGCAGAGAGAACAGAGAGAGCAGCAACAGCAGCAGGAACCTGACAGAGGTTTTATCGACTGTCGTGTCGACACGAAAGATTTCTCCTTCTCTTTCCGAAGAAGCAAACCTTATCCTGTCAGAGAGCCTATCGTCTAGAAAAGAAATAATGTTTCGATTGCCTATGGTATTTTAAGTCAGTTAGAAAAATTAAAAAGTGCGTCTATAAGCACACTTTTATTATCTTGGTTAATAAGTGAGTGTATAAGCATTTTCTTTAACTTGATTGTCAAAAAATTTTAAATTAGAAATGGGTAGTAGAAAAAGTGAGTGAGTATTTATTTTAGGTCAGCGCGTTTTGGGTGATCATCTAGGTAATATAAGTATTGGGTTTTAGGGGATGTTTTCATTCACGTCCGTGCTTTTCATATAAATTGGAAAATGCTCGGCAGTCGGGTTACCCATCGTTGACTCGTTAACAACAAAACAATGAATACAAGGATTGCAAAACTTATTGAACTCCAGATGCATCTGGAATATGCCAGGCGTCTGTTGGATGAGCCAAAACTGAGGAAGAGGAGGAAAATAAGAAGAAGGAAGAAAAGGAGGAACAGAAAAGGGGGATCAGGTCTCACATAATGATGAGACCTAAGTGTGAGGTAAAGCCAGAGCTAAGGACACATCCACAGAGACTACCCGTACCGCAGCCTCTACCAGCACCACAGCCAGTACCAGCACAGCAGCGTATACAGGAGGCAAGGATGATGCTACAACCAATAGCTGCACCACAAATTCGACATCCACGGTTGCGGAACAGAGGTCAGAAAAACTTCAGAATCCCTGTAACTGAAGACTGTGGTGCTGAGGCTAACCATCCAGCCTCTGAAATCCCATCTAATAGAGTTAATTGGGAAAGAGACTGGAGCAGGAGATGTGTGTGGTGCGAGACCTGGGAGATGCCAGCATTAGCCAGGCGCATTTGGAGTTCAAACAAACAGCCCTTTTCAGGCCTAACCAAAACTCTAGAAAAGATATAGTAATCAATTTGCCAATGTGTGAATGTGAAGTAGTGTGAAACACTCACTCTTTTCCTCGTGTGGTTGTATGTGTTAATGTGTGTGATTGTGTTTCTATGAACTCAAGTACGTTTGTGTGGATATTAGATTATTGGGGTTTGTAAGCACTCATATACGTGTGGATAGTAGATTGGGGTTATGTTTTTTTCTTATCTCATGTGTGAATAGTAGAGTTAGGGGTTTGATTTGACTTCTTCGCGTGTGTAAATAGTATATTTGGGTTTGATTTTGCTACTTCGCGTGTGTGGATAGTAGATTATGGTTATGTTTTACTGTTTCATTACTTTCGTGTGGATAGCAGATAATATGAGAAGAGAAAAGTAGGGGATGTTTTCCTTCACGTCCGCGCTTTATATATAAGACTCGTCGCGTTCGTCGTTCGAGCCATTCCACGGAATAAGCAGACGAGATGGAAGTGTCCAAATTGTTTAATGATTTAAGGAATATTTACTTTTGGATGGTGGACGGGGAATATGTTATTGAGAGAACTGAAAGAGAATGGAAGTTAAAAATCAGTCTTACCTGTGTCAACGCAATGAAATTAGCCAGGGAAATGATAGAGGGACTAATAGAAGAAGTCGAGAGATTGAGAGGGTTGATAAATCCCCCATATCAGAGCGGGACAATAAAAGAGGCCATGGACAAGGTAAAAGAAGTAAGACACTATTTGGAAGAGACAGAACAACGATCAGAGTGGTCCTTCGTCAAAAGGGGTAGTGAAAAAATGAAGAAAGTGGAAGAACAGATGAGATGTGTATTAGATGAGGAAGAGAAGAAGATTAAGGAGAGATGGTTAAAAGAAAGGAAAGAACAAGAAAATATAAAGAAAAAGGAAGAGTTAGAGAGGCTGAATCTTAACTGGATGAAAATCCAGAACAAGTTCAGAGCTATGGGTCACCCTGACTGGTTACCAGAAAAGGAAAAGAGAAAACAGAAAGGAATTTTGGGAAAGATAAGGGGATGGATGAAGAAGTGGAGTAAATAGAGGAAGAAGTAGAAGAAGAAACTCAAAGGCCCTTTTCAGGCTCTCTTCAATGACTCGAAAAGACCTTGACTTTCATACCTCAAATTTTTTTATATTCTATCCGTGTTTGTCTCTTGTCTGTGTTCTCTCCCCTGTTCATTTTCCCTTGAGGCTATACAGTCCCATTTTCCCATGTTAAAGTCCCACTGAGTCTCAAGTATTCCACGATTTTCCTAATGTTAAATTTTCCATTGAGGCTAGGGTACAACCCTCCTATTTCAATGCTAAAATCCCACTGAGGCTAGGGTATCCCCACACATTACTGTCAGCCAAATAAGAGCTGCACCGTTTATACAAACGTTAAATGCTTATATCAGTTGCATTTTCATAAGGTCATGATAACTTTAGATCAAATCAAAATAAAAAATTTCATACATGGAACGGCTAATTTGTATGAGTTCTATAAGATCAAGTACAAAATTAGATTTGTTAAAGTGATGCTGCAGTTCAGATTGTGTTAGAACGCGATTCTTATACATCGTTGAAAGAAAAATCAACTATCTAAATTGCAAACGACAAATGTCTTTAAAAGATAATTCAATGCTGTCACTTAATGCCAGCACTAACTTTGACCAGTGCTGAAAAAATTTATAGTGGAACGGAACAATTTCACATAGACATACACAGAAAAGCATAAATGACGCACGAAGAGAGAGGAGGAGATTGAGCGTTTGCCTAAACTGAAAACGTATTTGAAAGTGCAGAAACGAGGAATTACTACTATATGGGTTTATGGTTCAGGGATATTGTCTTAAGATACATATTAGTACCATTCAGCCCGCTTGCATATCTACAGAATTGCAAATTTACTAAACCTTCGGAAAAATAGAAACATTTCCGTCTTCTACACACCCTGAAACATGTGTACAGTATAAAATCACAAACACACAAAACGAAACAAAGAATAAAATAAGAAACCTTAATGAAAGGGTAAAGAACTGTATTTTAAGAAGGACGTTTCTTGAAAAATTACCTCCAGTGGAATGTTATCTCCGGATATATGGACATCCTTTAGATATTACATATGTGTACATTTTTGCGCTAAACAATGCACGGTGTAGCTTGCTTTTGTTCATAAGATTATCAGCTCAGTTTCAACAATTTATCTTGTCAAACACACGTGATTTAGTTCCAATCTTTGAATATGCAGATTCTGACCTCTCAAGAACTTTTACCTGCGTTCATGCAGGTCTATGAAAGCAGTTTTTCTTTTTTGTACCTGAACATGTGAATGCCGGGTGCTGAGATATTTATAGTATAAAAACATTTTTTTTCTTCTTTTGTACTTGAACACGTGAATAACGGGTGCTGAGATATTTATAACATCAAAACATTTCTGCTTCTTTTGTACTTGAACACGTGAGTAATGTAGTG
The DNA here is from genome assembly GCA_028554795.2 of Sinohyriopsis cumingii. NCBI lineage: Eukaryota > Metazoa > Mollusca > Bivalvia > Unionida > Unionidae > Sinohyriopsis > Sinohyriopsis cumingii. The sequence goes on from CM068838.1 coordinate 62,325,693, forward strand.
GGGCGATATAGCGAAAATGGGAAAATACATTACAGACACACCCATGGGCCTGTATAGCGACAAGATTTATAGCGACAATGGGAATTAGCATTACAAGACTCCATTTGGGCCTGTATAGCAACAAGACTTTTAAATACACCCTGGGCCACTATAGCGACAAGGGAAATTGAACATGGGACTATTGGGTTTGTATAGCGACAAGGGAAATGGGGTCTGTGTAGCGTCTGACGTCACGGTAGGGGAGATTGGTAACAATGTTGACGTCACAGTACTGAGCAACGAGCGGGTGTACAGATATAACACAGACAAAAGACAAACACCTATACAACATACAACATTAAAATAAATTAGGGGAGGCAAGAAATCAATTCTTTTCGAGGCATATGAGTGGCCCTGAATTTTCGAGGCATATGAGTGGCCCTGAAAAGATCCTTTGGGTTCTTCCGCTTCTTCTTCTACTTTCTCCACTTCTTCCACCAGATAATAAACTTTCCCAATATTCCTTTCGTCTTCTGCCTCTCTTCATTCTCCGGGATCCAGTCTGGATGACCTATCGTTCTGAATTTCTCCTGGACTTTCATCCAGTTGTTGTTTCGTCTCTCAAATGCTTCTTTTCTTTCTGTTCTTTTGTTCTTTCCTGTCCTTTGCTCGTGTGTCTTTAATGTTCTTTACGTCTTCTTCCAATACCGTTTTCATAATTTCTTCGGCTTTATTTAGTTGGGACCGTCCCCTTTTGACAAATGGCCACTCAGTCAGATTGAAGATATCATCCAAAAAACACCTGACTTTGATAACAATTTCAAGAGACTGCTTCAACGTTCCGACTCTTACATATTCAGGCTGGATAAAACCTCTCAACTTCTTTACCTCATGTTCTATCATCCCTTCTATGTTCTCCCTGGCTACTTTCATGTTGCTAGCAACGTCCAGGCTGCCTGGGAACTTCCATTCTCTTTCAAGTTTCTCGACTACATACTCCCCATCTATAATCCAATACCAACTCTCCTTCAAGTTGTTGAACAAGTCTGAAGCTGCTGCCATCTTCTTCTTTGCATATTCAGTAGAATGGTGCGAATGACGAACGCTTTGAGTTTTTATGTGTAAAGCACGGACGTGAAGGAAAACATCCCCTACTTCTCTCTTCACATATTATCTACTATTCACGCAGCGGTGAGCAGACAAAAAATTAACTATTATATACTATCCACACACGCAATAAAGCTAAAACAAACAAAAAATCTACTATCCACACACGTGAAGAAGCAAAATCAGAAATAAATATACTATCCACACACGCGAAGAAGCAAAACCAATCACAAAATCTACTATCCACACACGTGAAGAAGCAAATCGAACACAAATATACTAACCACACATGCGAAGAAGCAAAAACAAACATACATATAATATCCATACATGCGAAGAAGCAAACACAAACATAAATCTACTATCCACACACGCGAAGAAGCAACAATCATAACCATAATATACTATCCACACAAACGAAGAAGCAAAAAACTAACACAAAATATACTATCCACACACGGGAAGGAGATAAACAAAGCACAAAATATACTATCCACACACGCGAAGAAGCAAAAACAATAACCATTGTATACCATCCATACACGCGAAGAAGCAAAAATAAATAACATAAAATATACTATCCACACACGCGAAGAAGCAAACACTAACCACAATTATACCATCCACACAAAAGGGAAGTTAAAAATCACACACTCTACTATCCACACAAACGTACGTGAGCGCTTACAAACCCGAATAATCTACTATCCACACAAACGTACGTGAGCGCTTACAAACACACACACACACACACACACAAACACACACACAACCACATCAGGAAAGGAGTGAGTGTTTATATTCACACTACTCCACGTTCACACACATTGGCAAATTGAATAGTGTTTCTTTTCTAGAGCTTTGGCTAGCCCTGAAAAGGGCTTGGTTTTTTCGAACTCCAGATGCGCATAGCTAATGGCGACATCTCCCCGGCCTGGCACCACAGACACATCTCCTGCTCCAATCATTATCCCAGTTGACTGTAGCAGATGGGAGTGCAGAGGCAGGATGATTAGCCTCAGCACGCCAATCTTCTGTCTCTGGGATAGTTTAACCTTCCCTCTGTCTTCTCCTACGCTACCAGACCCGAGGATCATGTTCTTGTTGTTGTTGTTGTTGACGTTGTTGTTGTTGTTGTGGCTGTGGCTGTCTTGCTGGTGCTGGTGTTACCTGTGATTGCGTCCTCACCACAGTTTGACTTCACTTGTTTGCTTCATAATCAGGTGAGGCAAGATTGGCCTTTTCTTATCCACTTCTACTTTCTTTTTCTTTTCCTCCTCTTCTTTTTCTATTATTTCTCTTTCTTGTAAGGCTTCTTTTGTCAGCTCGTCCAGGAGCCGCCTGGCATATTCCAGGTGCATCTGAAGTTCGATCAGTTTTTCGAGTCTGCTGCTCTTTCTTCAATGTTGTCTCGTTGACAATGGGTAGCCAGATTGACGAGCGTTTCCTATATATTGGCCAAGCACGGACGTGAAGGGAAATATCCCGTAACACGAAAACTTACATTGTCCATATTATGACCAAAAATTCGCGGACCTAAACGAAACACTCACTCACTTCACGTTTTTACTGAAAACAAATAATTACTAAAAATTAAGTGCTTATAGACGCACTTCGAACAAAGTTAAACAAACGATGTGCTTATAGACACACTTCGAACAAAGTTAAAGAAATAATGTGCTTATAGACGCACTTCTATTTTTTCTAACTGACTATTCTACCATAGGCAATTGTATTAGCATTTCTTTTCTAGAGTATTGGGTAGCCCTGCAAAGGGCTATTTTTTGTGGACGAGGAGCAATGGCAATCTTTTATTGTCTAAGATTGCGGCCTAGTCTGCGGCAGGCTTTCCCACAGGATTGGGTCTGCTTCTTCGGAAAGAAAAGAGAAGGAATACTCTTTGGTGTCGACACGGCAGTCGACAAAACCTCCTTATGGTTCCTGCTGCTGTTGCTGCTGCTGATCTCTCTACTGCTTCTCCGTCCATTCTTCTTTCTTCTTTTTGATTTCCTCTCTGAAGAGCTATTCTATCAGGTCTTCAGTGACTTCAACTTCTGACATTCTCTATCTCTTCAGGTCTCGGTATCAGGCTTGTCATGACACGATACAAATTCACGTAAGCTTCGTTCAACTTGGCTAGTCTTGAGCACATCTTCATAGAAGGATGAGTCAACAATGGATGGTCAGACTGTTGTTCTTGTTAGTTAGATTATAGTGATTTTCGTTCTTTTGAATATGTACCACTTGTTTATTCACGCACTGCGTGATTTTTAATTACTCCTGGGGGAAGGAAAAGGAGCCTCATCCCCCAGGCTTTTATGTACTCACAGAGTACTTTTTAATTTAGCCACTCAGATGTAGGACTAACTAGTTCTTAACAACCTGACTGAAAGGCTATTAAACATGAGTGGGAATAGTCACACCACACACTCATGTTTCTTAGTTGGGTCGAAATGCTCCAGGTGTCAACCCAAGCAGTATGTGAAGCCCGCTACGATTGGTCGGCAGCGATGACGTCACATTAGGACACCTGGTCTTGTGGCAGGTGGAAATCGTTCCACATACTGCCACGTGTACGTTGTCCGAGCGTGGTAAAGGAGGAAAGGTACTCGGAAAGCCAGCCATGGATGTCATGTACTCCCCAAAACGCCAGCCCGTACTTATTCCAAATCATGTCCAGTTTTACTAATCGACAAAATATACCAATAATTTGTTAGCCACCTCTGCAATTAATCAAATCATAAGAGTTGTAAATTTTGAATAAATTTTCCGAACAAGTTTGAATTTAGTGTACATAGTGTACATGCTTATTGAAATTAAAAACCAATCGGTCATGTCTAAATGACGTATAGCAGTTGAGTCACGCATAGTAAAAGAAAGTGTGAGAATTTAAATGGCGGTACCAAAACAGATCAATTCAGATGCAAGATTAGTTTATCTAGGAGGGATACCAAGCCAAAATGGATCCCTATTAGATATTTATAGGCAATTTTAGTAGCCCTGAGAAGGGCTTTTTGTTTTTAGGCAAACGTTCCCCGTTTGTCCTCTGCTTCCCTGCATAGCTGGGCTGTTTTGCTTTCTTCGTTAGTTTCCTCAGGAAAGGCATAATCATGAAGTTTAGCGATGTATTTAGCAGCTTCGGTCAGCTGGTGTAAGGAGAATTCTGAGTAAGCTTCATAATAGAATTGGCTCAAAATTCTGACTCCATAATGACATTGTGCCTGTGGTGGTTTTTGTGTATCAAGAGAGCGCCAATTAATGTATTAGATTGCATTGACGAAGTGGCCCGCTTTTTTTGATATCATCAATTGCCTTTCCTAGTCCCATTTTCCTGTATATAGAGCCTTCCTTTTTTCCACTCTGTTTAGGTGGTGCAGGCTCTTCAGCTTCATCGCCGCTGGATGATGATACTTCAAGGGCCGCTGCCAGCGTGGAAGTTTCAAATTCTTCGGTGTCGTCTGCCAACATTGCCTGGATTTGGCTGAGTATGTTAGTAGAAATAGCTGGGGAGGCTTGATTTAAAATTTCAGCCAGTTGTTGTTGAGTTACTAACGGATCTTGGTCCGTATTGGCATGAACAGTCTTATTCTCAATCCCGGCCCTTTGTGTTGTAGTTGTGTGAGAGGTAGACTGTTGTAGTTTGTTCTCTTGTTGAGTCGCAATACTGGAGTGACGTGGTAACTGGGTCTGCATTCGCTCCGTGAGTGAGTTCGAAGAGGTGTTAATTTTCATGCCAGATGTTGTTTAAGAGACAAGGAGACGGTTAAGAGTAGATCAGGAAGGCAGTATAGATAAAAACATTTTTAAAAACTGTAAAAAAAAATTGTTTAATTTTTTTTTTCTAAATTTTTTTTTATTTTTTTTTTCGTCTTGAATTTCTTATTTATTTTGATTCCTTATCTTATTGGTTTGGAGTAAAAACTTGTTTTATGGTTGTTTGTATGTTATTATGTAGTCCTGTTTTAATTAATTCCTATTTTCCTATTTCATTTTTTGTGGCCTTAATTGGTTTTTATTATTCGGGCTATGAACAGCTGTGTCAGTCTGTGAACCCACGAGACCTAGCAGGCCGTCATAATTCCCAAACAGTGATTTTGTAATATTCGTCCTTAACTGGTTTTTATTATTCGGGCTATGGACGTCCATGTCAGTCTGTGAACCCACGAGACCTAACAGGCCGTCATAATTCCAAAACAGTGATTTTGTAACTTTTTTTTATTAGATTCGTTCTTAACTGATTTTTATTATTCGGGCTATGAACGGCTGTGTCAGTCTGTGAACCCACGAGACCGAGCCGGCCGTCATAATTCCCAAACAGTGATTTGTAATATTTTTGACTGGTCTTTGATTTACTTTCTTAGATTTTTTTTATTAGATTGGATTCGTGTATAAAACTTATGATATTTTCAAATGTTAGATTAATATTGGGGTTTGTGTTCATGAAGAATTCTGGGTATGTTGCAAGGGATCCAATATTATGCTGTTTAACTTTAAACTTAGCCCTTTCTTTTTCAAGTGTGTGGCAAGTTGTTAAAAACATGCTCTAGGTCTTCTGGGACCCTGCAGTGGTAGCAGTTAGGGTTATGTGGTTGTGGTCCTATGTACTATCAGAAGCTGTTAGCCAGCTTGGTTTTGCCCATGAGTATTATATTTATGAATTTTTGTTCATTGCCTTTTGTTTTGGGTGGTTTCCAATTTCTACAGACTTCTTTAATGATGGTTTTTAGTTTCCTGCCTTGAGTGCTTGTGTTCCATAATTCCTGCTATTTATTGTCAATGAGGGTTTTAGATATGCTATTGGGTTCGCATATGCTATAATCTAGGTTGATGTGAGTGGTTTCGTTTAGTTTTTGTTTAGCTGTTATATCTACCATATCGTTACCTGGTATGTTAATATGGGATGGCATCCACATAAATTCTACTTGTAAGTTATTATTATTCAGTTTTTTTAATAAATTGGTTTGCCTAAGATAGTCGTCTCTTGATTTGGTGTTGTTATTAAGTATTGAGTTTATGACGCTTAGCGAGTCACTTACTATTACCGCTTGGGGTATTTTGTTCTCTTTGATCCATTTGAGTGCTTCAGGTATGGCCCAGAATTCAGCTGTGTATATGGAGCAGAGGTTAGGTACTCTTCGTCCTTCTTTAATGTTATGTTCGGGGATTACGTAAGCTGCTGCTGTTCTGGGTGGTTCTGTTATTTTGGATCCATCAGTGTAAATCTTAATGTAGTTGCAATATTTTGAGTTGATTTCTTCTGTACAGATTGTGTTTAGTTTGAGTTCCTGTTCGTTTTTATTGCCATATTCGTAATGAGGGTGTTAACTGAGGGGTTGATATTTATCCATGGTTCTTTGTCATAGCGATTTGCAATTTCTGGTCAGACTGGAAACTACCCCGGTTTATATCGTTCAAGCGCGGACACGATAGAAAACACCCCTGCACGGTTTAGTGTCGGAACGCTAAAATAGTTTGATTTGAGGGATAGAGAGAAGTCAAAGAGCATGGTTCATGATACAAATGGCAAACAAATAACAGACGCATTTTTCAAAACACAACATTTTTTATTCAAATAACTAACAATTAATAATTAACAATCAACATTTTTTAACCAGCACCTAACATTTTTTCCAATAACCATTTATTCTGGAAAAGGATGACAATGTTGTGAATTAAATTGAAATTTCCATTGTTGGAAGTCATTGGGCCATTGATGTACACTACGTTTCCTAACTTAAGACAACAGATAAGCATAATGGTCACAAAACCTTTCTCATCATTTATAGAAGAATGACGATCAAAATAAGTCACTAAATATTCTAAAGAATATCCCAGACTGCGTTGATGAAGGAAATACACACAATATTGTCCACACACCAATGAATCTGTGCCTTGTAATTTCACATTATTGAATCGTGTTGTCTGAGCATTTCTTCTCATGAAGTCGGTGATATCTTCTTCCAAAGGGGGCAATCCATGAGAATCAAAATACTCCACACAATCATCACGGGGAAAGTAGACGGCTACCCAATGGGTTCCTGGAGATGACTGTCTTCCGTGTTGATGACATAAGCTTGATGGTCTTGAGGTTAGCGATGAGGTAGTTCATCTTTAGCACACACGACAGGATTCCAAGAAGCAGTGTACAAACTGTGGTCAAAAAGGTAATATTGTTCCCAGGTATCCATTTTTGTGTTTTCTTCTTCGTCACAGGTAATGATAAGTGATCAATTCAATCCTGACTTTCTCTTTGAATTTGTATGACAAGTAACCATTTCTTCGTTTCGTCTCTCCACTCTGAGCTAAGACAGCTTCGATGCGATGGATCTCTACAGTCGTTAATGGAGGACAAAAATGTTCACGCAAGTCATTATACCACTGATGCAACACGGCCTCTTCCGAGATGTCACCCCAAGCTTCGTCCAGATACTCGTCCAATTTTCTCCTTGACTCAGCATCAGACACTTATCATGTTGAATTTGACAGCGATGATCGTTTTGACATACATAGCAATCTTTCTTGACCAATTCCATATTTTTTTCTGGAAGTGTTTGCCAAAACAGGAGACTAAATGTTGTTCTTGTTCTGGCCATCTGGACTTCATCATTTTGACTTCTTCATCTTTGTCTTGGGGTTCTACTTCCACAGTCTCCTCCCATTCCATGTCCAATGATTTTTCACTATGTAAAGATGGATAACAGTCTTCCGTGGCTTCTAATAGTCTAGAATCACTTCTCTCAAACTGTTGATTTCTATGGTGTTATCGAATTCTCCATACAAGGTGACGTTCACCGTCTCAATTAGAGCTGGGTATGCAAACTGAAGTTCCACACGAATTTGGCCTGATTTTATAAGGTGGAAATGTCCCTCGTCGCTGCCTTGGTCAGGAGTAAAATCAAAAGCCCACAAAGCATAACCTCCTGCATAATCCTCGCACGTAATGCCGTGACTGGTGTTGGTTCCTACTGTCCGGTGGCTTCGTACAGGGACAAGTACGATCTCAAGTAATTCTTCTCACCAAACTTAGGTTCGAATGATCTGGTACACAGAGTTTTGCCATCGCGACTGACTTCAATCTTGGACACGTTAAAGTGATGAAAGTTGAAAGGATGTTTTAGTTTGGTTCCATTGAAGGCTGCATTGATCACCGTAACAATGATTAAACGTTTGGGTAACTACCCTTCGAACAGATGATCTTCGATGATGGATTGATAGTGAGCGGAGATGGTGAAGGTTTTCACTTCATATCGGATACTTGGCAGTCGTTCTGCTCAACGTGTGACTGATGTCGTTTCCCACTTTAGGTAACACTTCCACGTGGCGTACGTAGAGTCTGGCTTCGTCGATATTGGTTTTGAAAGCGGAATCAATTTCATTCATCAAATGGAAAGTGGCACTGCTGCGATTAAGTCTCAGACGGACACCCACACCGTTCAGCAAATACTTTTCTTGCAAACACGTGTTCAAGTGCAAACGATATATCAGGTCTTAACTTTTGTTGACTCCTATGATTTTCTTTCGTCGTTCGTTGAATCCCACATTGTGGTCTGTATGCTCTTTTGTAATCAAATCGGTATCGTCGAATTTGCCTGCTGTGTCAGGTTTCCATACCACGCAAGCATCCAGATGAGTGTTTTTAGCGTCTATTCCGTACGTCAAGAGATTTTCCAGGTAGGCACGGTAAGGGTAAGTGTCCATGCTACTACTGATCAGTTTGTTATTCAAATACAAATCCACTGAGCTGAACAAGGAATGTATGAAATTGTTGACGGGAGCTTTTTCCTCTTTGTCTATGGAATCTCCATCCGTATTGAGAACTTTGACTTTCTGGAACAAGTAACTGCTATTCAGATCAATGTAATCGTCGGGATGTCCTTTGATTTCAAACTCGATAGGGGCTGATTCTGAGTCCTTGACAGAGGAAACGGGGTGAAATTCGACCCATTGAAATTCTTGCATCGTCATCATAGTGGGTGGCATGGCAAACAGATCCAGTTCCGACTTAGAACAGGCCCAAGACTCTCGGTGCATCATTTTTGTTTTCTGTCTCAATGATTTTTTATTAATCAAAAACGTCAAAGTCTCGGACAGTTCTTCTTTTCTTAGTCTTTCTATCTTTGTGAGTGTGAAGGCTTCTGAAGGGGTGTTTTCTTCGTCGTCTCTTCTGCCTTGTCCTTGCTGTTTCGTCAGGGAAGCAGGAATGCTTGACTTGGCAACGCTCAGGGCATTTATAGGCGTTTCTCCTCGACCCAATATGTCTTTGCCTGTTTGCAGCAAGACACTTTTGCATGCTCTCAAGAATGCTTCTTTACGGTTTTGTTTGTCAATGATGACATTTAGAAGAAATTCTTTGCCTTGCGTCAATGCGGCATCTTTCAAGGCATGCAGTCCGCGTGTCACCATGGGTTTCAACACCGGAGTCACCGAACGAAAGGCTGATTTTAACATATCTTCTAAACGATGTCTTCACTGTCGAACGACGCCTCGGTACAATGGATACGCTGCATATATGACTTACGAGTCGTTAGAGAATCGTTTTCGAAAATGTAGTTTCACCGTGACTTTCCCTTTGGTGAATGAAATATTTTGTCTCAGATCTCCTTTTATAGCAATGTTGACAGTGTCCAAATACGACTTACTGACGGACCAATAATGAGGATGTACAAATTCGCGGCAAACGTGATAGCTGTTTCCACCTTCTTGGTCATTGACCGCGGTATTATCTACTTTGAAAGGAATGACACGAGCAACGGTATGGAGGTGCGTCCCACCACATCGGAGTACACAAAGATCAAATTGAGTCCATGGTTCAGTTCTACAGAGGAATGAAAAAACTTATAAAATTACAGCCATTTTTATGTCTCCACCATAAATGTCAAACAAGTTACAATTAAAAGTGATGGCCATTATTTGAGGGTCCTGAAATTTCATCAGTAGGCGACGAGCCAATTTATGGTACTCAAGTTTAACACATTTATTTCATTTGTTCAAGGATTTGCCAAACGCTAACTCGAACCTGTCCGCAATGGTGTCCACCAAATGTTTCCCGCTAAAATAATAGCCTGGCGAAATTTTGACAGTGTAGATGGTGAATGGTGAATTGCTTGCTGGTTTTGTGGGACATGAAAACCCGATTTTATTCATCTCGTCTTGCAATCGTGTGTTCATGATTTCGACGTGGAAAGAGCATTGATTTCCAGTGATGTTTTGGATTTGTGGCGAGTGAATGATTTCCACCAAAGCAACTTCCCAATGGACTTCGTGAACTAATTGGATGGTCTGAGGCAATTTGGCCGTGTAACAACACAAAGTGTTCTTGTGAATCACCTCCATGGAACTGTCACTCGGTAACGTTATGTAAAATTGGTTATGGTGTCTCATAATTCCAAAGTTCTGTGGCTGTCACTGGAAGTCAGAGGAGTATCTCCGCCCAAAATAGGGTTGTTGTTGTTGTTGTTGGAGTGGTGACTGCCACTGTACGCAAGATTCCCGTTGTTCCCGTTCGAGGAGAATTTCAGAGAATGATTGGGAAGAAGGTAACCGATGCAACTGCTCAATAAAATGGTCCACTATTGTTTGTCTCCTTGTTGCGAACTCAAATTGGCAATGGCCGTACCGTCGTGTTCCCACCTTGCGGGTTCTGCGTTCGAGAATGCTTTCGATGTCGTACACGTCGTCTTCTATTTTAGTGACAAGTTCTAACTCAGGCAAGTAAAACGTTCCTTTTAACACTTCCCCGTTCATGTCTTCCAATTTATAGACGGCAGGATGACGTCCATGCACACGTTCAGTGACACGAAACAATTGGGTGGTCCAGTTGCGCAAGTAACCTTTATCGAAAGAACGTTTGGTTTTGCCAATGCGCACCCAGTCTCCTACTGCCAAAACTTCACTTTTCATGAGAACAGACACCGTCGGGGACGTACAAAACAGGCGCTCGAAAACGGTCACTTCCTTGTCGGTAAGATGTCGATATACTTGAGAGTGTGGTGAGATGTCGATATACTTGAGAGTGTGGTGATGCGGTAAGATGTCGATATACTTGAGAGTGTGGTGATGCGTAAAATATCCCTGCATGCGTTCTTTCAAAGTGCGTTTAAACCTTCGACAATGCTGGGCGTAGTGTGGTAAAATGTCGATGTACCTGAGAGTGTGGTGATGTGTAAAATATTTCCACATGCGTTCTTTCACCGTGCGTTGAAAACGTTCCACAACGCTGACTTTGGGTTCGGGATTCTCGGTGGTGAATAAGTGAATGTCACGTTTCTTTAATTCTTTTTGTTGCAACTCCAGTTGGAGGGTTTGCACTAACTCACTGCCTGTTTTGGAAGTCAATGGCACGACCCAGCCAAATTTGGAAAGACATCGATGACAAAACACAAATATTTGTAGCCACGATTGTAGGTGGTAAAATGCGAGACATCGGCTAAATCGGCTTGCCGTTCATGATCGATGGCATCCACTTGGGTGCGACTTCTGGAAAACTTTTGTTGAATGGGTTTGTGTAAAGTGTAGGTAGCTTGTTCTTGTAACAATCGTTGCGCTTGAGGTAAACGGAGTCTTTTCAGTCGAGTTTTGGCAGCACGATACAATGTCTGAACTGCAGGATGGGATGGATCGTTGTAAATGCTGGCAAACCCTTCTCCATTTTTAATAAGTCACCCACTCTTTGCTGATGCTACTTTGGACGGGGCGAAAGGGTGGTTTGGGAAAGGATTTACGTGTCCGATGGGCCACTGGAGTAGAAGTCGAAGGCAGTGGAGGTGGTAATGGAATGGCTTTGGGCTTCTTTTCTTTTTTCGCTTCTGGTTTCCATTCTTTCTTTTTTCCTTCTGTAGAAGGAGGAGTGGACATCATCTTTTTAACCCAAGCTTTCGTTTCTTCTTGTTGGGTGTGGGGGAAGGGTCAACAAGGACGCTGAAATCTTACTAGAAATGGGAGCTGCTGACGGTGTTTTACAGACTTCTCGCGCCTCTCCTTCCTCAGGCTTTCGTGGGGTTGCGTATCTCATGATCACTGGGGGCTGTGGTAGTGGTGTGGGTAATGTACTTTTCATAAAAGCCTTAAAATCTTTCAGATTTTTCTGTTTCGGACAAATAGTGGCAATCCATCAACGACTGCAATTCATGTTGTAACTGGGACATCTCGGTCAAATTTGGATTGGAAGGCAAATGCGGGGTCCGTAATTCTAGCGAACGATGGTATTCTATCCATCGTTTGTAAGGCACTAAAGCTAGTTTTCGTCCTTCCATTCGATGTCAATGGTCACGTCTGAGATCTTTGGACTGCAGAGGCCTTTTTTATCTTGCTCCCACGAGTCCTTCCAACATGGTTCCCAATACACCTTCCAGCAAAGGTCCTAACAACAGAGGCAAAATTCCTCCGCTTTGTACGAACATCTTCTTCTTTTGATGAATGGGTATTTTCTTTTGAACCATTTGCCGAAGAACGTGGCGATGCTTGCCTAAGCATTGTTTCTGGTGTTTTGACAAAGGTATCGTGCCTTTAAAAACGTTCAAACAACATTCGTACGCGGTATCATGACATCTTTAAAGGTCGTTTGAATGAGCTTTTTCGCATGGGTGGAGAAACTTAGGACAGGACAGACAACATGTCCCCGTGTTTCACTAAACGAGGAGGCAGTCCTTTCCTTTTCTTTCCTTTAGGTTTAGAAGAGGGATGTTTTCTGGGTGGTGAAATCTTTGCTTATTGGTTCCGGAACACACACCAAAAATGCACTAGCGTTGATGACTAAGCACGCGCTTTTTATCTTTTTTTTTTGTTGTCTATTGCTTCGTCAAAAAGGTGACAATGTGTTTTCTAAAATTGTCAAAGAATCCTCCCCTTTGGTTATTCCTCTTTTTCTTTGGACTACGGTGTCTTTTCTTTGGGTAACTTCGATGCTTGGCTAAGCGTTTTGTCGGATGACGAGACTGTCCTTGCCTCTTTCCTTTTTGGACAGGATAATGACGATAGTGACGGTGTGCACTGCTTTAAGGTGACATCTTTGGGCGTTCAGAAGCACAACGCAAAACACTGATAACCATGCTTTGCATCAGTCCGACTGATCGTCTTACGTCGTATCAACTTGATGACAGGCATCACGCATCGTGGAGGGCTTCGCCACGGACTAAATCGGGACAGTTCTTGCTTGGACTAATCCATTAAACTCTGTAACATAACCGATCTTTCCTGGACCTTCATTTTGGTAAAAGGTACTTTGTGAGCAGCTGCCACTGCAGCTAAAGAGGAGGAGGGTGTCACCGCTCGAGAAGAAGCTTCCATGGCTTCTGAGGACTTTTCTTTTCTTTTTCTGGGACTTTTCTTTTTCTGGAGCTGTGACCTGGTCTTGCCACCGTTGCTCTTTTTCTTCTTTGGGCTTCGTTTGGCATTTTAGGGAGTGACTTTTTTCTTTGTGAGAACTTTGGGGCCAATTTTATCCCATTTTAAGAGGCAGCGAATGATGACCCCTCCTAGAGTACCGCTACCTCCAGGTTTCAAAATGATTTGCTTTTTGATTTCAGTGTCGTTTCGGGGATCGGCCAGTTGTGTCAAGGCTACTTTATTTCTGTCAAAACAGCGTTTGCTTTGATGAGTAATCTGAATTATACCTTGCAGGAACTGAAGTGCTGTCACCGTAAACTATCGTAAGACTTCTTTGAGACTGGATTATAAGATACGAGCACGTATTTGTGGATTTTTCTCGCGACTGATGCCGTACAAGGCACGAATCGATTTGACGGGAAGATGAGACTGAAAGTGTCCAAAGTTTTTATAGATTTTTTAAGTCGAAGACGGAGACCTGTACAGAACAGGCCCTCCGTCTTGACACCAGCGGTGAAACAGATGGGTACGAAGTCGGGGGTAGTGGGTTTCAAATCGACGAGTAAATAGGCGTGTGGGGTTTGAGTGGCATCGTCATACGCCTGAGTTAGTCAATGCTTTCCTAACTATTTGGCTAAGACTTGCACTAGCAATTTATCTCGAGGGTTTTAAAACAAGACCACATAATGAGCATTGAGACTGATGGTGCGATGGACTTTACTTTGTTGAAACATATTTTGAGTAATATAAATAACACTGGCATTACAATGATGCCCATTCCGTGTAAACCACAGTTTTCAATTTCTTCTTCGTCTTCTCCTAATATGTCGTCGAAAATAACCATATGGGTTCGACTGGGGTCTACGTCTTCGCTAGGAATGCCTTCCACAAACACGATGGAATCGCCTTGACTTTCTACGATGCGTTTAAACTCGGGATCGGTTTTCAAACGGTGATCTTACTCGTGTTCCCACATTTCCACCACTTGGTATCCTTGCTGTTCTAACTTCAAGCGTCGCTGACAAGTGGCCTGGTACTAGTCTTCCATGGTTCGTTGTAAAAACTGATTTTTGGTGCTACGTTGAGGGTAACAGACGGGACATCAGTGAAAAAAGCAACCGTTAAACTCGTACACGATCTTGGGGTTTTCTAAGTCCCAGCCATCCACCAAATATCGTCCGATGGTCATTTCTCCTCCTCCGTTGCAGGCGTGCTGAATCCATGTGTCTTCCTTGTCGCACAAGCAATGTAACCAGCGTAGGACTTTGACCAAATATTGACGTTTGACAAAGTTGTTCGTTTGAAGACTGATAACAGCCAGGGTGTTTTCGGGCATGAATCGTTGACGGTACACTAAGGAACATGCTTTGGTAATGATGCAAGTTTCTATCAAAAGATCGACCCCTCCGTTTTCCATGAATAGTTCTCGGAATTTTCCACAACAACGTCGTAAAATGTCCACGTCGGAACGACAATACCTAAACATTTCTTCCTGAAAGTAGAAGGGGTCCGAGGTGTGAGCGTGGTAGCAAGCGTAGAAAGCTTTCGTTGTTCGGCACGCATGTTGTCGGGGTCGTAATCGTGAGTCTCAGACAAAGTGGGTAGAACGGCATGTTGATTGGCTTCGGTATTGAAAAAGTGAGGAAAATAACATTTGGCCATTTCTGTCATTCCAAACGTTTTAGGCATTCGACCCAAAGGGACGGGCAAGTAGCTCATTGAATCTTTAAACTGTAGTTGTCCTACTTGCATGGAAATGGTTTTGGCTCCGTTCAAAGTCACTTTCGGACGTTTGGCGCTTTGTTCCGTAGAGTATCTCAAAAGAAACTGTTCATTGTATCCCGAGAAATTGTGACCCATCACTGTGGTATGGTGATGACAATCTCCGTAACGTTCGATGTCCTCTTGACTCCACCTCTCGTCAATGGGGTCTAAGATCCATTGGGCCAATTCGGCTAGCGTGTTAGGTCCTCCAGGAATCTTACTGCAGTGAGCGCAATGACTAAAGATAGGCTCTTGGATGCACTTCTTGCACGCTCGGTGAGCCACACACAAATTAGGAATGTGAATGCCGGTCTCTTAGATGCTGTTGGTAACAGGTTGGAATAACAAAAGTGCGCTGACAAGCAGGGCAATGCACTCGTTCTAGTACTTTGTCCAGACAGGTTTGAAAGGCCAAACATCCTCAGCATTTCGAGCCACAATGCTTGTGTTGCTCTCGATTGTTATAGCCATAGTCACATTTCTCGCAATAATAACTGTGTCCCAGGAATCGAGTGATACTGGTAATGGCATCGAAATGTTCATCGTGATGATAGACGTGAATGTATTTTCTGTCTTGGAAATCTTTGCCTCGAAACAACAGAGGTCCGCGCACTTCTTGAGGGTACACTTTCAAGGTGTAGCGTGGAGCTAGGACATCTTGCAATTTTTGCATTTCAGGAATGCCACAGGGTGTGTCTTTGGACAGGCCGGCTTGTTGTTACAGGAGTTCTGCTTCACTTCGTTGTTTGGCTCGGTCCAATTATTTAATAGTTTTCCAGGCTCTTTTCCATTCTACCGTGTCGTTCTTGTTGGCATATGTTCGTCCCACCGCGATAGCCCTGGCTAAACCCAACTGCTCTTGAGAGTTGTTAATTTGGACGAGACTACGCTTGATGCTACGAAGGTCGTTCACCAAGAACACTTTTCTGCAGTGTCCGGTCCCTTAGGGAGAGATACGTGGGTCATGAACAGTGTGGCTTTTCCATCGGTGATGTGAAATTTATCGTTGGATTGTTGCACATATTGAATCTTGTCGATGACTTTGGAAGGTGTAAATTCTACTGAGCTGCTAAACTCGATCCAAACTGGGGACTTCAGACTATCTTGATGAATGGAAAGTCTCAAGCGATCGTCTTCTTTGGCTTGACATTGGCATTAACAAAGTGGTTAACAAAGAATACCACACCTCGGTGATGAAGCCCTCTGCTTTCTCCACTGGTACGTTGGACTTCGAAATCTTTAAACTTCACCGTGTAGATGTAATCCGCGGTTCTATATTTTCTGAAGGAGCGCTTTTCCGTCTTTCGAATGTGATAGTAATTTTTAAGGTTTAATACTGGAGGTGAACTTTGGCTGGGTCTGGATTCTGGTTCACTCATGTCATCTTCAAAATCACAGGCATGAATTTGCGCCAAGACTTCAGCTACGGTACGAGGCGATAAATCACGTTTCTGCCTCTTACTTTCTTCTTCTTTCTTCACGAATTGATGCGATCGTTTCATCTTGACTAAAACAGTCAAATGACTACATGTTAAACACCATGGGTCACTTTATATCCATTGCAGACCAGTGTATATAAAGGTTGTATGCCTTGCCTTCCACTATTCATTTCACTCTCTAACCGAGCAGAACAATAGAAGAGCCTACACAGATCGAACTTTTGATCAGGGCTTTGCGAGGTGTCATAAGAAAATTTTCTTCAGACAAGCCGACGGACTACTCACCCTCCTTTCGAGATAAAAGTCAAGATACTTGCTATATCTGTAAGAAGAAAGGGCATTGGTCTTCAGAGTGTCCAGACCGTCAAGAAAGCGGGGCTAGATGAGACAAAAGTCAAGATACCTGTTATAATTGTCAAGAAAAAGGACATTGGTCTCCAGATTGTCCTAAGAAACAACGGGAGCAAGAAGAAGAGAGGGGTTCAGAACAGGAAGAAGAGGTACCATCCCCAAATGAAGAACCCAGGCATGCTCAGAAAGAGAAACATGAGAAGAAAAGAAGACGAGAAGAATGTAAGGAAGAAGTGGAGGAAAAAGCTGTGAAAGTGAAGAAGTTTAAAAAAAAACAGAAAGAGTGAACACAGACACACAAGAAGTTTATGAACTTTTTAAAGTGTTGTTCTGTGTTGTGAATTGGATTGTAAAATTTGTACCAGAATAGACCAGGCAAAATACGTAAGTGTCTCTTGGTTTTGATTTTTAAAATAAGAACCTACACTCACGCACTCACACACGTACAATATGGGTAAAAAGGGCCTTTTGAGTTTTAATTAATGTTGGCAATTCAAATACTATCTCTTTTCCAAAGATGTGAGTGGCCCTGAAAAGGGCCTTTGGATATTTTGTTTGTTTAAAAAACAAACTTAGGAATGGGAAGCAATCAGCTTTAACTGCCTTAAGCCTTTGTCACGGCCAAGGCCTACTTCTGAACTGAGTATTGTTGATGATTGGGTAGAAATCACTTGGTATGGTATGGCAGGCGTAGTAACAGAGTTAGGTTGTTTAGCTCGGGAAGGTCTCTTTCTCTTCGGTCGTAATAAAGAAGTCTGATACATTTGTTTCAGACTCCTTAACTCTGCTAAAATGTCTAAGAGTACCCTGACCGTTTGACTTTTACTGTCCTCCTACTATCTTAGACCTTGTTTCTTCTCTGCTTCTTCTTATTCTTGTCGTTTCCTTCTTGTCTCTTCTTCTTCTTATTCTCCCTGTTGTTGAAGAAGACAGGCTTATTCTGTTTCCTTTTGCTGCTGCATAAATTTCTCCAGTTCTTCTTTCTGTCTCTGTTTGAAATTCTCCACTTGTGGTAAAGAAGGAGAAGGTGGTTAAGGTACTGATACCGGAACAAATTCTTGTGAAGAAGAAAGAAAATCGACAAAATTCCAATTAGAATCAACCTCTTCTGGAAGTAGGTTTTCTGTTGACTTGAGTAGCCACTGCTATTCCATTGCTTCCCGTCTCTAAAGCCGGTGCACCCCAATTCGTCGTCTTCTTTGTTTCCGTCATGATTGAAAACTGTATCGCATGGACTGACTGCGCACAGACGCTAGCGCGTCTATATAGGGTATGTGACGTCACAGTCCACTCTCTTCGGATTGGAAGACTGGTTTTGTAACTCGTGTTTAGATCGGTCAACAAACTCAATCCGTTTCGCTCCTTCCTTCTCCTATAAATAACCGCAGTTCACTGCATTCCCTTCACCTGTTCTCGTCACAAAGATGTGGACAAACGTAGAATCCTCTACTATCATATCAACAATGCTGTTCCGTACGGACTTACCCATGTATGTCAGATCATGGACAATTGTCAGGATCACGGATACAAGCGTTTGGAAAAGAAGAATTTATTAGGAGATCCAAGCGTTTGGAAAAGAAGAATTTATGTGGAGAGACAAGGCTGTTGTCTGATCTACGGACCAGAAATCAGACAAAGTTTGAGGAAAAGAAGAAGACCAATGCGATGCCCTCTATGTTAACGGAATGTTAACATAAACCCAAAGGCCTATGCGTTCTTGCCTCCCAATGTTTTTAATGTTTTATGGTGTATAGGTGTTTGTCTTTGTCTATCTGTACACCCGCTCTTTGCTCAGTACTGTGACGTCACCTCCCCTGGCTGCAACATTGTTACCTATCTCCCCTACCGTGACATCAGATGTATACAGACACCACTTTCCCCTGTCGCTATACAAATCCAATAGTCCCATGTTTAATTTCCCTTGTCGCTATAGTGGCCCAGTGTGTACTTAAAAGTCTTGTCGCTGCACAGGCCCAAAGGGGTCTTGAAATGCTAATTCCCATTGTCGCTATAAATCTTGTCGCTATACAGGCCCGGGGGGTCTGTAATGTATTTTCCCATTTTCGCTATATCGCCCCACTTCACTACTCATGTGAATGCCGGATGCTGGGATATTTATAATATAAAAATAATTTTTTTCTTCTTGTACTTGAACACACTAATGCTGGGTGCTGAGATATTTATAATAGAGCTCTCTTTGACACTCAGTGAAACAACTTTTTTCTCATTACTAGTGATTCCATGGCTTTACAATTTTTCCACACGATTTGTGTGCAGAGTAGATTTAAAATAACGCCAATTTCTAGATTATCGCCTGGAAAGCCTTACAGAGCACAAACACAAGTTTATGAGAATTCCATATCTTTTTTAGTGTTCCTGGTAGAATACCTAGTGATTACCGGCCCTTACTAAAATGAGTTACCTAAATTCGCTCAAATATTAAGTACCAGTTTAGATTATGATGCATTTTAAAAGATTATTTTGGATTTTGGTCCTGTTTATGACACATCTGAAGTAGAACATTTTTAAGTTCGGTACGAATTGTCTTGGAAGTGACACAAGGGAAGTGAGAGAACGTGCTATTTAATTAGTTTTGACAACTTTTGAGTTTGTTATGTGTCGATTTTATCAGTTTGAGTATGCCATTCTGATCCATTTTCGACGGATTGTTTCCGTCCTTATGGTTAGTAAATGTAATTAATATTTTATTTAGCTCGTCTTCCTAACGTGTACAGGGACACCTCTGGGTTCCCCGTGTCTTTTCCTTTTAATGAACATTTTTTCAAACTATTTTTCATTGTAGTACTTTGGAAAAGGAACATAATTCTGGCATGCCTATCGATGAATTTAAGATTTATGAGTTGCATTTATTTTGAGTGGAGAAAGCACATTTAACGATGTCATGCAAAAACAATTCTAGTCGAGTGTCATAGCTGCCTTTTATTTCGAAATCGTGCAAAATATTAAACTTGATAATCTGTAAACTTACAAAAAGGATCTTCAAAAACGTTTTCTTTTATAGCGCCATCTTAATTTCATCAAGACGTAGGCATAATTTTATAAGGTAGAAATGTTCTTCCCTGCTGTCTTGACCTGGAGTAAAATCAATTTCCCACATAGCATATCTTTTTGCACTATCGTCGTACGAAATAGCATGGCTTCTGTTGGTACCTAACCGTCCTGTGGCTTCAAATACTGTCAACTAAGACCACTACGTTGTTTTTATGGGCAATGTTAGTTTCAACGAGTCCTGTGCACAAAGTTTGGTCGTCTTGAATGACTTCTATCTTGGACACGTTGAAGTGTTGGAAATTGAAGGGACTCTCATCCATGGCTGCAATGACGACGCCAATGTGCTAAAGCTTTAGTAACTGTCCTTGGAAACATGATCTGATCATCGAGCTTGATTCGGAGTCCAGAGGCAATGCTGAAGGTTTTTATGTCCATTTGTCGAAGAGGATGCTTGGCTGTTGTTCTGATCAACGTTTTACTGATGTCGTTTCCGTTTCCAGTATGCCTTCTTCAAGGAGCTTGTCAAGTCCGGCATCTTCGATTATGCTCATATTCAGAAACATTAACATCGAAAGGACGACGGTGCTATTTCGATGCAGTTTCTGACGTGCATCTACTCCATTTTATAAATATTTGTTTTGCAACCAGATGTCAAATATAACATCAAGCTATCATTTCTTGTTTTGACGGTCCGAATATTGAATATTGTGAAGATCGTCAGCTTCCGTCAACGCTTTGTCGTTGAAAGTGTCAGGTTTCTATGCCATAGAAGAATCCTGATATGTGTTCGTGGCTTCTGATTCGTACGTCAGTAAATTTTTCCAAGTTCTCTTGGCAAAGTAAGTGTCCATCGTATGTTATTCAAGTACAAATACAATTCACTGAAATACGGATGCATGTTGTTGTTGACGGGAGCTAATCTAGCATATTCCCATGGAATACTGTTGTCCACTATAGGACTTGGATCATCGGGTACAAGTGACATATTCCGATCGATGTAATCTTAGGTTTGCACTTCTCTGTCAAAATTGATAGTAGCTGATGTAGTCAAAGACGACGCAGGATGAAATTATACTCAGTGGAATTCTTTGAATAGTCATCAAAAATCAATGAGCAAATCCGCATACACGGCATAATCCATGTAACTATTTTAAACACACAGGCTTCTCCTACAGTACCTATTTTGACATATGAGTCTACACTAAAACAGCAATACCGCTCCGGTGGCCTAGTAATTAGAGCGTCCGCCCCAGATGAGGGAGGTTGTGGGTTCGAACCCCTGCCGAGTCATACCAAAGACTTCTAAAAATTGTAAAAACAGCTACCTCGTTAGGCCCTCAACATTAAGAGGTTAGTGTTAGGTCTGGTCGGCCTGGTATCAGGATAATGTGAAATTGAAAGTCTTTACGTGTTAGAAGTCTTGTGTATATTATCATGCCAATACGGTTTAAGTTGATCTAAGGTTTCATAATAGAATATGTCAGACCGCTCAAACTCAGTATTTCTGACACAAAAAACTATGGAGGCCGATACGTTCCAAGTACATAATTAAGAAATAATAATTACAATGTAACATTGTGGATAGCTTAAATTTCAAGCAATCACCAGTTTACGCAGAAATATTTCATTCTTACAGAAATTTGTAGTAAAGTTATTCTTTGGTTGCAACAATGTCATCACACAAACACAACAAAGGTCGTCAATATCGATGACCATTGAGCTCAAACAGTCTACATAATTCAAACTGTGTGACTTGACAATTTGACCTTTTATCGACATTATTATTTGGGGGGAAGTTCATATCAAATAAATGGATATAATGGTGTGTTAGGTGTATACAAACTATACCACGAATCTTTATGAGTGGAATATGCCTTTACGAATCTTCCACTGAAAGACTGAGCTCGCATTTTAGAAACATGAACATTATGATCAGCATGAATGCAATTAAGACAAAGGAGTAGAGAATGCATGATATTTTGGGAGTATTCTCAGCAATCCTTCTATCTAGGTGTATATCATACTTTCCAGGTAAACTGACAGTAACTAGAACCCCCGTCGCCTCTCACGCAGCAAACACATTTGCAGTAGCTCTTGTATATACATCTGCAGACGAGAACCAAGTAATGAAATTTTTGCTACATAAGCGACAACAAAGTAATATTCATGGACACTCACAGCCATATTTATCTGGGCAACATTTCAACTGCAGCAGCACAACAGTGACATGCTGATGTGCAGGCCCAGCAGGTTACACTTCCTGTTTGCAGGTCACTTTACGGATTTATGAATCCAGTATTGCCAACAATAAAAAAATAGGTTTAAAAAATCTCTCCAAACTAAGGGTGCATGCACAATGTTATATGTGGAGAGGAAAATCAAAATAAGCTGCAGAATATTTTTCACTGTCATTTTGATGTTTAAATCGTTGAAACCATGTATGTGTTGGAAGATATTTGTTCTCGTTAACACTATTGATGATTATGATGGTGAATATGGAATCAAAAGACATTAATATCATATAAACTATAGGCAATGATCTACTGCATGAAATGTCCATATGTCCCTCTTTGAACACCTTGTCTCCAGCTGCTTTGTCTATTTCGAAAAGTTGCAACTATCAGATTGCGATATACGCTAGCATCAAAAGAAATGAAACGACCCTCTTGAAAATCACATAATATTTCGACTTCAATCTTTTTTTATCCAGGAGCAGACAAACCAAAATGTTGGTGCTCCACTTGCGATACATTTGGTTGATTGTGTTCCACAAGAGGTATGGGAGCCACGATCGTAACCCAGAATCCAGGTAATGTTTTTTATTGTACCAAACCAAAAATGTTAAGCATTTCAGTTTATTGCATATCTCGGCTACGCAGAAGTCTTCGACCTACAGCGCTATGAAAAACAAAATGCATTCCGGTATGTGCTGACCATTTCATGTGACTCTGCTGAACCAATATCTCTTTTAATTTGCATTTTGACCACATACTGATAGTAAAAGTATCAGGAGTGTTTATGTCGTGTCCTTAAGTTTGCTAGGATTTTAAAGGTTGTAAAATCCCTCGTAACTGTATTCACATTCTCTTTGTTAACAAACCATGTTGCCATAAAATGACTTTAATTTCAACTATAAAGAGGTCATCTTTCATGTCAGTGTTTCTCAGAGAGATTAAATGAATACCTGTGATTATTGGCATTCGTCTACCACACGCAAATAAAACTAATATCAAGGCTTTTCTTTGGTACCTGATAGATTAAGCTGATAATCAATATAAATTGTAACACATTGCACATAATATTTTTTATAATTAAAGAAAATAATAGCACAATTAAAAATATACATCTTCATAATCTGAAATGAAAATGTAACAATTTGCTGAAATAAATTAGCAAACTATAAAAGGTATCACTAATAAATGGCTTTAAAAATTGGTGACTTATGAGTCTATTGTATTAAATAGTTTACCAACAGATATTTTAAAAATGAAACCAAACAGACGAGAATAATAGGTGGAAAATTAAGAAAATACAACAAGCAACAGTAACTGTTACGCACAGACATTAAGAAATTTGTCATTGATGATACTGTCAAATGTCATTGATGATACTGTCAAATGTCATTGATGATACTGTTAAATGTAACTGATGATACTGCATTTCGCACAAGTATTCCTGCAACCGACCTATGAAAAAACAAATAATGGCTTGAAGAGTTCTCTCTATCTGTACGTCAATTAATTCATATCATAATCTACGTAGATGCACTGTTTCCGATAAATTGGTATGTAAATTAGGTTTCAAACCTAGGTCCAATTCAGTAAATTGATATTAAACATCCGTCAGTATCTAACATTTGATCTTGAGCTGATAAGAGCATCGATTATTTTTGCAACATTAACAATGCTACATTGTTTTGCACCCTAGTAGTCCATTAAAATCCCGTATTACATTTTGTTTTCTCTATCACTGATTTTAATAAAGAAGTTCCAAACATGCAAGGTCTATTGAGATCCATTCAACTTACATGTTTGGAAATGTTTAATTCCGTCTATGTTTGGTCATATTCAGATATCAGGCAAGGTAACAAAGATTCAATATGAAAATAGCTGAAAGATCAAATATGGCATAGTAGGAACGAAGATGGCAATGTCTCGTGCGTAATCCCTACCCCCATACCAAACTATAAAATATACTGAATAACTATTATGACCCGACTACCAATATTCTTTTTTAAAACACATAGGCTACAATGCTACAATGCGTCCCCTATTGACCATTTGTTTCCAAAAGGTCCCAGGTCGCCATGATTCTATTCATACATTACATTTTAAAACATTACTATGAACATTCAAGCCACCAACTCTGAGATTACTGTGTCAGAATTATTTATTTAACTATAACCCACTGACCAAGTCAACTAAACATGAAAGACAGTGCACCAAGCATTATACATAAAATATAAAATAATACACATTAAACCAGCTGTGAGGTTAGGAAGTCTTCGCTTCTGACTTAATTATACTAGGCTTAATTCGTGTTACCTAAATAGTTTTAATGTTTCAATATTTTCTAAGCCTCTTGATGTAGTAAATAACATATCCGATTCAAATCTCAACACGACAAAATTGTGTGTTAGAGACCAGTTCTAGACGTAAAACTTTGTTCACATTAATTAAGCAAAATGTACATTCTCGTTGGATTGTTGCTGGTATGACACCAGACTGGTTCCAAGGATTTAAAACTGATTAAAATTATAGCGATGCTAACTTCCGTGCACCTTGATACCTAAGGGGACATGTGAATCCACTGCAACC
This sequence comes from Sinohyriopsis cumingii, assembly GCA_028554795.2. NCBI lineage: Eukaryota > Metazoa > Mollusca > Bivalvia > Unionida > Unionidae > Sinohyriopsis > Sinohyriopsis cumingii. The sequence goes on from CM068838.1 coordinate 62,350,486, forward strand.
ACATTTTCTTCCAGCACGAACTATCCATTAGTGGCTACAGTGGGAGTTAATGTCTACCGTGCAATGCAATCAATCAAAAACGACATCCCGCTTAATTTGAAGAATAAAACCAACAAATATTGTTCCCGATGACGGCTAGTTACATTATAAACCTAAATATGGATGTCCTCGGGGATTGGCAGACAAGAGAGAGAGCACATGGGATTTTACACAGACACACAGACACACACACTTACAACCACACACACACACACACACACACACACACACACACCATTAACTATCGATGGTAAATAAACCGGTCGAAATTATAAATATTCCCCCAATATTCGCTCTTATGACAAATTACTAGTGTATCGTTTACAAACAGTTGCAAAAGGTTGGCGCATGTGTTACCTATCCTTCATAAGATGTGCGAAAGTAACTAGAACAAAGAACTCGCTAACGCAAAAGCATAGTGTTGAGAATTTAAGATAGGTTATGAAATAAACAGTGATCAATAAGTATTTAAGAAATTGAAACGAACAATATATACCTACGTAAATATGGACATCAGCATCGTTACCAGCAGAGAATTTTCTTTCAAGCCAAGGTCGGTCGCAGGGATAATTCTTTGAGATGCTGTAACAATCAATGATCGTTGAAACAAGTACTGAGAAAGATGAATTCATTATCTTGCTGAGTGTTGCCTGAAATAGTTAATTTTACCCGTTGCAGTTTCTCTCTTTTCCCAGACTATTCTCCATTTTGTTTCATTTTAAAAATATTTTACAAGCAATGCATATACTTAATGATTGCATATTTAACGTAACATTGACAGATCAGCATATTTGATGTCATAGAGACATACAGCTGTATACCAAAATTCATCCAGTTGTTATTGATACATATTAATTTTCACTCTTACGTATTTCACTAAGTTGCCATTATCATTTCTGATAACAGAAAAAAAGACGTCTCTTTAACTCAGCACTTATTTTCGCATTCCCAACTACCTTACTTATTTAATGACTCTCTTTACAGTAACACCATAATAACCTTGAAAATCTCTCTTCATACATGATTTCTACTAAGAACCTCTATAAACAGCATAGAACATCCCCCCTCCTTTTAGAACATTTTGAAGAAGAAAAAAAAAATCGAAAAAAAAAAAAATAACAAAAAAATAACAAAAAACAAATCGCAAGAAACACCAGGCAAATGCAACAAGAAACCAGCGATGTAAAGCAAGCAGGACCGTTCCCGAGCTCTCCTTCCCACTAATGACAGCCAACCATTCAACTGTAGGGACCTTTATGGACCCACAGATTGAGGCCAAACTATCAGGGTTCCTTGAATCCATAAAAGCCTGGGGGAGGTGGCACCATCCCCTTCCCCAGGAACAACTAGCAGACTGCGGTGCAGTCAGAAAAAGTGGCACATGCACAATTGTGCGCACGCCACTATAATCAAACTCAACAAAAACAACTCTCTTTCCATAAGGAATAAGCCCAATAATCTTTCAAATGCAGCAAATACACTGAGTTAATTTATCTGCATATCCATCTATTTATCAATCAATCAACCATTCGGTGTATGTATGTATGTATGCATGTATGTATGTATGTGTGTATGTATGTATGTTTGTCTCTATGGAAAGTAAATATTTTAATATACGTTAAAACATTTGTTGCATCTCTTATTACAAAGGTGACATATGTATACAATTATTTGATTCCCATATCCAAACATGAGACAAACTACGCATCAGCTGTTCAAGAATCTGAAATGTGAAATTTATTTAAAGTGATACATGTAACTGTGTAGCATACACCCTCCACGTAGTACGCTGTAAATTTGTAACTTTAATTGTGCACTTCAGTATACCTTGATTTATGTGAACGGAATCCATATCCATGGTAACTGTTTACGTAGGTGAGAGTTAATTATGTTGTGTCGTATACACACGATTGACTGTAGCATGGCACGTGAGCCTAGTCTAGAGGTGATCACTTTTGATGCGTGCATGCAAGACAATCAATTCTGTAACCAGTGGAAACGAGTTCTAATCTTAGCAGGAAACTAATTTTATTTTAATCTAGGTAAAATCTTTGATGCGCATGAAGAGGACTCTGCTTGTTTGGCTCGAACAAAAGTTATATGCATTAATCTATACTGCAATTCAAAATATTTAAACCTCATATGGTAAAGTATGCATTGTAGGATAAGTAAAAGATAAACAGATAGCTGGACACACGGTGCGTTGCTAAAATTAATGTTTATTTTAATAACAAACTGTATTTATTAATAACAGTACAAATTGCTAAAACAGGACATTAATATTATTTCCTAGATACACTTTTAGTTCTTTTTGACCTTATATTTACTATGAAAAGCTATTATGTGGTGTCTGTTGTTTTAATCCAGGTCAAATATAGAAAATGTCGGATATGACTTCACTTAGTGTTACCTTAATAATTCTGTTATGTATAACTAATATATTCTGTGTACCTGACCTTTGTACGTGATTGAGGGTAGAGTAGTTATGGAACGCATGGCTGCGATCAGTTTTCAAAGTTTCTTTTACTGATTTTTTTAGTTCAAGGTCTATGTTCTGGAGGCAAAATAATATTGACCCACATTCTGTTTGTTTTTTTATTGTGTCAGGTTTTTTACAGAAGTTTGAGGTAAATGGTATTAATTTATTCCTTCTTTAATTTCAGACTGTTGAATTATTTACTGTTGTGGTCAGATACCATTAGAGCGGAATCATTTATTTAAAGATCTTTTCAATTAATTACTAAGTTTTCTCTTTACATTTTTGACGAAAAGCACTACCTTTTTGTTTGGTTTGCTTCTTCTTGTTAATTTTAGTTTAAGACCATAGAGTCGCAGCACCAATATATGTATTTATTTATAGGACGTTTCAAATGACTTTTCACTTAAACAAATATGTCAGAGTGGTGTGTGCTTAGTTGTAAGGGAATATGGGCTCGTGTGTGTGCAGGCAAGGCGATGGGTGCCATTCACCAGCAGACCTGGGTTCAAATCTCTGCAGAGTGCGAATTAAAATTTCTCTAACCTGTATGATAGTATTATTGGTATTAAAGTATTAATTATGCGTACTATTATCAAGCATTCTTCTTTAGAATTCTGAGATATCACTTGACGTGTATATATATATATATATATATATATATATATATATATATATATATATATATATATATATATATATATATATATATATATAGCAAGATAGATGAGTGGTTTGTGTATTGCGACCTACTTAGGCATGTCTCCGTGAGCTAGTTGTATCTTCTCCTATAAACATGTGTTATGATGAAACAGGAAAGTGACGTAATTTATGAACGAAGATTTTAGTTATTTGGATCTTAACTGCACTTGGAGACAAAATACATAGCAGTACAATAAAACTCTTAATATAAAATACGTCTGTATGGAAATCAGGTGCAGCCAGGAAATGTTATCAATATATGTTATTCTTCGTTGCGTCATACTTGTTTTGTTTTCATTGCTTTATATATATATATATATATATATATATATATATATATATATATATATATATATATATATATATATATATAGAAAGAGAGAGAGACAGAAAGAGAATATGTGCCTTATTTATTCAAAATACATAATGGTAAAACATTAAATAGAAGACGTAACAAGGCTATTACTTTCGGACATGGCTTTATGCTTCTATTATTTCAACGTCATATATTTTCACAACCATTTTGCAGTTTAAGCTACAGTAAGTTCACTTCGTCGATATTTCTAAACTGAAACAAACGTAGAAGAGAATAGTACGGGAAAGCAACGAAAAGCAACTGAAAGCAATAAAAAGCAAATACAAACATAAAATGAGAATAGAATATGAACTACTTCACTTGGTTGTGTTCCAAAGATATTTTTACACATATCCTACGTTTCATCTCGAACAGGTATCCCTTGTTTAGTTAATGCGTTTCTATTGTTCGCATTCAAATGGTTTCAAGGCATTCTCTTTTCCGTTTACGCTAAAGACTATTCGATTCGAATGAGTGACATAATTATGATGTTTCCAAGCAAGTATTCTACTGACTGGGATGGTCAAGTTCTACTGACTGGGATGGTCAAGTTCTACCGACTGGGATGGTCAAGTTCTACCTTTAGGCTAATATACGGTTAATAACTATCTACTAAATCTCGTGCTTTTTTATAACAAAAACATTCATCATAGTTTTTCATAATCCTTTCCAGGAAGCTCGTTGTATGTTAGTTTACAAACAATGGCGCTTCTAAATATACATGATAATGGCTGTCCATATACGAACTCATTTACATGGTGGCACCGAGAAAGTGACTTTACTTCGAGAATTCGAGAATAAAGGCTTTATCTAAAGTATATTCCAAACGAAATGTTCGGAGTACATAAGTTTAAGAATATTTGTTTTGAAAAAGACATAAAAAGTTATTGGCATTCTCTTTTGCTGAAAATGACAGACAATTATAATTGTCGATCGATACCCCTAACTTACAACAAATCATTCGGAAGCATTGACAGAATACAAGATGTAAACTATTGACATCGAGTGTTTATTGGCTTTGAAAGTAACCATAAAACCCCTTTGATTCGTCATAGAGTTAGTTTTAGATAGAAATATATTGTTATGACGCATCAGTCCAAACTCTGGGTACACAGAGTTTAAGAACAAAGATTGTTATCACAAGACTTTTTGTTGAAAATGTAAAGGTTGTGTAATGTTTAAGGCGGGATTGTTTCCTCTATAACGAGAGATTGTAGCCTTATTTGCATACGACAGCAACAAACATTCGAGATTTCCAGATTTTCTGATTAAACCTAAAAGATCAGCCAGTGTGCATATATGAACAATGTAATACAGTTTTGTAGAATAAAACCAATTAGAATGTATTTAATAATGTATGCAAACAAAGATAAAAAATTGCAGTTACAAATAAGACAAAGTATAAAACTGCAAACACAATTTCTTAACTATGTACATGAGGAATTAACTTATTTTGTAAATTGATTTTGTTAATCGTATTTCAGTGATTATTAAGCTTGCTGAAACTTGGGTATTAATACATTTTCTTTGATATCAATTATATGACACACAGACAACTTATAGTGATATTCGTCAACAACTTCACATATCGACTCCAAGAAAACAGTCCAGGTCCCTTACGATTCCCTTGAGCTTAATCGAATGTGTAATACTTGCGTGAGTGGATTAATTAATAATTTGAAGACCTTACAGTACGAAGAAAATGAAGAGTACGAAGAAAATGAACTCCTTCAGCAATATTAGGTATATTGTATAAATACAGTTTGGTTGCATCTGACAATGTATCAATGTCTTTCGAGAAAAACATGAAAATATTTCTTCCTATATCCCCACTAGGTGATAATTCTCGTTCCCAGCAGATCGAATAATGTGGAATTTTTCCTCTTTACAACAAAATGTGATAATAAAGTACATTTTTGTCAACCGACACTATTATCCGCATCATTTTTAAAAACTAATGCGCAGATACACCGGAATGTGATTTGTGTCCCTTCCCGCGAGTCTGAGTCTGGGATTTTCCCCGGTTCTTCCACCGTCAAATATACTGGCCTCCATGTATAGCCTATATTGTGCTGAAACATGGCGTCAAACACATAAAACCACAAACTTTTTTGCTTCAGTTTATATAACCCTACTAACATCTCAATATCTTGACTACCCAAACCGTAACCCTTATCTTCAATTTACTTCTGTCAAAATAAGAATAACCCTCGGGTATATTTTTCTGTTTGGATTGCCAACCTTTGTTTCTTGAGACGGTGGGTTGGTGCCCTCAAAATTTCCTGAATTTATTGATGCACACTTAAAAACTCTTTATTGGATATACAAGTTCATGTAACCATGCTGACGCAGAGCATTACTGGAGAGACAACTTCTATAAATAGGACTGCATCTACAATTACGATTTTAAAAAATCTTCGCTATTATCTTGCTGAATATATATAAATATAAATATATATATATATATATATATATATATATATATATATATATATATATATATATATATATATGTGTGTGTGTGTGTGTGTGTGTGTGTGTGTGTTACCCGCGTTTATCCGCGGACCTGGGTTCGAATCTCCGTAGAATACGAATTAAAAATTCTCTAACCAGTATGATCGTATTATTTGTATTAACTATTAATTCTGCCTACTATTATCAAGCATCCTTCTATATAATCTAGGGAGATCACTTTCCGTTCTGTCTGGTGTATATTTATAATTCTCTCTCTCTCTCTCTCTCTCTCTCTCTCTCTCTCTCTATATATATATATATATATATATATATATATATATATATATATATATATATATATATATATATATATATAAAGGGAATATTTCTTACATACATTATAATAACATATAACCTATCATACACTACTAGCGACCGATCATTTCCTGTTTTTAATTTACAAGAGTAAACTTTCTGTCTTAAATGCAGATATCTCCCGGCGTAAGTTGAAATTGAGTAATTCATTACAGTACGTGTGATGTACAAACATGACAATACGGTTTATGTTGGATTAGAAATCGAACACGTTGGACTGTACACGCTCACTAAACAAAAGGTTCCTATTACAAACTAACTATAGAGACTGATAAGTTCCAAGTACATAATTAGCCATTTATATTTAGAATGTACCATCAGGGCCAGAGGGGAGGGGAATGCGTAAGAGGTTTTCTAACATACCCCCACTTAGAAAAAATAAATAGTACACACACAAATGTACATCCACTCTTTACTTTCAATTTGACATTCGAATTAATCTTGTATACGTTTATTGGGTATTACTGCCACTTTCAATGCCTATGGAATTTTGAGAACACACACTACTCCCCAACACCTGACCTGATCCAGCCCTGAACACTGTATATATTTTATTTTATAGGCGCCCAATATACCATATATATATATATATATATATATATATATATATATATATATATGCATGTATGTATGATATTAGTGGATAAAATTTAAAACGATATTACGACACCGACGGAAGAAGTAATCAACTAACACATACAAAATGGCCAAGCAATATACATACCACAGCTAAGGCAATCTGCATAAATATACGACCAAGCAATTTAATTTTTCATCGACTTTTCTATTATGACCAAGTCTACCCAATATATAATATTATGGCACGTGTGAACAAGTTAATTTCTCTATACCAGGAATCTTTATGAGTGGAACACCACCACCAGTGCCTAATTAAACCCTGTGTAGGCCCTTAGGCCCTTAGGCAGTGGCAATCTCGACCCCCCCCCCCGCCCTCACAAATTATCTACTAATACGTTTTATCAATACTACTCTGCCTATTTGGTAATCCGGCACTGACCACCGCCACCTCTTATGAATCTCCCACTGAAATCTTGAGCTTGCATTTGAGGTACATGAAAATTATGATTAATATAAAAATAAGAAACAGAAAACAGTACAGTTTATCAGACATTTTCAAAGCAAACTCTGGGTTCTTCAATCTAGGTGTACAGCATGCTTTCCAATTAAACCGACAACAGCCGCATCCCCGGTCTTCACTCCTGCACAACCCCATATATCTGCAAATAGAGACGGGGACGCAGGTCTGGAACTTTTTGGTACATAAGGGACAATAGCAAAAGAAACATGGACATTCGCAGCCAAATTCATCCGGGCAGAATTTTCCATTGCAGCAGCTGCAACAACAGGGACATGCACAAGTGCAGGCACAGCAGGGTTTCGCTTCCTGTTTGCAGGTCACTTTACGAATGTAGGAAGCCATTATTGCCAACAAAAAACTGAAACTAAGTTTCAACCATCGTTCCAAACTAGGGGTGCATTCACATTCCCAATAAATGTACAGAAAAATCAAAATAAATTGTGGAATATCTTTCAAGGCCATTTTTATGGTAATCTCGTTGAAACCGTGCATGTACTGGAAGCCATTTTGTTCGCCTTTGACATCGTATATTGTCTCGCCAACAATATTAACGATTTCTATGATGGCGAATATGGAATCCAAACACATTAAGACGATGTAACATATTATTATAGACAACGATTTTCTGCAAGAAATGTTCATTAATTTCCCTTCAAATATTACATCCCCAGCTGCTTTGTTCATTTCGATAAGTTGAAACCATGCCATTGTGATATCCGCTATTATCGAAAGGACTGAAACAACCCTTTTAAAAATCAGAATTTTTTTCGAGTTTTCCCCCTCATTGGAAAGCCTCGAAGGGTTGTCAATCTTCCGATTAGTCAACTTTGGGGAGTGATTTCCATGTTCAGCATATGTCGATGATAGAGCCTTCTCTGGGTCTGTATTACTAATGTCTCTTCCTGCTATGCCCTGCATGTTTTTCGTCGTATTTGATCCCTTTGAATAAGATAAATTTGGTTGCTGGTATCTGAGGGAAGACACTTCATGATGTGGGTATTGCACCTGCGGTTCACTTGGGTGAATGTCTTCCTCAGAAGGAACAGGAGACACGATCATAACACGGAATCCAGGGAACATAGGAATAGTGTTTTTATGTGCCAAACTACGATTCCAATGCATTGGACGCATTTCAATTTCCTGCATCTCTTGCTTATACCGAGAATCTAATGCATTTTGACTTCTCCTGGCCATCTCATACGACTCTTCTGTAATGTGTCTTTGAATATTGTTTCACTTAAAATGAAAATAGCATCAGGACTTGTGTTTTGCTCCTAAATGTGATAGGCTTTCTAAAGGGTGTTAAAATACCCTGGTCTGTGTTTGCATTCTCTCTGCAAACATGTCCTGTTATAATACTATGACTTTTAATCCTGAAAATCAATGAATTTCAAGAAACGGAATGAGGTTATCATTAACATCATTTTTTTTAAAGAGAAATCAATTGAATAGCTGTGTACATGGGCACTTGTCTACCATTTACAATTGCATATAGTGTCTCGATAACCTGACAAAAATGTTGAAAATCAATAAAACAATGCACCCACAATGTATATGTGTTTATCTATTTTCTGTCTGTTTATTTGTGATATTCCGACTTTAAATCCACGCAGGTTAGAGAATTTTTGTATTCGTACTTTATGGATAATCTAACCTGGGTCAGCAGGTAAACGCTACCTATTGCTTTGCCTGTAGGCACCAACCCCTCTTTCTTTGACTCACATGTCGACCAAGTCATTAATTCTTGTCTAAGAATACAGTCACAGCCACTGAGTGTAACAAAGACAGCAATCAACGTATATAGATTCAATTATAAAGCTTTACAAATATACACCAAACAGAACGAATTATACAGGAGAATGATTGATAATACTAGCAGAATTATTATAAATACGAATAAATAATCTTTTCATACCTGTATAAGGTTCGGTGCTTATAGGAAAGGTGATGGGTGCCGTTTACCTGTGAACCCGGGTTAAAATCTCTTTAGATTTAAAAATTCGCTAAACTGTATTATAATATAGTTATTTGGAAAACAAAATTGCTGGAGAGATAAAAAAAAATTTGAAGATAAGCAGAGAGGAAGAAAATCACTTTTTGTCCGTCTTTCTATTTATTTATCATCCAACTTTTACTAGACTATATATTTAGCAGATGTGTTTACGGCTAGAACTCATTTTGATGAATGGTATATATTAATGCATATATGTCATACACATCACTAAGAAAAACGTCACTTCAGACCTTTTCTATATTTTTGATAGTTAAAGCAATATGCACCGCAATATGATCTGTTGTAATGAAGTTAAGATCAAAAAGTACTTGATTGTTTATTTAGACAAAATTTATAAATTTGTTGTTTTATCATTTAGACAAAATTGTTGATAATATAAAATCAGTTTTGATTATTAGCATAAATGGATAGCAATGCACTTTTTGTCCGTCTATCTTCCACAGAGGATATCTCCTATACAATACATATCTTAACAAAATGAAGTATCATTTATTTTCCTGTATCAATTTTTGTGGTTTTACCCACACACAAAAATATTCGTCCGTTCTTACATTAGTGGTTTTGCCTGTCGAAACTGGCATATTCTGCACGAGCACAAATTAAATACGTGTCAAGATAAATCGCTTATAGACCCATTCAGATGAGGTTTCAACCCTAACGGGCCTCGAAAAGCGTTTTCTAAACAAACAATTCACAGTTTTGAGAATAATAAATATAAATGATTGTGTACTCAAGTTGTCTTTTAAACCTTGATTTAGTAAATTATACTTACTTCAAATTCTCGATGTGACCCAGGCCTCCCTTGACCTCCCGAAAGGGCCTTATCACTTTCAATCAACATAAATGGGAACCGAAGTAGCCAACAGCACAAAGCTAATCGGTTAATCAAAGTCATAAGTATGGTCTCTTCCTTAAAATATTGTCTATAAAGCTGCACCGTCGATTGCTTTCCGACGATATCCCCGGGGCCCGGGTCGAACAGCACTTTTTAATTGTATAAAAGATTTTTTTTTGTTTTAACAAGAACTAGGAGAAGTTCGGGTGTTTCTTACCCCCAGGGCCCGTGATCGCTCTCTGTGGTCCTACGATCATGGCGTTAACACAGAGGCTGAAGAGTGGTCAATATCAATGTAATTCCCCTTCGGTTTAAATAATGTCAGTAGTAAGGTGTGATACATTAGCGACAATGGGAATTAGCATTACAGAGACCCCTGGGTCAGATTAGCGACAATGGAAATTTAACATGGCGAAAAATCGTGGGTCAGATTAGCGACAAGGGAAATTAACATGGGGAATAAATCGTGGGTCACTCTAGCGACAAGGGGAATTTAACATGGAACTATAGTGTGGGTCTGTCTAGCGACAAGGGGAAATTAACATGGGGAATAGAGTTTGGGCTTTTGGGATTTTTTTTTAATTTTTTTTTTTTAATTTTTTTTAAAAAAAGTGGTAGGCAATTGAAAGGCTATCTCTTTTCGAGAAATATGGCTGGCCCTGAAAAGGGCCTTTGGGTTTATGTTAATATTAATATTAACATAGATGGCATCTGTCACGTCTTCTTCTTCTTCTTCTTAAACTCCTTCTAACTGCCGGTCCATACACAAGTACCCTCTTGAGACATCCTTGTCTTTCTATGTAAACTCTCCTCATCCATTGACTAGTATCTGTCCTATCAACAACAGTCCACTTGGACCTGACATACATGAGCATGTCCGTCCTAAACATCATGGAAGACACAAGGGTGGATGACTCAACTGTGGTCCACATCTTGAAGCGACGAGAATAGGTGAATCAATGCAGTGAACTGCGCTTATTTATAGGTACAGGAAGGATTGAAACGGATTGAATTCATTCACCAATCCGAACACGCGTTACAAAATTCAGTCAGCTCGCATCCAATCCGAAGAGAGCAGTCTGTGACGTCACGTGGTCTATATAGATTCGTTAGCGCTTGTGTGCAGTCAATCTATGCGACAGTGATTCAACATGACGGAAAGTCAGGAAACGATCCATTGGGGTGCACCAGCAGGGGAGACTGCCCAAGGGAACCCGGACTTACTTTCAGAAGAGGTACATTGGGATTTTGTGGATTTTCTTACCTCGCAAGAATTTGTTCCGGAACCTTCGTTACCTTCTTCATTACCGCAAGTGGAGAATTTTAGACAGAGACAGAAAGAAGAATTGGAGAAATTTATGCAACGACAAAAGGAAGCGGAACAAGCTTTTCTCCTACAGCAACAGCAACAGCAACAAGAAGAGGTAAGAAAAAAACAACAACAAGAAGAAGTAGCAGCAAAGAAACAAGAGGGTGAAAATCAAACGGCTACGGTACTGTTGGACATTTTAGCGGAGTTAAGAAGTCTGAAACAAATGTATCAGACTTCTTTATCACGACCGAAGAGAATACGACCTTCCCGAGCTAAACACGCCAACCCTGTGACTAAGCCTATCGTAAAACCCTTAGTGATTTCAACCCAATCATCAGAAGTAGGCCTTGGCCGTGGCAAAGGCTTAAGGCAGTTAAAGTTGATTGGTTAAACTCACCCCTACACCAAAATAAAAAGGCCCTTTTCAGGGCCACCCACATTTCTCGAAAAGAAATACAATTTCAATTGTCAATAACTCAAAAAAAACAAACAAATAAACAACCCATTTTACCCTTATAGTACGTGTCTGTGTATGAGTGCGTGAGTGTAGCTTCTTATTTTAAAATCAAAACTCAAAGACACTTACCTTATATCATTCATGTATTCTTTTATCCATTTTTTACAATCCAATTCACAATTCACCACAGAACACTTTAATTAAAAGTTCATTGACTTCTTCGTTCTCCTTGTTTAGTCTCTCTGTTTTTTGAATTTCTTCACCGTTTTTTCCTCATTTTCTTCCCTTCTTCTTTTCTTCTCCTGTTTCTTTGCTTCTTTTAAATAGAATTGTCTTCTTTCTTCCTCTTCTTCCTCTGAAGAATCCCTCTCTTCTTCCGAAGAATCCCTCTCTTCTTCTGAAGAATCCTTCTTTTCTTCTGACTCCTCTTGTTTCTTTTTTGGGCAATCTGGAGACCAATGTCCTTTTTCTTTACAATAATAACAGGTATCTTGACTTTTGTCTTTTTTAGCCCCTGTTTTTTTTTCTTTTTTGACGGTCTGGACACTCTGAAGACCAATGCCCTTTCTTCTGACAGATATAGCAAGTATCTTGACTTTTATCTCGAAAGGAAGGAGAGTAGTCCGTGGGCTGGTCTGATGACCCCTCGCAAAGCTCTGACGAAACGTTCCATCTGGGTAGTCTCTTCCATCGTTGTGCTCGGCTTGAGAGTGAAATGAATAGTGAAAGGACAAGACACACACCCTTTTTATATACGCTGGTTTGCCATGACTATAAATTAGCCTATGGTGTTTAAACTTGAGTCATTTGACGTTTTGCACTCAAGATGAAACGATCCTATTCATTTGAGAAGAAAGAAGAAGAAGAAAGTAAGAGGCAGAAACGTGATCTATCGCCTCGTACCAGGGCTGAAATCTTGGCACAAATTCATGCCAGTGATTTTGAAGAGGACATGAGTGAACCAGAATTTGAAACCTCTAAACCAAGTTCACCACCCTTAGTCAACCCTGAAAAGTACTATTCCATTCGAGAGACGGAAAAGCGCTCCTCTAGAAAATTTAGAACCACGGCTTACACCTACACGGTGAAGTTTAAAGATTTCAAGTCCGACGTACCCTTGGAGAAAGCAGAAGGGTTTATCACCGAGATGTGGGATTCTTTGATCACCGCACTCAAGCGACAATGTCAAGCCAAAGAAGACGATCGCTTGACACTATCCATAGATCACGACGGTTTGAAATCCCCTGTTTGGATCGAGTTTAGCAGACCCGCAGAACTGACCCCTTCCAAAGTCATGGACAAGATACAACAGGTGCAACAATCTAATGACCAGTTTGACATCACCGATGGTAAAGCCACACTGAAAATGGCCCACGTCTCTCCTCCTCAAGGAACTGGATGCAAAAAGATGTTATTGGTGGACGACCTTCGCAACACCAAAAAGAGTCTCGTCCGAATTAACAACCCTCAAGACCAGATGTGTTTAGCCCGTGCCATCGTGGTGGGACGAACCTATGCCAACAAGAACGACACGGTAGAATGGAAAAGAACCTGGAAAACTATTCAACGATGCGATCGAGCCAAACAACGAAACGAAGCAGAACTCCTGTTACAACAAGCCGGACTGTCCAAAGACACACCCTGTGGCATTCCTGAGATGCAAAAATTGCAAGATGCCCTAGCTCCACGCTACACCTTGAAAGTGCACCCTCAAGAAATGCATGGAACTCTGTTGTTTCGAGGCCAAGATTTTAAGGATGGAAAATACATTCACCTGTATCATCACGATGAACATTTCGATACCATTACCAGTATCACTGGATTCCTGGGATACGGTTATCATTGTGAGAAATGTGACTTTGGTTATAACAATCGAGAGCTACACAAGCATTGTGGAATGAAATGCCCAGGATGTTTGGCCTCTCCACCCTGTCTGAGCGAAGGACCAGTGCCTTGTTCGACTTGTTTGCGCACGTTTGTCAGTCCTACCTGTTACCAACAACATTTGAAAACACAAGGTTCACAGAAGAAAATGTGCTTGTCAACTCCTGAGATTGTGCCCTACCTGTGGACAAGGCATACTTACCAATAATGCCAAGGCACACGTATGTCGAGGAAAGAAAAAATGTCACATTTGTCACCACATCGTGGACTTGGAACACCAATGCTACGTACAAAAATACCAACCCCCACCAGAGAAAGAGGACGGTCACAAGAAGAAAGGCAATTTCATCTTTTTCGATTTCGAATGCATGCAAGAGACCGGCATTCACATTCCTAATTTCTGCGTGGCTCATCGAGCGTGCGAGAAGTGCATTCAAGAACCTATCTTCAGTCATTGCCCTCACTGCAGCAAGATTCCTGGAGGACGTGAAAAATCTTTCGGGGACCGAACACGTTAGCCGATTTTGCCCAATGGGTCTTAGACCCCATCGACAAGACGTGGAGCCAAGAGAACATCGAACGTTACGGAGATTGTCATCGTCATGCCACGGTGATGGCTCACAATTTCTCCGGATACGATGGAGTTTCTTTTGAGATACTATACGGAACAAGGCACCGAACGTCCTAAAGTCACTTTGAACGGAGCCAAAATCATTTTCATGCAAGTGGGACAAGTGCAGTTTAAAGATTCGATGAGTTACTTGGCCATGCCTTTGAGCCGAATGCCTAAAACGTTTGGAATGACAGAAATGGCTAAAGGGTACTTTCCACACTTTTTCAATACGGAAGCCAATCAACATGCCGTTCTACCCCATTTGCCTGAGGCTCACTATTACGACCCCGACAACATGCGTACCGAACAACGAGAAGCTTTCTACGCTTGGTACCAGGCTCACGCCTCGGACCCTTTCGACTTTCAGGAAGAAATGCTAAAGTATTGTCGTTCCGACGTGGACATTTTACGACGTTGCTGTGGAAAATTTCGAGAACTGTTCATGGAACACGGAGGGGTCGATCCTTTGAAAGAAGCTTGCACCATTGCCAAAGCGTGTTCCTTAGTGTACCGACAACGATTCATGCCTGAAAACACCGTGGCTGTCATCAGTCCTCAAACGACCCACTTTGTCAAACGTCAATACTCGGTCAAAGCCCTACGTTGGTTACATTACTTGTGCGACAAGGAAGACAAATGGATTCAGCATGCCCGCAACGGAGGAGGCGAAAAGACCATCGGAACGTATTCGGTAGATGGCTGGGACTTAGAAAACCCCAAGATCGTGTACGAGTTTAACGGTTGCTTATTTCATGGATGTCCCGTCTGTTACCCTGACCGTGACACTAAAAATCAGTTTTTGCAACGAACCATGGAAGACTTGTACCAGGACACTTGTCAGCGACGCCTGAAGTTAGAACAGCAAGGATACCAAGTGGTGGAAATGTGGGAACACGAGTACGATCACCGTTTGAAAACCGATCCCGAGTTTAAACGCCTCGTGGAAAGTTACCAGTTCATGGACCCGTTGAACCCGAGGGATAGTTTGTACGGAGGAAGGACCAATGCCACCTGTTTGCTGTACCAAGCCGACGAAGAGAAAGGAGAAGAAATCAAATACTTGGACGTGTGTTCGCTGTATCCCTACGTGTGCAAATATTGTCGCTTTCCCGTAGGGCACCCGCAATTGCTGACGGAACACATCGACCTGAAAAACATTCGACAATACGAAGGTCTGATCAAGTGTAAAGTTTTGCCTCCCACGAACCTATACCATCCCGTCTTACCTCACCATTGTCAAGGCAAACTGATGTTTCCCTTGTGCCGTACTTGTGCCGAAACGTGCAACCAGGACCAACCTTGCCATCACAGCCAGGAAGAACGTGTCTTGACGGGAACCTGGGTCAGCGTGGAATTGTTCAAAGCTCTGGACATGGGATACCAACTGTTAGAAGTGTACGAAATTTGCCACTTTCCCAAGACACAACAGTACCACAAGGGTGACCCTACTCAGAAAGGCATTTTCGCCGACTACGTGGATGCCTTTTTGAAACTGAAACAAGAAGCCAGCGGCTATCCTTCCTGGTGTCACACTCCCGAAGACCAAATACAATTCAAAGAGAAATACTACGAACAAGAAGGCATCTCTTTAAACCACATCGAAAAAAACGAAGGCAGGCGATCGTTTGCCAAAGTGATGTTAAATTGCTTGTGGGGTAAAATGGCACAACGACCGTGTTTACCCAAGACGGAATATTTGACAGAACCTTCCCGCTACTTCCAGATGATTCACGACAAAACCAAATACATGAAACACGTGGACGTCGTTCGAGAGGATTTGATCTTGGTCAATTACGAAGAAGATCTGGACTTTGTACAAGACGACCCTTTTGGAAATGTCATCATTGCGGCTTACGTGACAGCTCATGCTCGCTTAAAATTGTACGAAGCTTTAGAACTGTTAGAAGAACGCGTCCTGTACTTTGACACGGACAGTTGCATTTACATCCATCACCCGATTCAACATCACCCTGACATCGAAGGAGACCGTTTAGGAGCCTGGACAGACGAGCATCCCGACGACAAGATTCTAAGTTTCGTCAGTGGCGGCCCCAAAAATTACGGCTACGAATACCGGGACAAACAAGGAGAAGTGCACACGACGTGCAAAGTGAAAGGACTGACTCTGAATCATCGTACCAGTCGAGTGGTCAACTTTGGGGTATTGAAAGAAGCCTTGCAATCGGGAGAGGATGGAAACTTTAAAGTGACCACCTATCAACCGAACAAGATTGTACGTTTACCCACTCACCACATCGTCAGTCGACCCTTGGAAAAAGTCTATCAAATTGTATACCAGAAGCGAGTGTGACTTCCCAATCACTTTACGTTGCCGTACGGTCACGTCGGTATTGGTCTGTATATAAAAAGGAACCCTAGGCAAGATCGATAGTTCATTGTTCATTGAAGTAACTTACCATGTCGTTGACGAATAAGAAACCAGATTGGTTTGGCTTGGACCCAAGAGGTGGCCCAGTATGCACGAGAGTTATTCAAGGAAAAAAGTTACTTTTCAACCTGTGTTAGTGACGGTGCCAGAAGAACCCGTCACCCAGGACGGGACTGTCGTGGACAGGCCTGAAAGACCCTCTCGGGAGGACACTTGTGTGACCTTACCCCCTACTATAGAACTGGTTAGAACTTTACCCAAAACATGTTGTACAGACACTTGTGATTATTCCACGTTCATGGTTATCATGTGCCTTTTATTCTTGTACTTAAGCCTTTGGCTTTTATGTATTTTTGTCTTTCGTATTCATGTTTGAAAAAAAACATTCAATAAACGTGTTCTGAAAAAAAGTATATAAACTCTTGTCTTGTTTGTTTTCGTGTCACAAGTGACATTTCTCACACTATGGCTACCTCTGCTGTCTCTGCTCCCTCTTCCTCTACTGTCAAAGTCATCGACGAACACTTAGATCGTGCCAGTTGGGAGGCTTTGTATCTTCGCCATCCCTTTAACATGCTCATTGCTGGACCTAGCGGTTCAGGCAAAACCGAATTCGTCAAACGTTTGATCGAACATAAACATCATTTGATCGATCGACCCCCTCAACGAATCGTGTGGTGTTACAAAGAGTGGCAATCGGCGTACAGCCTCTTGCGAGAAAGTTAAGGCGATTCCATCGTGTTTGTGGAAGGCATTCCTAAAGAAGACGACGGCATCGTCTCTGACTCCCGTCTAACCCATTTGGTCATTTTTGACGACATGTTAGGAGAAGACGAAGAAGAAATTAAACTGTGGTTCACGCGCAAAGGGCATCACCGTAATGCCAGTGTCGTTTACATCACCCAAAATTTGTTTCAACAAAGTAAAGCCCATCGCACCATCAGTCTCAATGCGCATTACGTGGTCTTGTTTAAAAGCCCTCGAGATAAATCGCAAGTGCAAGTCTTAGCCAAACAGTTAGGAACGCCTTGGCTGACTCAGGCGTACGACGATGCCACTCAAACTCAAAGTGACCATCATGCCCTTTCACACAGCAGACGCAGCTACGTCGACCACTCCTCCTTCACCTAGTTCTTCTGTGCAAGATTTACAAAAACAACCCTTGTGGGTGTGGTGTGGAGAACGTGTGCCTAAAACGCAAATCGTCTTTTTCTGCCAAATCTTCGTGATGTATTGTGTCATCGGGGCAGCCATTGCCAATTTGAGTTTGCAACAAGGAGACAAACAATTGTGGACCATTTTATTGAGCAGTTGCATCGGTTACCTGCTTCCTAATCCCTCCCTGAAATTCACCTCGAACGGGAACCCCGGGAACCTTGTGTCCAGTGCCAGTGCCAGTCACCACTTCAATCACAACCAGAACCCCATTTTGGGCGGAGACAAGCCTCTGACGTCCACTAACCCCTCGGACAGCCACAGAACTCTGGAATTATGAGTCACCAAAACCAATTTTACTTAACTTTACCCAGTGACAGTTCCATGGAGGTGTTTCCCAAGAACACGTTGTGCTGTTACACGGCCAAATTACCTCAAGCCATCCAGTTAGATCACGAAGCCCATTGGGAAGTGGCTTTAGTAGAAATGATTCACCCGACCCAAGTCCTCAATGTCCTTCCCAATCAAAATTTTTTTGATGTGGAAGTTCATGACGAGCAAATGCAACAGTGGATGGATAGCAATGTCAAATATGACAAGAAAACCCGTACACAAAATCAAAAGTACACCACCTATCACTTGTTCATTCCCCCAAGCTATTATTTTAGTGGTCAACATTTGGTCAGCACCATAACCTCCAGGTTTAATGTCGTGTTTCTGAAAGCTCTGGAGCATGTCAACAAAAGTGTCACCATGGAGTACCACAAAGCAGCTCGTCGCTTCTTGATGAAATTTGAACGAAGTAAAATCATGTCCATTTTATTTTGTCCTGAATTGTTTGACATGTTGGGCGGAGACATGGACATGAGAAAGACCATGCTCAAGAAAAACTAATTACCCATCGTTTACGACAACGAGTCTTTTAGCAAGTTATTTCGTGCCCCGGTAGAACTGAACCAAGGACTGAATTTGATGTTTGTGTATTCCGATGTGGTGGAGTACAACGTGGTGGGACACACCTCCGTACCGTTACTGCGTGTCATTCCTTTCAAAGTGGATTCTGCCACGGACGCTGACGAGGAAGGTGGAAACACTTACCACGTCCACCGCGAATTTGTACATCCTCACTATTTGCCTGTCAGTAAGTCGTATTTGGACACGGTCAACATTGCTATAAAAGGAGATCTGGGACAAAATGTTCCATTCACCAAAGGAAAAGTCACGGTGAAACTCCATTTTCGAAAACGGTTCTCTCACGAGTTGTAAGTCATGTATCCAGTGTACCGAGGGGTTGCTCGACAGCGAGGACACGGCTTAGGAGACATGTTAAAATCGGCCTTTCGTTCGGTGGCCCCGGTGTTGAAACCGATGGTGACACGCGGATTGCACGCCTTGAAAGATGCGGCACTGACGCAAGGCAAAGAATTTCTCCAAAATGTCATCATCGACAAACAAAACCCTAAAGAAGCCTTCATGAGGGCAGGCAAAAATGTCTTGCTGCAAACGGGCAAAGACATTTTAGGCCACCGAGAAACACCTATAAATGCCCTGCACGCTACCGAGTCAGGCATTCAGCAAGGACAAGGCAGAAAGAGACGACGAAGAAAACACCCTTTCACCAGACTTCAAGCGAGAAAGGCCAAGAAAAGAAGAACCGTTCGAGACTTAGACGTTTTCGATTATTGAGAAAAGAGACAAAAAAATGATGCACCGAGAATCTTGCGCTTGTTCCAAGACGGAACTGGATCTGTTTGCCATGCCCCCCACGATGATGACGATGCAAGAATCCCAGTGGGTGGAATTTCACCCCGTCTCCTCACTGACCGATTCCGCTCCCATCGAGTTTGAAATCAAAGGACAGCCCGAAGATTACATCGATCTGAATAGCAGTTACTTGTACTTGAAAGTCAAAATTCTAGATAAGACTGGAGGTGCTATAGACGATGAAGCAGTAGCTCCCGTCAACAATTTCATGCATTTCTTGTTCAGTGGAGTGGACTTGTACTTGAATAACAAACTGGTCAGTAGCAGCATGGATACTTACCCTTATCGTGCCTACCTGGAAAATCTCTTGACGTACGGAATAGATGCCAAGAACACTCATCTCAATGCCTGTGTGGTATGGGAAGCTGACGAACCTACCAAGTTTGAAATATTGGAAACTGATGAAAAGAAAGACAACAATGATGGATTTCTAGAACGAAGAAAGAGAATCACGGGAGCCGACACAAGTTTAGAACTGATGGATCGTTTGCATTTGGACATGTGGTTGCAAGAAAAGTATTTGCTGAACGGGGTGGATGTCCGCCTGAGACTGAATCGTAGCAGTGCCGCTTTCCATTTGATGGCTGATAGTGACGGTTACAAAACCAAAATCCTAGAAGCCAGACTCTACATACGCCGTGTGGAAGTGTTACCTAAAGTGGGAAACGACATCAGTCAGACGTTGAGCAGAACGACCGCCAAGTATCCCATACGACGCGTGGAAGTGAAAACCTTCACCATTCCCAAGGGACAGCGATCCATGATCGAAGATCATCTGTTCCAAGGACAGTTACCCAAACGTTTGATCGTTGGTATCGTCGAGAATACAGCCTTCAACGGAGCTGCAGAAAAAAATCCTTTCTACTTTCAACACTTTGGCGTGTCCAAAATCGAAGTCAGTCGCGATGGCAAGACCTTGTGTACCCGACCTTTCGAACCTGACTTTACCAAGAAGAATTACTTGAGATCGTACTTGTCCCTGTACGAAGCCACCGGACAGTTAGGAACCAATACCAGTCATGGTATTACGTACGAGGATTATGCAGGAGGCTACGCTTTGTGGGCTTTCGATTTCACTCCAGACCAAGGCAGCGACGAGGGACATTTCCACCCTATAAAATCCGGCCAGATTCGTGTGGAAATTCAGTTTAAAGACCGAGACCCTGATGAAACGGTGAACGTCATCCTGTATGCAGAATTCGATAATACGATAGAAATCAAAAGTTTGAGAGAAGTCATCCTAGATTACTAGAAACCATGGAAGACTGTTATCCCTCTTTACCTAGTGGAGAAACTTTTAGTGTTGGATTATTGTTAAAAAAATGTTAGAGTTGTTGTTGTTTAGTGTTAAGTGATTTTTGAATAAAAAATGTTGTGTTTTGAAAAAATTGTTTGATGTTATATTGTTGGATTATTGTTAAAAATGTTAGAGTTGTTGTTTAGTGTTAAGTGATTTTTGAATAAAAAATGTTGTGTTTTGAAAAAATTGTTTGATGTTATATTGTTGGATTATTGTTAAAAATGTTAGAGTTGTTGTTTAGTGTTAAGTGATTTTTGAATAAAAAATGTTGTGTTTTGAAAAAAAATGCCTTTGTCTTTTGTTTAGCTATAAGAATGTTGGATTGATGCTCTTTCATTTCTTACTATCCCTCTCATGACACTCACTAAACGTTGCGACTCAAAAACCGTGTGGGGGATGTTTTCCTTCACGTCCGCGCTTTGACTTGAAGAACCGGGGTTGTTTCCAGTCTAACCATCCATTGTCGACTCATCCTCCTACGAAGATGTGCTCCAAACTAGCTAAGCTCAACGAAGCCTACGTGAATTTGCATAGGGTCAGACACAGTCTGATACCGAAGCCAGAAGAAATAGAGAATGTGAGAATGTTAAAAGTTACTGAAGACCTGATAGAAGAGCTCTTCAGAGAAGAAGTGAACAGGGAAAAAGAAGAATGGACAGAGAAGTACAGACTTCAGAGACAGCAGCAACAGCAGCAACAACAACAACAGCAGCAGCAACCTGAAGCTGACAGAGGCTTTGTCGATTGTCGTATCGACACCAAAGAGTTCTTCTTCTCTTTTCGAAGAAGCAGACCTATCGCCAGAAAGTCTATCCTCAGAGGACATCGCATTCTTAGAAACTAAAAAACGATTGCCATAGCAAACAAAAAAAACAGCCCTTTTCAGGGCTACCCAATACTCTATAAAAGAAATAACGATCGATTTGCCAATGTGTGTAGGTAGAGTAGTGTGAATATAAACACTAACTCTTTTTTAAAAAATGTGAGGGTATGTGTTTGTGTGTTTGTGTTTGTAAGTGGTTAAGTAGGTTGGTATGGACAGTAGATTAAAATCATGTCTTTTTTGGTGTTTGAGGTGTAGATTAGGAGTTAGATTGGATTGCTTTGCGTATGTAAATAGTCTATTGAAGTGATTTATAAAAAATTTTAAAATAGTGATGGGTAGCATAAAAATGTGAGTGTTTCTTTTAGGTCCGCGCGTTGTTGTGTTTTGGTCATGATCTAGGTAAGATCAATTTTATGTTTTTAGGGGGATGTTTTCCATCACGTCCGCGCTTTCACTATAAATTGAAACTCGTTCGGCAGTCTAGCTACCCTTGTTGATTGATCAACACCAAAAATGAAGACGAGACTGGAGAAACTGTTGGAACTTCATGTGCATCTGGAATATGCCAGGCGCATATTAAATGAACTGGCCGCGGAAGCCATTGTGGAAGAGGGAAGGATAAAAGAGGAGGAAAGAAGAAACAAAGAAGAGGAGGAGAGAAGATATAAAGAAGAAGAGGAAAGAAGATACAAAGAGGAGGAGGAGGATAAGGAGAGAAGAAGAAAAAATTTCAGAATCCCAGAAACCGAAAATTGGGATTCTGAAGCCACATATCCTGCCTCTGCTCTCTCCCCCAAAAAGGTAAAAAGTAACTGGGGGACAAGATGTGTATGTGGCGCCAGGCCTGGAAGGTGCCACCATTAACCAGGTGTCCATGAAGTTCCAAAAAAAACAGCCCTTTTCAGGGCTACCCAATACTCTAGAAAAGAAATAACGATCGATTTGCCAATGTGTGAAAGTAGAGTAGTGTGATTATAAACACTAACTCTTTTTGAAAAAAAAATGTGAGGGTATGTGTTTGTGTGATGGTGTTTGTAAGAGCTAAGGTATGGTTGTGTGAATAGTAGATTATGGGTTTCTTTATTGTTAATTTTGTGTGTTTGTGTTTGTAACTGCTCACGTAAGTTTGTGTAAATAGTAGATTATGGGTTTGTTATTGTTTCTTAGCGTATGTGGAGAGTATAGTTTTGGTTTTATTATATGAAATGAGAAAGTAGGGGATGTTTTCCTTCACGTCCGCGCGCTGTTTGGTCATGATCTAGGTAAGATCAATTTTATGTTTTTTAGGGGATGTTTTCCATCACGTCCGCGCTTTCACTATTAGAACCCACCAAGTTTGTCGTTGGAACCATTCTACGGAAGAACCCAAGAAAATGAGTATTGAACTATTTAATGAGCTAAAGGATAGTTGGTACTGGATGACAGATGCAGCCTATGTGGTGGAAAGGCTAGAGAAGGAGTGGATGCATGAAGTTACTAAGGACTTTGTCAAAAGTCAAGTGACGAGTCTAAAACTTGCCAGGGATCTGATTGTGGACATGATTGAAGAGGAAGTTAAAAAGTTAAGAGGCTTCATAAAACTTGACTATGTGAAAATAGGTAAACTGAAAGAGGCCCTTGATTATGCTATTGAAGTGAGGTGTTTTTTAAAAGATATTTTGGAGTGGACTGAGTGGTCCTATGTGAAATGGGGTTTAAACCAAATGATGAAAGCAGAGGAGATGATGAGGAAAGTGATGAGAGAACAAGTCAAGATAATAAAAGAAAAGTGGTCAAATGAAAGAAAAGAAGAAGAAAATAGAAAAAAAAAGGATGAACTAGAAAAACTGAACGCAAACTGGATGAAAATCCAAGAGAAGTTCCGGGCCATGGGCCACCCGGACTGGTTGCCGGAAACAGAAAAGAAGAAGAAGAAAGGAATGATGGACAAAATAAGAGGATGGTGGAAGAAGTTAAGAAGTTAAAAGAAGAAGAAGAAAAACCCAAAGGCCCTTTTCAGGGCCAGCCATATTTCTCGAAAAGAGATAGCCTTTCAATTGCCTACCCCTTTTTTAAAAAAAATTTTTAAAAAAAAATAAAAAATCCCAAAAGCCCAAACTCTATTCCCCATGTTAATTTCCCCTTGTCGCTAGACAGACCCACACTATAGTTCCATGTTAAATTCCCCTTGTCGCTAGAGTGACCCACGATTTATTCCCCATGTTAATTTCCCTTGTCGCTAATCTGACCCACGATTTTTCGCCATGTTAAATTTCCATTGTCGCTAATCTGACCCAGGGGTCTCTGTAATGCTAATTCCCATTGTCGCTAATGTATCCCACCTTACTACTAATGTCATCATTCCACACGTGACTAGCTCCCGCTTGCTCAATGCAGATAACATGCCGTGTCAGCAATTGGTGTGCTCAGAGCTTAGGTCTCACTGGACAGTTTATCTGGTGAATTTTCACCCTATAATGACCTATTGCAGAAAAATGAGAATACTTTTACACTGAAGACACAAATAAAAACAAACTAATAATTTTTGTAGAAAGCATACATGTGAGACTTTGACTGCAGCAATCAGTTAATTCCTGATGCAACTGGTGGTTTTTATACTGAACCACTACTGCCACCAAATCCTAAATTTGGCATTCATTATTGACAGGAAATAGCTATTTTGAATATTTTCCTGTGACAAGGCAACTAAAAGAATCAGTATGTGCCTTATGCAGGAATAACGTTCACTAGTACTATAACAAATTAGCATACTTTTCATCACCCCTCAGCCATCTAGATGGTTAGATATTTACTTATCTAGCAGACACACGTAAATACGTTAAGCCAAGTCGGCTGTTCATTTGCAGCCCAAGTTACGCATTTGATCTCCAATGCTCGTCTAACTATGACATGCAGTCACCAACAAGCCAACCCATTTCCAAGCCTAACTCAAAGTAAATATAAACCACATTACAGATTTGAATTGTGTGTGAATTTATAAATGCTAGGCTTGTCATAATTAGGTTCATGCCTTCTACCTTAAAAATTAGGGGGGTGTCAAAATACGAAACTATCCAGTGAGACCTTATGAACGTGCGAAGATGTTAACAATGGAATCACTCCTTTGGTTGAGTATGCTTCGTGTACGAAACAACTTAAACCACGTGACTTAAAACAGCATCAATCAAGCTGAAGCAACACACAAATTAAACGGCATGCACAAATAACCTAACAATCAATAATTTAAAAAACAAAAAACTTCAAATATAGATATGATCAAGAAATTGTACCTGCTAAAAGCCGATATTAAACTATGAACACCAGTTTGTTTTTGTAGGGTTTAACGCCATTTTCCAGCACAAGATAGGCTATACATGGCGGCCAGTATAACTGGTGGAGGAAGAACCCTGGAAAACCCAGGGAAAAACCACCGACCCACGAGAAGCTACTGGCAGGCTTTCCCACGTACCCACGCTAGCCGTGCCTTGGACTCGAACACACGCAGACAGAGGTGAGATGGCAGTGATCCGGAACGGCGAGCGCTTTAGACCACTGGGCCACTCGGGGCCCCATGAATACCAGTAAAGATACAATAATATTTACCCAAAACCCTAATATCCAAAACATAAAGTAAGCACAAAGAGAGTTTCATAAATTAATTTAAATTTTAAGTTAAACATATCTATTAATGACACAATCTCTGCGAATGCTAAAATACGTGTTTCGGACGAGTTTCAGTTCCTATATAAGGACAAAAAAGCATTGGGTATGTTTAGCGTCAATAACTTAATAAATAAAAAATAAGTTTACTAATTCTTTAAAAATGAAAGTGTATTTTTAAATTAATTATCAGTACATTAAGATAAATCATTTATAAAATAATTGATAGTAAATAGTCCATAATATATCAAGATAAAATAACCTATTTCTCCAAATTATTTTCTTTCCTTATTTTTTTCACATTTACATTTATTTAATTAAGTTATTTATTTATTTTATATCTTTAATAAATGTATGTGCATTATACATAATAAAAAAAATTATTAATAAAACTGTTTATCTCTATATGGTCATGAAGTTTAGCGTCAAGGGGAATTGAACATAGGGATGTATAGCGACAATGGACTGGGACTGTATAGGGGCAATTAGAATGGAACAGATGGGGTGACGTTACGGTACCTGACATTGGCAACAATGTTGCAAGCGGCTAACCTCAATCGGGCAAAACAGTGACAGCGGAAAATAATATATAACGCTTGTCTGAGCGTGACATATAACTTTATAGACATAGAATCACCTACCAAACAATCCATAGTGATGAGAGTGCTAATCTAAAATAAAGTGTTATGCAAAACAACTACTAACAAAATCAACGTTATTTACTATCAATACATTGTGGAGAAGGAAATTGTTTATCTACAAAACACACCATTATCTACAATCACCTCAGCAAAAGAGTTAGTGGTTAAAGTCACACTACTCTAAGCAGATAAATCAGCCCTCCACCCGTAATGATATTGATGTTGGGATTACGCCAACAAGATGTGTTTAGTCAGTGCTATCGTGGTGGGACGAACGTATGCTGAAGAAAGAAAAAACGACACGGCAGAATAGAAAAGAGCCTGCAAACTATTCAAAAATCGAACCGACCCAAACAACAAAGGCAGAACTCTTGTTACAGCAAGCTTGCCTATCAAAAGACTCACCTGTGGCATTCCTGAAATGCAAAAATTGCAAGACGTCGTAGATACACCTTGCAAGTACACTCTCAAGAAGTGCGAGGACCTCTGTTGTTTCTAGGAAAAACTTTCAAAGACCGAAAATACATTCACGTCTGTCATCACGGTGCACGTTTTGATGCCATTACCAGTATGACCGGATTCATGGGATACGGTTATTGCTGTGAGAAATGTGGCTATGGCTGTAACAATTGTGAGCAACACAAGTATTCCGGATCGAAATGTGAGGAATGTTTGCTTCTAAACCCTCTCTTGGCTAAGGAAAAACACGAGTACATTGTCCAGCTTGCCAGGGAACTTTTGTTAGCCCAACCTGTCACCAACAACATCTGAAGATGCAAGATTCACAGCAGAAATGTGCTTGTCAACTCCTGAGACTGTGTATTACGTGGGAACAATTTATACGTAGCAATAATGCTAAGGCATGTCTCTTTGCCCAGGCAAGAAACGATGTCACATTTGTCAGCAAATCGTAGATTTGGAACACAAATGATACAGTCAAAAATACCAACCCAAACAGAAGGAGGAAGAAGATGACCAGAAGAAAGGGAATTTCATCTTTTTCTATTTTGAATGTATGCAAGAGACTTGCATTCACATCTAATTGCTGCGTGGTTCACCGAGCGTGCGAGAAGTGCATCTAAAAGCTTATCTTTAGTCATTGCCTTCGCTGCAGCAAGATTTTGGGAGGACGTGAAAAAATATTTCGGGGACCTAACACGCTGGCCGATTTCGCCAAATGAATTTTAGATTCAATCGAAGAGATGTGGAGTCAAGGGGACATCGAACGTTACGGGGACTGTAATCGCTATGCCACAGTGAAAGCTCACAATAAATAGGGATACGATGGGCAATTTCTTCTGAGATAATATACGGAACAAAACACCGAACGGCCTAAAGTGCTTTTGAACGGAGACAATCATTTCCATGAAAGTGGGACACATGCATTTTAAAGATTCGATGAGTTACTTGGCCATGCCTTTAAGCCGAATGCCTAAAACGTTTGGAATGACAGAAATGGTCCAAGGCTATTTTCACGCACTTTTTCGATACCGTAGCCAATCAACATACCCGTTCTATCCCATTTGCCTGATGCTGACTGCTACGACCCGGACAACATGCGCACCGAACAAAGAGAAGTTTTCTACGATTAGTACTGCTCTCACGTCTCGGACCCGTTCGACTTTCAGGAAGAAATTTATAAGTATTGTCGTTCTGACATTTACATTTTACGGCGTTGCTTTGGAAAATTTCGATAATTATTCATGGAGAATGGAGGGATCGATCTTTTGAGAAAAGAATCAGCACCATTGCCAAAGTGTGTTCCTTATAGTGGTGCTAACGATTCATGCCCGAGAAGACCCTGGCTGTCATAAGCCCTCAAACAACCAATTTTGTCAAACGTCAATACTCGGTCAAAGCTCTAAGCTGTCTACATTACTTGTGTGACAAGGAAGACAAATGGATTCAACACGACCTAAACTGAGGAGGTGAGAAGACCATCGAAACGTATTCGGTGCATGGTTACTCTCAACGGAACACTAAAAATCCGTTTTTACAAAGTACCATGGAAGACATGTACGAGGACACTTGTCAACGACACTTGAAGTTACAACAGCAAGGATACCAAGTGGTGAAAATGTGTGAACACGAGTACGATCACCGTTTGAAAACCGATTCCGAGTTTAAACGTATCGTGGAAAGTTACAAGCTAGTGGACCCTCTGAACGCACGGGATAGTTTCTACGGAAGACGGACAAATGCCACATGTTAGTTGCACCAAGCTAACGAGGCTAAAGGAGAACAATTCAAATACTTGGAGGTGTGTTCTCTGTATCCTTACGTGTGAAAATATTGTCACTTTTCCGCAAGACACCCACATTTGCTGACGAAACACATCGACCAAGATCACATTCATCAAAACGAACGATTGATTACATGTAAAGTCTTGCCTCCCACGGACTTGTACCATCCCTTTTTGCCTCACCATTGCCAGGGAAAACTGATGTTTCATTTCTGCCGCACTTGTGCCGAAACGTGCAACCAAGACCAACCTTGTCAGCACACCCAGGAAGAATGCGCCTTGACAGGAACGTGGGTAAGCGTGGAATCGTTTAGAGCTCTGGACCTGGGATACCATTTGTTAGAAGTGTACGAAATTTACCAATTCCCCCAAGACAGAAAAATACCACAAGGGTAACGCGACCCAGAAAGGCATTTTCGCAGATTACGTGGATGCCTTTTTGAAAGTGAAACAAGAAGACAGTGGATATCCTTTCTGATGCCACACTCCAGAAGACCAAAAGAAATTGAAAGAGAAATATTTGGAGCAGGAAGTCATTGCTTTAGACCACATGGAGAAAAACGAAGGAAAGCGATCTTTTGCTCATGTGATGTTACATTGCTGGTGGGGCAAAATGACACAACATCCGTATTTACCCAATATGGAGTATTTGACTGAACCTTCCTGCTAATTCCAAATGATTCACGACAAAACTAAATACATGAAACACGTGGACGTCCTTCGAGAGAACTTAATCCTGGTCAATTGCGGAAAAGAACTTGAGTTTGTACAGGCTGGAAATGTCATCAATGCAGCCTACCTGACAGATAATGCTCGCTTAAAATCGTACGAAGCTTTACATCAGTTAGGTGATCGTGTGTTTTACTTTGACACGGACAGTAGCATTTTAATCGATCGCCTTGGTCAACAGCACCCTGACATTGAAGTCGACTCTATATAAGCATGGACGGGCGAGCACCTCGACGACAAGATTCTATGTTTTGCTAGTGGCGGTCCCAAAAATTACGGCTACGAATACCGGGACCAACGAGGAGAAGTGCACACCGAGTGTAAAGTGAATTATCGCACCAGTCAAGTGGTGAACTTTGGAGTATTGAAAGAAACCTTGGAGTCTGGAAATTTCAAGGACATTTTAA
The DNA here is from genome assembly GCA_028554795.2 of Sinohyriopsis cumingii. Lineage (NCBI taxonomy): Eukaryota > Metazoa > Mollusca > Bivalvia > Unionida > Unionidae > Sinohyriopsis > Sinohyriopsis cumingii. The sequence continues at coordinate 62,380,193 of CM068838.1, forward strand.
GGTGACCGCCTGCCAACTCACAAGATTGTACATTTAGTCACACACCAAATCGTAAGTGGGCATTTTAAAAAAGTCTGTGAAATCGTGTACCACAAGCCAGTGCGGTTTCCCAACCCACTTCACTTTACCTTACGGACACATCGATATTGATCAGCATATAAAAAAGGAAAACGTCCAAGACCGAAAATTCATTGTGACTACCAGACTGTCAACGACATGAACATCCCCGAAAGGCCATTCCGGGATGGTTCATGTGTGACTGTGCCAAGTGGTGTAGAGACTCTAAGAACATTACAAACTGTCCCTTGGACACCACACCTTCGTTACCAAAAATAGTATACAGTATCCGGTTTTCATTCCACTTTGTTGTTTTGATTTGTTTTTTATCGATGTACTTAATCCTTTGACTTTTATTATGTATTTTTGCCTTTCGTGTTCAAATTTAGAGAAATAAATAAACGTGTCCTGAAAAAGTATAAAAACTCTTGTCTTGTCAATGTTCGTTTGAGAAGTGACATTCCCTGCACTATGGCTGCTTATGCTGTCTTTGTTGCTTCTTCCTCCACTTTCAAAGTCATCGTCGAACACTTAGATCGTGCCAGCTGGAAGGCCTTGTATCTTCGTCATCCCTTTAACATAGTAATTGCTGGACCGATCTGTTCAGGCAAAATCGAATTTGTCCAGCGTTTGATCGAACATAAAAATCATTTAATCAATCTTCCACCTCAATGTATCGTATGGTGTTACAAAGAGAGACCATCGGCGTACAGCCTCTTGCGATAAAGTCAAGGCGATTCCATCGTGTTTGTGGAAGTCGTTCCTGGCGAAGACGACGGGATCGTGTCTAATCCAGGTCAAACCCATCTGGTCATCTTCTACGACATGTTAGTAGAAAACGAAGAAGAAATGAAACTGGTTTACACGCAAAGGGACATGTCATTTACATCACCCAAAATTTGTTTAAACAAAGTAAAGCCCATCAAACCATCAGCCTCAATGCTCATTACATGGTCTTATTTAAGAATCCTAGAGATAAATCACAAGTGCATGTGTTAGTCAAACAGTTAGGAATTTTTAAAAATGAACACTGTGAATATATGATCTTTGACTTCTCTCTATATCCCTCACCATGAGATAAGCTATAGCATTCCCGCCAAAAAACACAAGGGATGTTATCTATCGCGTCCGCGCTTAAGCGATATCCAGTGAGGCAGTCTTCAGTCTGGCCAATCATTGAAAATTCGTCAGCCTATGAAGATGACTTCAGGACTAGCTATACTGAATGAAGTCCATGTGAATTTACATCGTGTCAGACAAAGCCTGATGCATAAACCTAAATATATAGAGAATAGAAGTAGCCCAAGACCAAATATAAGGGGTCTTCATGGTGAAATTAAGAAGGAGCATGAAGAATGGACCCAGAAGTACAGACTTCAGAAACAGCAGAGCGAGAAGCAGCAAAAGCAGGAGACAGGCACGGGCTTTGTGTCGACACGAAAGAGTTCTCCTTCGCCTTCCGAAGAAGCAGACCGTGTCCAGTATGGCTACCCTAGCGTTCACTCGTTAACTTCAAGAAAATGAATGGATCCCAAAAAATAATGGAACTTCAGGTGCACGTGGAAAATGCTCGTCGCCTCCTAGACCAGCTAGCGACGGAGGCTATGACTGAAGAAGAAGAAGAAGAAGGAGAAAGAAAATGGCATTATCCTTCTGAAGCTTATCCCTTAACAAAAAAGTGTGTGTGTGTATGTGTGTGTATGAATGTGTTTTTGTATGCACGCGTACGTTTGTATGTGTGTGTTTCTTTTTCCTTAACAAAAAGCTTATCGCTTAACAAAAATGTGGGTATGCTTGTATGTATGTGTTTGTTGTATGTGTGTGTTTGTTGAATGTGTGTGTTTGTTGTATGTATGTGTTTGTTGTATGTATGTGTTTATTGTATGTGTGTTTGTTGTATGTGTGTGTTTGTTGTACGTGTGTGTTTGTTGTATGTGTGTGTTTGTTGTATGTATGTGTTTGTTGTATGTGTGTTGGTTGTATGTATGAGTTTGTTGTATGTGTGTGTTTGTTGTATGTATGTGTTTGTTGTATGTGTGTGTTTGTTGTTTGTATGTGTTTGTTTTTTTTAACAAAAAGCTTATTCCGTAACAAAAAAGTGTGTGTATGTACATGTTTTTGCATGCACTCGTTCATTTGTGTGTTGATGTGTGCGCGCGTACGTTTGTTTGTTTTTACCTTAACAAAAAGAGTATCCTTCTGTCACAAAAAAGTGCGAGTATGTGTATTTTTATGCACGCGTTCTTTTGTGTGTATATGTGTGCGCGCGTACGTTTGTGCGTGTTTGTGTGGGTTTTTTCTTCCCTTAACAAAAAGATTATTCCTTAACCAAAAAGAGTGTGTGTGTGAATGTGTTTTTCTATGTACGCGTTCGTTTGTGTGTGTTTATATTTTGTTTGTGTGCGCACGAACGTTTGTATATGATTGTGTGTTGTTGTTTTAACACCAAACAAAAACCTTTGTGCCTGAAGAAGCATACATTAAATGCGAAACCAGTTGCACAGCATTATCGACGTTTGTGTTGTTGTTTTTTATTTCTTTTTATCCCAAATAAGTTTGATTAGAAATTTTCAAAAATACAAGATCAGGTTTATCGTACGAGGAATATATATGATTTTTAAAAAGCAACAAACAAAAAAACCAAGACAAAACACACAAAACGCAAAGTATGGTAATGAATTGAGTTGAAAAATGTGCCAATGATGCATCTACAATTGCTCTCTTCTGTTACATAATGTTAGAACGTCATTGCTGAGATCATGATTTGCTTTGTTATGCGTGTGTGATATGCAAAAAATATGAAACGATTAATGTGATAAATATTATATTTAGTACTGGGCGTCAAGTATTGCTAAAACTTGTCGGTTTTGGTATATGTATCGCAGTAACAATAAAGTCATTTGAAAATGGACTGGAGACGTAGTACATTGATTGTTTTAGCACTTTAAGTGTGATATGAAAAGTGGTGTTTTTATCTCCGAGGGAATTCGATTCACGCAGATAATATTCATTTTATTTGGTATATCAGTCATAACTGTCAGACAATCCTTTGACATTACTTTTATATGAGAATCAAGTCTTTGTGTCAATATTGAGATATGGTGATGGACATAATGGATGTATTTATCAATTTATACTGTTTGCTTTCCATGACGTTAATGGTTTTAGCTGATTGTTTATCTCGAGTATGGGTATTTGCATTTCAAAAATGTTTACTAATCGTTTGGTTTGAGTTATGAATAGAAAGGATGGGCTACTATTTGGAATAGGAAGATCGCATTGGTCTCATCAGCCAAAGAATTAATCGCATTTAGGCATAGAAGAAACTAATGCACATCATGATACTCAAAGTTTTTATATATACCATCTCGATGGCTGTATTTTTGCTTGCCACTACTGATTCATCTAGAACGGACAGTATGAAAGAACTCGAAAAGACCCTATTAGCAAACTATTCGAAGAAGTTTAGGCCAGGTTTGGACCACCCTGGGCCATTACTAGTCAATATGTCAGCAAATTTGATAAACATGAACGGAATTGATGCTATCAAGGGCGTTATATCTGTAGTAATGAGTTTCGAAGTAACTTGGAAAGACGAGAGACTTAAGTGGGATCCGATCCAATACGACAATATTTCTTACATGCATCTACCATCCGATGACCTATGGATTCCTCCGCTACTTCTAACTAATCCTACTGAGACTATTACGGATCTTGCTGGAACAAATTTTAAAGTGATTTTGTTTCCTGATGGGACTATTAAATGGCTCCCTGCGGGAATAATTGATGCTTCTTGCTTTATCAATATTACGATGTTCCCTTTCGATACACAAGTATGCTTCCCTCAGTTTGTACCTTGGGGATACACGGTTGCTGACGTCTACGTTTTCACCGATCCGTTTCCAGTAGGGACATCCTACTATTCTGAAAATGGAGAATGGGAATATATTAAATCTACCCAAAATCACGGATATCATTCCACTCTTCCTTTGATTTCGTTTGGACTCTACTTCAAGAGAAGACACCAATATTTTTTGATCAACCTAATTGTACCCATTGTGATTGTTGACGTATTAAATAACATGGTGTTTTTACTTCCTTGCGAGTCTGGAGAAAGAATTTCCTTCAGTATCACCGTCCTTCTTTCATATGTCGTATTTCTCACCATGTTTTCGGACTTTATTCCGAGAAATGCTTTAGCAATGTCTTTAATGTGTTATTATCTTCTGTATGTTCTAGTTGGAAGTTTCGTGATTACAGTGGCCAACATTGCCAGCATCAGGGTGTACCATTCTACACGTCCGATCCCGACATGGCTGAAATACCTGTTCTGCAGATGTTCCAGAAATAAAATTGTAGCATCAGATCCTGATACAGGTAATGACACAGATATTTTAGAGACGAAGGCTTCGAAATACAAGCATACCAGTAACGATAACAGTAGCTTCGGCGGTGACTTGTCCTGGACGAATATATCTTCTTTTTTGGATAAAATATTTTTTTGCGTTTTTTTCATTTACAATGTCACTCTTAATGCATACTATTTTACACATATAGTCTAAAGATTGAAATAATCGAAGCGAACCTGTATTGTAATATATCTACATAGATTCACGTACATAAAAATCAATTAAACGTTGACAGAAATACGAAATATACAGCTTTACATGATGTTTGACACTTTATAGTATACAGGAGAAACCAAAGCACCGCTTTCTTTAATGTATTGAAACAACTATTACTAATGTCTCTTAGATTATGATTCACCGTGTGGTTGATTCTTTAAGGTATTAGTGTTTACAGACATATAAACATATTGTGTAGTATACAGTACCGAGCCAGTGGAGAAAAGTGTCTTGCCCAGAGGTACACAACGGCTACTGGCGAGGTTGGTCTGGAGAGGATTCAAATCTGAATTGAATCTGGGTTTACACGGTAACATAAAGCAGTTTTCTTTTCAAAAAGTATTTTCTTAAAAATGCATTTTAAATGTGAAAAAGTCAGATAACAAATGCTTGTTTGCTAAAAGTGAGTACTCTATAACGTTAAACAAGTAAGTACTCTATAACGTTAAAAAGTGAGTACTTTATAACGTAAAAAGTGAGTATTCTATAACGTCTAAAAGTGAGTACTCTATAACGTAAAAAGTGAGTACTCTAACATTAAAAAGTGAGTACTCTATAACGTTAAAAAAGTGAGTATTCTATAACGTAAAAAAGGAATCAGGAAAATATTACTGAAGAACGTATTTGCTCTGTTGCTGTAAAGAGGTTCGCTTTTGGGGCTAAAATGCAAGAATTAAGGGTCAGAAGGGGAAAAAACTAATAACTGAGGCATGAAACTTTGTATTGCAGGGATTCCTGCCCCTTATTTCGCGTTTACCTCCAACCAGAGTAATGTACATTGAGGCTTTTCACAGCTTCTCATTGCACACCATGTTTACATTACCGTGGAACTCATGCAATTTGCTTTCGCAATTGTTATTATTCACAGAGAGAATGAGACAGACAGACATATGCTGGTATATAGTTCATATGGAGAAAAGGAGTTGACTTCGTTTTAAATCTTACGAGTGTATAAAGGTTTTAGCCTAAATATAGGACTTATGTATCTCAAATTATGTATGTTGTATGTGTCCTACATGTTAGACGAGTAAAGTTTGGCGTTATAGTATCTTTACTCAAATATAACTTCGACTTATCGCTATTTGTATCAGCTCTGAGTACATAGTAAAAACACAAATACACTATTATTTTGTACTGTTATCGTAACACCTCCAAGTTTATAATTAAGTATTTAAACATTTTGCACATGATACTGAGTATTGAAAAATATTTGGGCCGAGGTCATGTACCAAGGATGCCCGAATATGCGAGGGCATTCTACACCATGTGGGACGTTCCGGTGGCCTAGTGGTTAAAGCGTCCGCCTCGGATGCGGAAGGTCGCGGGTTAGAAACACGGCGGAGTCATACAAATGACTTTAAAAAAAAATGGTACTAACAGTTGCCTCGCTAGGCGCTCAGCATTAAGATGTTAGTGAAAAGGCCAAAGAATACAACGAATACTGATAATAAGATAAAATGACACGATACGTGAATGGAAATTGTACCGTTTTTGAACATATGGGCCAGACAAAATTCTGTCTAAGGTCAGCATTGAGATTGTCTCAGTGTCGCTGTCGCTGTGGCGGATAAATTTTAAAGTACATTGTGCAACATGACTGTTGCCAGGTCAATGCGGTCCATAGGTCTTATATAATACCTCCACAAACGATGTAATTCATTTTTTAAGTAGTTGTGTTTCTTAAACTTCCTAGTAATTGTACCAAAGTTCTCTCTCTCTCTCTCTCTCTCTCTCTCTCTCTCTCTCTCTCTCTCAATAGCAATTAACTTTCAAGAGTCATTCAATATTTTTGTAACTCTTTATTTTCCGCATTGCAATTTAAGTCTTTAGATCTATTCCGATTTTCTTTATTAATTCGGACGATAGTGTTTTTTCTTTCACAGACTCTATTCTTGTTTCTTTCTTTCTTTCTTCTTCGTAGACTATGTAGCTTTCAAAAGATTATGGACTTTTTTACACCTTTATTTATCCATTAATATAATTATTGCATGGACAACAGTTCAACTATTTGTATTTGTTTTCTAACGTTGCCTGTCATAAAGCCGTTCATATAGTTACTGACGGCCACTTTCAGGGCATTGTTATATTTTTTTTAGAAATCCAAAAACAAATACAGCAGCACTGTAGCTGATCGACGGACTAATATAAAACTATGCACATACTTCTCAGGTTTCAACCCATAAACCAAAGCAAATAAATAACATGATATTTACAACTAGTTTTGGGGCTATAACTGATTTTGAAAAGAAATTAGAAATCATTAAGTCCCACGGGTTTTGAGTCAACAAATTGGGAGAGACTGTTCGTCACATGTTATCTTACATTTCAGTTCACTTAAAGTGACTGTCAGTTCACTATTATTGCATTAACTAATAAGATAGAACAATAAAATGTATTTATTAATGAATGTCTTTCACTCATTATTTTACATGTTCAACGTTATAATATTTGAAAAATAAAATAATACTTAAAACATTCCATAAATAATAAAGAACCTAAAATGTTAACACCAAACAAGAAGAATATCTTACTCATCTCCAGCAATAACGTAAAGCAAATTAAATTTGCTATCTAAAGCTATGCAAATTAAAATAGCCAATTAATGTAATGAAATGAAAATATATCACAAAATAACTATTTTGCATTTAAATAGTTTTTTAAATTCAGTTTTGACTTTGACAATGACGATGCCATTGACTGATATACTGTACCGTGTGGCATGAAGAATACTAATTTAAAATCAATTAAACAGGGCAGAACAGATGGCAAAATCAATTAACCAGAGCCGACTGGATGGCAACACCAATCATATTGTGCAGTACTGATGATAACAACAATTAAACAGGGTAGTATGGATGGCAACATGAAGTAAACAGTGTGGTATGGATGCAATGTCAATTAAAGAGGACAATATGTATGGCAATATTAATTAAACAGGGCAGTGTGGATGGCAACATCAATTAAACAGGGCACTATGGATGGCAACACCAATTAAACAGGGCAGTATGGATTGTACATTCAATTAAACAGGGTAGTGTGGATGGCAACATCAATTAAACAGGGCAGTATGGATGGCAACACCAATTAAACAGGGCAGTATGGATTGTACATTCAATTAAACAAGGCAGTATGGATTGTACATTCAATTACACAAGGCAGTATGGATTGCAACATCAATTAAACAGGGCAGTATGAATGGTAAAATCAATTAAACTGGTGAGTGTGGATGGCAAAATCAGTCTCTGAAATATATTATTGGCATTTATCTAATAAAAGTTTAATAGAGTTAGTAAAATCGACATATAATGTTCATACCTACTTTCAGACACAAAAGCTATTGTGAATGTGGACATAACTTGGCACCAACAAGAGAAAATGAAAAGTCTTGTGGTGAATGACTCCGTTTTAGAGAAGTAACAATTAAAAAAATTAAAGATGGCTGCCACTGTAGCCCTATTAGATATCAAACTGTCACCATTTCCATTTATTATCAACTAGAAATTATACGAAATCTGTGTGTGAAAGCACAATATCGATATGACAATGCATCTAGGTTATCAAGAAGATATAGCGATCACGTGATTTTCAAGATGGTTATCGTGAGGGTCATACGGAAATAAAGGCTGGCACCACTTTCATTTACGATCCACTAGACAGTAAAATAAGTCTTTAAGTGAAAACCTAATGCTGATATGACAATTCATTGAGGAAAAATAATAGGATTTTCTACATACTGGGATGTCTGGGCAGCATCATTTTATTTTAGGACCAACTAGACATCACGAGAGTTAATTTAGTCCAAATCCTTGCAGATATGACCATCTATTCAGAATGATACGCAATAAGAGATTTTCAACAAGGCCAATGTGGGGGTAGTACAAAAGCGGCACCCTATTTATTTAGGACCAAATATACATCATATCACGTCTTCTGGTGAAAACACCATATTCCGTTTCGTTCAAGAAGAGTAGAGATAACATGATTTTCAAGATGACTGCTATAGCGTCCATTTTAGACGTTCGATCAGCATCATTCCCTTTCAAGACTCTTAGCGACAATGCTATTTTTACGATGGCTCTAATGGCGAATATATCGGACATCAGATGAGCACCATTTTAATCTAGGTTCAGTCAGACAGCATTAGAAGTCTTTTAATGAAAACCCCGTGTTGATATGACCATCCATTCAGGAAAATTAGCGATAAAGAGATTTTCAAGACGGTTGCTTTGGCAGCCACATTTGATGTCCAAGTGGCACGTTTTCATATAGGACTAAATAGACTATGGTTTGAGTGTGCGTGTAAAGTTTCAAGGCAATCCTCCAAGTAGTGTAGAAGGAGCAACAATAGCAATGATGAATGGACGCCGGACCATCACACAAGATTTCTGGCTTAAGTAGAGTATAGCTACAAACTGATGTTTGTGAAGTACATTTCGAATCTACATGCCTTTTTTAAAATAAAGGTGTTCTCGCCATTGTCTATCATAAAATTACATATATTCTGCTGCATCTGTAGGCTGTTTATTGTGTATTTCTATTTAACCTCTATTTCAAGCAAATTACAGTTATTGCATCTTAAACTACTTACATCGCCTTAAACAGTGAAACCTCGCTTCAACACGATGGTTGTCCCCTAATACAGTGAAACCCCGCTAAAACACGATGGTTGAGGTCAACCAAGTGCTATCATGTTATAAAACATACTGTGCAATATCAAGACAAATCAATTAACTAAAGAAGATATTTCGAGTGTATACGGTTCACTATACAAACTGGAGGGGGAAGCACAAATACTAGCTTCAGTGACGCAAGTTACCAACTAAAATGTATGCATATTTGATAAAGTATGTATTGAAGAACGGTAAGAACATTTACATTGTTTTAAAACCTTCGGCTGACAACCATGCATTTGGTACATAAATGTATAAGAAAAGTGGCAAGAGAATAATAAATAGTTCAAGTACATGTGTACGCACGAACTGGTCTCATTGTATCCACACAAGTATTTCCCTCAAAAATGTGCAAATAAAACTCTCTCTGCTGGAGTCCATTTGAATCCCAAAACTGAATTTGTCTCTAATAGATTCATACAAATGTTGAAAACACTATTTGAATAGGTTAGTATACGCTGGACATGTCCAAAGCGATTGATTCTTGACTGGCAATAAGATGCACAAACTGGGCATAGGGAGTATCGAACAAGAAACTTGTAATTAGGCTATAACATTGCTTTAACTGAACTTTGTATATGGATATTGACCTCATAAGGTACTTGATTATAGCAACAGACGATGGATGGGTTCAGTGATACAGGTTAGAGTTATTTGCAGTTAGAACCCTAATTCAAAATTATATATTTTTTTACCAAAGGACTATGGTGTGAAAACACAACCACATAAAAGTCTTTAAATCTTTTGGCGGGGGGGGGGGGTCTCTCAAAGCCAGCGATCTTAATCATGGGTGGAAGGCTGCGAGGATCCACACTAATAAAGGATGAGCTCAACCAAGTTTGGGAATAAAGACATTTGACTTCGTGGGAAAAGAGCAATCTCAAAAAAAGATAGCGCCGTCATTCTCTAAAAGACAGAGGAAATACATGAAATGAGCTCTACATTGATTGAAATGTACATTGCAAACTATGACTTTGTATTACTGCACAGCAAGAGAGAGTAGGAAGTTTGATTATAAAAGCAAACACACCAACAGCTTGAACAGTTTTGTTCCAGGGAGTGTTTGACTCATCACATGTAACATCATTATAATAACAACTGGCCAGTTTATAGCTGATTTGAAGACGGTTACTACATTTCTGACTACATCAAATGTAACAACATCATTATAATAACAAGTGGCCAGTTTATGGCTGATTCGAAGACGGTTACTACATTTCTGACTACATCAAAAATGTAACATCATTATAATAACAAGTGACCAGTTTATAGCTGATTTGAAGACGGTTACTACATTTCTGACTACATCAAATGTAACATCATTATAATAACAAGTGGCCAGTTTATAGTTGATTTGAAGATGGTTACTACATTTCTGACTACATCAAATGTAACAATATCATTATAATAACAAGTGGCCAGTTTATAGTTGATTTGAAGACGGTTACTACATTTCTGACTACATCAAATGTAACATCATTATAATAACAAGTAGCCAGTTTATAGTTGATTTGAAGACGGTTACTACATTTCTGACTACATCAAATGTAACAATATCATTATAATAACAAGTGGCCAGTTTATAGTTGATTTGAAGACGGTTACTACATTTCTGACTACATCAAATGTAACAACATCATTATAATAACAAGTAGCCAGTTTATAGTTGATTTGAAGACGGTTACTACATTTCTGACTACATCAAATGTAACATCATTATAATAACAAGTGGCCAGTTTATAGTTGATTCGAAGACGGTTACTACATTTCTGACTACATCAAATGTAACATCATTATAATAACAAGTAGCCAGTTTATAGTTGATTTGAAGATGGTTACTACATTTCTGACTACATCAAATGTAACAATATCATTATAATAACAAGTGGCCAGTTTATGGTTGATTTGAAGACGGTTACTACATTTCTGACTACATCAAATGTAACATCATTATAATAACAAGTGGCCAGTTTATAGTTGATTTGAAGACGGTTACTACATTTCTGACTACATCAAATGTAACAACATCATTATAATAACAAGTGGCCAGTTTATAGTTGATTTGAAGACGGTTACTACATTTCTGACTACATCAAATGTAACAACATCATTATAATAACAAGTGGACAGTTTATGGTTGATTTGAAGACGGTTACTACATTTCTGACTACATCAAATGTAACAACATCATTATAATAACAAGTGGTCTGTGTATATTTGAGCGATGTTCATATTGTTGCAACATTTCGGACATTTTAAGTAAATAGATTGACTAGTCTCATTTTAATCATATGGGTATATCAATATGATAGCTTCAAAACGTACATGAAAGACATAATGTTGAGATATGTTCAGATATATGGAGTACAGTTTTAGAGATAAGACTGCTAATGAAAAATTTACAACAACCCATAAATTATTCGAACTTGTGATGTATATTTATACAGAAAATATCCCATTCTACTTATTATGAGATAGACATTAGGGATAACGTTTATTGTGTACCGAAGAATTTATTGATTTTCAGTCACCGGTCAATTTATCATTTGAGCATTGACTGCGAACACGAGGTAGCGTTTGCTTAATGATTAAGTAATACAACAACGCCAAATAGCTCCAACAAGCGTTTGCTTTGGGATTAATGCTAAAGATTTTAACCGATTTATCAATTTAGGTAACAATGCCGTTGTTTAGTACATTGGTATGTATGCTGGTTGTGTGCTGGCATTTGTGGTCTGTTATTTGCCCTGGACTGAACCACACTTTACACAATACACTAAATAAATACAAACACAAATGAGAATTTATTACATATCCATTTAGTCGTACACGGCCGATCTAGCGCTCGATAAAAGTGTTGAATCTGACAATCGGTATCGCACTTCCAGCTTAAAACTACTTATACAGTTTGAAGTATTCGGTTATAGTCAACCTTAGTCCTACAACGTAAGACACATCACCCGATGTTTTTGTTGGCGGGGGGGGGGGGGGGAGATGGGTTTTCCAGCCTAACTTACGGCGCTGAATAGCGTGTTTTGATGTCGAATTACAGTGTAATGAAAGTCAAATTTTCAGGAATATCAAACGCAACTGGCAAGCAATAACAACGTTTTTCTACAAAATAAAGTTATAATGTTTTTGTCAGGTTTTACTTAACCTGATGTTGTTTCTCTAATAAATTCAAATTCTCAAAAAAAAAGATATGGACCTGTTTTTAAGTTTCGTTGGATATTCCTGAAATTTTAACTACTCATTCAGATGTCAACCGACATCGTAACACGCTATACAAAGCCGTTATGTGGGTAGTATGACATAGCGCTAAAACAAAAACACGTGCTATGTCTTACATTGTAGGACTCTAGTCCACTTATACAATATCGGGAATGATTTATAACTTTACATTTTTAAAATATTAAAACTTGCTAACACACGTAATTTCAAGCAATGCAGTCATACTGGGTGAAAATAGACGTTTTTGCCGCAGGGGTTAACGTGGGAGAATTGTAAGTGTCAACGAGTTTATGAGCATTTCACGGTATATGCCGTCAATATATTTGAGCTAGTTTATGTTAACAACACTATTTGAACAAAATGTTTGACAATGGGTTCTCTGATGGTGTACAAAGAACACACACACACGCGCACGCACGCACGCACACACACACACACACACACACACATATATATATATATATATATATATATATATATATATATATATATATATATATATATATATATATATATATATATATGAGAGAGAGAGCATTTGCTTTGTCGCTGAAATCCTGTATTGAAAGTTTTAAGAAAATCCAGAAAAAGTAAGAAACACTGGGGGTCATGTCAAGATAAACATATAATTAAGGCAAAGTAACTACGGCTACAGTAGTGTGTGTGTGTGTGTGTGTGTGTGTGTGTGTGTGTGTGATTTGGATTTTTAACGTAGCTTTAACAATTTTTCAGTCATATCGCTACGATTCACATGGCCGACCAGTTCTAACACTAACCTCTTAATGCGAAGCGCCTAGCTAGGAAGCTTTTAGCACCATCTTTATAAGTCTTTGGCATGACTCGACGGGGTTCGAACCCGCGACCTCCCGCATCCGAGGTGGACGTTCTAACCACTAGGCCACCGGAACGGTCGACTACAGTATTTGAACTTCAAGTGAGTTTGCTAAATGCCACAAAAGTCCTGAATTCTAGGCACAACAATCTTAAACAAATATGTCCAAGAAACCGAAGGAAAAAATGCTGTGCACGCGTTGATTTCGTTCTCATTTACAGCAATAATGGCAAAGACAAGAGACATTCAACAATACAAATTATCTAAAATTTCACTCTTACCCAAAATCCATTTCAGCTTCAGAGTTTCCAAAATATCGTCTGTGCATTTTTTTTAAATAATATTTTTTTTTAAGAATCAAGACTGAGTGAGGAACAATTAATTTTTCTTTTAATATTACTAAGGAATCGAATTTGTTTACTAAATCGGATACTAAATCTGACAAACATTTGCAACATAAAGGTAGATGTATTAAAGGGATCGGCAACTGTTTTTGACTGATGCAAATTTTGAAGCATTACGTCTTGTTACTATATTGTTGAGACTTCTTTAACACTAGGGGACACGCAGGAGGTTGTATGTTTACATTTTAAAATACTGCGATTGTTCAAGTAGAAAATAAAAAGAAGAAAATAACAAAATATGGTTTAGAATTTTATTGTTAAGAGTATCATTTAGTCCTCGTGTTAGAAAGAGACAAAATCTTCGGTTTTTTTTAAATTATATGTTTAAATAATTCACCCTAAAGTTCAATGCGTCAATAATTTCTAGTATTAAATGAAAACAAAAATAGAGTTTCATAAACTACAAATGCCTAATTTTCATTTTTTTAACATTAAAAATTGGAAAGAACATGTGAATAAAAAGGGGATTTGTAATAAATGCAAAACCACAAGATTGTTTTGTTCAGAGCCAGGGGAAAGAACTCGTTTGATACTGCATAGGAACATGACGTCTTCTTGGCCTCGACATATTCCGTTGCCTTATCAAATTTGTTCTTTCCGCCCGTTCGGAATAAAACATACGTAATTTTGTCTATTACTAGTATTATGTGGTCTAAGTGGTTAGAGCGTCCACTTCGGATGTGGAAGGTCATGGGTTCAAACCAAGGCCGAGTAATACCAAAGAATTATAAATATGGTACAAGCAGCTTCCCCGCTTGGCGCTCAGCATTAAGAGGTTAGTGTTTGGACAAGTGGGCCTGGTGTCAGGATAATGTGTCTGGGTTGGACACGATGCTACATGTCTGCAGCATTATGCCCCAATTCTAGACAGCACAATAAACTGCCACACTGCAAACATCTTAGCGATATGACTAAAAACATTTTAAAGCTACATTACAAATCCAAATCACACACAACACACATTACTAGTATTATTGTCAACGTTTTAATATAAATCAGATTTTAAAACATCGAACTCATAATTCGGCAATAATACTTGACAATAATTACAAAATCAGACAGGAGAAATTAGTGAACAGGTTGTAAAACTTCGAGAGCCACTCCATTAGCATGATACGTCTGAATTAATGTCATAATAAACCATGTCATATTGGGATTTCCTTTTTTGGGAACCATAACATGACCATGTTATATTGGGATTATGTTGAATTTGTACGCCATTCCATGACCATGTAAGATTGGGATTATGTTGTATCTGTATGCCATACCATGACCATGTAAGACTGGGATTATGTTGTATTTGTATGCCATACCATGACTATGTAAGATTGGGATTATATTGTATTTGTACGCCATACCATGACCATGTAAGACTGGGATTATGTTGAACTTGTACGCCATACCATGACCATGTAAGATTGGGATTATGTTGTATCTGTACGCCATACCATGACCATGTTATATTGGGATTATGTTAAATCTGTATGCCATACCATGACCATGTTATAGTGGGATTATGTTGAATTTGTATGCCATACCATGACCATGTTATATTGGGATTATGTTGAATTTGTATTCCATGCCATGACCATATTTAATTGGGATTACTTTGTATTTGGGATCCATGCAATGACTCTATCATATCTAAATTCGTGTTGTAAGAAAACGTCACATCTGGATTACCTTGTATTTGATATCAATGATTACGTTATACTAGGATTTCCTTTCATTTGGGATCCGTGACTACATTATACTGGGATTTCACTGTATTTGGGGGCCATGAAATGAACATGTTGTATCTGATCTGTGTTATAATGAAACATGTCATATTGTTATTTCCTTGTATTTGGGATCCATGACATTATATATTGGGATTTCCTCTGGATCTATGACATGACTGTTATATTGGGGTTTCCTTGTATTTGGGATCCATTACATGACTACGTTATATTGTTATTTCCTTGTATTTGGGATCCATGACAGGACTATGCTGTATTATTTCCTTGTATTTGGGATCCATGACATGAAATATTGGGATTTCCTTGTATTTGGGATCCATGACACAACCATGTTATACTGGGATTTCCTTGTATTTGGGATTGATGACATGACTATGTTATATTTGGATTTCCTTGTATTTGAGATCAATGACATGACATATTGGGATTTCCTTGTATTTGTAAGCCATGTGATGACCATGTTATACTGGGATTTCCTTGTATGTGGTAGTTGACATGACCCTGTCATATTGGGATTTCCTTGTATTAGTAAGCCATGTAATGACCATGTTACATCTGAATTCATGTCACAATGAAGTGTAATACGAACAAAATTATGGAATTCACTTCCAACACTCTTAAATGGGTAGTTTAAACATCAGCTCTTTTAGCAAAAACGTGAGAATGAGTTTGCAGACAACATTTTACAAGCATCTTTCCAAGGTTTCTAAAAGATTCTTGAGACTAAACAAAGAGTACTGAAAAAATAACAAAATCAAAGCAAAAGAGTAAGTAATTTGTATTTTATTTGTCAAATGCTCTCAGAGTAATATATGGTCAAATGTTTATTTGAATTACATGGTAATGAAAACCCTGTGATAATAATTACAGGTCCATGAAATATTTACACTTAACATGTACAAACCTTTGTGAATCTTGTATATATGATAGGGTCTATATAAAAAATAAATTCCAATACCTTTCTCTGACATTTAAATCTGTTTTATCTCTTTTGAAAACATACAGAGTGATGACAAATGACAATCAAATTTGTCATAATAATGAAAAACATGTGACATGCTAAATATTTCTTGTCTTGAGAAACTTTCAGTAGTAATAACTGAACGGCTTGTGTAAATGATATCCAGATTTGATCTGTGACAAATTTCTTATACCATTACATCTATGACAAGCAAAGACAGAACTTACTAACATATTCAAAAATTCCTGCTATATTACATTTATAATGGATTCAGTAAGACCTGCTCACACAGTATTATGTGTTACAGCTTTTACTGCGAATGTGAGACTTATGATACAGTATCATTTATAAATAAAGCCTGCAGAGACCTTCATACCTTTATGTAACCCAACATAACAACTGAAAGCAGCAAGGTTTCTCTGACAAAGGGATTACCAGCAACCAGTTTATATGTGTACTGTCATGTTACTAATAACCTATCAAGCTGTAACACAAGTTGTTCTAAAATTTGCACAAAAACAGACCAATGTATCAAGCTGTAACATTGGTATTGTTCTAGAACAGGCAAAGCACAAACTTAACAAGCTGCAACAATGGTCTTGTTCTAGAACTGACACAGTACAGATGAACCTATTAAGCTATAACATCTGTGTTGTTTTAGAACTGGCATAACACAAGCAAACATGTCAAGCTGTTAACCTCTGTGTTGTTCGAGAACTGGTACAGCACATGCAAGCCTATCAAGCTGTAACATAGGTGTTGTTTAAGAACTGGTACAGAACAAATAAAAATATCCATATGTAACATTGGTGTAGTGCTAGAACTGAAAACACATCATTTGATAAACATCTTAAAACAATAATTTACTGTTTACAAGTAATACTAGTCATTTTACCACAACATATGTTCATGGTGATGATATATACAGCTGTGTGATGCTCCAAACCTAGATAATATGCAATCAACTGTAAACAAGTATATATTATATGTCCATCCTCAGTTTAATATGCATGTAATAATAGGGCATGACCAAAGCTGGACACTATTGGCCAATAGGTCCCAATAACCAGAACCTTGAATCAAGTTATGTGGTCCTCATAAACGAGTTCAACTTCAACTAAAGTTACTTTGCAGAAACTGTTACATTCTTACTCGATTTACCATAACCATCACCTCTCACTGCTGGACCCAAAATCTACTGGCAGTTTTTACAGCCCGTAGATCAAGCCATTCCCAATGTTTGGTCAACGTACTTACTCTAGAAAAAGTACTTTTGCAAAACATCATTTTTTAACAAGAGTGATCTAGATCTCTGACCCCAAAATCAATGGATCTCATGTATACCTTAAGCACAGACTACCACAAATTTTGATCAAGGTACATTACTTAAAACATACATTATTATGCAACAAAAAACACTGTCTTATTTCAGTCAGTGACCTTGACCTTCACATTTTGACCCCAAAATTATTGAGTATTTTTTTCTAATCCCAAGTGCAAGCTACTTTATCCAAAGTGCAAGCTATGTACAAAGTTTGGTCAAAATCTGAAATTTAAAACTAATGTCATTTTGTGGAAACCATTACCTTTAAGTCACTGTGACTGTGATGTTTTACCTGGTTATCAAAAGGCTTCTTTCTTACCCTAAGTGCAAGGAACCCAAAACGTTTCATCCAAGTATGTGATAATAAGCTGTTATTATATGTAAACCAAGTTTTCTGTCAGTCACAGTGACTTTGAGCTTCGACCCCAAAATAAAAAGGGTTCTTTCTTACCAAAAGCAAAAGTCATCCACTCAGTGTGGTAACTGTACATCATGGACAACTCAAATTATTGTGCAGAACCATTTTTTTTCCTTCAGTCACAGTGACCTTGCCTCTGACATGAAAAACTATCCTTTGACCTAATAAGGTTTCTTCACTACCCCCAGTACAAGCTTTCCACAAAGTCTGGCAAAGGTGCATGCTGTAGAACTAAGTTATCATACAATATGTCTTTCCAAAATGACTGCCATATTTAAAAATGTCATTCATTCACTTATGTCACAAGTATTATGCTTGATGCTTGTGTAAACATGTATGAAGATGATAATGTGTGTAAATCTGTTGTTCCTGGAACTGACAAATAAAGGCCAAGTGTTTCATTCACATGTTGTAATCAGTGACACAAGTATAAAATTGCAAAAGCATTACAAGTAGTCTAGAAGGTGTTGGAATTGCCTAATCCCCCAGATGGGTCCGTGGGTCTGTTGGGGCTGTCTAGTCCCCCATAGGGATCCATGAGACAATGCCTTTGCTGGCAGTCCAAATTAAATTTTGTGCTTTTTCAACCAGTAAATGTGTTTTTCTGACAGTTTTCAGTACAAATACTTTCCCATAATAAAAAAGACAGACATAAAAGTCTTGAGACAATTAATATTTAATGCTCACTTTAATCTCTTCAGTAGAAAAATACACTATCTCCTGAAATAAGGGAGAGCAAAGTAAAAAATAGCAATAAAAACAATTAGAATGGGGTTTTTATCAGGACAATCCTATACTCAACACTACAATAAAAAGAACATCTCAACAAATGCAGATGTTATTGTCATACATATTTTACAGTATATGTTTCCAGGCCTACATTGTCAGTTTGTTGAACAAAGTTTCTAATTTCAGGCATCAACTAGTACTAATATTAGTACCTTTACCTCCCTTGTGGTGGAGTCCTTGATATATCCAAAATATCAGTTGCAGCTACAACATCACAACTAAGCGCTAACATCACACTTTCTAGACATTCCCTTCACAAATAATTCCATACAACATTGCCTATTGTTGCTAAATCGCTGGATTTCCTATCAACTACATCCTTCTTCAATTTCAACACAGGGTTTAACATACTTCAACATGGTGCCTAAGCATAGTGCATGACTAAACACATACACTATACTGTGTGTGAAAATGTCTTATAGGTCTCTGTGATGTGTTTTTATTCATGCATATTACAGGCCCCGAGGATGATTGCTATTTTCGAAAATGATCTATTAAACTCTATACTGTTTGCTGAATATCTTCCAATAAAAGCCAACAACAGTGAACTGCTGATGGCATACTGACCAATCAGATGTAACATTACACCAGTAGAACTAGGCTTTCCAACTGGCATAGTGTTCCTTTTGTGGGATGCAACAAAAGTACATTCTAAATGGTGTGCTAGTGTGCCTGGTCTGGAATAAGTAGTGGCACAAATGAAAATCTGGAATGCTAAAAAACCTGGATGTGAAAATTGAAAATCCCAGTCAGGATTTTCCTTGAAATGGAATTTTGTTTCCTCATATTACTGCATAATGATATACATCTGACTTTCTTGCTCACACTGCCAGGACAATGTATAATGATATACATCTGGCTTCCTTGCTCACACTGCCAGGACAATGTATAATGATAAACATCACATCTGACTTCCTTGCTCACACTGCCAGGACTTCCTTGCTCACACTGCCAGGACAATGCATAATGATATACATCACATCTGACTTCCTTGCTCACACTGCCAGGACTTCCTTGCTCACACTGCCAGGACAATGCATAATGATATACATCACATCTGACTTCCTTGCTCACACTGCCAGGACAATGCATAATGATATACATCACATCTGACTTCCTTGCTCACACTGCCAGGACTTCCTTGCTCACACTGCCAGGACAATGTATAATGATATACATCACATCTGACTTCCTTGCTCACACTTCCAGGACAATGCATAATGATATATATCACATCTGACTTCCTTGCTCTGTCTGCACCGGTTCGAGTCTCGGATTCAGCCAATGTGGGTATGTGAGAAAGCTTGCCAGTAGCTTCTCGTGGGTTGGTGGTTCTTCTGGGGTCTTCCCGGGTTCTTCCTCCACCAATAATACTGGCTGCCATGTATAGCCTATCGTGTGCTGAAAAATGGCGTTAAACCCCACAACAACAACAATAACAACTTCCTTGCTCACACTGCCAGGACAATGTATAATGATATACATCACATCTGACTTCCTTGCTCACACTGCCAGGACAATGTATAAAGATATACATCTGGCTTCCTTGCTCACACTGCCAGGACAATGTAAAATGTCTCCAATCAAGATGAATTTTACATAATTCCTCAGATTTCACATTATATTTATGAAAATAGATGAAAGAATTGATAGTTTATTTATAAGCCAATGCAAGCAAAAGTTTTTGAATTATTCACTTTGTTTCAATTAATTTCAACAAATTTGGTACAAAAAAACATGTTTTATTATATCTTGAAATTTTTTTAATAAAAATAATTGTAAATTAAATAAACAAGAAAGCTGATTTGGATACTCTAATACTGAGAATTCCTTTACTTTTATATGAAACAATTTTGTTGGCTTTGTGGAAAAATGACATTTTCATCAATATCATCACTGCCAATTGAGGAGATGGTCCTATTATTTCAAAAGACAAGGATCAATGTTGGTTGGTTCTTGAAATCTGGTGTTTGTAGCAAAAAATAAAAATCTCATAATTCATAGCATAGGATAAACCAACTTTGGCTAATAATCAGCCATTTTCACAACTACTAATTTTTGTGTGTTTTTCTTGGCTTTAACAGTACTATTAAACACATTACTAGCTACATCATGCTGGGAATATGGGAGCTAAGTGCCTTTCACAAAGACATACCAAAGCAGCTGACATGACTGGCTTGGGTGGGTAGCAAAAACAATGACCTTTGGTTTACGAGTCTGATGCTCTTCAAAATGAGCTACTTACTGCAGCTCCCTAATTATATTCTGGTATTGTCATATGCATGTAATTTTTGTCACTTTAGCATGGACAAATTGAGGACAATTATGCAATCTCATGTATGAATATAAAAAAAGTGACTGAGGTAACAAGTGTAACATGTACTGCTTGTACATAAATCTGTCATAATGACAATGACATGTGTGACATCTGTGTTACTCTTGAACTGGCACAGCCAGGACAAGTGTGTAAAGTCTCATGTACAAACAGGTCACAGTCGATGCAGAATATGTGTTGACATTTTCCACACACATACACCTGAAAAGAAACAAGAACAATGATTGTAATGCAATTGTCATGTTTTATGCTATCTGTGAATCTGTTCTATTTTGCATGCAGTCTGTCAGTGTTTTGTTCTCATTGTCAATGTGTGTGCTGTCAATGTTGTAGGGCTCTGTCAATGTTGCATGGTATCTATCAATGTTTGTCATCAATGGTGTGTGCTATCGATCTGTCAATTATTTATGTACTTTCAAACTGTCAATGTTGTGTGCTATCTGTCAATATGTGTGCTATCTGTCAATGTTGTGTGCTATCTAGCTGTCAATATGTGTGCTATCTGTCAATGCTGTGTTGGATCTAATTGGTAAAATGTAAAAAGCTAAAGTTCACTCACTGTGGTATTATATTATCTGATTGCATGGTGTGGAACAAAATAATATTTCAAACAATATTTAAAAACCCATGTGAAAGTGAAAAGTCATTTTGATTTCAACAATCATCAGAAATCTAGTGGATATCCTACATCAACTTCTACCCTTCAAAGGTTTTTAGTCGACACCACTGTTGCAAATTATGGACATGTCAGTACAATTAGTAACATGAGCAATAGAAGCAGGAAAACAACTATTGGCCTGTAAAGAACTCTCTTGGAAGTCTGTACACTAATTGTTATCATGCTTTCAATTTCCATTTCCTAATCATCAAAGTCTGTTAAACTGATTTTATCAGTAATATTCCAGTCTTACTCTTATAAAATCATGCCATACATGTGTACAGTAGTGAAACAAATGACCAAGAATCTTGCTTTATAATGAACATGAATAGACTGTTTTTCTACTTGTGTTTATCATCCAGAATATGAATAGATTGTGTGTTTTTCTACTTGTGTTTATCATCCAGAACATGAACAGACAGTGTGTTTTTCTACTTGTGTTCATCATCCAGAACATGACAGACTGTGTTTTTCTACTTGTGTTCATCATCCAGAACATGAATAGACTGTGTTTTTCTACTTGTGTTCATCATCCAAAACATGAATAGACTGTGTTTTTCTACTTGAGTTCATCATCCAGAACATGAATAGATTGTGTTTTTCTACTTGTGTTTATCATCCAGAACATGAACAGATGGTGTTTTTCTACTTGTGTTTATCATCCAGAACATGAACAGACAGTGTGTTTTTCTACTTGTGTTCATCATCCAGAACATGACAGACTGTGTTTTTCTACTTGTGTTCATCATCCAGAACATGAATAAACTGTGTTTTTCTACCTGTGTTCATCATCCAGAACATGAATAGACTGTGTTTTTCTACTTGTGTCCATCATCCAGAACATGAATAGACTGTTTTTCTACTTGTGTTTATCATCCAGAATATGAATGACTGTTTTTCTACTTGAGTTTATCATCCAGAACATGAATAGACTGTCTGTTTTTCTAGTTGTGTTTATCATCCACATAATGAATAGACTGTGTTTCTCTACTTGTGTTCACCATTCCAGAACATGAAGTGTTTTTCTACTTGTGTTCATCGTCCAGAACATGAATAGACTGTGTTTTTCTACTTGTGTTCATCATCCAGAACATGAATAGACTGTGTTTTCCTACTTGTGTTTATCATCCAGAACATGAACATACTGTGTTTTTCTACTTGTGATCATCATCCAGAACATGAATAGATTGTGTGCTTTCCTACTTGTGTTTATCATCCAGAACATGAACAGTGTTTTTCTACTTGTGTTCATCATCCAGAACATGAATAGGCTGTGTTTTTCTACTTGTGTTCATCAACCAGAACATGAATAGACTGTGTTTTTCTACTTGTGTTCATCATCCAGAACATGAATAGACTGTGTTTTTCTACCTGTGTTCATCATCCAGAACATGAATAGACTGTGTTTTTCTACTTGTGTCCATCATCCAGAACATAATTAGACTGTTTTTCTACTTGTGTTTATCATCCAGAATATGAATGACTGTTTTTCTACTTAAGTTTATCATCCAGAACATGAATAGACTGTGTTTTTCTACTTGTGTTCATCATCCAGAACATGAATAGACTGTGTGTTTTCCTACTTGTGTTTATCATCCAGAACATGAACAGACTGTGTTTTTCTACTTGTGATCATCATCCAGAACATGAATAGATTGTGTGCTTTCCTACTTGTGTTTATCATCCAGAACATGAACAGTGTTTTTCTGCTTGTGTTCATCATCCAGAACATGAATAGACTGTTTTTCTACTTGTGTTCATCATCCAGAACATGAACAGACAGTGTTTTTCTACTTGTGTTTATCATCCAGAACATGAATAGACTGTTTTTCTACTTGTGTTCATCATCCAAAACATGAATAGACTGTGTTTTTCTACTTGTGTTCATCATCCAGAACATGACAGACTGTGTTTTTCTACTTGTGTTCATCATCCAGAACATGACAGACTGTGTTTTTCTACTTGTGTTCATCATCCAGAACATGAATAGACTGTTTTTCTACTTGTGTTCATCATCCAAAACATGAATAGACTGTGTTTTTCTACTTGTGTTCATCATCCAGAACATGAATAGACTGTGTGTTTTTCTACTTGTGTTTATCATCCAGAACATGAATAGACTGTTTTTCTACTTGTGTTTATCATCCAGAACATGAACAGATGGTGTGTTTTTCTACTGGTGTTTATCATCCAGAACATGAATAGGCTATGTTTTTCTACTTGTGTTCATCATCCAGAACATGAACAGACTGTGTTTTTCTACTTGTGTTTATCATCCAGAACATGAACAGACTGTGTTTTTCTACTTGCGTTTATCATCCAGAACATGAATAGACTGTTTTTCTACTTGTGTTCATCATCCAGAACATGAATAGACTGTGTGTTTTTCTAGCTGTGTTTGTCATCCAGAAAAATTTATAACACTCATTCAATTTAATAGGCCACATGAAGCAGAAAGCTCATGAAAGGGCACGGGGTGGCAGAGTGGTCTAAAGTGTTCGTCTTTACTGATCACCATCATCTCACCTCTGTCCACATGGGTCTGACTATCAGGCTAAGCTAATGTGTATTTATGAGAAAGCTGCTAATAGCTTCCCAAAGGTCAGTGGTTCTAGCCCACATTTTCTCTGGAACTTCCTCCACCAATCATACTGGCTGCCATATATGGCCTATCTTTTGCTTAGAAATGGCATTGAACCTAAAACAACAAGAACAGCAGCAGCTGCTCATGGACTATGACAGTTACCAATCCATTTCATCTTACATGATTAGGACACTTGTGGCTGGTCACATATATGTTTTTGTGAGTTCACTTTACTTAAACATCTGAATTTCACATGCTACATTGGTACATTTTGTTCTTTGATTTCGCATTGATAAACTGACACAGCTATTAACTAACCATGTAAGAACAATGATAATACAAGGCTGTGCACAAATATTTGCTGGAGCACTTGGTGAAGACTTTGAGTCCTTGGTCTCAAACTTTTCCCTCATGCTCCAGCAAATGTTTGTACACAGTAAACTGAATTATACAATATTCAAATATTAATTAGCACTACAGTTATATCCCTTAAGACTTACATTACTGTCTGGAAGGTGTGCTTGGCAGGAGTGACACACACGTGACACTGATGGGTCGAGTTCAGCTACTGGCATCTCATGAAATGCTTCCAGTGGAAACAAATGGTGATATGATCTAGCAAGATGAGGGGCAGATACTAGTGTCAGTCCTAAAATAACAAAATCAGTATATCATAAATATAGTGTGCTGAAGATCTTTCTACAGGATAAATGTTCCTTAAATATTACTTTTGTTTTCTCAAAGTTCCTAATCTTCCCAAATAAGGAAACAACACCTAATTGATTTGTTTTTCTTTGTTATCTCTTGGGGCTTGATGAAAATGTATTTTTTGGTTCACAAAGTCTGACTTTCTTAATGCTTCACAGAAATTAAACAGATTCTCAGAACCATGAGAGAAAAAACCCATTTGTCATATTTTTTGTTACTGAATATAGGTTCACTCAGAGGAAATTGTAATTTGCTGATTTCAACATCAACATACACCTTCTACAAACCATGGCACTTTTCTATGTGCTTTACCTGATCGAATAAATGATAAAATTCATCATTTTCTTTTAAAATATAGGCAATTTGAAAATGCCCATGACACCAGTGCATTATAACCTACCTGACAAAGCCCATGACAAAAGTACACTATAGCCTACTTGGCAATGCTGATGACAGCAATGCACTTTGCCTACAAGACAAGGTCCATGAAAATGGGGCACTATGGTTTACTTGGCATGGCCAATGAAAGCATTGCACTATAGCCTACTTGCAAGGCCGATGACAACAGTGCACTACAGAATTACATTAAGCACCATGCAAAAATCACCTCTCATGAAAGCACATTAAACCAGAAAATATTTTGTCACTGAAATCTATTTCAGCAGAATCTGCATCAAATGTCAATAAAGATATAAATGCCTTGACACAATATGCCAACTTTACAGCTGAACATGATCTCCTGTTTACGGAAGCAGATCACTTTCAGAACAATTCAAAATAATGTCAACCGACTTGGAAAGTTGTTAAACAAGCAGACAAAACTACTCACACGGTGACCCAAGCTTTGGGGCCTCAGTGGAATAAGAAAGTTTAAGACATATTTCACAATGAAAAATTCAACATTATCACTGAAAATCCTTGTTCTTTTAAAGTGAAAACTTCTGAACAAATATTGCAAATCTCCCAATTTAGTGCAACTTCACAGGCACATATTTATCAAAGTGTAAATTTTATCTAATAACTCAAATAATAAGGAAAGTCTGACCCATTCACAAAGTAAATGAAACTGGAATTCAGACTTCACATACCTTGGAAGTGATTTGGTAAAATTTACAATATGATATATGATTATCTAGCCCAATACTCTTCTCCAAATGAAAGTGAACTGTGAATTTTAAGTTACAGCAACTGGTTCAGATATATTATTGGGTGCAAAACTTACACTAGTACTTTCCGCATATAAGTTAAAGTGGCTCAGATATATCATTAGGTACATAATTTGCACAAGAATTTACCACATACACAAGAGTAAAGTAGTTCAAAGAAAAATTATTAGGTACATAATCTGACAAGAACTTACCACATGCTTTACATTCTATGGGAAGCTCACAATATTTGCTTTTACACTGTGGGCAGAAATAGCCTGTACTGCTGAAGCCTTGGGTGCCTTTACTGTCCAGATGGCTGCAATAGAGGTCATACAACCATTCAAAGATACAATATCTTTTTCATCATGTTCATCGTTAAGATTTTTAAATTTTCTTCAGCCAATTTCAAAAAGGACCATTAGGAATATCAACAAGCCCTTGTGCTTTGAATAAAGAAATAGGCCAATGAATTCATTTGTAAAGTACAAGACTAGCTTCCAAAATATTACTACCACATGGAACATTAAATAAATCATTACTTAATTAGCATCTTGTGATTTGTATTCTAATTTTTTCTCTCTCTCCTTTAATAAAATACAAATATAGTTAAAATGCTAGCTATTAGCCACAATTTGATAGATAAATTTCGTACGATGATTTGCAGATGATCAAAGATGAGAACAACTCCATCTATATCAAACTTTATAAACTTTTTAATTTATCCAATTAAGAAACCACAGAAACTAAACTCAAAATTTAATGAGCATGATTTATTAAAGGGGAGATACTATCATAACATCAGCCAAAAATATCTCCACAAATTTTTATTTTAAATTTCTCAGTGATTTATTGTGATATTTTCCTGGGACTTGAAACATTTGAAACAAATTGTTTTAAATTATGTTTTCAAACAACAGCCTCATCCCTGCTCAAATCAACTAAGCTCTGAAGAGAAATGGAAAATGAGTTTGGAATAAATCTGCCTAAGACACATATCAAATTTCATGCTTTTACATGGGTTACAAATTCAGACCACAACATTAATTAAAACTGTGATTCAAAAGGTTAGTAAGCCTTGATTTTTCCCACCTGAGTGGAGAGATCAGGACTCATCGTTAATCCTGTCCAAGAGAGGAGAAACAGATTGGGAGCTTGGTATTTCATTCTTGTCACAAGAACAGGTCAAACACATAGCTGCCAACCTTCCAGGCTCACAATTAGTGAAAATGGATATAAATTCGTGAAGTTGGACATGAATTAGTGAAAAATACTATGACAATAACTCCATTAACTCTGACCATCAATACTACACTATATCAAGATCGCAATATAAAACTTAAACACTACATATATGCAGAAATATATATGCATTTATATTTATTATGGTATTCATAAACTTCACCTGTTCTTGTAGTTATTTGTCAAGACAAGATATCGTGGCAGACTTGAACTTCCTCAACTGCTTGATCATAAATTTGTTTTCAAAATGGTTCAGACTTCTTGCCTGCTTGTTGATCTTGGTGACTAAAAATTGCTGACAAATTTTCTGCACCTAAGGAGGCCCTAAAGTCTGTCTTATTTTTCCTCACTAGAGAAAATACTCTTTCACTGTCTCTGTTGCTGTGAGGAATGAACAGGAGCTGCTGCACTTTTCGTTCTTCCACAGGAAAATTTGGAAGCGATCTTTGAGGACAGGAACATTTGTCAGAAAAAATATTTAGCATGGTCTCCAGCTGACAGATTTTCAACAAGAAAACTCACAAATAATGCTTCAGCGTTGGTAGCTTGCAGGTCTTCCATCGATGGCTTAAAATATTCCAGAGCTGAAATCTGTGAATTCTTAATTTTCCCAACTTCTACGTGTTTTTTGCAACGATGTGCTTCCTCACATCATCTCTGCCACCATGCCCAATACTAAAATTTGTGGCACACTGTGTGGAAAAAGCATGATGTATATCAATGTTTAATGGCAGATAGCATGGCCAATTTTTGGTATATTCCAAATTAACCTTTACTTTTTGAGCAATACATTTCTTTTTCCTTGGTGGTGAAGCCATTTTCAAGATCTTACATGCGATGCAGAACAGTAATTCAAATCAGTGTTGGTGACACATGTGCGGAGTAAAATTCCGGTTAGGCCCCAGTTTCTCTCAACAGCATTTTTGTTAAACTACTCTTATACATATAGATTAAAATAGGCTAAAAGGCTTGCTACTGGGCCAACTGTACCAATCGGCTGTAGTTCTACTAATATCGCGACCAGCAGTACCGGACCGTTTCTGCAACTGCCAATATCACAACTAGTGCTTAATGGGAAATCGTTTATTTTATTAAAGATTTAAAATAATTGAGAATTGGAGAATTTGTTAATTTTCTGCTTGCGACGTGAATCCGTGAATTGCTGAAAAAGTCGTGAAATTCATGCCAAAATCATGAGGGTTGGCAGCTATGCAAACACTGCTGACACAATCTTGCTTAAGACCAAGAAGTGAATGGAGCATTCAGTTGGAATCAGCAGATTCCAGTCAAACAGTGAGTCCACCATGACAGTTGGCCTGCCAGAGAAGTGGTGTACTTGAATGTCAATTTATTTAGCAAATATCTTAATGGTGACTGCCTGACAAATTCCAAGCCAGAAGACCAAGGTATGGAGACTTGGTTCCTCCTTGCAGATCAACCATAAGGGTCTTGTTAACAACTGGCTCCAAGATAAGAGGATCTATTCTCACTGTCACCTTGAAGAGACCAAAAAGGTGCAGCAATTTTAGAGCTGACATTTTGATTCTCTGGTAAATGATTCAGACTCGGACACATTCCCTAAAGAGGTCAACAGTTTTCAAGATAGTTCAGAACTCTACGCTCAAAGGAATGAAATGTTTGGATGAGACGAGGTCAGATTGAAAGAGGCCATTTCATATCATGGTCATGGTGGAGGTTTACAAGTGCAACATAAATCTGTCCCTGATTCTTGTAAAACCCCAGAAAATAATATTCAGTCAAAATAGCAGTGTCCTGGACTGGTAGATGGTTATCCAAGAACAAAAAACATAAATTCCAGGAAGACCTATAAACGGTAATGTGAAGGTGTGAATCTCAAATGTTTATACTGACTGCGGCAATGTATTGCTGAACAGCACTGAGAACCAATCACAGTATCTCCAATCTCAACAAGGTGTCTGAATGAAGCACACGATAAAATTAGATCCATAACTTGTCACAGCTTGTCATTAGCTTTGGGACCCATGAAAAAATGTTTTGAGTATAACTGCAATGAGTTTACAAGGTGAGTACTCTCAATTGCATTTATAAATGGTGCTAATTCTTGCTACCTTATCATCTACTTAAATGGTTTTCTGGGGACAGATGAGGTGAAAGGAAAATTTGAGAAGAAGCAAGTATTCTGACACATCTGACCTCAAAGCCTGACTGACTGCAGGGCTTTAACAGAATAGTATCGGCTATGTTCAGATTGCTGCAAGGCAAAAAGGGAAACCAAGTCAAACATGGATCCTATCACTACTACAATTCAAAGCAGTTGTGTGTTTAGAAGGGCTTCCACTTCATACACAAAGAGCAAGGCTGACAATCTCAAGCCCTAAATCCCGCTGTTAACAGATGGAACTTAAGAACTTTATTTGAAAGGTCAGTGTGTCTCCATGACATAGTGGGTTAAAAATGTATGGAATCTGCCAGCACAAAATGAAAGACCTGCTATCACTTGCATATATAGGTGAAAGGGCACTGAGAGTATACATCCATTTTGGGACATGGCTATCTCTTCATGTTACCTGTATGCACCACCTACATTCAAGACTGGTACTGAATATCCACAAATGAGGTGCTGCTGTGGCCAGTAATGAGTTGTGATATTCAGTAGCCAGTAACAAGTTGTGATGTTCACTGTCTGGTACCAGTCCATTATAATTACGTGGGTACTAGGTAGCATCCAGTGTCTCCTGCAATGAATGTGATGAAGGTGTGAGTGAAGCAGTTAAGTAAATCGATTGGCAGTTTGTCATTGATGGAATAAAATTATCTTCAAGCATTCACACAAGCATCCTCCATCATCCTGTACTGATGGGACATGAAATGGGAACCAGGCATCAGAGACTGGACTGTAGTCAGTAGCAGTCATAAAGGAAATGGGACTTATGATGGGCCCACATATTGTCATTCAGCAAATGCATCATGGATCCTGTACTGGTGAGCATCAGCGTGGTCACTAGAGAGGCCATGTTTCTGGGGCAGAACTGGGACCAGTGTCAACATTGTTGGGTGCCAGCACTCTTCATATTCAGAAGATGAGACTGTTTATACTGGGATCAACACCTGGTCTCATAAGTTGAAGTCATCTGACAAGTCTGTACTGGTGCTGGAATCAAGCTGGTCTGCAGCTCGTTAAGGCCCAAAAGTTGATGCCCAATACTGGCTATATCAGGTAAAATCGTTGTAGCCAGTAAAACCATTTATAGATGGTGACCATATCTGAGCAATCCAGGGTTGGATGACATCCTGGGACAAAGCTCACTGTTACAAGTAGCAGGAAAATTCATGTCTAGTAAAGCTGGTCTCAATACTATCTTGCAACTGGTTACAAAGGTTGTACTGTGAGACACAAGTCTCCCTGTGGTGCTGAGGTTGACAGCAGAGCTGGAGCTGCATAAGTCCTGTGATGATTTTACCAGATAATTTCTCTTCAGAAACTTGACGATGAGAAAGTTGTCTCCAGAGACAGCAGTGGTGGTGATGCTAATTGCATCCAAGTCTCTAATCAATCATTCCTTCACCCTCATACTGGACTAGAAAAGCTGCTGACAAAAATGGTCACCACCTATCCTCTTTCTATTGTATAGAAAGAGAGTGTATATGTCACAAATTACACTTCTCAGAATAAATACATGGGGTATAATTATATTCTGTTAGGCCAACATACACTTAATCTTAACCACAGTGCCTGGCACCTGCAAGTAGAGAGAAACAAAACAACAACAAAGGCATATACATGTGAAATTCTTTCAAAAACTGTGTAAAGTACTGGGGACATTAACAAACCCACATAACAGTTCATGAAAATTTAATAAATATTCACTATTTCCCAAGGTACTGGGGTACCAATGTATTAATAAAGTATTAACTATGGACAAGGTTAATAAAAGAAAGGTCAAGTACAAAGTTAACTTTTAAGTACTAACAGCCAACAGGCAAACAAGATGGTGCCAACAGAATCACTGATGTCAATAATGAGGTGATAAACATCTACCAGACATGTAAGTGGAGTTTGAGAAAGGTAAAAGAGGTATTATATATAGTAAAGTAACAATAAAGAATTCACTTCACCAGCAGAAAGGAACAAGAAGTAAAATGTGTGCTATCTTCATAAGAAGCATACACCATGTCATGTGCAGAAGTAGTAACTGATGACTATATCTCATCTTCTAGTGCCAGAGGTCTTGCTAGGATTGTAAAACTAGGAGTATAGGACTCCCATTTTGGTAAAAATAGGAGTCCCACCATCGAAAGTTGAAGTCCCTTCTTTCCTATAGAATCAACACAGATGTAAGTGGATCTATTTTTAGATGGAGAGGTTTTTGTAATGTAATCACTCACTATAATATAGCTTCATTACACCAGTCCATTGACAGGATCACAAATTTATGGTTTATTTATTTGTATACATACTTGTAGTAATTTTAGGCAAACAAATAGTATCCGATTTGCTGTTTTTCCCCATATTTTCGCAAATATGTGTAAAGTCAGAAAACAGCTTAGACCTTAAAGCGCATCTCGTGAATTCCAGAACATAACACTGTCCCATACATTTCTGACCTACATAATTTGCATTTTAAAGTTAAATCTTTAATAAAATAATACCTTGGCTTTGCTTTCAATGATTTGTATATTTTTCTTAATATATTTGCCCGATAATTTAAGAAAACAGACAATCCATAAACTGGCACATCCCTGACTTAGCCAAGTCTGCCATTATTTCCAGTTAGGCCTACTGGTTCACTTACAGTTTCAAACTAATATTATGACGAAAAAGAGTATAAGAGGCAGTTAATATATATCCAGATCACCGATTCTGATCTTAAAACACAAGTTTGTATGCTTTATCATCAAAGGATAGCATGCAGGAAATTGATAGTTGCTACCTTACTCGGAAAAGGGTTAATGGTCAATCAACTATCAAAACATAATGCTTGTGAATGGGCAAGAGTTTGTCAACGTAATTGATATAAAAACTAGGCCTAGCTATTGATGCCTTAATGAATACATTTTGCTACAACACTAGAACTAACCGGGCTAAGGTGAGGGGCATTTAGAAAAAATATGTTATGGTCAGTCAATGTACCTCTTAAATAATCACAGGGCAAAGTCATTTTCACTTTCCTAACAGAAGAAGGCAAAGTTTACATTTTTAGGCAACTTGTCACCCACTTACCAATGACATTTTGTCTAAGTCTCAACATATCTTGATTCTGAGGTCACGTGCACTGCTTATTCCGTTACATTCGGAAAATGAACACAATAACGAAAGCTAAAGTTGTTTATTTGATGTACTTTTATAAATGACCACATGTACATCTCTGGGTCTTTCTGCCTCTGAATTCAATCATGGTAAATATCAGTGCATTTTCACACCTGGCCGCCAGTCAAAGCCTTTGAACTTGCCGCCCAGCTACTGCATCATGTTCCTTTTTATGTACTCTTGTAAAATGGCAACATGTATGTATCAAGGGGTCTTTCAGTCACTGAATTCTGTCATTGTAAATACCAGCACAGCTAAATGATCAACAAATTTTCCCACAAAGCAGGTGGATGAAGCAGGACTGGCAAGTCTTTGAATTTTGCCGCACACCTATTACATGTGTACGAAGGACTCCCGCCTCAGTGATTTTCTGTGTCCCAGATCAAAAATTGGCATCCAAATATGCGTAATTAAGCGTTTCCGAGATCTCTGGGTGTCAATTTGTATATCTAAGAGGAGACTACTCTGATCTAACTTCTTTTTTAAGTAAGCAGATGACATTTCTGAACAAACCCAGGACAGCTGTAACAGCTTCTTAGGTTTGGAAGAGCTGGATTTGTCATGTAGTGGATGAACTCTAAATGTATTATGAACAGGTAATGTATTTAAAGAAGAAATAATGTATAATTAATCAGTTACTTTTTCTGTTTACAAATATTAGATGAAAATGGACAACAAAAAATATATCCTTGATTTGGAAACAATTTACTTGCCATCCTCTATCAATATTACTTTTGTCCACACAACACTAAAAGCTTCCTAGACTTACCACATACACATTGCTGGTTTCTCATGACCATCTTTATCACTACCAAGCTGGTGATGGGGGAAACCTAAAGAAAATATCAGTGTTTTAGAATGTATCTGGCAGTAATTGTTTGATATGATACAACATGGTCTGACATTTATATTATAAAATGTGCAAATACAATATTTTTGCAAAAGGGGGAGGTATTTTTATTGTTATTTTAAAGATACAAGTTTTAACTTATTAAGTCATTAGTCCTAAAAGAAATGAAGCACACTAAATATTCTGGATTAACTGAACTAGTCAGAGAAACACACTTCTTAGTAGAATATAATGGATTTTTCAGGACTGTAGTGAACAAAATATAGAAGACTATGTAACTTTTAAAGATATTACATAAATACTGATAAAAATACCCATTCACACACACACACACACACACACACACATATATATATATATATATATATATATATATATATATATATATATATATATATATATATACCCACTCACACATACAATAAGTATACCTAGTAGATTTTCTTTCTTTCTGAATCCCAATGAACCATTATTGATCTTGCAGATTTGTAGAAAATGTAACTGTACATGTAACGTTTTATTCTCTGGAGTTAAAAAACTTAAATGCAGCTATCAGTTCATATTATTTTTGAAATGTATTAATATGATTAATCAATTTGTTTCTGCACTGTCGCTTTCCTCAAATTATGTAAAGCTTACCCATTCTGATCAAAGATGACTCTGTAGAGACCTGAAAAATTATTAAAGAAAATTTCTGAAAAACAACTGTTTCATAGACCTCACCTACATCCATTAGTTGATAATCCCATACATGCCAACCCCTGGCAAGGAAAAAGTGTAATCCAAGTGGACAAAAAAGAGTAATCCAAGCAGAAAAAGAGTGATCCACATAAAACATGATAAAAATTCAATGAGCATATGTACAAAATGATTTGTTTACCCCTCTGGACTTTTAGCATCAATTACTGCTTCAAGTTTTCATATATAACACTTTGCATTTTAAAAAGCAACAGACTCGTATTGCATTTCAAAACACTTTGTACTAGCTGAGACTATAAATGTTTTGCATACCAGTAGAGCACTAAGTGCTGGGTTATTACAGAGCCTGTATCTAAATGCAGTTTTACTTTTGTTAACAATGCTGAACAATCTCTCACAGTCAGCATTATAATGGTAATTTTACTTTTGTTAACAATGCTGAACAATCTCTCACAGTCAGCATTATAATGGTAAAGAACCAATATTCCTTTCATAACCTGACAAAGAAGAGGAAAGTTATATCTTCCAGTTATTGGGTCTTTTAGTTGGCAAATAAGTCAGGTAGAGTGCCAACTTGATACTTCAGGAATTCTCTTTCTAATTTATCAGCAGTCTTTCCTGCAGCATAGTGCATCATATGATAGAGACAACCTGATATGAACAATGATGGAGACATTTTTCAAAATACAGTATGCAACTCCTTTATAAATTCCAGTCATCACTCATGCAGCATCAGCTGAAAACCCCATATAGTTCTGCCAACTTATATATTTATTCAAAGCATTATCAAGCAAATAAAAAATTGTTTTCTCCAGTGGAAGCTACTGTTAATTCTGGTAATGAAAGAAGAGCACTCTGACTTTGCCCTTTTTGTTGTCAAAGTCTCCTACACCGACTGGGTACAACTTTTTGTCATCATAATCACTACTCCTGTCTGTTGCAATACTAAACGGCCCAATTTTCATGGCTTCTGCAATTTTAAGTGAAGTATCTTCTGCTAAACACCTAATAATATTAGATGATTCTGTTCCTGCACATGCAGATTTTTTGCAACTTTAGAATCAAGAAACAAAGGACCAATGTAGTCTTCTGCCACTAGGCATAGTCCGTGTTCTTTTAAGAACTCGGTACATAATGCCTCTGCATTAATAAAATCCATGTCCACAATTTAGTTCTGCTGTAAAAAAAACCAGAAGTTACCATAGTATTGGAGTTAGGAAAATGAGCTACTTCAAGGTTTCTTTCTTTTAACACCAAGACCAATATTAAAATCCTTTACACACAGCCTGCAAGGGGTGTGAAGCTGCCCTAGAATGGAATGCTGTAATATATAGTTCATGTATTCACCTCTGAATAGATTTTTCATCTTTTCTAATCCATCTGTGAAATAATTTGAAAAACATTTTTGCTCTAACACATGCATCGACTAGAATAAATCCGACTTGACTTTTAGCACCAAATACCTACAGGCTGGTTCTGTACCAGTTATCAATTTGAACAAAGAATCTGCAAGCAAAGATTAAAAGTTAGAAAGCCAGTCTGTTCTCTCCTAACTAAGCCATATGGCTGCTATGAATATAAACCAAGGTCAAAAGTTTGAAAGTAGAACCAGCATCTTTCTTGGAAATAGGGCAACTGGTATAAATAGAACATAATACTGTTAGGAAAGTGCAAGCAAGTCTACGGACAAGCGTACTCTTATGTCGTAGTTACATAGAAACCGTCTTTTTCTAGAATACAGTCTGTGGGATTAATGGGATGTTAATAAAAATGAGAAAACAAATTATTAATTTGTTCTGGAGAGGATATACCAAAAACGCATAATCCAAATAAATTTATGCGTAAGGCATAATTTAGTGGAAAAGAGCGTAATGGTTGGCATGTATGTAATCCCCCCACCATACCTGACTTTCAGAAAACATAATAAA
Organism: Sinohyriopsis cumingii; assembly: GCA_028554795.2. Classification (NCBI taxonomy): domain Eukaryota; kingdom Metazoa; phylum Mollusca; class Bivalvia; order Unionida; family Unionidae; genus Sinohyriopsis; species Sinohyriopsis cumingii. The sequence continues at coordinate 62,416,682 of CM068838.1, forward strand.
TCATTAACACGAGGTAAGAAACACTGGCAAATCAAAAATGGTCACAGCCAAAGAGAGGAATACTAGACATATTGCGGCTAACGTTGGTATGTGGGAAAGCCTGCCGGTAGCTTCTCGTGGGTCGGTGGTTCTTCCCTGGGTTTTCCAGGGTTCTTCCTCCACCAGTTATACTGGCTGCCATGTATAGCCTATCTTGTGCTGAAAAATGGCGTTAAATCCTACAACAACAACAACAACAACTAGACATATTGTGATGATACATTGTGAATAGAAAAAAAACCTTGAAAATATACAATGAAGCGAAGAAAAATAAATGCAAATACAGAAAAATATATTTCTGGATATTATACAACCTTTGAATTTTCTTACTGAGAATATTATAAAAGGCACATTGTATGCCTGTTCCATGCTTAATAGTTCTCTATCTAACTAGCTAAAATTTTGCACAGATGCCATTTTTTTCTTTTTTCAGCAACTGTGACCTCAACCTTTGACCCCAAAATCAATTGGCTTCTTCCTTACCCTAAGTGCAAGCCATCCACAAAGTTCAGTCCAGGTCTGTTAGTCATTACTGTGCAGAAACCATACATCATCTTTCAGTTAGTGACTATGACCTTTGACCCCAAAATCAATAAGCTTCTCCTTTACCTCAAATGCAAGCCATCAACAGTTTTTCTGAGGGTATATAATAAAGAATTATTGCTGTTGTGCAGAAAACATTTTTTTAATTCTTTCAGCCATGGCAACCTTAACCCTTGACCTTCTGACTCAAGATCAATAGGGTTTTTCAATAATCCATGCTCAAGCAATCCACAAAGTTCAGTAACTGTAGATGATGGAGAACTCAAATTTCTGTGCAGAAACCGTTTTTCTTTTTTCAGTCAACGACGTTTGACATTTTGACCCCAAATTCAAAAGCCATTTTCTGTACTCCAAATGCAGGCCCTCCACAAAGTTTGTTTGAAATATGCAGTGTAGAACTAATGCTGTTGGAAAGCATTTTTATTCCTTCAGTCAGTGACCTTGTGACTACAACATCTAAAAAGGTCCTCCTTATCCCATGTGCAAGCCATCTACAAAGTTTGTTAACCATAGATGAAGCAGAACTAGCGTTACTGTGCAGAAACCATTTTTCTTCTTTCAGTCAGTAACCTTTGCCCTTTTGACCCCAAATTCAAAAGCCTTTTTCTGTACCCCATCTGCAGGCCCTCAATAAAGTCTGGTTAAGGCACACCACTCCCTCAATAACTTGTGCCCTACTAATTTGCGAACCCACTTATAACATGGGATCAGGTGTAGATTCCATTTTTTAACCAAGAAAATACCACAAAAATTGATCCCTATTTGTTGAAATTGAAGAAAATCATGATCAAAATCGGTACTGGAAACTTCTGATCAGTATAAAAAACTCTGATGTATCTTTCGTTTTAACGTCAAAAATAGTAGGTAGGACCTGGAAATTTAAGTCAACACTAAGAAATACCAAATTTAAAAATAGGTCATACAAGTTTTTACATTTTAAATTCCAATGAAATCACAATATCAATGTTGTAATAACTGAGCAATACAAAAATTGAGTTTCAACTTAGACAATTGTCTCACAAAATAAATGTTGCATGTTTTTGAATAAAAGAAATCTTGTTTGGAGGTATAGCAACAGTTAGTCTAGTTCCCTGCTCTGTTGACTCCCGATTTGGCAGGATAATATTAAACACCAGTACAGGAACCAGGCTCATCAAAAAAACAAAAAGCAGTGATGTAATACACAGATTTTTTCGTGTACACGTGATAGTTGTTGAAACCAGTTGAAATGATCTTTCATATGTTGGACATTTTGAAAATAAATGGTATTTAAACATAATAATGAGTAACTTCATTAGAAAAAGTGTGTTATTACAAATTATTATTGACAAGATTGTAAAATGAGTTTTCAGTCGATAAACAGACCAGTTCACTAACGCCACCCCACCCACCCCCCAGTTTTCTCGATGTCAAAACCCCATTGTGCGCGAGTTATCGAGGAATAGGTGTATTTAATGTAGATCTTGTAATATTGTGTGGAAAGCTTATTTTATTCTTTCATTCCGTGGCCTTGACCTTTGAACTATGACCTTTGAAATTGATAGGGCTCTTCTTTAATGGATACAGCTCATTCTGCAGAAACCAGTTTTCCTCTTTCAGTTTCAGTTAGTGACCCTGGCCTTTGATATTTTGACCCTGAAACTAAGTGCTGGTGATTCACAAAGCTTGGTAACTGCATATTGTGAAAAACCCAAATTAATGTGCACAAACAGTTTACCTTCTTTCAGTCAGTGACTCTGACATTTTAGTTATTTGGGTCCATTGAAGATCATTTCTATGACCAAATGCAAGACATACACAAAGTTTGGTAAATGTAGATGGTTGACAACTAAAGCTATTGTGAAGAAAACAAATAGGTAACTGATGGACGTACCACATGAAAATAAAAATGTGGATATATATAAATCTGAAACAAATAAAGTAAAGCCTGTTATGAGAGACCGCCCCTTCTGTCAACAAAAAGCTGTCTCTCAAGACAGGTGGTCTCTCATAGCAGGTTTGTACAAAAAGACCAGTTTCCAAGGTCCAGTTTCTGAACAATTTCAAGAAAAATAACCACAATCACTGTACATATATTTTCTTTATTAATAGTTCTTGCTAAAATATTGTATGTATTCATCTGAAAACAAAATTATATATCAATAAAGATCTACTTCTATCATTAAACATGAAATTGCATTTACATCTGAAGATCACATACTTTAGCATATGAAATTATTTCTGAATTACCTAAATCTGTTTTACCAACATTTAAACCACTTGTTTGCAAGTGGCCTGCTCTTTTTCACTTCTTTAGTTACAATAATCATTTTCTCCAGCCTTAAAATTGGTCTCTTTTTAGTTTGAGGTTTGTCCAGTGTTATTAAGGTTCTAGGTGTTAAAATTATTAGTGCTCAGTTTTGGCTGGGCTGTGGGAAAATATGAAAAATCTATACATGTGCATTGCATATCAAACAATTGATAAAATAAAAAGTAACAATTGTCTCATCCAGAAACAGAACCATTTACTCACGAAAAAAGTCAATGGCTTCATTCAAAGATGACATGCAGGATTAACTCTATAAGCAAAGTGTGTAACCCGGTTGCACCAACTTGAATAGAAGACCGCTTTGTGATTGGGATGTAATCACTTAATATTCGGGGGGAAAAACAACAAATATCAGAAATCTTGAACACTATCAACCAAATCCCGCAAACAATTCTCTCTTGCTGGTTTAATATGCAATGACCTTATTCAACCTGGCAATATGAATAAACTCTAAAGGCAAACATCATATGCGACCACTGCATCAACTTTGGCACTACAACGGCAATTTGTGAGATGTACATTAGCCTTGTTTATGGACTGTAGCATCTATCACCAGTAGCAACAATCCTTTTTTTAAATTCCTTTTATGTTTGTTTTTTATTAGAACAATTGTTACTAATCAAGAAGTTGTCATAAAGGTCAGTGGTGTCTGTCTGTTCTAGCAATATGGTCATTCATAGGGATGCTGGGTCCTACTCGTACATATTATCCATGATAAGGCCGGGAAGCAGGCTATGTGCAGGAATAATTAGTCTGGTTCCCTGCTTTTTATGCTCCCTGCACTGCTCACCCCCTTAAGAATAGTGGAGAACAACACAGGGAGCATACAAAGCAGGGAGCCAGACATACGAAATAATCTACATATACTTTAGTCTGGTTTATGACAAACTATAAAACACTATAAGCATAGCTACAAATATTCAGACATCGGTAGCCAGACTATTTGTTAATTTTCTTTTTATTATTTAGAACAGTATGAGTGGCCTTTCTTACAGGAATTAAATAAAGGTCAGTGGAGTTTATCCTCATCCATGGCAGTGTCAAAATGCATATTTTGCCAAGATATCGCGTTTGCTGGTCATGTTCAGCAGGTGGTTGCTCATAGCAGAGCGTTTATATAATAAAATCAATCCGTGCATTTTGAAAATTACAAGTGGTTGCTCGTAGCAGAGGTCGCTCATACATGTAGCAGTTTTTACTGTATTTGCAAAAATGTAACTATCCATCTTTTTTTAAAGTATGTTAACATCTACCAAATCCAAACTAGTCATTCTACGCTGTTGTCAAATATGAACAAACATTAAGGACCTTACACATACCTAATCAAAAACTGATCTACTATGAAAATCTGAGCAATTTCCATGACTAACCATTACAAATCCTGTCGCTTTCAAACATTTCCCAATCTAAAATAGTATATTTTACTGTCTAAGCCCCCCCCACTTGCTCTCCAACTACCTTGGATTATGAGACGAGGATTGTAACCCCCAAAACAACACAATTTATGTCTTAAAAACAACACAATTTATGTCTTACTGCCATGTGAAAAAAATAAAAACATTTATAGCTGCAGTTGAACATTTGACCTTTAACCTGAAAAGTCAGTAGCAAACTATAGTATGAAGTTAAGAAATTTCAAAATGTTTAGGATGATGAGGAGGACTGGAATTTCAGTTAGCTGGTTAGTATTTAACCACAAGATGTATAGACGGATGGCAGATAGGGTGTCATAGTAAAACTAAGACTTTATGTTCTTAAAAACAGTTTGCAGATAATGATCCTTTTGACCACAGCTTCCACCTATTCAAAACATAATGGTCCTTTTGACCCCCAGCTTCCACCTATTCAAAACATAATGGTCCTTTTGACCCCCAGCTTCCACCTATTCAAAACATAATGGTCCTTTTGACCCCCAGCTACCACCTAATCAAAACATAATGGTCCTTTTGACCCCCAGTTTCCAACTATTCAAAACATAATGGTCCTTTTGACCCCAAGCAACCACCTATTCAAAACATAATGATCCTTTTGACCCCCAGCTACCACCTATTCAAAACATAATGGTCCTTTTGACCCCCAGCTACCACCTATTCAAAACATAATGGTCCTTTTGACCCCCAGCTACCACCTATTCAAAACACATTTTCTGCTGTAAACTGTATAACTATTTAAAATGTTTGATCTAAAAAATATCAATGTTAAACAACACACAAAAAAATCTCTACACTGATAATGCATTTGAAACAATCCTTGATCTATCTGCACCAGGTATTACTTACCGTAGCTGGGGGTGGTGTAATATGCTGAGTAAGCAAATCTTTGTAATGGGCTTCATCAAGAATCACATTATATCTACCTGAAATACAAAGAGCAAATGAAAGCACAAATCTAACTTGCATAGCTGAATTTAAGACTTAAAAATTCTACAATTTCACAAATAGTCAAACCTGTATCAAGTAAACACTCTCAGTACTGGCTAAAAAGGTATTTTTAGATAGCTGATCTTTACTTAGTGGGTCAGCTGACTGGGCAAGCCAAAATTGAATGCTGGAGGGAGCATGTGGGCTATCAACAGAATGTTGAAGCATTTGCTAGAATGAAGTATGTAACAAAACTGATACATCTGTTTTTCTTAACAAATTTATCTAAGACTGCAAAATTAATTCAATTACTCAATTCCTTTTCTTAAGACACACAAAATTTGCATGGAGCTTTGCCTACCTACCATCATATACAGCTGCTATATGACACAAGTAAAAAGGTCGAAATTGCAAACAAGTGATTTTCATATTTGTTGGTGAGATCTTCACTTTACAAGTCTCCTCTAAAGGAAACTTTTTTCTTCTAGTAAAATATGTTTTTTTCTGGAATACTTACCCAATCTTAATACCACTGAGAACTACAACTAACTTGCAAATCCAGCTCTCCCAGATAAAACTTTTTAGATAAAAGAGCTAAAAGTTATCTGCCCACCTAGGTGCTGGTCTGCAAGAGTGATTTCCCCTTGACATAGGGACTGTCGGCAAAACCCATGAATATCTGAATTACTACTGGAGCATAAGGCATGCTCTATATATGGATGTAAAAAAATTAGTTTCTTCTTTAAATAAGTTACCCAATCATAATAGGTAAGATGAATAGGTAAGAGGTGGAGGGAGGTCATCCCCTTACACCAGAGAGAACTCCGATCCCATAAGGTATGTGAGATAGTATCTAAGTAATCTGACTGATGAAGACTCCATCCTTCAGGGAGTGGCTCCAGAAAGGGAAGTCGTGAATCTGCGTCTTATGAAGCTCTCAACTGACCTGGGAAGGTGACCTGATGTACCATGGCTATAATCCCCACCAGATCAAGATGAACCCTTTTGGATGAAAGATCTCAGAGGTACAAACTGGAGAATATGAACTCAGATTTCCATCTCACAGCATGGATAATGTCAGTTATAGAACAATTCTGGTAAAAGGCGATGCTTGTGGCAACTTCTCTAACCTCATGAGCTGAAATGCAAAACAAATTCATCTGAGTTGGAGTTATTTCTAGATATGCAGAGCAAACAATCCATTTAGTTCATGACTAGAGGGTCTGTGCTGTTGTATTGTCCTGATCCAGCTTTTGAGGCAAAAATAGGTGTGATCTCCCTCAATGCAATGGCTCTGTATTATTAATGTAACACTTCAAGGCTTGTACTGGATCCTATTGGTGGCCTTGAGCGGAAGTGTCCAGAGTAGACAATGATTTCAGTACCCACCCAGGTCTGGTTGCTCATGGAAGGAAGCCAGCTCTTGGCAATGAAAAAGGGAACAATCAAAAGTGAAACTGGTCTGTCTTGGAACTGCATGGAATTCAGATCCCCTGATAGGGCATGTATTTCGCTGATTCTGCCTGCCACTGCCGATGTAATGTATGCATGCAGGTCTTGTATGTAAGGTGAGCCAAAGGTGCCTCTGAAATTGGTTCAAATGGTTTCTTTGTTCAATCAAGTTAGTATTTGGGCAATGGGCTGACCTTTATAGGTGTCAGCAATTGTGGAACAGTAATCTTTGGTTGTGTTTGGTGCTAATTCAGACCTGCCAACCCTGACGAGTCCACCTCAGTAATGCAGTTAGTTTTTTTCCTAAAGTTTGACCAGTTTTCAGTAATGTGTAACAAAATACCATAAACTTATTGTAAAGCTGGAAAACATTAAAAGTTCTGTATTTGGAATGTGCAGCGACAATAAACATTATCTTCAACTGAAAAATGTGTAAAGTACACATAGACTTTATTTACCACTAGTACAGTTGCACAAATTTTATTTCCAAACCCTATGGAGCTCAATGGCTTGTTACTATCTCTCAACTTGATGTAATTCGTGGATTTTTTATTTTTTTCCATTTCACATGACGACAGCAATCATATCTCCCACCATGAGTCCTACTCAAATTGGCATGTGATGTCCAATAAACATAATTGTGTCCCTTCCAGATTTTATTCAAAGAATCTGAATATTCCTTTTTATTTTTCTGTGTTAATTATTAACATTTTTCAAGAGGCTTATTTCCCCATTTGTCTTAAACATGCATCACTTGCTGGACGCCATTTAAAACAAAATTCTATCATCAACAGTTTGCTCATGTGGATGCTTCGCATGAACAAATATGTGCAGTTTTAAAGCATCTGATGTGCTGCTGTAAAGTTATTATGGTTCCATGACCAATTTCACTACTTCTAATATGAAATCCAGATCCAAATCTAACACAGATGAACAGGACTTTTCGGCAATTATCATTTTTCTGTAGTTTTTGCTTGTATGCCTGTAAGAGTTGGCAGGTCTGCTAACTTTCTCATGAAGAAGCAGAGAAAGATAGTTGTATTAGGAATAAATTAATGTAGTGGTAGAATGTGTTCTTGTGTATATCACTGTGTAAAGTTTCCATTTGCTTTCATACAGTTTCAATGTAGATGGACTTCTTGCTTCAATGATTTTCTCCACGACTGATTGTGAGAACTGTTTGTGTCTGAGGGCCTGTTTGGTATGATCCAGATGTGCAGTTTCAGTAGGTCTGGGTTGGGTGTGAAATAACTCCCATCATGGCTGTTTGGATAAATGAGGGAAATTCTGTATTTTTCAGGGAATCTCCAATGTCAGAATGAGGTTACTGATCCACAACTTCTCCCATCTGAGTGGTGCAATGAGAATAAATCAACACTTCATTTCTCTTGCTTTTTGTATCACCTTTGGAGTCAGAAGTGTTGGTGGTAAGGAATATGCATGCAGGCTGTTCCAATCTATAGGTAGTGCCTTGACTGTCCAGGCTTGGGATCCAGGACTGGTGAGACAAAGGTTGGGAGTTCACTATTTCACCATGTCACAAACAGGTCCACCAATTGCATGTCCCATCAGGTGCATACCTAAGTGAAAACCATGGGATGGTCAGACCATTCCATCTGTGTCAGCTGATAATTTTGGGACAAAGTATCTGCTATTGTATTTAGGCATCCAGGAATATGACAAACTTGGATTTGTGGTATTTCTGCACCTGTAACTTATTATTTGCACAGAAAGGCAGTGCATTATAGTGTTACTTGGACAATAGCAGACAAATTTGCCAAAATAATTCACCATACTACCTGGAAAAGGTTCAAGGACAACCTGTACAAGGAAATGCAATGAAAAGTGGCATCTGGACAATACATGCATTAGCAAAGGAAACTCACCTGTATGTAGCCAGTCATTTTGGAATTATACATACATTATATTATACATATATTCAGAGTTTTCTATAGGTCTCATGGACTTGCCATTTTTCAGCACACGATAGGCTATACATGGCGGCCAGTATTAATGGTGGAAGAACCCAGGAAAACCCAGGAAAGAACCACCGACTCACGAGAGCTACTGGCAAGCTTTCTCACATACCCACATTGGCTGAATCCGAGAGTCGAACCCACACAGAGAGGTGAGATGGCAGTGATCTGTAATGGAGAGCACTCTAGACCACTCGGCCACTCGGGGCCTCAACAAGTTTAGTAAATTCAACAAATAATTTATTTCCCTAGAATACGAAGTGAAACTTCAAAAGACACTTACAGCTTCCAGTATTATGAATTAAATCCCAAATAATCCAGAACATCCTATCACGAGTCCAAAAGCACAGATTGCTTTTGAAAAATGATAATTTCTAATGGAAAATTCCATCAAACTCATAATGAAAGTCAAAACTTGAACTTAAATTTTAGTAAACATCTTTACTTCTTAGACTTATGACAAAAATCAGGTAGACAAAACATGTCAATAGGTAGGCAAAGACTAACCTCAATCACGGAAAAAGATCATGTGATGTGATTTGGATTTTTATCTTAGCTTTAAAAAAAATTAAGTCATATCGCTATGATGTCTGCAACGTGGCAGTTTATAGTGATGTCTAGCACTGGGGCACCATGCCGAAGACATGTAGCATGATGTCCCACCCAGTCACATTATCCTGACACCAGGCCGACCAGTCCTAACACTAACCTCTTAATGCTGAATGTCCAGCAAGGCAGCTGTTATTACCATTTTTGTAAGCCTTTGGTATGACTTGGCCAGGGATCAAAACCAAAATCTCCTGCATCTGAGGCGGATGCTCTAACCACTAGGCAACCAGAGCAGTGGAAAAAGGTCAAGCACGCAATATAAATTAAATATACACGATACAACTCTTGATACTGTGCTTTTGTGAGGTCTCTAAAGGGTGTGCTAATTAGCCTGGGTGGAAGAGGTCACTTAAGTAATGACAGGATTATCCCTATATCTAATAGGAAGATCACCCTCGCTGACTCCACTTAGGTGGGCAGACAAATTTTAGCTTTTATACTTATGTTTTAGTTTCAGGGGCTGAATGTGCAAGGCAGCAGTTTTACTCTTAAGGTATAATATCATTATCAAATAACATATTTTCACGGAAAGAAAAACCACATAAATAATTAGCATGTCACTAGTAAAATGGATGCTAATCCATCTGGCAACTACCCATTACTTGTTTATCATTTCAGCCACTCAAATTTCTCCCATCTAAAAACAAAACTAAACAAAAAACAGAATTTAAAAGTTCTACAAAATATTTTATTCAGTTTTAATGTTCTGAATTCCTTCAAATAAATTCAAAACATTTTGGGAAGCATTCAACAACTTTTATAACCAATACAAGGACTGTTCAAGGAAAAATACATTTTTGTGAAACCCCTCAGATTACATTTTTTTTTCATGACTGCATACCATTTGTATCATGACAAAGCTTCTTGCAGATGCGTACTTCAGCCGCCAGACCAATAATGGAACAGGAAATGTTGTTCTCTTTCAATAACTGCAAAGCAAACATTATCATTATTCCCAGTACGTTGAAATCCAAACAACTTTTACATGTTATCAATTTTAAATCACACCTATTCTGATTTTTAACACCTGAAAAGACAATATGCTGTCTCACTAATGTATGTCACAATAGATTGAAAATTACATTCTTTTTTTTACCCTAGTATGACTCAAAAAAAGATTCCAGTCAAAGTGCAAAAATGTTGGAGACTCAGGTTTCAAGTAAACTTTCACTAATAGTGATGACAGTCATGTACAATTACTAAAACAACAACACATTTCCACTACAAATCAGAAGAAATAAATTTCTTACTGTGAGTGTGCACATAGTCCCTGCATCACCAAGAAATACTTTGCACTAGCAATGGAATATACATCTGACCTACAGTACTAATTAATAATGTGTCCAATGTTCCAATAAGTCTTAATTTGTAAGTCAGTTCTTTACATTAAATGCATTACTGATTATCAGATAAGTACTCCCAATAACATGTGGTCAAGGCATACAGTCTTTAAGTAAAAATTAATGTACAGACATTTTCTTATCAGATTTACCATGAACATGACCTCTGCTGGACTGCAGACTTTGCAGGGTTTTTACTACTCTAGGTGCTACCTATTTATATAGTTTGGTCAAGGAACTAACTCTAGAACAAATTTATTCTGCAAAACCCAGTTTTGTATTTCACAACACATACCGTGTTATGCTGCCGCTTATAGCAATGGTTCGAAAACCGTGTTACACACTCTTACAATATTACCGAGGTAGACCACATGACAGGGCAGTCACCATGTATATGTACCAAAGAAATAAAGAAGTGAAAAACGAAACTTAAATGCGATGATGTATACAAATGAAACATCAGGGGCTATAAACATATTAAGTATGTATCGTACCGTCTTAAACTATTAACTAGAAATAGTCATTTGTCAAATTATCGAGGATGCCAGCCACCAGCACGATACTCCATATTTTCGCTAAATCAAAACATGTTGACTATTCCAACTAACCATTAATCAACAAAGTAAACAAAACAGAGGATCCTACAAAATATTATTGTCAACTCATCTGAGCAATTCACTGGTAATGCACAGATTTTTAAAAAAATCAATACTGAATTGGGTGGCTTGTATGAATGGTGTTTACTGTATGCAAGCATCCACACCTCACTCCCTAAATGCCTGTTATTACTATATATATATATATATATATATATATACACACACACACACATACACACATACCTTGACAGTCTCTTTGATGTTGCCAGGGTCACATGTTGTCAGGCTAGCAAACAATATCAGGATTTCTCTGCTGGCATGACTTGGCATGTGTCTGCACATAAGAAAAACAGCTTTAACATGCTTCAGTACAAAAGAAAAACAAAAAGCTTTGGTATGTGTCTATACAAAAGAAAGACAAAATGCAATGGCAAGTGTACAGAAGACAAAAACAGCTTTGGCACAGGGTTCCTGCATCAAAATTTATTTTACTGTCCAGGAGATTTTAAGGAAAACATGACAAAGTTCAAGAGTCATTGTTCAAGCCTGATACTTTGATTAAAAATACAATACTGCAGTTGAAGTACGAGTGCAAAAATCTCTTAGTTACCAGAATCAACCATGGCTACTTACATAATATGACAATCGTTGCAAAAAATTTCACTACAAAGTTGCAGTGCATAAATAACATATTTTCTCTAATAAAATTTTTAGTTTAGCTCTCTGATATCAAAATCCAGGACATTTTATGAAGAAAAAAATAATTTTTTAATTATGTTTCAATGATATTTCAGCTGAATTCAAATTCTAGTTGGATTCCAGAACCTCATTAAAAACCAGGAGGGCATGGGATCCCTCTTTGGCATGTGTCTATGCAAAAGAAAGACAAAGAGCTTTGACATGTTTCTGTACAAAAGAAAGATGAAGAGCTTTGGCATGTGAATATCCAACAGAAATACAAAGAAATATGGCATGTATCTGTACAAAGAAAGAATTTTACAGATTCTGGTGAAAATTATGTCTGGATTGTGATCAACACGAATATGATTCTGAAATGCTTCAACAAACAAGTGGTCCAAGTGGACTTGATACTGTTCAACAGGCTTGTAAAGCTTAACAGCTGGTTATTTCGCTATACAGGCTTAAGTAGTACTTTAAGAACACATCCTCTTCAAGCTATATATAGTACCAAACTTTGTATTATGTCAATTTGACTTATTTAGCATAGTTTTATATTTTAAAAATCCAAAGAAAAAGGTTGTATAGTCCTTGCTTATAATTAAAATTATCCAAGAGTTTTAGAAGTTAAGTTTACAAACAAGACTTTAATTTGTGGTCTACTCAGCCTCATGGCTTTCACATAAATAGAAATCAAAACTCACATGTAATATTGGGGGTCTCTTTAATAGCCATGGGTTTATATACTCTAGGTAATTAAACCTGGTAATGTTTCAGAACAAAAGTAATTTTTTATTAACAGTTAAAAATGAAGAAAGAAAAATATTCTGTCAGTTATAGCACAGTGAATATAACATAATCCTATACAATATATCTGACATATAAATGACCAATGTTGTAGGAATGTTACCATGACAATACTAGTAATTGTCAAACTATATTTCAAAACATTTATATTCTCTGACATTTTTACAAAATGGATGTTCTTATTGGTGGAAAAAATCAGCATTATAAAACAAAAACCACTATTTTGCACACACAAAAACATCTATAATTGTGAACAAAAATTATTATGGCCAGGCAAGCTAATAAAAAACAAAAGTTGCTGATGCATCAGTCATAACTGCTTGTTTTGTGGGTTTAATATCATTTTTAGTGCCTGATAGGCTAAACATGGCAGCCAGCATGTCTGGTGGAAGAAGAACCCAGAAAAAAGCCCAGTAAGAACCACCAACTCATGGAAAGTTAGTGGCAATTTTTTTCATGTACCTTCATTGGCCAAGCAAAGCACTTGAACCCACATGGACAAAGGTGAGATGGCAGTGTTCTGTAAACATGAGCAGCTAAGACCACTGAGCCACCCTGGGCCCAATACTGGCATATGCCAATGAAACATTTGTTGTTATGTAGATATATTAAGAACATCATATTCTATATATAATACTAAAGAACAAAATGTGTAAGGACAGAAGTCAATAAAACCAAAGCAATGAAAATACTGCAGGATTCAGAAATTTAAACATGAGATCAACACTATAAAATAGTGAGAATCCATATACATTTGTTGAAAGTGCAAAAGGAACAATGCTTCCCATGGAGACAAAATGTAAATAGTTCTGCGGACAGATTTAAACCATGTCCATCAAAGTAATAATTATACCTTTCCAGCTTGTATTTAATCAGAAGAACAGTTTGCATCATTCAAAAGGAAGCAACCAGGTGTTACTGCACAGCTTCATTGTGTTGCAAAGAATTTTTCAGGCTTTTATACAGTGAATGAGAAATAAAAAGTAACATACCATGTGAATACACAAACTGTAAAGAGTGAATGGAGTTTAGCTAAATATCATAACATTCAGAATCAACAAATTTTGGTTATAGACTAATACCTATGCACCAAAACTAGGTGAATGAAAAGAATGAAATATAACATTCTTGATTCAAGTTACTTGCATCTACTATTCTTCTGTCTCCAGTAACCACAAGCAAACTATCCAACTAGGCTAAGCAAACTATCCAACAAGGCTAAGCAAACTATCCAACAAGCTATCCAACAAGGCTAAGCAAACTATCCAACAAGCTATCCAACAAGGCTAAGCAAACTATCCAACAAGGCTAAGCAAACTATCCAATAAAGCTAAGCAAACTATCCAACAAGGCTAAGCAAACTATCCAACAAGGCTAAGCAAACTATCCAATAAGGCTAAGCAAACTATCTAACAAGGCTAACAAGTGAATGTATAAATTTGCTACATAACATTTTGTTTCTTGAAAGTTACCCTGCATACCTGAGCATCTGCAGTGCCAATTCAAGAGAGTTCTGGAGGGAGGGCTCTCCCTGACAGCTCCGTGTCACTAATGCCTTCACTGCTGATATATGACGTCTAGGGTTACCTGAGAAAAAAAAGTGACATTAATTTTGTTGATTATTCAGAAATACAAGGATACTATGGAAAGTTACTTCTTGTTGCCCAAAGTGCCAAGATGCATATTATACATTGGTCCTCTCCTATATTTTCACTTGTGTGTTAATCAACAAAATTTACAACATTTTAGACTGCATGTTAATTCATTTTGTTTCCTAACACATTCTGGGTTTGTTTACAAGCACATTCAGGGTTTGCCTAATAATGGCTTGAGGTGAAAAGAGTGTAGAAATATTGGTGCTGATAATTTAATAAAGACTAGAAAGACAGAAGAGATCACACAGAATAAAGAATAAATGTATGTTATTTATGATGTTTTATCTCAAGAAGAACTGATGGAGCAAGTGTTGTACATCTGAAATCTGGATTGACTTGGTCCTATTTATACTCTTCCCACCCTCTGATACTCTGATTTGGGTGCTAGAAAAAGGAATACTGTCGCCTTACGCTCAGTAACAAAGAATGCTGTGAACAAACATAACACGGCACATTACATGAGGCAAGCAATAGATGAAAATACAATCAAGGCAGCAATCACAACAGAATAAAAGAGCACAAAATCAGCGCAATTGTTGTTATGATTGCCAACTGATCCTGTCCAAAAGATATATATGCTTTTGATGACGGACTACCTCACAACAGTATAATGAAAGGAAACAAGGTACAAGTATTGTAAATATTCATAATGACACAATTTGGGTATTATACAATTGTGAGATTGACGTGGCACTACAAGTTAGTTCTTTTACAGCACTAGAAATCCAACAAATTATTCTGTTCTTAGTCTGGTTTTTTATGCCATTATTTCTGTCCCCAGCCTGGATATATCTGTCTCCAGTCAGATATGTTCTGCTTACAGTCTAGTCCATTTTTTTCCCTTCTTCTGCAGCAGGAAAGGGGACTCATAGGAGGGGTTGCCTATCTAGAGGTGGATCACAAAGACGCAAATAACAATTACATCTAAAGTAAGAATCATTCAATTACTTTTTTTAAAATATTCAATTAATTTAAAAATTACATGCATGCTATGGAATAAAAGTGATAAAACTTATTTTAATGTTATTTTCAATAATTATAAATAGTCATCAACTACAACATAAATCTGTTCCAGAAACCTTGTTGTTGTTGTTATTGTTGTTGTAGGGTTTAAAGCCATTTTTCAGTACACGATAGGCTATACATGGTGGCCAGTATTAATGGTGGAGGAAGAAACCTTGTAAATAAAAAAAAAAATATGCAAGTACAATTCTCCATTCATTCTATTTTCTCAGTGCTTCAGAATGTATAACAGACAATGCTTTTCTGAATCTTTCAAGTGTCAAAATTCTCACCAATCATCATAGGACTCTTCCTCTCTTTGTTCAGATTTCTATCAATTTTCCATTTACACTGAGAATGTCTGACAAACATTTTGCATTAATTGATTCCATCACTGACAACTATATCACGGTAAAAATTAATCTGTAGCTAATACATGGAAATGCTGTGATTATAAAGGAATTGATCATGTAAATGATCAACTGGTTATCATCTGGTACCCTTTCTGGTATGGTTCATAATCTAACACTTTTACTTTAAGGTAACTGCATGTCACACTGACTTGAACTGAGCAATACTGTACTTCAGAACTGTTAGTAACTATCCATATATGTCCATCAATTCCATTTTTCTACCCACTGCAGTCGAATGTATACTGACGATATCTGAATCTTTCTGACATCAAATTTCATAGTAGTGGTCAAAGGACTCTCCCTTTTCTTGTTTAATCAGATTGCATTCACTTTTCATTCTGGACAGAAAATGTTAAATGACATTTTGCACTTTTTGCAAAACTTAATCCTTTATTGGCAATTCAGAGTTATCACAAAAGAAGCTCAGCGTTTACAAAGGAAGTGAGATTGTCATGTTATTGACTTTTGTCTTTTTAGTCTGGTATCCAGTAAAGAACATTTTAGAACCTATGAGATAAAAGGGTAGTGTACCAATTTACTCTCTGGCAGCCTGATGTTGAGCTAACTTGAGCTGAACAATACAGTGCTTCTCAAAGAATTTTAACTCCAAACTGTGTGATACTTTCTCTGCTCACTTGTTTTCAATGGCAAGAACTCCTAGCTGATTTATGAGGTTCTGTTCACCATACATGAATGTATTTCATAACTCTGTTACTTTCTCTGCTTGCTTGTTGTGAATTGTAATAATTCCTTGCCAATGTATGGAATTCTGTTCCCAGTATATAAACTTACTGCCTAGCTCTTTTACTTTCTCTGCTCATTTATTTCCATTGGTAATAATTCTCAGCTGACATATGGGATCACAGTACTTACCTCCTACCCAGGTTACATTCACTGTTTGCTTATTTAAAGCGGTAATAAACTCTCAGCTGACATGTGATTCTGTTCACAGTATATGAATTTACCTCCAAACTGTTACTGTAATGTCTCACTTTTTTCTAGTGGTAATAATTCCCAGCTAACTCATGGGATTCTCTTCACATGACATGAACTTACCTCCTAACTCTGTTACTTTCTCTGCACGCTTATTTCGAGTGGTAATAATCCCCAGCTGACTTATGGGATTCTCTTCACATGATATGAACTTACCTCCTAACTCTGTTACTTTCTCTGCACGCTTATTTCGAGTGGTAATAATTCCCAGCTGACTTATGGGATTCTGATCAAAGTATTCCTCAATGAAATGCTCCAGAAGCTGAAAGACAGCATAAAAAATACAATTATTACATAATCAAGTCAGTCTGAAGAATGAGACTAAAACTGTTACATCATATATATCATAAAGATTTTCACTACATGCCAATCAAGTATGGTTCCTAGAGGTACATAGTATTACTGGTATAATGTTTTACAATAGTATCCCTAGAGGTACAGTGGAACCCCGCTATAACGCAATAACTGGGGTCCAAAAAATTGGATCGCATTAATATCGGGGTCGTGTTAATGCGGGATTTTACAGTATTTTACTTTTTTACAGAGAACAACTCATTGGCAAATATATGTGTATTCATGTCTAATGTATATGATGAATAGGGTATCAACATCGTTTACTTTCATGACATCGTGGCATTCAGGTCATCTATAATGCATGTAATTCCATTGAAAGATTGCACACAGATTTACAATATTCAATAATTTTTTCCAGATCATTGTGTCTGAATTCAACGTCTAATATACAGCATGAACAGAGTATCAACACCGTTTACTTGCCGTCTGATATGAGTGCCATCAGGGATTGAAATTAATCCATAATATATGTAATTCCATTGCAACCACTGCATACATATTTAAACTATTCAATAATTTTGTCATACATCATTATGTGTCTGAATTCAATGGGAAAAATTAACAGCAAAATCAGGTTAAGAAAGATGAAGCAAGTGTACGGTTCATTACATTCCAGGGTCTATGAATGGTGTCTGTACAAATTTCATACTGCTAAAATTTTCTCATATGCGTTTCCATGTACATTTATCCACTGCAAATTTCCAATAATTAATGCTTGTACGCCTATTCATTTGAAAGACTACAGCAAGAATAATTACCAATCAACACATGCTTTCAGCGTGCATATAACTTTTACTTCAGATTTTGTGAATATCAAAAGAAACGTGTGAAAACTACTATACTAATCATTGCGCAAAGTGCAGAGAATGACTTGCATTTGTGAACTTGCTTTTCCATAACGGTAAAATAATTTTATAAAAAATAGGAAATTAATAATGAGTTCATAAACAAACACCATACCCATGTAAAACATGAGAACTAAGTGCAGTAGGCTTGCAATAATCACGAGTCACTTTAAAAAAAAAAAAATTTTAAGCAGAATTAATTGAAGACAATCACAAAGACGACTTACCGGCTTTACTCACAGATCAGTAACAAGTAACATTTCCGATAATGTTTATTTTGGCATAACACATCAAGAACCTGGTGAAATTGTTAAATTCCAGAAGCCAAGCCACGATCGTATTATATTAGAATTCATACTCAAACTCTTCCCCAAAATGATAATAAACGTTTTACACACTATTTCTCGTACTTTAAAAAAAATATTTTTCCGGGTACAAGAAAAATACAAGTATATGTATTTAAAATTTCAGGAACCACGCCATGATTGTATTATATATCATATTATATTTGAATTTATACACGATCTCTTCCCCAAAATGATAATAAATTTTTTGGCACAAAGTGCAGAGAATGAATTGCGTTTGTGAATTTGCTTTTCCATAATGATAAAATACTTTTATTAAAATATTAGGAAATTAATAAAGAGTTCATAAGTAAACCCCATACACATGTAAAACCAGAGAACTAAGTGCAGTAGGCCTGCGATGGTCATGAGTCACTTTTAAAAAATTTTTTAAAGCTAAACGCATGTACAATTTCATACCCTTTCAATTACCAGCTAATAAAGCAGACATTTTTTAATGATTGCATCTAACACCACCGCCAAGCCCAGCAAACATGTTGGTGGCTTTTGTTTTTTGATGTTTATTAAATTGTGAGAATCTTTTATCAACCACTGCATTGTTTGCTGCTTGGTTGTGTATGCAGTTAAAGAAGAAACACATGCTGACTATTGTTTGAGCAACGATTGTATACAGAATTAATTGAAGACAATCACAAGGACGACTTACTGGCTTTACTCATGGACCAGTAACAAGTAACATTTCCAAAAATGTTTATTCTGGCATAACACTTCAAGAACCTGGTGATATTGTTAAATTTCAGAAGCTACGCCACGACTGTATTATATTAAAATTCATATGCAAACTCAATCCCAAAATGATAATAAACATTGGACACACTATTTCTTGTACTTACAAAAAATAAAATCCCAGTACAAGAAAAATACATATACATGTATTTACAATTTCAGGAACCATGCCACGATCATATTAAATTTGAATTCATACATGATCTCTTCCCCATAATGATAATAACATTTTTATTCATTATTTCATGTACTTTAAACAAAAAATATTTTTTCATGCGTGATTGAATATGTGAAATTTCAGGAGCCATGCCACAACCGCGTTATATCCAAATTCACATCATAGCGGGGTTGCACTGTATATACTTCAGTACTTTTTCATTCTACCCGTACTTTATTAGTTTCTATCAGTAAGGAATGTATGCAAATTTTCAAGTAATTCTGTCACAAATTTAATCATATTAAAAGCATGTTTACTCTTTTATGACAAAATAATTGGACAAACTATTTTTTTAAAAATGAAATAGTTGTATTTGTCTCAAATTAATTTAAATTATTATCAATAATTATATTCATTTTTATGAAACTTCAATCATATGTTTGACAAGTGTCAAATATCCAACATGGTGGCCAAATGAAATTTTGTGAAAAATATTTGGGCCAAATCGAAATATGGAAAAAATTTGGACTAGAAGAAGAAGAAAATATGTAATTTTTCTTGTTATTTCTTAGCATCTGTTACTGTGTGTATGTGTTGTGTTAAATACATGCATTATGTTGTGAGACCTAGAACTATCCTAGATTTTCACGGAGCTGTTATTTTCTTTCTGAATTTTACATAATTTCTCAAGTTCACTAAATATTTTCGTGTTTGTCGAGTCGGTGTATTTTATGTCTTCTGGCTCTCTCCGCTAGCACCCCACTCAAAGTTTCCTTGCCTATTACATAATACTGAAGCTAGTATACTGTAGGCTTCAGTACCAACACTTTCTATTCTTATGAACAATCTTTGTAATGTCAGCACAATGCTGCTTACAGGGTGTCAGCTATAGAGTAGGATTAGACAGCTGACTTTAGATGCAGTTTTTAGATCACAA
The DNA here is from genome assembly GCA_028554795.2 of Sinohyriopsis cumingii. NCBI lineage: Eukaryota > Metazoa > Mollusca > Bivalvia > Unionida > Unionidae > Sinohyriopsis > Sinohyriopsis cumingii. The sequence continues at coordinate 62,436,840 of CM068838.1, forward strand.
CTTAGCAGATTACACATACTGTACATGTAAGGTACTGACCATTCAATTTTCAAGTGGTGGGGGTGGTGGTTTTCTTCCGAGCTGAGATATTTTATTTTATTTTATCTCAGGATAATTATTCTTTGCAAAGAATCATGGATATAACATGCTTATGCTGCTATCTTGCTCTAAATTTATAATTTTTCAGGTATCTGAGACCTGAAAATGTGCAAACGAAAAATAAAATACTGCAGGCCCCTGCCTCACAAAAATATATTTTTGGTCCCTCATATAACTTAGGTATACTATGGTACATATGGTATTTTCAAAATTACCATGGTACAAAAACCATGAGTAAAGTTTAAGCAATTCCCAGAATACTGGAGAAGTTCTGAACCTTTTGGCTTTACATTCAAACAACTTCTTCATGTTTTGGCAAATCTTTGAACTTTGCAAACCGAGCATAATGCAAAACCCAGACATCACACTGTACTGCCATTTTCATACTTAAATCTTCAAATGTCAAAGAATCCTATGTGAAATAAAACCTATCTTTGTCTGAAAAGTTAGATCAGACATATGTTGAACAAATTTAAATCTTTAATAATTACACTGAATTCACTATTTATCACAGGGTATAAATTTCATGGTTCTTGAAGTTGCTATAAACTAAGAATTTATATACCCAAAGAATGATAATCTTTCTTTTAAAGGAGGAACTCTTTTCCAATCCATGAATTTATGAACCAGCAAAACTTGTTTTTTACAAAACCACAAAAAATGATACCCATGAAAACAAATACACACCAGTCAAGAAATTGAAATGGCTCTTTTAAAGTTTAGTAAAAAGCAGGCTGACATTTCATCTCATATGATTCATATTTGTAAAATTTTTGTCTTTGATAAAATGTTCCAGTATTGTCTGGCTTTGAGGAAGAGTCAAGTAAATTATTTAGGGTTAAAATGTATATGCCAAAAGTAAAGAGAAATGGATTGATAAATAATTACATACACAAACAATGTCAATCACCTGAAAATGGGGAACACTTCCAAATTACTTCCCTTTCCTAAGTTAGGCTCCTTCCTGTATACCAGATGTTAACCAGTAAGCTTGAGCAAATCATTGAGAATACTATCATTGCTGAGAGGTGTGGAGTGTTTAACAACTTCAGACTTGAGTAGCTATTCTTAAAGAATTACATTAACATCATTGCTTGACCAGTGGACAGGGGAGTTAATTTGAAAGAGTTTCTTTCCTTTAGACCTCAATGTAGATGGAGAAATACAAAAAAGTTTTGTTTTTTTCGTGAAATAGTTTAATTAATTTTCCTATGTGAATGTGATCTGTGAATATAATCAATGAAGAAATGCTTGGTGTGTGAAAGAAACTGATCTAAAATGGTTCAAAATGCTAAGTGTGCATCAACACACAGATACACTTATATATTGCATAATATATTGTATAATGCTAATTATGTTGTGTTAGGGTGCAACAATTTTGCACATGCTCTTGCAACACATTTTTGTTTTGGTCAGTATGACATGTAAAAATTAACTTTAACGCATGGGGTAGGCTCGCAATAAATCGCTGCCTCCAAAGGATGGGATATGCTCTGGTTTGGGGGAATAATTGAATTTTAATTAGGACCTGGGAGGATAATAGTGAGAAATATAGAAGACAAGTTAACATAGGATTAAGTACAGTAAAGTGACAAAGTAGAGACAATCCAGAAGCAATATAATGAAATTTTCAGGAAACAATATTAACATAGGAAGAACAGAGACAATCATGCTAACTTGACTGGGCATTTTAAATTGTTGGCAGTCGGAGAAAGTTAATCATGACTGGCTAAGCTAAACAAAAACGGGTGTTCTTCCCAGAGGAAATTCAATGTTGTTAATAATCTCCCTTGCAAAATAATTCAGTACAAGTTTTTCTGTTGACGGGGAAGCGAGACTCAAAGCCAGCAGAAGGTATTTTCCTTGTTAAATTGTCCAAGGGACGGGCATCTGGAAAGTTGAGGATATGGAAAATAGAGATTCAGTTTCACAGAAAATGAAGTAAGTTGGAAATTAAGGTCTCAATCAATATGTTCATCAATATAAGTTCATATTTATTGAATTTATTCATTTTAAATTCATACGTCACTTTTCCATGAGCTTAGAAGCAAATGGTTTGCATGCATTTATTTTTAAATGTTATATGACTCATGTATTCTATGGATTTCATGCATTACTTCTGATACAAATTGTGTGAATATGTGAATTTATGTCTTAAATTATATGTATCATATATTCTAGGAACTGATTTTATGATATCAAGATATGTTATGTCAAGGAATCGCTAGTTAGCAAGTAATGTAGATAGGATAACGAGTGAATTCCATTAATTCAGTCGTGTAATTAAGTTCTTTCCAAGCAAAAAATTAGCACATGACAACCAATATAGTCCAGTTAGTGATTTACAGCCCACAGGGGCATAGTAATATTTACTAGGATGTCTAATTATGTCATGGCTCCAGTTATGAATGTGGCTAGTAGCAAGGAGAAAGACATTAAATTTATAATGATATGGTTGTGCGTGTCAGGTTGCAAACTGATGTTAGCCTTAGTCTGCTGAATTATGATAAGATGATTATTTACATAACCAGAGTGGAAATATTGTTTGAAGCCAGAACAGAATAAAAACCTCAAAAATATTTCTGTTGCATTTTATTTATCTTAAGGACAAAATAGCTCCATACATGCACCAGACAGAGGGGAAAAGACAACAAACAGCCAAGTTACAGTTGATAACTGGAAGAAGCCGGAGAGATAGATTAAAGTGGAAAAGGAATACGGTGACTCTGACTTGTCACTGACATTGAATTTGATAGGACTCAAAGCAACCAGGCTATGCTGGTATGCTGAACAATAAGTTTGATTGTTCGCTCAATTTTATGATGAAGTTTGTTTAATCAGCATAACAGAATGACTAATTGTATATCTTATAAATTTAGTAATTCTATTTCTAAGAGAAAATGTATCATTCAAATGTCATGTTCAATTTCATTTTGCTTTGGTAATTGATTAAACTGTTACCTTTTACATATGGGTCTCGTGTTGTTCCATTCTCTGCTGAGATATGTTATTCCATTAGGTGGCGCTATACAGTTTCGCATTTTGCATAGGGTTAGGATTTTAAAGAAAAAGAATGTCCCCGGCTTTCCTCACTGGTTATACTGGCTATTTAAAAAAGACCTTGTACATCTTAGGTATAATGCAAAGAACCTTTAATTCCCTTTATTTTGGTGTATGATTGATGGGTGTACTATGGGTTATAGAGTATACAGCTTGGCCTTACTTCAAATGTGCACCTTTCAAAAAAGTGCTAGCTCTACTTGGTCATTTTCACTTCCTGAACTTCAGAGGTAAATTGTATAAAAAAGAGCCGATAACTTTTTTTACATTTTATATATTTGGTAATTCATTCATTGCACTTTCAGAAGCTGGTATTGTCTAGTCTGGCAAAATTCATTTTCCCTATTTTAATAGCTGCTATGTATAGTGTATTTTAGACTAATTCAGACTGATTTTTTAACACAAGGGAGCAGTCATTTTAATTAGAAGTGTGCTTAAATCATGTAAAATTTCCAAAAGTACAATATCCAAAAGAAATATCATCCACATCACATTAATGTAGCATAGAGGTATGCAAACATTCTCTCCAATGTGCATGTTTTAAATGCGAACTACTTCACCTTACATACGTCACTCTCTCAAAAGTACATATTATCTGGTAAGCACCACCTTAATTAATTTCATATTTTATGTCAATAATTACTGAATCATATCCTAGAAAACAATAACCAAACCAGGTGCCACATAACAATTGGTGAGCACCTAACATGCTGTAATGCTACAATATTACATTGAAAATCTTCCCTGGCTATATATAAACCAATGTTGATGATAAATGAAATAAGAAAATCACCTTAAAGAAGCTGTCATATACATAGACTGTATTATGAAATTAAATCATAATCATAAAAAAGTTCAATGATAAATCAGACACATCAGACATTCAGACATAAGATAAACAGAATCTTGAAAAATAACTGAAGTTCAAATTTTTGTATAGAAAATAGTTCTCATTGGTAAGCAACCTTTCCGTCAAGTACAACTGTTTCTGTGTGAATTATCCAGAAATCCAGCACAGTAGATTTGACCTGATTTTTTCAAGTTACAAAATATGCAATACCATACAACAACCTAATATATTTCCCTGACCGCTTGCTCATATTGTAGTTTTCTTGACAAAACTTGCTGACTCTTAAAAACTGAACATTTGCTTACTTTGCCCTGTCATGTGGAAACATGCAGCACAGGAAGAGTTTATGGACACTGGTAAAATGAAGTGGTGGCTTTATGGCTTTACCTTCAGTGTGGAATGAAGTCTGGTTGGTTTCAGATCCTGGTCTTCCATTGCTGCAGACATGTCAATGATGATAAACAAATGACGCATCTGCAAGCAAAAGTAAATACATAAATTGCTGTACATTCAAATTTACACTTCAATTCCAGTCAATACAATATTTGGCTTGGTGCTTCTATGGCACAGCAAGGTTATTTTATGCCGAGGCAAATGAAAAAAGTAACTTGTCCAAGGGCACACTACGGTAGCCAACCTAGACTGATTCAATGGTGGGATTTCAACCTGCATCCATTCAGTTGAGAGTATAGTGTCATCCAATATAATATAACTATAGATACTTTACCCATTGATTCTAAACAGGATGCAGACAGTCAGAACAAAAAGACACGTTCTGGCAGGTCAGAAAATGTAGGTGTTTAAAACAACATAGCCACATAGCAGACAAAACTGCTCTAAAACTTGCCAACACCACCTCAGCCAAACAAAAACAAGAAGCTGACCAGTGTCTACATGCTGTGCCTGCCCCTGAGCTATATTCCAGATCCAACGTGGATGTGAAAACAAATTATACTGAAATAAGAGGAAAGCAATAAACTTGAGCCACCAGTTTTAATCTTGGGTAAAAATGGACAGATAAACCCAAACAAATGCCAAAATCGATCAAAATGTTGAAATTCTGCCAAGCTAGGGTTGACAAATGTTATGAGTTTAGATAACGAAATACTTTAATAGCTAAAATAATTATGAAAATATTTTTATAAGAATTTATACTCTAATATTATCCACACAAAGAAAATAATAATAAAAATTCAGAGCTAATAATATGAAAAGTATTTCTTCCAGGAACACAGCATGTCCCTAGTGCAATTACTCTCATTCGGTATTTCTTAAAATTTACGGATTGTTCCATGCCACATTACCATCAAATTATGAACATCCAACTATGTCTTATTCATGTGGATCTAAACATATCAAATGAACCATCCTTAAGTTTAAATATTTGAATTCTCATGTTTAACTATAAATGCGTTCACAGAACATAAATGCCCCACCTCACCTCTTTTTGAAAACTTAACCAAACCAACTATAGCACAAATTGTCCATCACAGTTAACTACTTCTGGCATAAATAGAAGACATAAATGCAGAGATGTAAGACTCTTTCACTAACAATATTTGTGAAACTGACCTTACCCCAAAACTGAACTGAAAACTGTGAATCCTGATATATAGGTCAAGGTGACCTAAATTAGTAGATAGATATACTGAGCACCAAAAGTCATCACCAAACAAGAGCACATGATTGTACCGATAACAATCTCAATGAAAATTAAGGCAAATCTTAAAAGAATTCATTGTGATGAAAAATATGTCACAACAACATTTTCTTCTGCAGACTAGTATTGTATTCAACAAAAGTGACATGACACAGTAGCCAATAATACCTAGAAATTAACTTAAATAAAGCCTAATCAAGGTGTGGTGAACAGATGGGTATGGATAACACTACAATGTGCTGCTTCAACATAAATGACATGCCAATATTACTAGACATGAAGCATGCTCTTACACATCAGACAGAATCATACAGTGGCAGTATTTATTCTGTAGAGCCATGTGATGACTGCAATTCAATCAAGAGGTTTTTACCATCCCCAGACGAATGTTGCCCAATTTGTCCAGCAGCCTCCGTCGCTTTGCCTTAAGCGCGATATCATCAACACTAGCCTGTAGCAGCCCTGCTGCATCTTCAGTTAGTTCCTCCCTGCAAAAGAAAATAATCTGGAGTTTAATTTTGCTGATTGAAGTTTGAACTTGTATCCTGCTCTTAATCCTCACATTTTATTTATTTTATTTGCATATTTTCCTTAATTACAACAGCTATAAGAACGTTCTCTTTCAACACCTGTTTAAACTTTATGGTTCATTCCATTGTTTTTTTCGAAACTTGTATCTTGTTAGATCTAAGGGTAACCTTTTGTAGCCATGTGACCTTTCTCTTCTAACCTTTTTTTTTTTAAATTGTTTTTCTTATAACTGATATAAAAATTTGCATTCTCTAGATCGAAGCACATCTCTTTGGAGCTAATGTTATCCATTTCATGCAAAAAAAATAACTATAAATACAACTTTCCATTCTGACACATGAACATTGACAGTGTATGGCACATAATGCAATCTTATTCTCAGGTAGAATTCAATACAATGTTGCATAATCATGCTAACCTCAGACTAACCAGGCCACTACATGTACCAAGCGGTTTCAGCAAAAATAACGTTTTCAATAGTAGATATGATATGATCTAACACAAAAATCATAACTGTCAATGAGGTATGGAAAGTCAAATGAAATTTAGATTATGCCTCTACAAAATTTCTAATGAAGGATCAAAATTGTGACAAAAGATTTTCCTTAAAAAACATAAATCCTGTTGTAAGAATGACATCAATTTATCTGATTGGGATGAAAAAGACATCAACATACAAGTCTTATCTCTGTCCAACTTGCTCAAAATATGTACAGAATGCTTATGAAGTATAACAAACTATTGGGCCGAGTGGTCTAAAGCGCTCTCCATTACGGATCACTGCCATCTCACCTCTGTCTGCGGCGGTTCGAGTCTAGGATTCGGCCAATGTGGGTATGTGAGAAAGCTTGCCAGTAGTTTCCCATGGGTCGGTGGTTCTTCCCGGGTTCTTCCTCCACCATTAATACTGGCCGCCATACATAGCCTATCATGTGCTGAAAATGGCGTTAAACCCCACAACAACAACAACAAACTATTGGGCATAATGAAGTGTCTTTTTATTCATGCAAGTGTAAGTTACAGTATAGGTTCTTTCTTAGATTTTTGTAAGGGATAAAACCTGTGCAGACTGTGAGTCTGGTCTATCACTGTTTACAAGAAGGAAAATGATTTTACCGATAGCATGTAATGAGTTTTAGTGATACTGACATGATCTTAAAAATTAGGCTGACAGATAAAGGCTTCCAAAATAAAAATGTTGCGAAGAAAATAAACTGGAAATGTTGTTTGTTGTTTCTCTTTCATATGCCATAAGGCATATGTCTTTATGATACATGCAAACAATACAATACCAAGGATACTTTCTGAGTACAACCTGAAAATATACAGTTGAAAACAAAATTGTTCATGATATTCTTTACAATAGGGGACTGAAATCCTTGACCGGTGATAGAGCAAATGCAAGAAAATCATAAACTGACAGCAAAGACAAGCTTTTCACCATCAAACTCATGAAATTTATGGTCTCATTTAAGAAGTTGCCAGACGTCATATAAAATTCTTACCTTTCCGATTGTTTTGCTAACTTCAACTCTTTATAACTGGTCAAAGTTTTGTTTTGATCCAAGTATATTTTCATTTATTCTTAACAAAACCATTCTAATCTGACTGCCATGTAACAACTTCAAATACTGCAATTTATATAGAAATGCAAAGTTTAAAGAAACAACCCAGTATTGAAAAGTACCGAAAGTCTACAAAAATACTCCCTTTCTAGCACATGTGAACCTAAATAACATTCTTTCACATGCACCAGTTTTAGTCAGATGGCAGTAAAATCCATACTCATTATTAATGATTGCAGAGTAAATCTCCAGTGCTTATGAATGCATTTAATGGCTGTCCTTGTGATCATGCATTATATTTTCAAGCCCTATCCTTTTAATGAAATGGACAATGGAATTTCCCACCTGAATGTTATCAAGTTCGAGAAAAAATCCTCTACTTAGTTTTATTTGGTGTGGATAAAATCAAAAGAATGGAGGTAATCATGTGAACAGACTGGAACAAGTTGGAATTCTTCATATGTGTGAGACATTTGTACGTAATGTTGTTTTTTGCATTAGACTTCATAATCACAGATCTAAATATTTCCTGGGATAAAATTGTGCACTATTTAACATTACTTATTATTTCTTGATAGCAAAAACGAATTCTGAGCATATTATTATATCACTCTCACTTTTCTGTCCAAAACAAGTCAACTGAGTCATCTTTAGTTTTATGGTCACCAGAGTGTATTCAGTTCAATAAATGTTTGTTTAGTTTTTTTTTTCTTTCTTTTACTGCACACCCTTTATGCTTCGATCTATTAGTATAAAAGTCTACTTCAGAAAAGTAATATTGCACAAATTTTAAGTCTGTTCCAATGTTTACTTCAGTTCCCGTCCGTTCTGGTGATTATCTCCACGGGTTTGCCATTTATTTGTTTACGGAGGTACATAACATATAAGATGTAGGAAACATGCATTCATCAAACTATTACTTTTTCTTTGATTTTATTTTTGTTTTCAATTTTATAACAATGACGTGAAATAAGCGAAGAAGCTACTGTCTTCACTTTTCAAGCTTAAACAAGGTTCATAAAGAACAGTTTGTAACGGGAGTGAACCCATCATAAGTCTAACAGTACTGAGTACAGTATATATGCTAATTTTCAATATAAAAGGGGATCATCTATATATCATAAAGATTTTCAGCTTTTTTAATTATGTATACCAAGATCTCTCGTATTCTGTCTCCCATCTATAACCCTTTTCGTCATCTTCTGCCATGTTTACTGTTATGATTTTAGCTCTCCCTCTCAGTCCAGCTGCGGTCCCCAACGTTAAGTAAAGTTACTTCCCTTAGGTTTTGACTGGTTTACGCTGAGCCTAAAATAAAATCGTACTTTCTGTCCAGTCGAGATTTTTTTATATACTCAAAACAGCAGCAGTTAAATTTGGGCCAAGATTACGACTTAAAGCGCTAAATGTCGAAAAAGAAATGGTTTGTGACAGACTATATATATATATATATATATATATATATATATATATATATATATATATATATATATATATATATATATATATATATATATATATATATATATATATATATATATATATATATATATATATATATATATATATATATATATGTGTGTGTGTGTGTGTGTGTGTATGTATATACATATATATATATATATATATATATATATATATATATATATATATATATATATATATATGTATATATATGAATATATATATATATATATATATATATATATATATATATATATATATATATATATATATATATATATATATATATATATATATATATATATATATATATAATAGAGACAAACAGTCATACATATAATTATATTGTTATAAAGGATATACATTATATCAATTTAAATTATACAATTTTATATAGTGCATTAACATTAAGTCCATTAGGATACAGAGTATCTAACTTATGAATCCAGTAAGTTTCTTTTATGAGTCTATTCATGTCACCATGCACAATATATATTGGCATGAAAGAAAAATCAAGTAGAGAGTGATTATTGGTGTTAAAGTGTGTTGAAACATTAGAGGAAAACTGAGGATCTCTATAAAAAAAAAAAAATTATGAAAGCGATGATTATTCATTCTCTTTGAAACCTGTTGTAGTGTTTGTCCAACATATTGCATGCTACATTTTTTACAGGTTAATAAATAAATCACATCAGTTGATATGCAGTTAGTGTTATCGCGTAGAGAAAATACCTCTTTTGTATTGGCACTACTGAAAGAAGCACTTTCTCTTATGTTTGCACATTGAGAGCACCGGTGTCTGTTACATTTAGATGACGAAAAGTGTAATTTTTATTTTCTGTCTGTTTAGTTCTAATTAAAAAATCTTGCAAATTCTTGGGTCTTCTATAAGCGAGAATTGGTTATCAATAAAATATTTACACGCTTCAATACCATCTGCATGCGGAATGTTGGTATATAGTGATGTTACGTCTAATGATACAAGGACTGAGTTATCAGATAGCTGTGGAATTGACTTCAACTTTTTAATGAAATCAGTGGTATCTTTAATGTATAAAGGAAGTGATTTCATTAAAGGTTGTAAAACATTATCAATAAATTTGGATAGGTTTTCAGTATATGAATTATAACCTGATATAATTGGTCGTCCTGGATAATTTAAAGGTAAATTATGGTCAGGATTTTTTTGAGTTTTGGGTAATATGTAGAATTGAGGTGTACGTATGTTAAGAGGGAAAGTATCAAATTCCTCATATAGGGAATTATTATTTTTAGCAATCTCATTAATGCATGTTTAAATTTTTTATTTAATTTCTATTGACGGGTTTTTGTTAATATGTTTGTAGTATTTTTCATCATTTAATTGACGTTCACAGAATTTTAGGCGTTTGTGTTGTTTTTTTATCATTATATATATATATATATATATATATATATATATATATATATATATATATATATATATATATATATATATATAGTTTGTTTTTGTTTTCTTTTCGAAACTGCAGCACTTAAATTAGGGCCAGGATACGATTTGAAACGCTAAAAGTCGAAAAGGGAAAGGATTGTGATAGACTTTGACTAGTCCGAGGTTTCCCTGACTCTTGTCACTCCAATTTTGATATTTGGACATTTTTGTTGAGGTGTAGGGTCAGAGTCCATTCCCTATCGAAAAGTTGGAATTCGCCGACACGATTTGGTGTCGGCATGGGGTAGCCGCTTACTAGCCGGTCCAACAAACTTCAACGACCTTTCATCGAGATATACCTGCATAAAATATCAAAAATGGGGTGGCATGGGTCAAATGAAACTCGGGCTAGACTCTCTCTCTCTCTCTCTCTCTCTCTCTCTCTCTGGACTCAAACATGTTGATCAGACATAAATTAAGTGTGAAGCGTGTTCTATCTTTCCAGGAATAAAAACTTAAAACACTGCGTACTTGTTTAAATATTTGTGAACTTTGAAAAATCACTTGGTAAGTTTAACTTTCGTCTAAAATTAGATTTTGTTGCATTTATGCGTGTTATGTGATTCTGAGATTACATGATATAAACAAAACAAGTAAAAGCTAATGTGCTGTTTATTAAATTATAATGAAGCTGTGTCTGTTGTAGAAATGCCCCTTCCACTGCAACTAGCCCTGCACCTTAAATCATCATCCTCATCGTCCTTGTTATCCTGTCTTCGTCATCATAACTGTCAATTTCATCAGTACTGCAGTAGCAACAGCTGACACAAAAAACAGCGAGAACAACAACACAGAATCCTCATCCGACTAATATATAAAATTAGAACGTTTCAGTATTTCGATATTTTTGTGATGTAATGATATTGTTACAAACCAGGGGTATTTGCTTGACCGAGCGGTGTCAAACCCTGGCGCGATTCCTGTAGAAGTCATAAGTTTCTCCTAATTCCAAAAACTTCCATACAACTTTTGTTGTAAATTAGAAAGCCCAAAGTGTCCATTCTACAAATATTTTTGCTCTAACCAATACAAGATTACAGATCTCACATCTTTTCAAGTGTCTATCAACCGCACATCTAAATGGTTTCTCATCCACTTTCTGTACCGTTAATATTTTAATCCGTACAATTATACAACTTCCCCTAACACAGAAAACTATTTTTACTACGCCACCTTATGCCAGTCTAATCTTGGTTTCGAGCCACATTTCGCCTGTAAAATTGCATTACATTTGCCACCATTGCAACATAAGCGGTATCCTCCGACGATGGAACAGTCCCTTCTTGCTTCTTCCATTGTGTTATTTACCAGTCTCCAATCATAAATGCTACACCTGGAGTCACACATTCAATATACACCATTAGATTTTAACAGGGACTATGGAACGACAGGGCCACTCTGACCCGAATTCACCAAAGGCAAACCATGGCATAATGGAAACTCGCTAACACTTCACTCCGTTATGTTTGCTCCTAGTAATTGGCTAATTATTTCGGGCTAATGAATATTTCCACGGAACCGATTACCCATAATCAAACAAGTAATCACAAAAATCTAAGAATTCCTTAAAAATGCGCGCTATAACCAAATGCGTATACCCCAAATTTAGTACAATATCTTAATCCTTTCGTCTTTTAGTGCTACTTATGCTTGTCAGAGACCAAACTTATTTGCCACAACCATTTCTCAGAAAAGGGCAGGAACCCCCAATACAACACAACCCTGCCTACAGTAACCAGATACATATTAAATTCGCATACAGACAATCGCAATAAATATCATCTTTCAATTTAATATATAAAACACACTATACAATTTGTATGAATATGGAACGTAAGTAATAACAAAACTTCATGCAGAGACCCTTCTTGATCAGGATATTTGTACACCGGCCTGCGTTTAACATCCCTAGCCATCCATCCCAACACAAAACAAGGTACTAGCTTAAAGCAAACGCACCGCATAAGTGCCAAAACTGAAGATATTGACGACCCATCACCCCACCCTAGACTTCATAGAATCAATTTATTGAGTATCCTCCACCCCACGCAGCACACTAACTCTCCCCTACTAAATTTGTTTGAAAAAAATTATATTTCTTTTTTATTTTATGAACAGGCTGTGAAATGTATACCAGTATGAGCAAATTTCGATCTAAATTTCACACACACACACACACACACACACACACACACACACATATATATATATAATGGAATCAAATCTTATAAGAATGAAGCATTTATGTTAATTTGGGAACAGTGAGAGCTATTATTCCACCAGTAACTAAGAAAAATGTGTTATATTTCAAATGCACGTTTTACAGGAAATTATACTGTATAATATGTTTGCAGTATATAATGTTACTTCATGCCTGATTAACTGATATCACCTGAAAACTCTATCTCCCTTTCCCTCTCTCTCTCTCTCTCTCTCTCTCTCTCTCTCTCTCTCTATTACAATGACGAAATAGTATTGTCTAGAACTTTCGTTCAAATATGTATTACATGTATGTATCATCTAATTTATGTCTATTAAAATAGTCTCTATAACAGAAGCAATGTAATTTTGCCGGCTAGGTTATCTACATTCAAAGTTAAATGTTGTATGTATTAAGTATTTCTCTCGTCGTTCCTAACATGCATATCAGCATATATAAATGCATAATTATAAAGGATTTCAAATTATTAAGAGAGAGAGAGAGAAAGATTGTATTTTTCATTCATTTTATTTAAATATATTTTAGAATTTAGTAGAATTAATAAACATTTGTTGAGAAAAGCAGGGGACATATTATTATTGGGGGGGGGGGGCTCCCACTTTTTAACAGTGTGAATCAACTAAACCGTTTCGCAGAATCAGTTTTCTTAACAGTGGGATTGTTAAAAACATCGCATAGAAAAGTTTTAAGACCAGGAACTTCTCTGGAAGGGGTGTCCCCTTACCACTCGGTGTGTGTGTGTGTGTGTGTGTGTGTGTGTGTGTGTGTGAAGTTTTTCAACGTTTTTTTTTTTAGTCATATCGCTACGATGTCTACAGTGTGGTAGTTTATAGTGATGTCAAGCACTGGGGCACCATGCCGCAGACATGTAGCATAATGTCCAAGCTAGTCACATTATCCTGACAGCAGACCTACCAGTCCCAACACTAACATCTTAATGCTGCGCGCCAAGCGAGGCAGCTGTTAGTACCATTTTTATTAAGTCTTTGGTATGACTTGGGCTAGGACTGAACCCGCAACCTGCCGCATCCGAGGCGCACGCTCTAACCACTAGGCCACCGGAGCGGTCCCTCTGATTACTTTCACAAACCTCTCTACTGGCCTACTATTAAATAACCCTCCCCCTTAAGCGACGTTTCTGGAGATCATCTTGTCCGATAAATTAACCCCACAAATCTGTGTTGATACTGATGCGCGATGTTGTGGATATGATGTCATTTGTTCAATAAAATATGCAATTTTGCTGCATGCAGATCATTCCGGAAAAAACCTGAGTACACTTTAGACACATGCCGGTAAATGATAACAGCCATATCAAGCGCGAAATTTAAAATGGACACAGGACAGATGGCTGTGCTATTCTACATGGATTTACAAGTCACCAAACATAGAATTTACTCCGGAAATATAATATGCATGTCACCAAAAGAACCCTTCAGCCGACGAAAGCTGCACAGCCACGAGAAATACAGATGAGTGTATAAAATATACACCAATGTGTGCAGCAAAATATGCATGCAGATAATTGCAGCTTTTAATTAATAGGTGATATCAGCCCCTCACCCGAAAATCAATATCATCACGGGTGAAGGGCTGATTTATTGGCCTAGAGATCATTCACTGAGAATCGCATGATGTTTTATGGTATAGCAACATATTTTTCTTTTTGTTCTTCGTAGTTACTTATGATATAAACTTTACCGAATCATGATACGGTCATGAAAATATAAAAATAATATTTTTTAAAATGATAATATTATAATTGTCCCATTTGTAAGCATATTTGAATTTATAGAAAACTTTTGGTGCATGGATTATACCTATTAGAATTTATGTAATTTTGTAACCAAAGACCGTTGTAGTTATCGTCCTGTAAGTTTTATTATCACGTTACCTAATAATAACCGTTCGACGTAATTCGATGTTCCTGATTGCAACAAGCGAAAGTTTGTTTATGAAAAACTTCAGACTGGTTTTGTTTGATATGGGAGGTAACTCTAAGTAGTTCGTAGTAGGGAAGTTCATTCAAGGTGCACACATAAAGAACAGTTTTAACTTTATCCTAATTTTGACCGAAAATATATCATTGGGTCAAATTATAGTAAGTTTTGACTAATATAGATTTCTTTAGGAAATGAAATAAGATGTGCATCAGTTACGAGTCTACATGTCTGTAACCTACTGTTGTTAAGTGACACTTTTTTTTGGTTTCTCGTGCATGTCCGTTTCGGCTTGCTATCTTGATCTTATTTTGCGGCTACATTATAACAACAGCATCAGCATTGACAAAAAGAACTTTAAATTTGACCGTACTCATTTTGATAAGGTATCGATTTGGTTTTCCAAACCTTTAGCTTCATTTAATTCATAGATGTGGCATCACTCAGTTATTGCGTAATGTTTTGTATAGGCAATTTCAGTTTGTTCTGTCACTAGTCCTACAATGTAAGACATAGCACATGCTATTATTGATTGAGTTCTATGTCATACTACACAAATAACAGGCGTGTAAGGGCCTCGAGTGGTCTAAAGCACTCTTCATTACGGATGACTGCCATCTCACCTCTGTCTGCGTGGGTTCGAGTCTAGGATTCGGCCCATGTGGGTATGTGAGAAAGCTTGCCAGTAGCTTCTCGTGGGTCGGTGGTTCTTCCCGGAGTTTTCCCAGGTTCTTCCTCCACCATTAATACTGGCCGCCATACATAGCCTATCGTGTACGGAAAAATGGCGTTAAACCCAACACGAACAAGCGTGTTAGCCTGTTCCAATGTCGGTTGACATCGGAACGCATGGTCCAAGTTCGAGGAATATCTCACACACTTTGCAGCCCATATATACACTTTTCCACATATTGATATGTAATTAATATACTTACTGTGCTGTTTTATCCCCACGGAATCAAAATATGACACTAGCAGATAAATGCATTTTCATTTTCTGTTGACATACATTTGAATTTGTTGAAATGCGACAGTAGTCGAGGTATGCTGAAGTAGGTTAATGTGGAGGATATGTTTCTTGAACAAAACGAAATGTTGCTTACAGTTCCAATATATATTTTTATTCGTTTCACTGAAGAATAAATTTCAACTTAACCCAATTTCGGCCTTCCCAGCATTCATCGCATTCCAGCCAACTGAAATAATGGCCAACAAAACTTGAAAACAGGTCCATTTCTTTTGTGAATATTTGAATTTAATAAAGGAAAAACATCAGAATAAGTAAAGTCGGACTAAAGCATTATGACTTTGTGTAAAAGCGTCGTTGTTTTAGTTGCCAGTTGTGTGAGATATTCCTGAAAATGTGACTTTCATTACTATGTTTGTCGACATCAAAACATCTACACAGGGCCAATAGTTAGTCAGTAAGACCCTGATGCCCAAAACATAAATATCAGCATCGAGGTCTTACATGTAGGACTAGTTCTGTTATGTGACGTTTAGCTGTTTAGTTTTCCTTCTAGAGCAGTGTTTCAGAAACGGCATCTGTTTCTGATAATTTGGTATTACTCAGCAAAAATATTCCTGTTGTTAATAGATGTTGTTTCCAAAATGGTTTTGAATCAAATATTGTGTTGCAAATCATGTTTATGACATATGTGATTTTGGATTTTTAACGTAGCTTTAAACAAAATTCAGTCATATCATTACAATATCTGCAGTGTGGCAGTTTATAGTGATGTCTAGCACTGGGGCATTGTGATACAAACATATAGCATGATGTCCCACCCAGTCATTCATATTATTCTGACAGCAGGCCAACCAGTCCTAACACTAACCTCTAAATGCTGAGTACCAAGCAAGGCAGATGCTAGAACCATTTTTATGTCTTTGGTATGACTCGGCTGGGGTTGAAACACACAGCTTCCGTCATCCAAGGCGGGTGCTCTAACCACTTTTGCTACCACAGTGGTCTTGTTTTTTGCATAGCTATTATAGGAAATTTTCACTTCTTTAGTTATTGCTGTTCATGTTTCCCATTTTGTTTTTAATCTTTTGCTGCCTTACATTTGGCTTTAGCATAAATTTTGTTCAGTTTGTTATTTCTATAAACCACGTTTCTGACTTTCTTTGCAATCAATAAGATTTACCCAGTTGTGAAGAAACATTTGCATCAGATGTAGGAGATAGAAAAGATTTTAAAATTTTCCATTTTTCTTACATGTACGTGTCTGTCATATTTCTAAGACCATTGAAAGATTAGAAACTAAAAAAGTCACTGTCTTTGGATCAATTCCATCAAAATCTCTTTGTTAAAGAAGTAGACTTTTTTATGATTTTCTTTTTTATGTGATGCCTGCATAGCGAATATGCAGGCTGTCATATCAAGATCACTAAATGGGTCAGGTATATTAATGAAGAACCAATCTACTAGAGGCCAGAAAGAATTTTTGCTTATTCAGGTGGGTCCTTATTTAGGATTATTTGTATGTGTTTGTGTGTGTGTCCTTAATTTCTTGGTTTGTAGCAACCTTGGAGTCCTTGAAAAAATGGTGACTTAACATTTGCCAACCTACAATGCATGCTTTCTTTTTCAGTGGTGAGAATTATGGCAAAGGTAGATGACGAAGTTTTGATACATGCCGAACAAGATGACACAAATGCAGAAATTTCTGCAAGTGGGAAAGGAAGAGTTTGCACCTTCTGTCTAACTAAACCTCCAAAATACACTTGTCCTCGTTGTAATCAGGTATATTGCTCCAGTGACTGTTACAAATCAACGAAACATTTGAGTTGCTCAGAATCATTTTACAAGGATTGCTTTATGGAGTGCTTAGCTGACTTCAGAGCTTCTTCTGGTGATAAGAAAAAAATAATGGAAATGTTGAACAGGGTTAATGAGGAAACAGCCGTCGACTTTGATGATAACCTTGAGACTGAAGACTTAGAGGAACGAATCCAGGCTCTGGATCTGGATAAAGATGCTGATAAAATCTGGGACATTTTAACAGAGAAGGTAATTTTGAAAAAATATGTTTATTCATTTAGATATATTCATATAGATTTTAAGAATTCACTTGCAACTGTTTAGGTGCAGGAAAATAGACAGAACTTGAATTAACCTTGCATTGTTAATGCATGCATGCACACTGAAAAAGGTTTCTTGGTAAATAACAAAATTGGTGAACATAATTCTAAATATGCAAAACAAATACATTTTTGAAAGCTGTCAAAAAAGAAACTGAAACTGAAACCCTTTTACTTTTTTATGAAAATGGTGGACTAAGAAGTGCATAACAAATTATTTGATCACCATCAATTGATATATGCTTATGTTTGATCTTCCATTTTCATGCATAGCATAGCAAACATTGTTTTATATACTTTTAAAAAAGATGTTATATATTGCTTGAACTCTAAAGACAAGACTTGTATAAAGTGCTGTTCAGGTTATGATTTCTTTTGTTGATTTTGGTGAAATTAAGTTCTGCACCATTCCCACTGTTTCAGGCTTTAATTCATTTAATGAAAAATCTGTTATAGTGAGGCATCATGTAGGCAAATTAATGTTATTAATTATATAGTTATTGGTTAGATGAACTTGTTGGTTATAGAATTAAATCTGATTCAAAACAAAAGTTTTGCTTAATTACCTCTCTGTTCTTTTCATTGATATCTTTTATCAGGACTTCATGCATGCAGTTTTGATGAACATTTAGTTAGTAACGATTTAAATTATAAAAATTTGGCAATCATAATAACATGTTTTGTTAGTAACTTTGATAAATTTCTCAGATTTTTGTCAGATTGAGAATCTACCTTATCAGTCTTTTATGATACTTCAGACAGTGTTTTTATTAGAGGGAGAGGTAATGGAAGGGATGGGGTCACTTTTCAGTTGTTCACTTTAACACGTGGAAAATTTGATGATCTTGACAAAAATGTTGAGGATTTTCTAAGTTTAGGGAAAAAAATTGAATTTCTTTAGAGCTTTTTAAAG
The DNA here is from genome assembly GCA_028554795.2 of Sinohyriopsis cumingii. Classification (NCBI taxonomy): domain Eukaryota; kingdom Metazoa; phylum Mollusca; class Bivalvia; order Unionida; family Unionidae; genus Sinohyriopsis; species Sinohyriopsis cumingii. The sequence goes on from CM068838.1 coordinate 62,455,701, forward strand.
AAAAATTGAAAACAATATGGCTGTTGTAGTTCACTTAAAAAATTATTACTAAACAAATAGTAAGATATTCAAAACATAAATTTGATATACAAGTTATATGTTTTGGTAAAATTGGGGTCTTGTGGGAATGACTTTGTACTTGCCAGGTGATGTGCATGCACTGAGCTTTACTAATTTTCCATTGGCTTTTTGTCATGACATTAACTACCCACTTCTTGTCTTTTGGGAGAAGAGATGAAGAAATCCTGAGCTGCAGTTTGGCAAAATGATATCATTTGTAATGTCATTCAACTTAACAAATGTTTTTCTTTCTGACTGGGCATAGTATAATTGACCAGTGAAAATCCAATAACTTTTCTTCTTATTTTGTTCAGATGGATTTATTTTTCTTAACATCTATTCTGGAGCTTTCGCTATATTCTATACTTTGCTAACAATTTGATGCCATATAGGGATATTCCAAACTTCAGGTTTCCATTATGATCAACTAAATCTGTAATTTTCTTTCAGGAAAAACAAGAGTTTACAGCCATGGTTAGGGAAGGCTGCCTAGGCAATATGGTTGAAGTTTGGATTCCATGGTGGGAGAGCAAAAAGAATTTAATTGTTGAAGAGGGAAAACGAAATCAGAGGGAAGCATCTCACCCAGAAATCAAGGGCGGCATCCCTGCACTTTCTGAATTACTTCACAAATCAAAACCTTCTTCAGATATAAAGTATAATGTAATAAATTTGCTGTATGGCTATGCTTTTATTTGTCGTTTACACAATGGAGAGCATTGTGAGACAGCTGTGGAAAGTTGTCAAGAGTTATTGGACTTGTCAGCAGCTTTAGGTCCAGGGCAAGCATGTGCATCAACAGGGGAAGCAATTCAAATGTGCTTGGATAATTTGTTTCAAAACAATGATTATGACAGATCAAATGTTTCAGAATTAAGTATTTCTGTCATTAAGGATGTCGCAGCCATTATACAGTACAAAACAATGGATAATCCATTATGTGGTCTTATGGGTGCATTGACTGAAGTGTTGCACATATTAAAAACTGCAAAGAAAAATATGTCCAAGGACTGTAAGCAAAAAAGAAATCAAGCTTCAAAATCCAAAGAAAGTAGATGTGTATTTGAAGGGGATATCAAATCATTAAAAAGAAAGTGTTTCCAAGCAGAGAAAAAGGTGGAATTTTTTTTAAGCTGGGCCCAAATGTATGGACTGTGCCTGGATGGGTTGGTTTTGGAACTTGAATTGCAACATTCTGCCAGATATAGTGAAAAAGAATCCGTGAACCAGTCTAAGAATAAGCTAGAAAAGACCTGGGGTGGAAAAGTTAAACCAAAAGATAAAGTTCTTATTGAAGAGATTTCTTGAGGTGAAATAAATGAAATTGCTTTCATTAGTCAGTTGCTTTTTCTTTCATTGTTTTGTTTCCCCAGCTAATTTTGTGCTCTATTTGACCAGAATTTAATCAGGTTTCACATATCGTTGAGCCTTAAAATGTCCGTAAATTCAGAGGGTTGGCTTGAAAAGACCTTGAATGTTAAAAATGTTGGTTGTTGGTTCTTCCTCCACTCAATATACTGGCTACCACGTATGGTCTATCATGTGCTGCAAAATGGCATTAAACCCATAACAACCAACAAACAATGTGGCTTTTGGTTTTAAAAAGTGGTTGAATTTATGGAAAGGCATCTTTGAAAAATCATCAGTACTGTCAAAATCATATTACAAAAATGTAATTTAAAAAGAAAAAATAATTTTCGCTTTCCCTTGTAATATGATAAAATGTAGCTCATGCTTGACACACCATGAACTGTGTATACAACTGGAATGTAACCCATTTTATAGTGGTTGATAGCATTGAGGATACAAAACGAGGACCAGTTGTAAAGCGTATGCTTTGGATTTTTAACGTAGCTTTAACAATATTTCATTCATATCGCTACAATGTCTGCAGTGTGCCAGTTTATAGTGATGTCTAGCACTAGGGCATCATGCTGCAGACCTCTAACATCATGTCTCACCCCGTCACAGTATCCTGACACCAGGCTCATAATTCCTAACACTAAGCTCTTAATGTTGAATGCCAAGTGAGGCAGCTGCTAGTACCATTTTTATAAGTCTTTGGTATTACTTGGCCAGGGTTTGAACCCATGAGCTCATGCATCTGACGTTGATGCTGTAACCACTAGGCCACTGGAGCAATGGAAAATTGTAAAGCTTTTGACCAGATATTGGATATTTCCTGCATGCAAGAAAATCCTCTCAAACTCATGAATAGTGAGAAACAAAGAGAAAGGCAAAATTGTCTTGTCATGCTCGATTCCTTTTATGGAATGTGATACAAAATAAGGCTTGTGGAACTTTACCCATTGTCTCAAGTGAAATGTTAACAGTACCACTTTGATCAGGGCTTACTGACTTGCACTTCTGGACTTGTTGAAAATTTTTCATGTGAGTCAAGTTTACATCCAAGAACTATCCTAAACATTTGTCAAAACGTGTCATTTAAGAAATGACGACATCCTAGCTGAATGCAAGTCCAAACTCAAAGCATTGTTGTAAACCTTGTGACCATGGACCCAAACATATTTTTTCCTTGACCCAAGCATGGTTCAGGCAGCCCCCAAGTTGTTTCTCAAGAAATAACATTTTCAAGGAGTACTGCTTCTTACAGAAGCTTTCTCACATACCCACATTCTTACAGAAATTGAACTTTTTCCAAATGTTACTTTTTTGGATCACTGCATCATCAGACACAAAAGTAGAAGAAAATTAATGAAGTAATTTGTGCACCACTGCAGCAAAGGAATACTACTCCATCTAAACTCCTGCTGCGTCATTTGATTCATTCAGTGTTGTGATATTTTTGTATTCACTATTGTAAGATGTACATGTAATAGAACACATTCGAATTTTAAAATTATATTTTTTAAACAATTTCATTGTTTTGTATTCCCTCAGTAAATTCCATGATTATTTCAGCAATTCAAGGACTTTTCAAGGATAAAATCAACATTTGTCAAATTTAAAGAAGAACCATGCCATGGTTTGAAAAATAATGTTGTATTGCAGCATGAATTGTCTTTGCTTAACAACATGACATTGCAAATACTGACGGAGTCCATACAAGGGTTAAGATAATTATAAAAAATACATAACAAATGATCTTTAGATGCACACTGCATCTAATGTTTCGTATATTTGACAATCCATTTCAGATTTAATAATATCAATTGGAATAAATTTATCAGAAATTCATTGACAGAATTGTTTTTTGAGAAGAAATTATCCAAATGATCTCATGTTTTCTACTTAAAAGTTGTTGTTGTAGGGTTTAACACCATTTTTCAGCACATGATATGCTATACATGGCAGCCAGTATTAATGGTGGAGGAAAAACCCAGGACAGAACCACTGACCCATGAGAAGCTACTGGCAAGCTTTCTCACATACTCAGATTGGCTGAATCCGAGACTCGAACCCACACAGACAGAAGTGAGATGGCAATGATCCGTAACAGAGAGTGCTTTAGACCACTCGGGGCCCCCTACTGAAAAGTAAAATCAAGGACAAGGATAGCAATATCATTCCTTTCCTTGTCAAGGATCATGCTAGTTTGTCAAATATAGGTAGGATTATCAACAAATATAGGGATCATTTGCAATTATCCTGTAATAAAAGTATTAGAGTATTATCTTGCTTCACTGAAACAGGCCTACACTTGCTTTACAAATGAACTAGTAATCTTGAAGATCTCCCTGCTTGTTTAATTCATAGTGACAGCATCTACTTGTGGTTCATTACCTATATGTAATAGACACAGATGTTCAGTTTTTTCATTAATGAAAATACATCTTAAATAGCAAATAATCTGTGTTATGATACCAACTGTGCAAAATATGTTGGAACAATTTGTCAGCAAGTATCGAAACAATATAGATTTTACATAAATTACTTTATCAGTCCATCCTGTTCATCTCACTTTGTCATAGATATTAATGACAGCTTCCTTAAGTTGCCAAGCTTTTCATTAACGCCAAATGATCTTGATAATTCTGAAATGTAATATCTATTGATGGAAATAGTGGATTAACAGTTTAATCCAAAAAGTTAATTAAAAGTTTACAATATTTATTAAAAAAATTACGTATTTCAAGGAAAATAAAATTGTCTATTTCTTTATCTATATTTTGGCTATAAAAGGGTTAAGAATTTGGAGGAACTGAAAAACATTAACCTAAAGCTTAATGTAAATCTTCGAAAGAGATCAAGATTAGTAACAGATAATCTCTTCCATCTTATCTAACATAAATTAGTGGGGCCCCAAGTGGTCTAATGCGCTCTCTGTTATGGATCACTGCCATCTCACCTCTGTCTGCGTGGGTTCGAGTCTAGGATTCAGCCAATGTAGGTATGTATGTGAGAAAGCTTGCCAGTAGCTTCTCGTGTGTCAGTAGTTCTTCCTGGGGCTTTCCTGGGTTCTTCCTCCACCATTAATACAGGCCGCCATGCATAGCCTATCGTGTGCTGAAAAATGGCGTTAAACCCCACAACAACAACATAAATTAGTATGACTTAAAACCTTCAAGGCATTAGTATTCCCAGTACATTGATTTCTCACTCTTTGTACCAAAAAATGAATAAAAGAAAGAACATGATATTAGAATTTTATTTTTCCTTGATCAATTTATGCAGTCTGTACAAGTTTACATGATGTACGCATAAGAATGAACAAAAAGTAACAATAAAATATGTAGCCAACTTGCCAAATGAAGTAGGTGCACAGAAAGATATTTTTCTCACAAATGGGTTCTGGAGGGTATTCCAAACTCTTACTAAAATTTTATGAAAAGCAGTCCAAGTACATTTTCATGGATGCTATGATATTTACAATTTAAAAAAAATACATTTAGACCACATTCTAGGAGAGTAGAAAAGACTGAAAATAATTTTTAGTTACTAAATCTTTCTATAGCAAAGTAAAAAGTTCTGAAAGTGTTCTGTGAAGACTGACTTGGTTGGACATTTTTTCCATAAAATATATCAATCACTTTTAAAATGTTAAAATCCTGTGATGACTACATGTGATGCACTATGTTACTGGAGGCTTTTTCATTTTGGCAAAAACTCCACATCTTTGTGACTTTATAGTCTGAAGCAGTCTCACATGTATATGTACACAACAATACACTTATCTGTACATTATTTACATTTGAACATATTTACAGCATTAACCACAGTGGTTCAGTGGTTAATTGTGACCTGAATGTTGTTTGTTCAGTATTCAAAAACAGATCAGCCCAGACTGATTACCATGGCATGTCCTTCGTCAATGCAATTTCCTCTACTGGTCTCAGCATCATATAACCTTCAGTGTTGATATGCCATAAAATACCAACCAACAAAAAGCTAGCTAAGCCTTTCATGTTGAGCCCATCTCCAAGTTTTGAAATGAAATAAAGGTCATAGCGACCTTCTTTTGGTGGAAAGGTGTGTTAAATGAGACCATGGCTCAGGATTTTTTCTCTCCAAGCACTCATGAGAAAATTGTCTATGATGGGACACAGTGATCTTCAGGCATTGAGTGTTTGTCACAGGTGTTATGTGCATCCGTTGCCAGCCCGTAATGCTTTCATGGGTTGAGTACTGGATACTGTGGGAGAATGTGTCACCAAATCTGCTGATAGTTATGTTGGGCATCTGCGACAGAACTAGGTGCTGGTTGCTGTCTGTATGCAGGATGGGGCATAGAGGGAAGATAGATCACCAAACCAGTGGTAAAGAGCAAGACTATGATGAAGCTGGAATGAACTTCATCTGGGTCAGCTGACATATGCTGTTGAAGTTCAGTACTGGCTATTAAGGGAATAATCGCCATAGCAGGGACTGGGTAATGGATGTGGTGATGAAGTGTCCAGGACTAGAATAGTAGTCTGTGCTGTGGTGTTATGCTCTGGTTGTGGCACAGTGAGCAGTGGCAGGGCTGTAACTCTGTGTTAGGCCAGTGATATCAAAGATTGATGGATCTTTCTGCCTGTAGTGATCCGGTCATCAAAAGCTGACAGCTGAGGCAGTGTCAGCGTCCGTACCGACAGCATTGACATTTTTTTATTCCTTATTAGCCTTTGTCATTGACCTAAGCTGGTGTCCGTCTTGTTATTATCTTACACACCTCACATTTTGATCTTGATCTCTTTCTTAAAACCTTTAGTTGGAAAATGCAGACACATAACAGGTGATATCAATCAAGCACTGTGTTGGCTTACAGTGAAGCAGGCATTAGGATTAAGATAAATGCCAGAGAGAAATATGGATGCCAATAATCATTTTGGATCTATCTTTTACAGAAATTATCTCATTATTTGGAAATAATGATCATTTAATTCATATAGTTTACAACGAAAAGCTGTGGACTAAGATGAGGATGTAGGTAGGTACGTACGTACATACGTGTACAGTGAAATCCCACTTTAACAGGATTTGTTACAATACAAATTCAAATAACGCACTTTGTATCATTTTATGTTGAATTCCTGAATTTGGTTAAGTACTGCAAAGTTATATTGCCAAAACTAACGAGTCTACTTAATAATTTGTCAAGATGTATTGAAGACTAAATATCAGTTTCTTGCTTATTTTTTAAAGTTCTTAGCTCCTTAAACAGCTGATAATTGGTATTCTCATTATTACTGAACATCAACAATAAACTCATCAAGTCTTCTAAGCATTTGTCCCCAATACATCCTGTGCATAATCACTGCTTAACCCAGCGTAAGCAATATTCAACAGAGGATTGCTCAGACTAATGGCAGAAACATCCAAGCACTAAACAATGTGGTTATCTAAAAAACTTTTCTCATTTAAATTTTATGTCAGTTAAGTTAAGACCAGCAATGCCTGTTTAATCGACACTCATTTACCAAACAAGGGCATTGCTGAAGTAAGTTTATAACCTGAATGTTATTGTCACATAGATTAACCCTCATGCTAACATCAATTTCAATTATTCAGATATATACAGGCTGCTATGTACTGTTGACTGGAACAGAAGAAATTTAAGTTGTTGGGGTGGAGAGATTTGCTGTTATAATCAAACACACGGTGCCCTGTTTCTGCTCTGCAGTATATCATAGTTGTGTGTATGTTTTGGATTTTTACATAACTTTATCAATTTTTCAGTCATATCACTACAATGCCTACAGTGTGGCAGTTTATAGTAATGTCTGTGGGGCTTATGTCGCACCTAATTACATTATCATGACACCAGGCTGACCGGTTCTATAACCTCTTAATACTGAGCATCAAGAGAGGCAGCTGTTAGTACGATTTTTATAACTCTTTGGTATGTCTTGGACAGGGTTTGAACCCACAACCTTCTGCATCCTAGGCGGACGCTCTAACCACAAGGCTAATAGAGTGATCTTATCATTGTCATAGATACTCAAATATCACTGACTAAAGACCTTTCTTTCCATTATCATTTAAAGAACAACTAAACTGGATAGCTGGTGATTGTTCTTTACCCATGATCCTTTATTTCTAAACATGGCTGAGGCATACATCTATGAACTGATCATTTCAAGTATATACACCTGCATGAGTTTCAGTTGAAGTATTATTGAAGCCAAATACTGTTTCTCTTTAGAAACTCCCACTGTCTGATTTATGCATACAATTGTAAGGAAACAATCATTCCCTTTGGATTTGTCCAGCATGTATAAATGTATCCAAAAATACAGTATTTCTTACATCAGTGTCATGTATTAGAAAGAAATTAAGTATTTAGTTTACAGAAATTAAGTATTGGGATTAAAATAGAAAACAACAAAGAAGTTCTTGAAATTATGTTTCTCTTTGCAAATTGTCACCACACAGGATGCATCCCTGGTCAAAGAGGTTGCCTCCATTATTTTATTTTTTTATATTTGTATTTGAACTACTCTACATTCCCAATTTCACTGTGGGAAAACAATTTGCAAATACTATTGACCACATGACAGTCATTTATGATGGCATTAATTAGCTTATTATAGAATGAAGCTCGATACCTGAAGTGCAAAATATTCATCTACAATGATGATTTAGAAAGAAAATGGAGTTTATTTCCTTGCAGAAAACTCAGAAGAATCATCCAACCTCATGAAAGGGCTCACAGTGGAAGGTATTTGAAGTGCCTCTTGTAAGAGCATGTTAATCAGGCATAAAAAGATGCAGTAGTTGACTAATGTTAATAGCTGCCGATCTCTTTAAGGGGAAACCACTACCATCTTACTTCCGTTTTGGCAGGCACATGATCATTTAACCCTGTCTGTTACTGAAAACAAATCAAAGGATATGGTGAACAGCTCTTTTACCTTTTGAAGGGTTGGATTAGCAAGGTAGTGGATGTACTCTTGACATATTGAGATAGGAAATGCATTTAAAGAAAAAAGGTCACTGTGGCCATTTACTACTAAAAAGTATCTGCATAATGAACGTTTGATTTCTTGAAGAAACTACAACAAAAAAGATATCTAAGCACTTATACAAAACTACTAAAATACAACATGTAAAAATCTCATAGTTGTTGGAACACAAGAGATTTGTGGTACACTCTGTCTCTCCCAAATTTTTCTACAATTACTTCTGTATATGCTTGCACACAAGTAGAGTCAAACTGCAAACAACATAGATCCTAATCTGCTATAGCATAAGGAACCTTCAGATTAGAGTCTGTGTTGTTTGTTTTACTGATTACTCTTTAAAAAAACCTGCAAAGACCCAGATCTGCTGGCACATTATACAATGACAGGTCTAGGTATTTGCAGTCGGGCTCATCTTATAAGTGAGTGTATATGGTACATGATACTGAACGCTTTAACATAACAGCATTACTACCATTGCTTTACCCCATCAAACAATAGTGATACCTTTCACTTACCTGTGCTTTGCAAACAAGACAATATAATTACCCACGAATTTGTTAAGAATTATTATTTAAAAATTAAAATTCTCTCAGACTCTATCCAAGGTTATTGAAATGTTAGACTTTAACGTAAGTAGGAATCTTTCTTTCCAATAACAGTCTACCAAATTACAGCAGAAAACGCTAATGACAACAAAAACTCTTACTATTCAGAAATTACAATTAAGTGAAGATATAAAGACAAGAAAGTTTGAAAGAAAAGGTTGAGTAATACATTTCTGTGTTTAAAACTTGTGTTCAAGAGTTTCAAGAGTACAGACTCTTGCATAAGCTGTCTTGTACCTTTTTAACTTGGACTAATATAAAACTTTCACAACAAAAAAAAGTAAAAAAGGAAAACACATCTATTGATATATGTTATGAATAAATCCCAGTCCTAACAAAAAAGTTAAATCTCTTTTATTGCAATGTAAAGCATTATTATAGTAATATTGCATTATTATAGTAATATTGCATTATTATAGTAATATTGCAATGTTACAGTAATACTGTATTTGCTCCTATTGAGTTAACAGCAAAACTGGCGAAACACTAATACACATTCTTATATCACAGACAGTCCAAAGACACTAGTTGAATCAGCTTTTTTAAAAAAAAGAAAGACTAAATACTTATAGGAATTCACAATAAGGGGAAATATTTATTCCAACTCTTCAGTAGTTTATTACCATTGTGTGTGATGAATAATTGTAACTTTATAGGCATACATTATTTCAATCTTATTAAAATCAGTGTTCTAAGTGAAGATCTGACAGCAACTGCTTAGGGGCCATGTTTTGGTGACCATTGTTATTACAATATTTGCTAATTTTATCAGCCAATCAGATGAAGTCTTATATCTTAGCATTTGGGAGGATGAGCGGTATGGCTAAAGAGCATCAATGTGTGCCAAATGATTTGATTCACTTTCCAATTTCTGATGGCTGCATTTCCATTGGCTAATTCATAGGTCACCAGCACATGACCCCTATGCAGTCGCTGTCAGATCTTTATATAGCATAGTGCTGTTCTGATTTTAAACAGATTGACATTATTGTGAAGAAATGTAAATTGTACACAAATATTAAGATATAATGAGTATATATTTTCATAGAAGCTTTTCTGCTTATTCTATATTACTGGCATTTATTTACTACGGGTATTAAGAATTACTAATCACAGATATGAAAGTATAATACCCACATACCTTGGATAAAATAGTTATTAGCCAGGCACTGGGACAAATGCTATACAGAGATATGCCAATAAAACCTTGAACATTCCAATGATGATACCATCAACGAAGGACATTGCATCATACATACATTTCCTATAATTACTTAGGCTTCCACCTGGCACACCAAGTCAATCAATCTTTCCAATTGCTGCCGTTCCATCCACGATGGCATTTTCCAAAACAAAAAAGGTAACACTGTAGCTTCTGGACTAACCTTATTCAAGTTGTTACCAGGCAGATTTAGTGCCAGGACAGTTAGTGAGCTTTTTTGAAGCCAAGGTATACATATCATCTGGCATTTCTTTAATGAATAAGGTCATAGCAAGAATGGTCCTCTTATATTTCTGGCATAACAAACAAAAGACAGTTTGACTTTTAGCATGAACCCATAAACTGTATCAAAGAGAAAGATGCAATAACTTGACAACTTTGTATCTGTATTCTAGTGCAACTTACTAGTAGCCCAATTTTGCATACATTTTATAATGTAAACTACCTCAAAATGATAGTACAAGTTAATGGCAGTTCTAAGATTCTGAAAGATCTGATGTATTCTAATTGTGTCAGTCATGATGCTGTACATATATTATATTAAACTTTGAAAATTAAAATTAAGATCAACAGAACAAAATGGAGAAATAGCATTTAGTTCATACAAATGACAATTATTTTGACTGATTTCATTAATAGCTTTACATCATCTTTCAAAAAGATCAGTTATTGTGCATCTTCTTCCAGGGCATGGGCTGGATAAGAGGTTTTTTGAAGAAACACCATATGATGTATATAAGCAGATAAAAATTGCTGGCTAAAGATTGAGCATGCCCGAAAAAGATAGTTAACTAGCCTTGTTCCCAATCTATAAGTTCAAAAAGCTGTATTCGGCTTTCATATGTAACTCAAAATACATATAGCTTTCAATAGAAATTGTAATTTGGTCCAAGTGCTATACATTTTGGGGCTAGAATACATTTGTAATTACATGTTGTTGTTGTTGTTGTTGTAGGGTTTAATGCCATTTTTTCAGCAGACGATAGGCTATAGATGGCGGCCAGTATTAATGGTGGAGGAAGAACCCAGGAAAACCCCGGAAAGAACCACCAACCCACGAGAAGCTACTGGCAAGCTTTCTCACATACCCACATTGGCTGAATCCGAGACTCGAACCCATGAAGACAGGTGAGATGGCAGTGTAAGATAGGCTGTTGTCTACAACAGCATCTGTGCGAATTGTGCAGCAACAAATACATTTATCTGTATATTTCTCTTTGAATACATTAAGCATACAGTTATCAGTGGTGAACCTAATTAGACTCTTTATTTAAAAAAGTTTGTGGTTTTGTGGGTTTAACACCATTTTTCAGCACGATAGGCTATACGTGTTGGCCAGTATACTAGTGGATGAAGAACCAATGGGAAGCTACAGGCAAGCTTTCTCACATACCCAAAATGTCTGAGCCTGAGACTTGAACCCACACAGACAGAGGTGAGATGACAGTGGTCTGTAAAGGTGAGCACATTAGACTTGTCAGCCATCTCAGACCCCTTTTAAAAAAGTAAATTGGTCACATTTATTCCTATTGTTATAGCAATGGTATGCATTATATTTTCAATAAGAGCTATGTAGAGAAAGGTCAAACATGTGACATATAGCTGAACAAGACAAAAACAAACTCTAGATTTACCTGCAGTATCTTAAATGGGATATGCAGAGTTTACTTAACAAGTTACACAGTATCTTACTCTGGCTTTGAATTATCTGCAGTGGGAAGAACTATGTAATGTCAGGAAACTGATGCACTTGACTGACTTTGTGTGTCAGTTGAAGCTTGGGTTGTCATGGGAAATTTATTTATGAAGCAGTATAGACACTGATGACATGGCAATGTTTGAGACTGTATTGCCTTGTGTGAAAAATATTAAAATATAAGTTTAATAAGAAGTGTTACACAAAAAAAAACAAAATACATAAAAAATATCTAATCTATGTGAAATGCCCTTTTGTAATCATGCTCTTCGTCTTCTTAGCATTAGTTATAATCATTTAAATCTATAGCAATCAATGTTATATCAAATCTCCTCCAGTAAATTTTATGCTTTATTCGTAAATATATTTTCAGCAGTTTTTAGTGCTATACTATGATGTACTTTCAGTGGTTTTTGACTAGCAAGCCAGCTAAGTCCATAATCAGCAAAGATGAAATCAAGAAAGATTCCAAGTCAAGTGATCATGTAGAATAAAATGAAAATTTCCAGAGGATATCAACTTCACTCCATGAAGGCACTGGGATGCACATCTTGCCTGTTTTTCATAACAGATAATTTAGGAACATCGAACTGAGTTGTCATGATGTATCTATCTTCACCACAGGTGTGATACTATTTTAGATGTCAGTAACTTTGCCTTTGCGACCTCTTGTTCTCCGTGTTTCCACCTTGTGTACTTCATTATCTTGAGATTTCTGAAATGTTAAAATGACAAAATTATTTATATGCATTAACAGATTCTGAACTTTCTTTTTCTAAGTGACTGCGTATTATGAAAAGTTACTAGTAAACTTGAGTACAGTGGTCCCCTTTTGAGATACCACGCACCCAATAACTAAGAGCACCCTTGCCCATCACCAAGATAGTATTTTACTGCATTGTCCCCCTAAAGAGAGGACACCCCTTTTATAATGGCCAGATTTTTAGTGCAGAAGTGGTGTCTTATTAGAAGGGGCAACATTGTAATGTCAACTTCTATATCAAAACTTCCCTATACAGACCCCTCTAAAAGCTGGCCACAAAATTTAATCCCAAAAGAGCTGTTTTAATAATAATCCAACATCTCTACAAAATATTAAGCAGGTTTTAAAAGATATGAACTTTTGACCAAAATCTGTCTTCAAGATGCGTGGTAAAACAGTCTTTAGACCACTCCTGGAAACAGCAGGGCTTATCCTGAGACAAAAGAAAGGAAGCAGAACCATGCATGCCAACCTCAGGCAAGGAAAAAGTGTAATCCAAGTGAACAAAAAGAATAATCCAAGCAGAACAAGAGCAATCCACATATAACATGATACAAATTCAATGAGCATATGTACAAAATGATTTATTTATCCCTCTGGACTATTAGCATCAATTTACTGCTTCAAGTTTTCATATATAACACTTTGAGCTTTAAAAAGCAATAGACTCTCATATTGCATTTCAAAACACTTTGTACCAGCTAAGACTCTGAATGTTTTGCAAACCAGTAGAGCTTAGTACTGGTTATAAAGCCTGGATCTGAATTCAGTTTTTATTTTTGTTAACAATACTGAACTATCTCTCACAGTAAGCATTAGAATGTTAAGGAACCAATATTCCTTTCATAACTTGACAAAGAAGAGGAAATTTATATCTTCCAGTCATTGGGTCTTTTAGCTGGGAAATAAGATGAAAAAACTCAACTCTGTCCTCATGAAGTAAATTGTCAGGCAGAATGTCAGCTTGATACTTCAGGAGTTCTGCTTCTAATTTAACAACAGCTTTTCCTGCAGCATGGTGTATCATATGATAGAGACAACCTGATATGTACAAAGATGGAGAATTCCAGTCATCACTGATGCAGTATCAGCTGGAAAACCCATATAGTTCTGCCAACTTATGTTTATTCAAAGCATTATCAAGCAAATAAAAAATTGTTTTCTCCAGTGGAAGCTACTGTTAATTCTGGTAATGAAAGAAAAGCACTCTGACTTTACCCTTTTTGTTGTCAAAGTCTCTTACACAAGACTGGGTACAACTTTTTGTCATCATAATCACTACTCCTGTCTGTTGCAATACTAAACAGCCCAATTTTCATGGCTTCTGCAGAGCTGTTTAAATAATACTGTTTGATTACAGTATTTTGGGGGAAATGCAGTAAAATACTATCTTGGTGATGGGCAAGGGCGCTCTTAGTCATTGGGTAAGTGGTATTTCAAAAGGGGGACCACTGTACTCTTCTGTTAAACACCTAACAATATTAGATGATTTTTTTCTTGCACATGCGTATTTTCTGCAATTTTGGAATCAGGAAACATCTGTTTGAACAAAGGATCAATGTAGTCTTCTACTGCTAGGGGTAGTCTGCGTTCTATTAAGAACTCGGTACATACCGCCTCTGCATTTATAAAATTTGTGTCCACAATTTAGTTCTGCTGTGAAAAAAGAAGTTACCTTAGTATTGGAGTTAGTAAAACGAACTAATTCAAGGATTCTTTGTTTTACCACAATGACCAATATTAAAATCCTTTCCACACAGTCTGCAATGGGGCATGAAGGTGCCCTAGAAAGGTACACTGTATTGTGTAATTCATGTTTTTCGTCTTTTTCTAATCCATCTGTGAAATTATCTGAAAACATTTTTGCTCTAACGCACACATCGACTAGAATAAACCTGATTTGACTTTTAATGCCAAATACCTACAGACTGGTTCTATAACATATATTAATTAGAACAAAGGATCTGCAAGCAAAGACTAAAAGTTAGAAAACCAGTCTGTTCTCTCCCAACAAAACCATACAGCTGCTATAAATAGAATCCGAGGTCAAAAGTTTATTAGAAACCAGCATGTTTCTTGGAAATAGGGCAGCTGCTATAAACAGAACATAATACTGTTAGGAAAGTGTATGAAAGTCTATGGACAAGCATACTCTTATGTCATAGTTACAAAGAAGCCATCTTTTCTAGAACAAGGTCTGTGGCATTAATGGGATGTTATTAAAAATGAGAAAACAAACTACTAAATTTTTTGGAGGGGGATATACCAAAAACACTTAATCCAAATACATTTATGCGTGAGACATAATTTTGTGAAAAAAAGCATAATGGTTGGCATGTATGCAGAACCCTTCATCATTCCTCTGTAAGTACAGTGACTTTCCACAGATCGAAACACAGATGATACTTAGATTCTCACAGAAACTCTTGCTGGCATCACTCGCATGGTAAAGGTCAATTGTCATTTTTCATGTTTAAATATATAAATCACAATAGAAAAGATTATACTGAAACCAAATTAAAGGATAAAACTGAAACTCGAATTTCACTTGACAGGACTTATTTAATTGGTATTTCTTTGCTTTTCTTCTAATTAAATTGTTCACTTTTCAAGACATGTTGTGACTTTATGGCATTAACATTTTCATTGAGCAATATTTTTCATTATACATTGTTATTGATAGTGTTTTTATTTTTTTATTTTTTTTAAAAGGACAAAAGAAAAGAAATACTCTCTTTTAAACATTGTGAATTTCATAATTTTCATTCAAAATTTCCAGGCACTAGCCAACTTTTTCAATTAAAAAAACTCAAAAAACCCTAAACAAACAAACTCCACCCCATACCCCATGATATACCAAGATTATATCTGTACCCACATTAAAGGCAGGTTGCATGTTATATTGATACACCAAAATGATGATCTGTGTATCTTGTATAATGTTCCATTGTAATAGTGTAATTCTCATATAAGTGAGACAAAGTTAATCTGTAAGCATGGCATTGCAGTACAGTGGGACCCCACTCTAATGCGATAATTGGGGTTAAAAAAATTGGATTGCGATAATAATGGGGTTGAATTAATGTGGGCTTTAACAGTATTTTACTTTTTTCATGTCTAATGTATATCATGAATAGGGCATCAACACCATTTACTAACGTGCTGTCATGGCATGCAATTCATCCATAATGCATGTAATTCCATTGAAAAACTGCACACAGATTTAAAATGATCAATAATTTTGTCACGGATCATTGAGTTTGAATTCAACGTCTAATATATAGCATGAACAGAGTATTAGCACCATTTACTTACCTTCTGATATCGTACTGTCATGGCATGTAGCTAATCCATATGTAATTCCATTGCAAAAATTGCATACATATTTAAATTATTAAGTCATTTTGTCTCAGATCATTATGTGTCTGAATTCCATGGGAAAAATTAACAGCAAAATTAGGTTAAGAAAGATGAAGCACATGTACAGTTCATTATGTTCTAGGGTCTATGAACGGTGTCTGTACAAATTTCATACTGCTAAAATTTTCTCACATGTTTCCTTGTACTGTTATCCATTGTAAATTCCCAATAATGAACACTTGTACGCCTATTTATTTGAACGACTACAGCAAGAATAATTAACCAACAACACATGCTTTCAGCATGCATATAACTTTTACTTCAGGTTTTGTGACTATCGAAAGAAACATGTGAAAATACTTTTATAATGATTTTAAGCTGAACGCATGTACAATTTCATACCCTTTCAAGTTCTAGCTAATAAAGTGAACATTATTTACTGGTCAACTGATTGAATCTAATAACACCACCAAGCCCAGCAAACATTTGGCAACTTTCGTTTTTTCATGTTTGTTAAATTGTGAGAATCTTTTATCAACCACCGCATTGTTTGCTGCTTGGTTGTGTTTGCAGTTAAAGAAGAAACACACGTCGGCTATTTTTTGTGCAACAACTGTATAAAGAATTAACTGATGACAATTACAAAGACGACTTGCTGGCTTTACTCATGGATCAGTAATAAGTAATATTTCCTATAATGTTTTTTTGGCATAACACTTCAAGAACCTGGTGAAATTGTTAAATTTCAGAAGCCACACCATGATCTTATTATATTCAAGTTCGTACACAAGCTCTTCCCCAAAATGATAGTAAACATTTTACACACTATTTCTCGTACTTAAAAAAAAGTTTTTTCCAGGTATGATAAAAATACATGTACAAGTATTTAAAATTTCAGGAACCATGCCATGGTTGTATTATATTCGAATTCATACACACTCTATTCCCCAAAATGATAATACATTTTTTACACTATTTCATGTACTTTGAAAACAAATGTTTCATGTGGGAATGAATATATGACATTTCAGGAGCCATGCCACAACTGTGTTACATCCGAATTTGCATTATTGCAGGGTGCATTACAGCAGAGTCGCACTGTATCAATTGTCATTTTTATCATGATATCAACAAAAGTTACTCTACTGTATATTCATGTGTATTTCAATATCACATTCATTACATGGTCTAGTGTGTATTAAAACTTCTGGGCAATCATGCATGACCACAATCAAACCACACAAAAAATCCACAATTTCTGACCTTGTTTTGAGGCTTAATAGAGAAAAGACGTTCAACCAAAGATAATTTGTTATTTAACTATACCAGGGAAATCTGACATAGGTAAACAGAAATCAGTATAATGGATTGAAATTATTTTATCAAAAAATTAATCAGTATAAAGAACATTGTCTTTTAAATAACTGTAAGCATATTAAGTCATATAAAAATTAAAAATAAAACTATCAAAATATTATGTGATATGACTGTTATTTGACAGTAAATACTGTGTGCATGTGAATATAATATGCTGACAAGACATGTCCATCTGAGACATATAAAGAAATCTGAGGAGATGAAGACCTTATCTGAATTAAAATCAATGATTGATGTTAGATGTTTGCCTTTCAACGAATGGCAAATAGGATTGTGCAGTTAAAAAATAACTTATACAATGATGGCAAGGTTAAAGGTTGATAATTTTCAATGATGGCAAGGTTAAAGGTTGGTAGTTTTCAATGATGGCAAGGTTAAAGGTTGATAGCTTTCAATGATGGCAAAGTTAAATATTGATAGCTTTTAATGATGGCAAGGTTAAAGGTTGATAGCTTCAAAGAGAAGTAGATATTGTGCAAATTAACATCCGTGAGATAAAAACCTGGCAATAGAGCTTTAGATAATCAGTGTATTTGCATTTTTAATAATCAGTGTACTTGCATTTTTATCAGTGTATTTGCATTGATAATCTGGATGTTTGCTTGGATAATCAGTATATCTGGATTGATAATCAATGTATTTGGATTGATATTCATTGTATTTGTATCGATAATCAGTGTATTTGGATTGGTCTTCATTGTATCTGTATTGATAACCAGTGTACTTGGATTGATATTCATAGTATTTGTATTGATAATCAGTGTATTTGGATTGATAATCAGTGTATCTGGCTTGATATTCATTGTATTTGTATTGATAATCAGTGTATTTGCATTGATAATCAGTGTATTTGCATGGATAATCAGTGTATTTGGATTGATAATCAGTGTATTTGGATTGATATTCATTGTATTTGTATTGATAATCAGTGTATTTGGATTGATAATCAGTGTATCTGGATTGATATTCATTGTATTTGTATTGATAATCAGTGTATTTGCACTGATAATCAGTGTACTTGCTTTGATAAGTAATGTATTTGCTATGATAAGAAATATATTTGCATTGATAAGTATTTGTTTTGATAAGCAATGTATTTGCTTTGATAAGAAATGTATTTGCATTGATAAGTAATGTATTTGCTTTGATAAGTAATGTACTTGCTTTGATAAGAAATGCATTTGCATTAATAAGCAATGTATTTGCTTTGATAAGTAATGCACTTGCTTTGATAAGAAATGTATCTGCACTGATAAGTAATGTACTTGCTTTTGATAAGTAATGTACTTGCTTTGATAAGCAATGTATTTGCTTTGTTAAGCAATGTACTTGCTTTGATAAGAAATGTATCTGCACTGATAAGTAATGTATTTGCTTTGTTAAGCAATGTACTTGCTTTGATAAGTAATGTATTTGCTTTGATAAGTAATGTATTTTCTTTGTAATGTACATGCTTTGATAAGTAATGTATTTGCTTTGTTAAGCAATGTACTTGCTTTGATAAGTAATGTATTTGCTTTGATAAGTAATGCACTTGCTTTAATAAGAAATGTATCTGCACTGATAAGTAATGTATTTGCTTTGATAAGTAATGCATTTGCATTAATAAGCAATGTATTTGCTTTGTTAAGTAATGTACTTGCTTTGATAAGAAATGCATTTGCATTAATAAGCAATGTATTTGCTTTGATAAGTAATGCACTTGCTTTGATAAGAAATGTATCTGCACTGATAAGTAATGTATTTGCTTTGATAAGTAATGCATTTGCATTAATAAGCAATGTATTTGCTTTGTTAAGTAATGTACTTGCTTTGATAAGAAATGCATTTGCATTAATAAGCAATGTATTTGCTTTGATAAGTAATGCACTTGCTTTAATAAGAAATGTATCTGCACTGATAAGTAATGTACTTACTTTGACAAGAAATGTATTTGCACTGATAAGCAATGTATTTGCTTTGTTAAGTAATGTACTTGCTTTGTTAAGTAATGTACTTGCTTTGTTAAGTAATGTACTTGCTTTGATAAGTAATGTACGTGCTTTGATTAGTAATGTATTTGCTTTGTAATGTACTTGCTTTGATAAGCAATGTATTTGCTTTGTTAAGTAATGTACTTGCTTTGTTAAGTAATGTACTTGCTTTGATAAGTAATGTACTTGCTTTGATAAGTAATGTATTTGCTTTGATAAGTAATGTATTTGCATTGATTAGTAATGTACTTGTTTTGATAAGTAATGTATTTGCTTTGATAAGTAATGTATTTGCTTTGATAAGTAATGTTTTTGCTTTGATAAGTAATGTATTTGCTTTGATAAGTAATGTATTTGCATTGATAAGTGATGTATTTGCTTTGATAAGTAATGTACTTGCTTTGATAAGAAATGTATTTGCTTTAATCAGCAATGTATTTGCTTTGATAAGGAATGTACTTGCTTTGATAAATAATGTACGTGTTTTGATTAGTAATATATTTGCATTGATAAGTAATGTATTTGCTTTGATAAGCAATGTATTTGCTTTGATAAGTAATGTATTTGCTTTGATAAGTAATGTATTTGCTTTGATATGTACTTGCTTTGATAAGTAATGTATTTGCTTTGATAAGTAATGTATTTGCTTTGAAAAGTAATGTACTTACTTTGATAAGAAATGTATTTGCATTAATAAGCAATGTATTTGCTTTGAAAAGTAATGTACTTACTTTGATAAAAAATGTATTTGCATTAATAAGCAATGTATTTGCTTTGATAAGTAATGCACTTGCTTTGATAAATAATGTACGTGTTTTGATAAGTAATATATTTGCATTGATAAGCAATGTATTTGCTTTGAAAAGTAATGTACTTACTTTGATAAGAAATGTATTTGCATTAATAAGCAATGTATTTACTTTGAAAAGTAATGTACTTACTTTGATAAAAAATGTATTTGCTTTAATCAGCAATGTATTTGCTTTGATAAGGAATGTACTTGCTTTGATAAATAATGTACGTGTTTTGATAAGTAACATATTTGCATTGATAAGTAATGTATTTGCTTTGATATGTACTTGCTTTGATAAGTAATGTATTTGCTTTGATAAGCAATGTATTTGCTTTGATAAGTAATGTATTTGCTTTGATAAGAAATGCATTTGCTTTGATAAGTAATGTATTTGCTTTGAAAAGTAATGTATTTGCTTTGATATGTACTTGCTTTGATAAGTAATGTATTTGCTTTGATAAGCAATGTATTTGCTTTGATAAGTAATGTATTTGCTTTGATAAGAAATGCATTTGCTTTGATAAGTAATGTATTTGCTTTGAAAAGTAATGTACTTACTTTGATAAGAAATGTATTTGCATTAATAAGCAATGTATTTGCTTTGAAAAGTAATGTACTTACTTTGATAAAAAATGTATTTGCATTAATAAGCAATGTATTTGCTTTGATAAGTAATGCACTTGCTTTGATAAGAAATGTATCTGCACTGATAAGTAATGTATTTGCTTTGATAACACTGGACAACAAATTTTTACAAAAGTCATGTTACTGAAATAAAATTAGTCAATTCTTATCAATTTTTATGTGCTGAACACGAATATGACAGTCAAATTGCAAAATTGGCTCTAGTTTTTTTGTAATCTGCAAGAAATTAATGTTTACATAACGAAATGCATTCCAATAGTAAAAGGTCAACTGTAATAGCCTACCTATAAAAAATCAAGTCATTGACTACATCTTAGATTTCTTCGCCTGTCTCTTGTACAGCTGTTCGGGAGCATCTCTGAGGAGTGTCCAGCAGTAGTCAGCCAGCATTGTAGTGGACCATTTTCCCTGGTATCTTTGTTCCATTGTTGCGATATCTTGATGAAAACGTTCGCCGTGTTCATCACTAACAATACCACAGTTGCTAGGAAAGAAATCCAAATGGGAATGAAGGAAGTGAATCTTTAGAGACATATTGCAGCCAAGTTTCTTATACTTCATCAACATGTCTTCTACTAGTTCCTTATAGTTTTCTGCCCTAACATTTCCGAGGAAGTTTGTAGAAACTAGGCGAAAAGCATTCCATGCTTGTTTCGCGTCACCTTCCAGCAAGTTGTTGAACCGGTCATCTTTGAAAAGCTCTCGAATCTGAGGACCCACAAAAACTCCCTCTTTAATCTTTGCTTCGCTGAGTCGAGGGAATTTTTCATGCAGGTATCGGAATGCTGGCAAAGTCCGGTCAATGGCTTTCACGAAGTTCTTCATCAAACCTAGTTTGATGTGAAGGGGTGGTAGCAAGATTTTCTGAGCCTCAACCAGAGCTGGGTGTTGGATATTCTTCTCTCCAATGGCTACATTCTGCCTGTGAGTCCATTCCTTCCTCATGTAGTGCATTTCCCTTGCTCGGCTATCCCACTCGCATAAGAAACACATGTATTTTGTATATCCTTGCTGCAGTCCCATTAAAAGGGCAACTACCTTCAAATCACCACAGAGGTGCCAGCTGTACTTGTTATACTCAATGGAATTCAGTAGCTGCCTTAAGTTATCGTATGTCTCTTTCATGTGGACAGCATACGCTACTGGAATAGATGGAAGAATGTTTCCATTGTGCAAAAGCACAGCCTTGAGACTCAGTTTCGAAGAGTCCACAAATAGTCTCCATTCTTGTGGGTCATGAGTGATTTTTAAAGCATTCATGAGGCCCTCAATATCGGAACAGAATATCAGATTACTTTCCTTTCTGAAGAAAGGCTCCAATTGCTGGTGGCGCTTTCGATATGCAGTAATTGTGACATCTTCTTCTAGAAGATTCCATTGTTGGAGTCTTGATCCTAGCAATTCTGCCTTGTTCTTTGATAAGTCCAAATCACGAATCAGGTCATTTAGTTCTTCCTGTGTTATTCTGTGTGGGGTTGATGATGCACCACAGTGAAAATCTGGATCACTGCATGCTGATGGACCAGGAGAAGAACAGGTCGACTCACCTTTGTCTTCGTCAGATGAATCAAGAGAATATTCTGCTGGAGGTTCTGGAATAGGAAGTCCCTCACCATGTGGAACTGGTCTCAATGCAGACGGAATGTTTGGGTAGACTATTCTCGACTTCTTTCGCTTCGTTATTCCGCCGGAAAGAGGAGGAACCAAGCAGAAGTAACAGTCATTTAGGTGGTTGCTTGGCTCTCTCCACACCATTGGGACTGCAAACGGCATTGATGACCTTTTGCAATTCAACCACTGTGAAAGCTGTGTTGTACATGTAGCACAGCATATATGCGGAGCCCAAGGCTTGTCTTGGTCACCAACCTTGCATCCGAAGTAAAGATGATATGCCTTCTTCACTTGAGAATTGATACTTTTCTTCTGGTTGGCAAATGTCACTTCCCCACAAATATAGCAAAAATTGTCCGCGGTATTAACACACTTTCGAGGCATTACTGTTCTTTATTGTACGTAAATGGATAAAATAATAAGTTTTATGTAACAGTAGCTTGAACTGTCTCGCACAACGTCTAAAATATTTTAAATGCTGAACCTATCTGATTGGGCTTTATATAGTACACTGCTTACGTCAGCTTCAGCAGCCGCCTGGCATTAGTATAATAGGCCTACACATGTATAGTACACTGCTGACGTCAACTTACTTCAGCAGCCGCATGGCATTAGTATTGCATTGCATCAGAAAATGATGCAATCAACTGTGGATGATGTGAGCATGATGGTATTATGCAATGTTACATCATTATTCCGGATGTTGCTGCAGTCCTACTGGAGAAATTTACACAGTGAAACATAGAAAATGAGGTATATGAATATCTTCAAAACGAGAGCCAATACAAATTTTTCACGGTTATATTCGTGTTCGGCACACCAAAATACTACAGATTAGGGCCTTTTCAAGTCAGTAATGATTTCACTGTTGACCAGTGTAAGTAATGTACTTGCTTTTGATAAGTAATGTACTTACTTGACAAGAAATGTATTTGCACTGATAAGCAATGTATTTGCTTTGATAAGTAATGTATTTGCATTAATAAGCAATGTATTTGCTTTGATAAGTAATGTACTTGCTTTGATAAGAAATGCATTTGCATTAATAAGCAATGTATTTGCTTTGATAAGTAATGTACTTACTTTGACAAGAAATGTATTTGCACTGATAAGCAATGTATTTGCTTTGTTAAGTAATGTACTTGCTTTGATAAGTAATGTATTTGCTTTGATAAGAAATGCATTTGCATTAATAAGCAATGTATTTGCTTTGATAAGTAATGTACTTACTTTGACAAGAAATGTATTTGCACTGATAAGCAATGTATTTGCTTTGTTAAGTAATGTACTTGCTTTGATAAGTAATGTACTTGCTTTGATAAGAAATGCATTTGCATTAATAAGCAATGTATTTGCTTTGATAAGTAATGTACTTACTTTGACAAGAAATGTATTTGCACTGATAAGCAATGTATTTGCATTGATAAGTAATGTACGTGCTTTGATTAGTAATGTATTTGCTTTGTAATGTACATGCTTTGATAAGTAATGTATTTGCATTGATTAGTAATGTACTTGTTTTGATAAGCAATGTATTTGCATTGATAAGTAATGTATTTGCTTTGATATGTAATGTACTTGCTTTGATAAGAAATGTATTTGCTTTGATAAGTAATGTATTTGCTTTGATAAGTAATGTACTTGCTTTGATAAGAAATGTACTTGCTTTGATAAGAAATGTACTTGCTTTGATAAGAAATGTACTTGCTTTGATAAGTAATGTATTTGCATTGATAAGTGATGTATTTGCTTTGATAAGTAATGTACTTGTTTTGATAAGCAATGTATTTGCATTGATAAGTAATGTATTTGCTTTGATATGTATTTGCTTTGATAAGAAATATATTTGCTTTGATAAGAAATGTATTTGCATTCATAAGAAATGTATTTGCTTTGATAAGAAATATATTTGCTTTGATAAGTAATGTACTTGCCTTCATAAGTAATGTATTTGCATTGACAAGAAATGTATTTGCTTTAATAAGTAATGTACTTGCTTTAATAAGTAATGTACTTGCTTTGAAAAGAAATGTTGTTGCATTGATAAGCAATGTATATTTGCTTTGATATTTAATGTACTTGATTTGATAAGTAATGTATTTGCATTGATAAGTAATGTACTTGCATTGATAAGTAATGTATTTGCTTTGATAAGCAATGTATTTGCATTGATAAGTAATGTATTTGCTTTCGTAAGTAATGTATTTGCATTGATAAGTAATGTATTTGCATTGATAAGTAATGTACTTGCTTTCGTAAGTAATGTATTTGCATTGATAAGTAATGTACTTGTTTTGATAAGTAATGTATTTGCATTGATAAGTAATGTACTTGTTTTGATAAGCAATATATTTGCATTGATAAGTAATGTATTTGCATTCATAAGAAATATATTTGCTTTGATAAGCAATGTATTTGCTTTGATAAGTAATGTATTTGCATTGATAAGTAATGTACTTGCTTTGATAAGTAATTTTTTGCTTTGATAAGTAATGTATTTGCTTTGATAAGTAATGTACTTGCTTTCGTAAGTAATGTATTTGCATTGATAAGTAATGTATTTGCATTGTAATGTATTTGCATTGATAAGTAATGTATTTGCTTTGATAAGGAATGTATTTGCATTGATAAGTAAAGTATTTGCTTTGTAATGTGCTTGCTTTTGATAAGGAATGTATTTGCATTGTAATGTATTTGCATTGATAAGTAATGTATTTGCATTGATAAGTAATGTATTTGCTTTGATAAGGAATGTATTTGCATTGATAAGTAAAGTATTTGCTTTGTAATGTGCTTGCTTTTGATAAGTAATGTATTGTTGTTGTTGTTGTGGGATTTAACGCCATTTTTCAGCACACGATAGGCTATGCATGGCGGCCAGTATTAATGGTGGAGGAAGAACCCGGGAAAACCCCGACAAGAACCACCAACCCACGAGAAGCTAGTAATGTATTTGCATTGATAAGTAATGTACTTGCTTTGATAAGTAATGTATTTGCTTTCATAAGCAATGTATTTGCTTTGATAAGTAATGTATTTGCTTTCATAAGCAATGTATTTGCATTGATAAGTAATGTATTTGCTAGGATAAGAAATGTATTTGCTTTGATATGTACTTGCTTTGATAAGTAATGTATTTGCTTTGATAAGCAATGTATTTGCTTTGATAAGTAATGTACTTGCTTTGATAAGTAATGTATTTGCTTTCATAAGCAATGTATTTGCTTTGATAAGTAATGTATTTGCTTTCATAAGCAATGTATTTGCTCTGATAAGTAATGTATTTGCATTGATAAGTAATGTATTTGCTTTGATATGTACTTGCTTTGATAAGTAATGTATTTGCTTTGATAAGCAATGTATTTGCTTTGATAAGCAATGTATTTGATTGGAGTATTTTTAAGCAGTGTATTTACATATTTTACACAAATGACTAAAAATGCAAACAAATTTTTAATGGAAACAATGTATACCAAAATAATTAAATTTTAAGCACTTAGTCCAAATCTGTCAGCATACTGCTTCTGCCAGAATATAAACTATCCCATCTGGAAAGGTTTACAATGTTCCACACATGTTTGAAATAACAGCAATCTATCAATGTAAGAGTACCCCCCTCCTCATACAGAGCCATATAATCAAACGCAATCTGAGTCTTAATCACTAAGCCATTTTACTGATTCTGGAAGGCATCAATAACTTCTTCAAGATAAGGATTCAGTCTGGTACCATAGTTCGTGTTTTGTGGTGATCATAAAATACACCCATTGAATTTCAAAAAACACAATTAGCTTATAACATGTAGTAAAAATTCTGAGCAAATCTGAGCAAAAAATTTGTTAACCAGATTACCACTGTTTTGGGGTTTGACAGTAAAATACATATTTCAATCTAAATTACCACAAACTGTCCACATTCCATTGGCTCCGAGATGTAGGTTTCATCCTTGTACAGCTTGTGCCTCCGTCTGGTTGTAGCTTGTGAATTCTTTTCTGGAGGATCTAGACATTCCACAGTGGGCGTCACATTTGAGGAAATATTTTCTTTTGAACCTGTATCCTTGGACTTTTTGTTACTTTTCTTGACTGATTCAGAACTGTCCTCCTTTTTCGGGGATGTGGGAGATAATGGACTGGTTGCCTCAACAATACTATGAAGAATTCTGCGAGCTGAAAATTAAACACACCGTCTTCCAGATGAGATTATTCTCCTTGCCTTTGCATATCTGTATAAACATGTATACACCAATAAATGTTCATTCATAACAATTTTACGGAATCACTGAATACCGGTACTGCCCATCCCATCTTGAAAATGAGTTATCTTTTTATTCACAAACAATTCTTGTCTGGCTTATTATACAGGCCAACTTATTTATTTAAGGCTCAAATTCTATTAAGAAATTACTGAATAATATTTCATGTATAAAAGGAATTTCTAAATATAACTTCAAACATATTGAACATAACATTAATAGTATGAAACCAACACAATTTTAAAGGATGTTTATAATTCACATCTTTAGAATTAAGACTGATGAATAGTTCAGAATGGCTAAGATTTTTGTGAAGTTGTTATGAACTCTGACTCAAAGGTGTTTGATCTGAACTTTTTCAAACATTGTTGACAATACAGTGCCATCTATTACAACCGCACTAAGGGCTGTTCCATTTAAACATACATGGTACCCAGGGAAGGAGTTCATATTAAAGTAAAAAGAAAATTCTAAATTGCCTCTACAGGTGAGTATCCCACATTAAAATTGCCTTCCCTTGGTTCCATGTATATTTTACTGGAACAACCCTTAGTCAACAACATGTATGGAAAAAAGTATATCTGTATAGTGATACACTGTTTTGTCATTCCAGGATTATGATACCCATAATACAATATGCAAATGTAATAAAAGAAATACCTCATTGGAATACTTTGCAAGCTGAAATTTTTAAAGATATTCTCGCATGTAATAATATTTAAAGAAACTTAATTCAATGCATCGTTTCAAATTTGATCATGTTTTGGCTATTTTTTGACCAAGTATATGTTTATTGAGAGAGACTAGATCTGTTGGTAAGCAAGTGTTGATGGAATACCCCACCCCCCATTGTAGATAATCATTTTCCAAAAATGGGTAGGATAGTCTAAAATTACTATTCTGACAATGACAAATCTGATATGGGAACAAATTCTTGTAAAAATACAAATACATACCAAGTTTCATGAAGGTATATGAAATGATTGTGGAGTTGTAAGTAGACAAATGTGCATTGGAGGAACAGATAGACAAAAAATATAATAAAAATGGGAAAAAGTCTTAAAATACTAATGAGCTGATTCAATATTTTAAAAGATACAAGGTTAAATCATGATAAAAAGTTTCATGAAGAAGGTTTCAGCGGATATTAAGTAAACAAAGATTTGATGGTTTGACAACTTCATTAGGAGGGAATATAAATATTTCTAATTTCTTTTCAAATTTTGCCACTGAAAATTTGTGTCATGTCTCCCGACATGTTGTATTGAGAACTATGTTATGTAATCCATTCTGCATAATTTTTATTCTCATACTTTTATTGAATAAATTTTACAGATGAAATGTGATGTACAAAGTTTTTTAAAAAAAGAAACAATTTCATGTGTCAATGAAGAATCCAAATCCTACCCCGAAAATAAAAGTGGCATCATGCTCTTCCGTTAAAGCAGATTTTGTAAGAATTTCCCTACACACCATTCCTGTTAATTTTACCAATGAAATGAAAGCAAAATGGAAATGGATTGCAGAATGAATGCGAGCATAATGATGAATGTGTGAAGATAACTGAGAATGAAAAATAATAAGCAATCTATTATTTTCTGACTGCCATATTATTTCCAAGCTTAAAAACCTGTTTGCATGGCAATCAGGGACAAATGTTGACTATTTATCACTCCTTTCAACCCATTACATTGTGCTTGTCAAGGCAGATGTAAAACCAATGATGTGATGACATCATTTCATTTCAATGATATAAGAAATATATTTTGCTGAGAAATACTGTACAACTATATTTTTACATGTACTGTAGTTTTCTTTATCTGAAACTCAAAGTTGTCTTTCGCATATGGCACGTTTAACAAGACAAGATATGAAAGCAAGTTATCTCCCTTCGACTAAAACAGAAACAATAATCCAAATTCAGTGAATATATATTTTTTTAACTGAATTAAAAATGGAATAAAAAAATAAGAAAGGAAATGACAAATGGAAGCAACACATTTCTGAGAGCATTAGCAGATAAAGGGTCCTAAAATGGATTGATGCTCAACTGGACCAAAACTTTCCAGAAATCCAAGATAAGACTTTCTACTTTTAAACTGATGTGGGTGTTTCATGGCCATACTGGATGCAAGAATGGCAACATTTTCATTCTGGACCAGCTAGATATCATAAGAAGTCTTTTGGCGAAAACCCTGTGTTGACACAAACATACATTGAGGAGAAGTGATCAAAATTTTTTTTAAAGATGATGAACCCATTATGGATATCAACTCAGCCATTTAGAACCAACTAAATATCACATTAAGTCCGTTTTCATGAAAATCCCATGGAGACCATTCATTCAGGATGAGTAGTGATAACAAGATTTTCCAATTGCCCACCATGGCAGCAATAATGGATGTCACATGAACACTATCTCCATTCATGACCATCTACACACATAAGACTTTGAAGCCCCAATACCACAGTTTATCATAAATTTCACCATTCATCCAATTTAACTAAAGTTTGGAGGGAAGGAAATGATTTATTAAAAGAATCTATCTAGTGTAAACCATTCTTTGAAATAAACAAAATGGAAGGTTAAAACGACGGTTAAATATTCAGTTTAGAATTAAGAGGCGCCACCCCTAAATTCAGTCAATGAAGTCACTCATAAATCTGTTCTTTTTCAGGAGTGCTCCAAAACTAGTGCTGTGATAACTTCTACAAATTTTGTTGGTGACTTATCTAACAACAACATTTGCATGTGGTGCACAAATTGATTCAAGAGGGAATGAACAGATCCATGCTTTCCTTAAACAGAACTGAGATAAAAATAAGATGAAAATAAGATTTTGGTGAATATTGGTGATCTGGTTCTGTACACAAGATTCTAGATTGATATTTATCTTTTTGTCTTAAAATACGTTTTATTGTGTCGAATCTAACTGACATAGGACATGGGGTGTTAAGTATTCTATGCCTTTTATAATCTGAGCCAATTAGGCAAAGAATTCCCAATTAACCATATTCCTCCTCTGATGAAGTAGTGCCCTGGATTTGAGGAGCTTAAGGTAACATCGGCTCAAGCTGCATCACGTTTAAACAAGAGTGTCATCTGAGCCTGTGAGCACTCTCCTAGCACTTGGTCATGAAATCTCAATAAGATGTTTGCGGGATAAGGTGATTTAAATAACTTTTTTTTTTTCATTTTAGTAACGGCTGCCATATTTGATGATGGAATGGCATCATTTGTAGAAACACCAACTTAATTCATGGTTGAAAACAAATATGTTGACCATGGAAATGGATACAGTGAACACTGACCCATGATATCATGTAGGATGCTAGATACTAACCCCAGTTCCAGATTCACACATAAAAGAGCCAATAAGCATTGATACTTTCCAAAGGTGTGGTCATTATATGTATATCAGACTGGTGAATAGCAGTAATTTTACACTCTATACAGGATCACAACTAGGTGAATTATCAAATTACAGTCTGATTGCAAATTAAGTTTCTTGTAATAATATATAAAGTATCGTAGTTTTAGTGCTTCATGACTCAAAATCATCTGCATGGGAGTTTAAATCCTGCCCAGACTGGTCTGGTGCTGTGGCATGCCTCTGGACAAGACATTGTACTCCATTAAGTGCTAAATAGTCTTATATATGCTGATGTGCCATTGAAAAAAACTAACCCATCAAATCTACCGGCAGCATATTATATGCATAATTTGTGCGGATTGTAACTTTACTCACCAGTCCTGGGAAGAGAAGATTCCCTGAATGAATTCACGATAGAACCAATTTTCCCACGTGCAGTCTTCTTGGCTTTTCTCTGTGGACGTTCTCCCTTTTCATCTTCACTTTTCTCCCCCTCATTAGGCTGGAAAACAATTTTTTAAATCTTTTTATTTTTTCTGGTTATTGTTATGACTTTACGGTCTTAAACGTACAACAGAAAGAAAAACAGCAAGTTTAATAAAATTCAACAAATTATTTAGTTCTAAAGAATACAAATTGACAATTTAAAAGGAATATTGTGAATTAAATCCCAAATAATTCTAAATGTTCTATCACAAGTTCAAAAGCATAGTGTTCTGAATGAATTCCAGTAATGAATGTGCTGATGTGCCAAGACGGATGTTGATGTGCCAACAGTCTTACTGTATCACAGTGATATAATTCAGAATGTCCTTGAATGAATTCACAATAATCCAAAATAGTGTTTTAGTCCCAGGGTCAATAAGCACTTTATGATTCCAATAAATAATTAAAATAAATAAATCCTGTCAAATTATAACTGAACTAAACTTTATTCTTCTGCAAGATAGATGTTACAATAGGTATGATTTTTTAAAATATAAACAGCCTTATCTACCCTCTTGACCAATTTCACAATCTTCCATTTTTGGAGAAAAAAAATCCGTCTTAAAGGAAAATTACCCTAAACTGTAAACAAGGTCAGGTCTATTTACTTTCACTGAATCAACCTGACAAACAGCAGGATGACCATTGGTTTTTCCAAGGGAAAAACCATTGCCCTGAACTCAAATCCAAGTAAACACAATGGTTACAAATGATCATTATCTTAAAATATAATCTACAATCATGGGTACAATTTAGCTGAGTAATATGTTTGTTACAAATGATCATTACAATCTAAAATCATGGACAAAAGCTAAACAATATAATATAGATATACACAACACTAGAACTGAGGTCCCCCCCCCATATAAATATGAATGAAATATTTAAGTTCATCAAGCCTTCAGGCAATATTTTAATATACAAGTTCTTATCTTATTCAAACTATATGTTTCTGTCATTAAAGTCTTACTTTTCATTCAAGTTGAGCAAAACTAATGTTTAAACATGTGTAAAGCATTCATTGGTATTTAATTAATGTACACACAATGCACATATACACAAAAACCCAAACAAGTCCAAAGTGTCTACAAAAAAGCATGATAATTTACTCAATTCTTATGAGTCACTGTCCTTGGGGGTTATTTTTCTTTTCCTCCCAAAATAAGGGTAGGATACACATTGATTTTGGTTTCATATCACATCCAAAACACATCTACTTCACAGACATTTTTGTGCGGGTGTCTGGATGTATAAACAATGTTGTTTGTTTGGTTACTGGGCCATGCATGAGCAAACAGCTGACAATAGGACTTTCTTTAAATTTATGTTTTTGCTGTTATGTCCTGGCCCCATTTTATTCCAAATCTCAAACTCAACATAAAGTTGATCTATTTGCAGTTCAGACACATTTACTTTAGATCTAATGACAGGTTGTCTAAAACCAGACACAAACTTAGGTTCCAGAACATATATCTTCTTGCCTAAAGAAATCTGGTGTCAGTAATTACAGTTTTCAAGCTGCATTTTTTAAATGTGAGTAGAAACTTTGCATCACTTGGTATCACTGTAGAGCTGTCCCTTTTCTATAATACCAACTGTTTGGGTCTGTCATGAGCTGCATGAATTGTGATGACGCTGCAGAGCTTGGAACAAGGGTACTATCGTATAACACAAAAACATGGCAAGCAGAGGCATAAAAATCAAATAAGTTATCTGTAAATGGACAGAAACAAATCCTTCCCCTATCCATGAATATACATAAATTATCATGTCACATGTTTAGGCTCGAATAAACAGTAACACAAGAAAGAGTGAAAACAAGCTTTAAAAAATCCAGTAAGTTATTTCCCTGGAAAAATTCTGTAAAAATAAAAAAATATGAACTTACGGTTTTGAAGAATCAAATCCAAAAATAATCCAAGAATAATCTATGAATAAAATTTTAGCAGTACTAATAAGAAAATGTTCTACTGATTTCAAGCTTGAATCCTGGCGAAGAATCCAAGACGATGATGTATATGCTGCAATCTGTAGTGTTAAAGCCTACAGTTCTTTGTAGAAACAAGAATTATCACTCCGGTTTCTGATAGCTGAATAAATTTTTAGAAAAAAAACCTGTCCTTGTTCAATGATTTTACATGAGCACACATATTTTCCAGAAAAATAACAGAATTAATCCTTTTGAATCCAAGTAATTTGAAATAACTCCAAATAACACAACATACAACTTCTAGTATAAAAAAAAGGACCAGCTGCAACTGAGAACAATTCCCCAAAACATGGGTTATATGGTCTTGTAAAACGTAAACAAGGGGTCACATGATCATCTTCTGGAAGGTTATAGAAACTACGTACTTGTTAGAGATCACGTCTACCCAGTGTGACCCTGACAAAAAAAACAATCATTTTACTCTAAGAAATAAAAACTTATTTACATATAAAAGATGAAGTCCCATCATGACCTCGACAACAACCAACCATTTTATAATAAAACAAGAACTTGTTTATGTGGATGCTATGAATTTTGAAACAAGGTCAGGATTTAGATCAACACCTGGTGTTTATAAACAGTCAAGGTCAAACTATTTTCTGAAAAAAGTATCATTCTTAGTGAATAAATTTACATTACTATATCATGTAATGAAAATTAAAAAAATAAAACTGACAAATAATTAAAAAATGTATAAATATATATTAAATCAGATATAATTAAATCAAATATACATAACACATATATACTCACTCATAAGTCAAGTTCAACTTGAAACTGCACAGACCCAGATCTGCCATCATATAATGTGCCAGAAGATCTCTGTCTGTGTTTTTTAGGGTAAACAGTTTAACACAAATGGACCCTGATTTGCCATAGCATTATGAATGGTAAATTATGGTCTACACTGCTTGCAATTAGACTCAACTTGTTATCAAGCATAAATGGCATTAACAAAATGCCACTTTTTCTTTAAAAAAAAACATGAAAATTTATATACATGAAAATAACTGAATTCATACAGCAGTAATAGTTATCTTCGTAAATATTACCATCATTTAAAAACATGTTCCCATATATAGAATAAACTGGTATGGTATTTGCATTAATAACAATAACATTTTGGCTACCTGGTTTGAAAGATTAGTTGAAGATGTATATTTCCTCTTATTTCTCTTTAGGTTTTTGGCAGCAACAGGTGGGGTAGCATCTATCTGAAGATGTCCTGATATATCTTCACTTGAAGTCACTGATATGTCAGATTCTCTTATCACTCTCTTGCTAGCTGGAGGCTACATTTTAGAAAAAGAAGCAATCGTAACATCCTATTTACTGCAATGTTATCAAATTTTAAAACACAAAGAATAATGAGATAAATAATTTAAAATTAATGCTTTTCTGTGCAAGTCCAACTTTATCTTCTCTTTGTGATGATTACAAGTTTTTAAAAGTTAAGTTATCATCACTAGTGATTGTTCCTACTCCATCCCAGGAGATTAAAATTTATCTGAATAATGAGATAAATAAAATTTCAGGTGTGCAATATGATTTAAAAACAATGCTTTTTTGTTTAACTGTTTCTTCTCTTTGTGATGATTACAAGTTTTCAAAAGTTCGGTTATCATTACTACTTCTGGTTGTCCTTACTCCATCCCAGGGATATAATATATGGTTAAGATTTATCTGATTTGACATTAATAATCTTATACAAGCTCTCACACCTTTCACCTACCTCTTGTACAGGTGTGATGACAGGAGATTGCCTCTTCCGACTGTTCTTGGAGGTAGTCCGTCGAATTGCTGATGTACTAGTAGACCTGTCTATTGTGGTATTTATCTGAAGAAGTTAATATATATATGCATCAGATACTCATATAATTGCATATTGTTGATCAAGATCAAATGGTATAGTGGTCCCTCACAAACTCCATATACATTGGCCCCTCTTAAAACTTGGGTACAGTAATGGATTCCATTACTTTAAATCTGTTTTGATATATTATTGCTAGTCATTTATTTCACTTTATTACTAGCAGTTGAGAACCATTTACAATAATTTCACGTTATTAGAAGCTCATTTTGTGTTTGAATCTATAATGTTTAAAGCCATGTTGGAATTTACATCAGTTAAATCTGTTTCACTTACTGTGAATTACTTTGCTGGGTACCAGTTTTCATGGATTTTGTAGGTTACCAGTTTTCAAGGACTGTGTGGTTGTTACAAACCAAGAATTAAAAAGATACCAATGTTTCTCAAGTCAACTGTGAAAACAAAAAGACTAATTACCAAATCCATAAAAAATTTACCATATGTACTCACTTAAAGTGCAGTCCAACTGCAAACAACAAAGATCTTGATCTGCCATTTGGATAATGCATTGGCAGAGCAGGGTCTATATTGTTTGGTTCTAATGACAGTTATATCTCAATGACCCCTGTGAAAGCAAGTATGTGCCTTTCTGCATGTCATAAGAAAAAACTAATGGTGGTAAAAGCCGTGGAGGCTGAGTGGTTAGCATGCTGGATTCATGACTGAAAGGGTGCATGTTTGAATCCTACAATCAAATTAGCCAGCTTTGCTACCATGGTGTGTAATTGGGCAAGATACTTAACTCTAAATACCTTGGCATGAAATAACCTACTTGTGTTACTGTTCTGAAAACACCAAATCAAAACTGAATCATGTATTCCTGTCAGTGTAGATGAAACAAAAATGTTCTGGAGTTCTGAACCATTGAGATTTGCTATACATCTGAAGCAAATGGGATTAACAGACACAAAGATATTGTATTACAGTCTAACCAGTAATTTTCAACACCACCAACCTCCAATGAGACTAGAAGATCAGTGAAATTTGAATGTCAGGTGTCTTCCATTAGCTTCAGTAAATGTCCAGGGAAATAAACACAATATTAAATAATTGAAAGTTGAGAAAAATGGCTTCTCTGTCATAAAACTTAGTCAGCAACAAAATCTTACTCAAAATAGTCTTCATTGGTTGGGTGGGTTTTCTGTGACAAAATGCATAGCTGCTGCAGTTTGCAGGTGAAAATTCAACATATATACCTTTTCACTGATGTCATCCTCGTCGTCAGCTTTCTCCACCTTTATTTTTTGTGTTCTCTGATTGGTTCTCCCATCTTTTATATTCTGTTGGTTTACCAGCTCCTTGTGACAGCTTCTAGATGATTCCTCCTCTTCATTCTCTGTTATTTGCTCTTCCTGGTTAACAACTTTTCTCTGTAATTCCTGTTTTAATATAAAATACATAGTCATCAGGTGTTAAGTATCCCTGAGAAAGATTTTCTTTAGATCAAAAAGGTATCTGAACCCAAGGGGGACTCAATAACCCATTTTATCTACAACAATTGACACCCGATGGATATGATTGATCTCTTTTCTAACATACTTCATCAAACTTTTGTCACATCTGGCCAAACAAAATTAAGCAATGAGGATTTTTTACATTGAATTTTCCCCCAAGAAGCCCCAGGGTTCTATTTAAATTTAATTTTCCCCATAAAAGCCCCAGCACTTCTAGTCAAAGTAATCAATAAGAATTATGAACTTGTACAACATTATAAAAGAATTCTGTCAACATGATGCAAACATCAGTTATAATTTCATTATTTCAAAAGTTTGTGAATCAAGCTGAATTACAGGTGAGGACAAATAGAAGTTGAAACAGAAAATGTTTAATAAGATAAGTTTAAAATCAGTAGGCCATTCTGGCTTGAATTTAAGAAACCAAAATGAACCTATTTCTCTGCTATAGAAACTGAAATGAGCTGTGTTTGTCTGCCATAAAAACTGAAACAAGCCTTGCTTGTCTACCATAGAAACTGAAATCAGCCTTGTCTGCCATTCAACACTCTCATTATGCTGATGCAAGTTCTCTAAGTCTGAACTTGTACTACACAAAATAAACTCACATTTTTCCAAAGGAATGAATATAACTTTGAAGATACTGAAACAACGTTTTTTCTTATGATCATAACCAAATGCACTATCTGCCAGATTAGTTTAGGACTTGGCAGGTTGAGGCCACTAGTCCATCAAGATTTTCAAAGTGGGCACCAAGAATTTGAAATGGGTCACTACTTTATCTATTCTAGTGTTTAGAGAGAGATTTGTTAATAACATAATCCTAACTACCATATATACTCACTTGTAAGTCAAGTCCAACTGAAAACAACACAGACCTATATCTGCTGTCACATTATGCACTGACAGATCAGGATCTATGTTGTTTGTTACACTGATTACTCCTAGCAAACTGCATAGACCCAGATCTTCCAGCACATTATGTGATGGCAGATCTGGTTTTGTGTAGTCTACATTTGGACTTGCAACTGAGTATAGATGGCATTCCTTTAATAGCAAAGTACATTAACTATCTTGTACATATAGTAAGAATGTTTCAATATTGAATACTTCAAAATCAAAAATAAAGAACTTTTACTGATGATAGCTGTTAATCACAATGTTGATAAGATAAACAGTTTATGAATGACATGCTTCAAATAATGGATTATATATATATATATATATATATATATATATATATATATATATATATATATATATATATATATAACTTTTTCATACTTGTCAAAACTGTTTATATATTTTCCTTGCTTGTGGGTAATAAATGGAATTATGGAGATTTTGTTCTTATAAGATTTCAACTAACTTAAGCAGATTCATCATGTACTTGTTCATGATTAATGTTAAGATTAACCCAATACAGCAGTATTATCATATTTTGGAAAACTGCCTAATGGTTGATTTCGGTCACTTCAGACCCTGAAAATTATATGACGCTTGTTTGCCTTCTTTCCATTTTGCATAAGTGATTTTCAGAATAAAATAATTGCTCCAGATGGCATGTAAAAGTGAGTGAAACTGATAAAATATATCAGAATTAAACTGTCAGAACCAGGCAACTTTCTCAGATTATACAGCCATACTTCTGCAAAACATCATAATCACAATGAAATTGTGTTTCAAATTTATATGAATGCCTCCAATTTGGTTGACAAAGGGGAGATAATATGCCATACAATTTGTAAAAACCAATGTCCATACTTACCCTAAGTGCAGAATCTCTCTCCTCCTTCAACTGTTTTATTTCCTCTATCTGCTTCTTCAAGATTGTTTCAAGCCCTGATACCAGCTTGTCCCTCTCCTCCTTCCATGCCTTAACATGTAAGTGAGTCACAAAAATATTTTTAAAGCTTTGCTGTCATCCAGGTGAAAGACACAGTTTTACATAAACTGTATTTGTACACTTTACAGACACATAAAGAAATGTTTAAATGCAGAAAAACTACACGTAAAACAATAAATTTCGACTAAGCTGCCAATATACATATTCTGTTTTTTTTTTAAAAGTTCATATTTTACAATGGTGTATTTGATTAATATAAACTATGTTATCCCAAAAGATTTCAAATGTTCTGTGCACATTCAAAATAATATAGAAATGTTTTTCAGGATATTACCTTAAGAGGGAGCTCCCCGCTTGTCACAAAAAAGGGAGTAGGATAAGAAAATGAGGGTGAGGAGGAAACAGCCATAGTTCAGTATTTACCCAACACTTCAATATCCATGTCTTTTTATTCCTGTTCCACTCTGATAAAGCTCTATTGAAATTAATATTTTTTAAAGACATCACCTCTAGTTGTTAAAATATTAATCTAGTGACTGATTCTGAGCTTAATCTGTACCTTATCTGCATGTATGAATATTGTTCTGTGCTGAGATCTCTTTTCACAGACTGCTGTTTGAAGAGGCAAATACATAGCTAACTTAGCCAGCTTGAACAAATTGAAAAAAATATGTTCTCCAAGGCCCTTAATTTGTACAAATTAAGCACGATTTGCACAATGGCACACCCTAACAGCATCTCCGCTTAGGTACTTGACATATCTAATGACTTTCCCCACGATGTTTCTCTGTTGTTCTGCCAATACTTCCTGTTTGTCACACACAGAGAATAATCTACATTGATTTGTGATTGGTGGTTATTGTTTAACTTAGAACAGAACAAGCAATAACAACAAATGAGAATTCAATGTAATGCTTCACTGTGCAACAAACCTGTAGTGTAGCTTTCAAACTGATCAAAGTAGTCAAGATACAATTCAAAGTGGAAACTTCATGTAAAAGTTGTTATTAAATGATGAGTAAAGTATTTCATTATACATGTGGAACACGTTTGGAATGTATAGTATATGCTGAACATACTTCTGGTTTAAGATAATGAGCATGAAATGGATGGGTGGGGGCAGATTACAAACCATGTTACTTTGTGTTAACTTGTAGACGGCAAGTGGGTATTCTCAAATAATCCTTTTTGTCTATACTAATAAACATGAGTGCCTGTAATTGCAAATGCTGTTTTGGATGGATTATAATTTTACAGAATAACAAGGCAACTAATAATAATTATTCATGACTGCTAAAGACTAAAATAACATGCATAGGGTAAGTATCAATTTTCCGTTTCTTGTATCAATATGTGGATCATTTCAGCAGATGTATCAATGCACAATATAACAATGAATCGTTTCACCCCTAGTCCATGCATAGTATAATTTGCTCTGAATAGCCTTAAAGAGAGGGATCTATAATGAGATACCAAAGGTCCCTGCTTACTACAATTTGCTCTGCATGGACATAAATAGAGGGACCTCTTTTGAGATACCAAAGGTCCCTGCTTCCTACAATTTGCTCTGCATGGACTTAAATAGAGGGACCTCTGTTGAGAACCCAAAAAGGTCCCTGCTTCCTATAATTTGCTCTGCATGGACTTAATAGATGGACCTGTGTTGAAAAACTAAAACTATAAGAAGATGGATATTTAGGAGCCACGACTCCTCTGCATGATGATTTGGAATGCTTGAAATCCAACTCATTCAAGGTTTCCTCAGAACAAGTAACATATATGTAGGTTATCAACAATGGTCATAACTGTTAGAGGGAAAAACCCATAAAGGTTATATCTTGGTCTGTGAAACAATGTTCACATTAAATTGCACCAGAATATGTTGAATATTTCTTGGCCTCTGATGATTACAAGCAGAATGTAAAGGTATATAGTTGATTGACAAGGGCCATAACTCTGTCCAAATGGTATCAATGAGAGAAGGCTAATAAAAAGTACATTCACATTTACGAAGCAATGTTTACATCAACAACAAAAAAATCTTGGGTTCTGATGATTACAAGCAACATTCCAAGTAGAGATATGAAGTTGATTGTTAAAGGACATGACTGTCCAGAAGGTGTCAATTAGACAAAGTCCACTAAAGGAACATCTAGGTCTAAGAGACAATGTTCATATCAAATTCATCCAAAATATACCTGGGCTCAGTGCAAGTGCCTTGCCCAGTAAGTTTGTAATTCAGTCAGTATTATTCCATACCAGGTAAGTAGCAAACCATTAACTAATAATTAACATCATGCAGATAAATAAAGCACACATACCTTAATGGTATCTTCTTTGTGCTGCAGATCTTTTTCTGTATTTTTCAACCTCTCTTCCTGCCGTCGCAGATTTGTCTGCAGCTCTCTTGCATATTCTGTTTTCTCCTGGAAAGAAGAGTTTTTGAGTAAGAAATGCCATAAAGAATATATGATGATTTAAAATATGAACATATACTTTTGAAAATTCAGGGCAATGATTCATCTAAATCAATGGTGCACAACCTTTTTCGGCCAAGGGCCAGATTGCATTTTCTAAGACCACTTGAAGGCCACAAACACTAATTTCTTTATAATAATTCCGGTTCATGGGCCAGAATTCTGTGTTGTTTTAATTTGCCTGAGGGCTGGACTGACATGGAATGCTGCTAATTTAACTAATTCAAGTCTCATCAATATAAAGGTATATGATGATAAATTTGGTTGCAATGCAACATCCCTATGCAGAATTCTGCTGCTATCACTAAAGCTGAGAGGATGGGCAATCGGGGCTATACACCCTGTAAATGGTGGTTTGGAATGTTGAAAATGGATCTCATACAAGGTCTCATCAATAGCAAACTGCATTCCAAATTTAATGCTGAAATCCAACCATCCATGGTAAAGCTATTCAAATGTATTTATGGGAAAGGGGGAATTAATTAGTTTGTATGAGCTACTATTTACCTCCTATTAATGCATTGTTTGCATTTCCAGAACAGAAATAACCTCGTCCACATTAGAGAAGTCCATCCTCCAATTTAGATGGCAAAGTTTCTAAAAGTCTAGAATTAGAAGACAGATCTAGTCTATCC
Source organism: Sinohyriopsis cumingii (assembly GCA_028554795.2). Classification (NCBI taxonomy): domain Eukaryota; kingdom Metazoa; phylum Mollusca; class Bivalvia; order Unionida; family Unionidae; genus Sinohyriopsis; species Sinohyriopsis cumingii. The sequence continues at coordinate 62,496,538 of CM068838.1, forward strand.
TCCACGTCACAGGTCCGTGTGCAGTAACCATCTGCATTTCAGAAACCCAGACTACAGGAAGGGAGGAGGGAATGTGTCAAAAGTGACAGGTAAGTATTAAATTTAGTAGCAAAGTGTAATTTTTCATACAGTTTTCATTAATTATGGCATGTAATGTACAGATTGCTCTTTTTGCCACTCATGTTAGTAATAATTATGATTATACCGCTATTTAGGGTTACCATGGATGATCCTACAACAAAGCAGTTCAGGTTCACAATAAATACTAATTCTCTTTGATCAGGTACCCAGGTAATCAATCGTTAGGATCAACAAGTACCTGGTAGAAGTTTCCTAAAATGTTGCAGCAACACTTAGGCCCTCAAAAACTGGGATAAAACTTTATGTATTACTCTCTGGCACAGAGACCACTGGGCTACTTATTGTGCCACAACTATTGGGCCCAAAGAAAATGTCTTTGCTCTCGTGAGTCAAAGACTGAAGGAATAAGGAAGAGAAGGTAGTGTGTGACCACCAAAACAAACCTTTCCCACCATCCTCAAATGACAAATGAGTGAAAGGTACTTATTAGGATGGAACTAACAAGCTCTCTTGAGAGGGAGGGAAATCCACCTTCATTATGATGTAGAAATAATACTTCATACCCTGTAGAGGCAGACAAAAATAACCATAAAGCCCTAGCTGGAATTAGTTCTTTGAGCATCTTGGGGAAGAAAACAGCCACCTCCTCTTTGTTTGACTCAACACATACAGATGTGGTAGATCTATGACTTACATCAGCACTGCTAAGGGAAGCACAATTACTTTCCTGAAGTGGAGAAGGTGAAATAGTGATGACACAATCCCCATCCCTATTCTGGCATGTGAATGCAGACTCCTTGTCACCAACAGGGTTGATTAGTAGCATGTCAAAATTGGGGGGTGGGGCCTGAGACAAGGTGAGACCTTTCTTCCTCCCTTTATATGTTTGCCTACTCTCAAGGAGGTCCCCTATCTCATTTGAACACTAAATACAGACCAGACAACTATTTGTATGTTAATAACTTGTACAACACCAGTAGGTGGGGCATGTATTCCAAGAGGTTTTTATATGCCTACATTTATCCATACTTTGCAATGTTTTATTCCTGCAAAAGGAAACATTCTGGAAACAGAAGAGACAATAAATAAAAAATATTTATAATAATCATGAATTTTATGTTAATAATGATGTTGTTGATCCCCTAGGGGCATCTAAGATTTATCATGCAATATTAGTCAATGTTTCATCAAACAATATATATTAAATATTAGTGTTCTAAGTTTTCATTTCAGTCCTCGTTCCTTGATGCGTTAGACCTGCAATTACACTATGCTCTTGTGCCACTATACTTATATGTTCATGACTCCCCTTTAGAGAATGAATGTGTTCAATAAGCATCCTGCGGCTTATCAATCATATCCCTATTACTAAAATGAAACCTGTTCTTACCTCTTCTTGGGTATTTATTTAAATATTTAATGAAGATAATCCAGGATAATTATTCATATACTTTGCTGTTATCTTTGTTCCTGGTAAGCCTTTGATAGGGGTTTAATCTCTGCACAGACAGAGTTACATGATCATCAACAGATGATGAAGTCTACTGGTAATATGCACTACTAGATTAAAAAGCTACATATTACATTTCAAGTTATCAAAAAGCAAATTCTTAAAATCAATGGACATGCCACTTAAAAATAAACCTAAAAACACCCCGTGAACTTACTTAGCACCCAGTTAGACCCATGTTGGCCTGGCTACAAAAATCAGAGACTGGTGTCACCATAGGTGGTTCTGATTCAGATAGCAGGATTTCCCCCAGAGAAAGAGCTTAAGAAATAAAGGATTGGGTTCAACACTAAATGGAAAAGTTCACATCCTTGGGTGAAAATTGCTAGATCAGATGGTACGTTTTCCATATTGATAAATTTAGGATCATATCTACTTAGTTACCAATGAGTGAATTGGGGGCAGGGGTTTGTGTGTATGCAATTCCTCTGGCACAATTACAGTATCACATTTTTCTTTTTATATTAGTAGGAGTAGTTGTAGTTATGATTGTTTTCATTCTTATTCATTTCCAGAAAAAAAGTGACAACGAATGAAAGCTGTACATTGTCCACTAGTTGCTTTTATATTTATATACCATACGCAGAACAAGATAAAAATAGTGTGATCAGTAATATTTATCTTAAGTGTGTGCTGCATTCTGTCTAATCAAGTAAGAAATGGAGCAAATTTTATCTTCCAGTTTTATCTGTTCTGAAAACATGCAAATAGAAAGTGTTAGATTATTCCTTCATTTATATCCTATTTATTTCTGCAACAATAAAAAGCTACTTTGCAATAATATTGGAATGTATTATAGGATTAAATGATCATGGTTGGTTATTTATCGATGTGTAAATTTCACCTAATCACTCATAAAGTAAATAAAGTCCGAAGGACTTTATGTAAACTTTGACCGCTCCGGTGGCCTAGTGGTTAGAGCGTCCACCTCGGATGCGGGAGGTCGTGGGTTCGATCCCCGGCCGAGTCATACCAAAGACTTACAAAAACGGTACTAACAGCTGCCTCGCTTGGCGCTCAGCATTAAGAGGTTAGTGTTAGGACTGGTCGGCCCTGTGTCAGGATAATGTGACTGGGTGGGACATCACGCTACATGTCTGCGGCATGATGCCCCAGTGCTAGACATCACTATAAACTGCCCCATTTCAGACATCGTAGCGATATGACTGAAAAATTGTTAAAGCTACGTTAAAAATCCAAATCACATGTAAACTTTGTGAGTGATCAGGTAAAATTTACACATCGATAAATACCCAACCATGATCATTTAATCCTTATAATTCCAATTTACTTCCTTTCTAACATCATATCAGCAGATTTAACCAACAAAACATTCACTTTTATGTACATCGACGTTTTCTTTCATTAGCCTCTTAACTGTGGTAGAATACATAGCCCTATCTTCGCTAGCCTAGTTTCCTAGATTCTTTTATAGTGATACGGGGTAGAATGTAACTGCGGGTCATGCCAGTGATACACTGTTATGATCAATATTTTAATATATAAAAAATGGTTGTTGCAGTTAAACTAGGAATATTTCTTTTCTTTTTTTTTTAAATTATGTTTGCGTATGGCATGTGTTGTTATAGCAACGTCATTGTTATATTTCGATCTTTCAAAAGCAAAATCGTGTCCATTTTGAGTAACGTTCCTTGGTTGACATATGACTCTGACCTTTAATAACCGCTGCTGTAACATGTTTTCGAGGTGAAATGCAATAATTTCCGAAGATTGGCTCTAAAGCCTGCCATATGCCTTCTTCGGCAAAAGGGGTCAGTGTTGGAGTGCAGGAAGGTTTGTGCAATTACATTGTTTTAACTTCTAATGGTCGATTATAAGCTGTGGCTTATCATTTTTTTTATCGGAAATGACAGGAGTGGGTGGGTGGGTGCCTGTTATTATTATTAGGGTGTAAAGCGTTGCTATTGATAAAATGTCACATCAAATGATCTAGCAATAAAGAAACAAAAGTAGTCTGCAGAATTTATCGAAGTGTAAAAAATTCCAGATGAGTATCACGTGACCGTTTAAATCCAATCAAAGCGTAGAAAACACAGTCTATTTATAAAAATTGGAATTATTACATGATAAATTAATCAGGATATTGCTGCATTAATACATGTATTTTTTTATATGTCAGAACTGCCAATAAAAATAATATTTCCAATCGGTGAAAGATTTTCTACAGGCTTTATAATTGCTACAGATGAACTGACAACCAAGTTATACCTTTGACATTTAGAATAAATATATCTTGTGTAAATTCATCCACATATTGACTCATAATTTAGTAAAGTCAGGACATAGTAAGTTTATTGAACCAGACAAATCAACTGTTTTGTAAATTCATGAAAATAAAATTATGCGGACATAGTAAGTTTATTGGACCAGACAAAGATAATGTCCTTAATAATTGCTTTTACACATTAAACCCTAGCAACGACTTTACGGGGCAGGAGGTAGTAGCCTACTGCCGAGCTCTGTAGCATCATGGTCATGCATGATACACTAAAGTGGATGATATTATAGAAAGGTAGACAGATGTAGCTCTACAATGATACCAAATAATATGGAATATCTAGTTGCACTACAAAATACAGATAGAAAAACCTCATTTTTTGGACCCGACTTTTTTTTAAGCAAAATTTGTTCGTGGTCAGAATCCCATTTTGTGTCCGGATTTTAGACATTTTGGTCTCAGATCTAAGGCAAACTGGTATGAACTGCAAACAGACAGATGAGCCTTTGCAAAAAATAGGATAAGATGGGCATTTGGAATAAAGAGTGGTCTCCATACAAAAATAATGACTCTGTTTAGCAAAAAAACCCAAACAAGTCCAACGTTTACCCTTCTGCTCATGCGCGAGTCAAATAGCCAACGAAAAACGATGTTTCCAACACAACTAGGCAGTATGTTATTGAAAGATGTCCAGGGATTTGGTGTTTTCGAGTCTATTCAGAAATAGCTTTCAAAATGTGTTTCCTACTTGATTTTCAGGCAAAAATGGCAAAAACCTCCAGGGGTTAATGTGTTAAGAATGAAAACTAACATTTATTTAAATTCAAAGACAAACGAGTTTGACATTAAATAAAGTTAGAACCTAAGGATTAGTATGTAAATATATGTACTCGTTTCATGTTTAGTTGATACTTTTTCATTTCATGATGATGGTGTATTTCTCAAAACATTTTAAGATGCTTCCCTTAATGCTATCAAATAGTTATGGGGAGATAAGTGATTCAAAATATATATACCAGAATGGAGGTAAAAACAAAAGTTCCTGATATGACTGGGAAGATGATACATACCCTATAAGTCCAGCAACATATAAAAATGACCAAATTAATGATAAAAATTGGATGCCAACATAAATAGCTAATGACCTACCCTATCACCAAAGACAAAAGGTATAGATGAAAGGTATTTCTGAGAAATAAACAATGAAGGTACAAAATACCTCAAAATCTCACAAGAGCTTATTCAACCATTAATTGTGTCTCTAAGAAAAGGCAAATTTTCCAAACAGCATTAATAAATTTAAATGAATCCAAATTACATCTGCTGAAAGAGGATGTCTCCTATGCATGGGCCTATGATGCTAGGATCAGACTGGATCTCTGTTCTCTCTAGTTTGAGACTTTCTGGAACTTTCCATCTGATAGGAGGATGGAATTCTATAACGTGGATAAAGGGCATTTCAGTCCAGGAAATGTAAGCAATACAAATTTGACAGGTAATGCATTATTGATATTAAAAATTAAAACAAAATTCAAGAAGACAGGAAATCAATGGCACAAATCATGCAAATGATGTCATAAAACAATTCATTCAAGGCCTCATCAGCCATTAAAAAACTTCAGGATATAAATTAGTGAGACGGCCATAAAAGATCCACAGGTTATAAATAAAAGAGCCATAAAGTAACCAAGATTTGTGAGTTAGTCATGAAAGTATCCTGGGATGTCAGTGAGGGAGTCACAAAAGTACAATGGATTATAAGTAAGGGAGTCACATAGTACTCTGGATTATAAGTGAGAGAATCATAAAAGTAATCTGAGTTACAAGAGACGGAGTTAAAAAGCTACCCCAGATCATAAGAGCAGATGCCATATAAGTAGACGAGGTTATAACTGAGAAAATCATAATATTATCTAGGTGAGGGTGCCTTGTAATTGAAAAAATATTCCATCAAGACTGAACACATGCATTAAAACATAATAGGGTAGCTAATATGTGAAATCACATTATAACTGGCTTTCAAGAACCAAGAAAATTAAGTACAACAAATTTTACCAATTTAATCCATGTTCATCCACATTATAAGAAGGGACAGAATATACTTGGGTACTTTATAGTGGTGACAATGCTGCTGTTCGAAAATATGTCTATACATGCTTTCATGGACACAACAATAAAAGCTATGAATTTCCTACAGCAAATAAGGAAGATACATGTACCTTCAGTTTGTTCTCAAGATCATGATATTTTTTGTCCTGTTCTTGCTTCATTACTGAGATCTCAAAACTAGACTGACTCAGCATCCTTTGTTTCAGTTCCTCATGCTGCAGCTTTGTCTCTGTAATGAAAAAGGTCTAAATACCAGTCACAAGTGAGGACTATACCTAAAATTTTCACAAAGCAAGACTCAAAGGATGTTTTCATTACGAGGAGAACATGTATTTTTAAAATGTCTGCAGCTCTAGAGAAAGAATTACATCTATACTCACTTATAAGTAGAGCCAAACTGCAAACTACACAGACAGACATTATACAAATATCTTAAATTAGTTTCTGCTTCACATAAAATTTAATAACTCAATTTCAATTACCTTATATACTCATGTATAAGTCAAGTCCAAATTCAAACTGCACAGACCCAGCTGTATAATGTGCCAGCAGATCTGTGCAGTTTGTCAGGAGTAATCAGTAGAACAAAGACCATGCTCTGCAGACACATTACACAGTGATCACAGATCAGGATCTTTGGTGTTCGCAGTTTGACTTGACTTATAAGAGTACATACAGTGCATATAAGTCTCTGGTGGCCCAGTGGTTCGAGCATCTGCCTTGGATGCGGGAGGCAGCAGGTTTGAATTTCGGTCGAGTCATACCAAAGACTTATAAAAATGGTACTAACAACTGCCTTGCTTGATGCTCAGCATTAAGAGGTTAGTGTTAGGACTGGTCGGCCTGGTGTCAGGATAATGTGACTGGGTAGGACATCATGATGCATGCCTGCGGCATGATGTCCCAGTGCTAGACATCACTATAAACTGCCACATTGCAGACATTGTAGTGATATGACTGAAAAATTGTTAAAGCTACATTTTAAATAATCCAAATCACACACGAAAGTCTTATAAATACCTGTAATTCAACTATTTCATAAATTTCATATGAAAATTGTCAACTTCAATAAAAATCTATAACTCTTAAGTCTTACCAGAAAGGGATTTCTCCATCGCTTTGAGTTCAATGTTATTTTCTCTAATCATGGAGTTCAGTCTATCCTTTTCATTTGTAATTTTTTTAATTTCATCCTGCAGTTCCAAGTTATGCTTCAACACGAGATCTCGTTCTGCCTCAACTTTTGTAAAGCTTCTATTCTGAGCCAGCATTTCTTTGTCTGATCTTCCTGTTGACTTTAACAACTCATGGTATTTTTCCTGAAGCTTTTCGTATTCTGAAAATTGAAGGATTCTGATGCTGTATTCATCTGTATATAGCATACATTCAGTTTGTAACATTGAAGCCCAAGATTATTTGAAATTATTTTTAGAACAAACAACAATGAACCTGGTCTATCAACAACATATATGGGTCTGTCACATTCTGCATTAGCTCCTGGTTTATAAAGGGTCAATGATTAGTTGATTTTATGATAATGCACATTTATGATAATGATCATTTGCACAACAATTCAGTTAAAAATAACTTTATTTCCAGTTTTCTATTTTCAGTTTATTGAATAATTTACTACACTGAATACATCAGTATTGTCAACAAAATGTTAAAGAAAATCAATTTTTCCCAAAAGTTTGTGATTTTAACATTCCATGCAGATCAATATTCACTGAAGGCATTAACATTCCATGCAGTTCAATATTCACTGAAAGCATTAACATTCCATGCAGTTCAATATTCACTGAAAGCATTAACATTCCATGCAGTTCAATATTCACTGAAGGCATTAACATTCCATGCAGCTCAATATTCACTGAAAGCATTAACATTCCATGCAGCTCAATATTCACTGAAGGCATTAACATTCCATGCAGTTCAATATTCACTGAAAGCATTAACATTCCATGCAGTTCAATATTCACTGAAGGCATTAATATTCCATGCAATTCAATATTCACTGAAAGCATTAACATTCCATGCAGTTCAATATTCACTTAAGGCATTAACATTCCATGCAGTTCAATATTCACTGAAGGCATTAACATTCCATGGAGTTCAATATTCACTGAAGGCATTAATATTCCATGCAGTTCAATATTCACTTAAGGCATTAACATTCCATGGAGTTCAATATTCACTGAAGGCATTAACATTCCATGCAGTTCAACATTCACTTAAGGCATTAACATTCCATGGAGTTCAATATTCACTGAAAGCATTAATATTCCATGCAGTTCAATATTCACTTAAGGCATTAACATTCATTGGAGTTCAATATTCACTGAAGGCATTAATATTCCATGCAGTTCCATATTTACTGAAGGCATTAACATTCCATGGAGTTCAATATTCACTGAAGGCATTAATATTCCATGCAGTTCAATATTCACTGAAGGCATTAACATTCCATGGAGTTCAATATTCACTGAAGGCATTAATATTCCATGCAGTTCAATATTCACTTAAGGCATTAACATTCCATGGAGTTCAATATTCACTAAAAGCATTAACATTCCATGCAGTCCATTAAACTTTGCACATGATGCTATGCACAACATGTCCAAGATGTCATGCAATATTGTTGTTACTCTTGTGTGTTCATCCATTTCAGTTTCTGAAGCAGTCAATCAACATGTTACAGTCATTGCATATTCCTAAATCTGTGCTCATTTCTTGTAGGTTTTGCCAATTTCATATCATGGTCTTAATTTGTAACTCACACCTTCATCACTACTAACATGATGACAATTCAAGCTTGTAATAATAATAAAAATCAACCTACATAAAAATGTGTGCATTTACACTAAAAATTCTAACAAGAACACAGGTGTAACCAAATATAAAATTAAGCATTACAGAACACTGTGACATCACTACATCTGACAGTGTACAGCCCATGGTTGAGCTATATGCTGATCAACTGCAACACTGGACCAAGTGAGTGAAATCAGTGTAAAAACACTGCAGTTTATTTTCTTCATGTTAGAATCAAAACAATGACTTCAAAAGAGTTATCAGTTTTAAAAGATACATACCCATTTTCAATGTTGCAATTATTTTATACATAATTCGCTCTTGCCAGCATACTTGGGGATAAGTGAAATTTGTATGATTAATAACTTTTTTTCCTAATGATATGATATCTCTTTCAAGTCAGCGTATTTTAAATATTAAAATGTCATTTAAAATGAAGAAAAAATTCAAAATTTTAAAAGATAGTTTCAAATCCATTCAGATTGACTTCCCTTAGAAAAGGGTGTTTTACCATGTATCTAATAGGCCTACAAGGGCAATATACCTGTCTGTTTGACTGTAATTTCTTCTTCCTTGGTTTGGAGGGCATTATCATAGTCCTTTAGCATGCTTTCCTGCACTTTCAAAGCTTCCTTCACCTGCTGTAATACCTCATCATTGTTCTTTTTATCTATAATCAGATAATTCACTATTGATTATGAAAGATTCATCAGCACAAAATTTTAATCAGTTTAGCAAGGAAAATGGAGATCATGAAGATATTTTTATATACATGTAAATTTTTGTAAAATTCTATATTCTACTATGATCAAGAGATGAAATATATAATTTAATAACACTTGTTACATGACTGCTGCACACCCAATACACTACTCTTGCTGTACTTATGTTGGTCTTATTGTTGTAATTTGCATGTGGTGTGTCAAGGTTGCTGTATACACAAAACAAAAATCTTATGTAATTTCCACTGGTCTTACTTATGTTGTAATGCTCATGTGGTCTGTCTGCATTGCTGCATACCCAATACATAGCTATCATGTCATTTCTAGAGTGCTGTATACCCAATAAACAGCTCTCATGTTATTTCTACATTGCTGCATACCCAATACATAGCTATCATGTTATTTCTGGAGTGCTGTATACCCAATAAACAGCTCTCATGTCATTTCTAGAGTGCTGCATACCCAATACATAGCTATCATGTATTTCTAGAGTGCTGTATATCCAATAAACAGCTATCATGTTATTTCTACTGGTCTTATTGATGGTGTAATGTTCATATTGTCTGCAAAGAGTGCTGTATACCCAATAAACAGCTATCATGTTATTTCTAGAGTGCTGTATATCCAATAAACAGCTCTCGTGTTATTTCTAGAGTGCTGTATACCCAATAAACAGCTATCATGTTATTTCTAGAGTGCTGTATATCCAATAAACAGCTCTCATGTTATTTTTGGAGTGCTGTATATCCAATAAACAGCTCTCATATTATTTCTACTGGTCTTATTGATGGTGTAATGTTCATATTGTCTGCAAAGAGTGCTGTATACCCAATAAACAGCTATCATGTTATTTCTAGAGTGCTGTATAATCAATAAACAGCTCTTATGTTATTTCTACTGGTCTTATGATGGTGTAATGTTCATAATGTCTGCAAAGAGTGCTGCATACCTAATAAACAGCTCTCATGTTATTTATAGTGTGCTGTATATCCAATAAATAGCTCTCATGTTATTTCTACTCATTTTCTTGTTGTAATTTGCTTGTGGTCTGTCTAGACTGCTGCAGACCCCTTACACTCCTTTTATCTTAGAACTAATGTCTTATTCATGTAATTTTCATGTCATCTGTCAAGTTTACTGAAGACCCATGATACCAGTGGTGTCCAACGTATGGCCAGTGGGCCAGAAGCCAGTCCACCAACCTTTCATAACTTGTGCCAACAGGTAGTGAAAAATGTTGGCCAAGTTTATACATAGCCCCAAAATTGAGAAAAAATCTACAGCATTTTTGCATCTTTGGTTGTACATTATATTTACCAACTCTTCACACGAAGTATGTAAGGAACAAAAATATAATGAAATGTACAGCTGTCTATTTAAGAGTTTGCTCCAATAATCATTTTATAGACATTACAAACAATCCTTCTCCTTTTTAAGTTACTAATTGTGATACATGATTCATTATCCTATCCACTAGTACACTTATGTTATTGGTGTTTGTCTTGTCATAATTTTTTTCCATATCATAATGTTTATACCTGTAGCAAAGATTTCAAACTTGTCTCTTTCTGTTTTGATCTGCTCACGCAAGCTCTTGACGATTGCAGATTTTGTAAGAATTTTTTGTTCCCGTAGGACAAGCTCCTCTTGAAGCTGACGGAGCTCTTCTTGATGCTTCTCTCTGAGTTTCTCTTCTGCTTTATGCCACTTATCCTGTCCACCAAAAACAATAGGTAGAGTTAAACTTTGATAGTTTCACATTTCTCTGATGTTAGCAAATTTCATTAATTGCATGAAGTTTACAAAGTATATGCATTTATAATGAATGGGTACAATATGTGTTTTGTGATGTAAAGGGCACACTAAGGCATTCTGGATTTATTACTATATCATCAAACAGAATCATTGTGTTTAGTACAAAGCTTTAAAGGTCACCGACTAGTGCATGCAACATGGTGTGAGTGAGTGATTTGGATTTTTAACATAGTTTTAACAGTTTTTTAGTCAGGTCGCTACAAAATCTGCATTCTGGCAGTTTATAGTGATTTCTAGCATTTTTGTTAGTCTTTGGTATGACTCAGTTCTTATTTAATGATAAGCCACATGGTGCACAAATCTGAACTGGAGTTGTGTATGTGTGTGATTTGGATTTTTAACATAGCTTTAAAAAAATTTCAATTATATCGCTATGATGTCTGCAGTGTGGCAGTTTATAGCAATGTCTAGCATTGGGGCATCATGCCGCAGACATGTATCATGATGTCCCACCCAGTCACATTATCCTGACACCAGGCCGACCAGTCCTAACACTAACCTCGTAATGCTGAGCACCAAGCGAGGAAGCTGTTAGTACCATATTAATAAGTCTTAGGCTGATTGATTGATTGTTCTTTTTATGACACACCAGCACTGTTAGGCTCTTTAGTGCCATACAAAAGGTTATATGTATTATCATTTAAAAAAGATAAAAGGTTTAATATCAACTAGCGATATCAAAACCAATTAGTAAAATGATATAAAGTTTCCTGATCAACAGGGAATGTAAATGGTATATGTTAATAAAGACAGATGATTTTTGTTGTTGTTCTAGGGTTTAACGCCATTTTTCAGCACAAGATAGGCTATACATGGCGGCCAGTATAACTGGTGGAGGAAGAACCCTGGAAAACCCAGGGAAGAACCACCGACCCACGAGAAGTTACTGGCAGGCTTTCCCACGTACCCACGCTAGCCAAGCCCTGGACTCGAACCCACGCAGACAGAGGTGAGATGGCAGTGATACAGAACGGTGAGTGCTTTAGACCACTCGGCCTCTCAGGGCCCCAAAGACAGATGAAAAAGTGTTGAAAATAAGAGACAGTATATACATTACATACAAATGCTGAAGCTGATGGCATACAAATTATAGCATAAAGTAAATGTTTACTTCTTTCAGGAATTCGATAATACACTGTATCAAAAAGTCCATTCTCCAAGGGTTGGCTTGATGGCATGAAGTTTATTATTCATCGCATCATTCCATCATCCCTGCCTCTTCTGACGTAAAGACTCTTTGATACTAGGTTTAAAATCAGTATACAGTATTTTTAAAATCAGATGGTTCTTGGGATATGGCCATTTTAGCAGCACGATCTGCTTTTTCATTACCTTTATACCATAATGGCTAGGTAACCAACAGTATACTATATTGTGGGAGTTACTCAGTTCAGAATTTTTGATGAGAATATTAGTTAATATTGGGTTCTCCAGTTTTCTATTGTGTAGTGACTGAAGTACTGATAGTGAGTCTGAGAAGGGGCTGCTGTTTAAAATATGTTTGTTTTCAATACATTTCAAAGCAAGGTCTATTGCTCTGATTTTGGCTGAAAAAATTGATGTACCATTTAGTAAGCGAACTTGTGTTGTGTGTTTTCCAGTAACAAAGACAGCCTGTTCCTCATCCTTTGATCCATCAGTATAAATCCTTGTATAGATTTTAAATTCGGTGAGGAGTTCATAAAATGAATTTTTGGAAGATGGAAGGGTTTGTCTCAGATTTTTTCCCATCGAGAGGCGTAAAAAGGACTTTTGGTTGTTTAAGTAGCCTTGGAGGTGTTTCGGAGACAAACATTTTCTGAATTTTAGAAAGATCAATTTTGTTACTGTCAAGGCTGGATGATATTCTAATGTCAAAGGAAGGTATGGCATTTGGTTTATTTTTGTATAAGGTTTTGTATTTTGGTTGAAAATCAGCCAAAAAAGCAGGGTTCTGAGAGTTTGATTTTAATTTGAGAGCATACTGCGTGGAAAGCATTTTTCTACGATGCGATAAAGGTGGTTCAAACAGGGATGTCTTAAATGCTCCCAGAGCTAGTCATATTCCTTGATGATGAATTGGGTCAAGCATCTACAAGTAGGACTTCCTAGCTGAACCGTAAACAACACAACCAAGGTCCAGTTTGGAGCCGATAAACATTCTATATAAATTGAGAATGACTTTTCTATCAGCACCCCAATCAGTGTGTGCTACTACTTTAAGCTGATCAAGAGATTTCAAGCATTTAGCTTACAAGTTCTTTAGGTGTGGAATAAAAGTCAGTTTTCTGTCAAAAATAATACCTAAAAACTTTGTTTCATCAACAACTGGTATAGGTGTGTTCCATGCAGCATCAGTTTAGGTTCATCATGCTGTCTTTGTAACTGACAGAAATGCATATATACCGTTTTAGATTTAGAGAATTTGAAACCGTTAGTAGTGGCCAATTTTAAATCTTGTTGAAATTTTGTTGTACTTGTCTCTCATTTGTATGCATGTGCTTTGATCGATAACACATTAGAGAATCATCAATGTATAAGGTGCAATCCACACCAGGAGCTAAACACTTGGTGTTGCTGTTGATTTTTATGTTGAAAAGTGTCACAGATAAAATACTGCACTGGGGAACACCCATCTCTTGCTCATGCATAGCAGAGAGGGTTGAGCTCACTCATACCTTGAAATCTTGAAAGTTTGATATGAAAGAGGGCAGATGACCTTTCAGACCCATATCATGCAGGCCATTTAGTATCCTGTACTTCCATGTCATGTCATAGGCCTTTCCTAAATCAAAGAAAACTGCTACCAAAAGGTTCCTTCTTGATAAATGCGTCATGAATAAATGTTTCCAGTCTAACCAGACACTGGTCCTCCGGCCATATTGAAAGCCACTTTGGAAAGGAGATATTAAATTGTTAGTTTCCAAGTACCATACAAGCTGAGAATTGATAATCTGTTCCATTGTTTTGCACACACAGCTCGTCAGAGCAATGGGTCGATAGCTGTTAGGATCTGCGCTATCTTTACCAAGTTTGGGAACTGGTATTACTGTTGCTTCTTTCCAAATTTTTGGTACATTACCAGTAATCTATAAATCATTTAAAATTTCCAGAAGAACTGTTAATGATGGTTCTGGGAGGTGTTTAAAAAACTGGTAATGTATTTCATCGGGCCTAGCGGATGTATCATGTGCCTCGTTCAAAGATTCCATCAGTTCAAACAGTGAAAATGGTTGATTATAACTTTTTCAGTTATTCGATGTGAATTTAACCTGTCTTTTCTTTTTGAGTTTTAAACTTTAGAAGGCTTTTGAATAATTAGACGAGGAGGAAGTTTTAGAGAAATTATCAGCAAGTATATTAACTATGTCAAGTTTTGAATTAAAATTCTTGTTGTTTAGTTTTCGATTTCAGAAAGAATTGCGTTTTCCCTTTCCATTTATTTTGCGGATCGTGTCCCAAACTTTCTTTAGAGAAACAAGAATTTAAAACTGAAACATTTTTTCCACGATGCTCTCTTACACTCCTTAATCATGCAGCAGCCTTTAGCCCAAACAATATAAGTCTTTGGTAAAACTCGGCTGGGGATCCTAACCACTAGGCCACCAGAGTGGTCATGAACTGGAGTTGGTGAAGATGTTGCATGCAATAATACAATATAATATATGAAAGTAAAATAAGCCCAAAATTGTTTCAAGTTAAAAGATTCTCACATCTTTTTAGCTGTAGATAAAGAATGGTATACTGAGCAAAAATTAGTGTTTTAAGGAAATAATGTCATTTGATAACTGTCTGGTAAAGGGGGAAAAAAACCTCATTCAAATGCAAAATACTGTATCAAATTCTCCAACATTTAGGCAACAGCTTGTAAACTGTAATGATTATTGAAAATATGATTCCTACAGAGAAACGAAAACAAAAATTACTGTATTTTATTTAATACTCCCACATTCCTTAGTAAGTCCACATCCCTATTTTTGGAGAAACGGAAATGAAAATTATCCATTAAAAAAGTGCACGTCTACATCCTAGTACACCTGATGAATGGAAAGTAGCTGCTAAAATAATCTGCCAAGAATATCTTGATTTTCCCTGAATCTACTATCAGTGTCATTACCATGTAACTTATGTATTGAATCAGTCTCAAAACAGAGCCTAGATGTGTAGTACCACACATGACCATAGTGGAAAAGAGAAAACGAATCTCTACAATGCTGAGCTCAACACAGTGGGGGCTAACTCTTCTAGCATGTGTACAATTAAGAAACTGAAACAAGAAATGTATCCAAATAATAATCTCTAAAGAGCACAGTGCAGATATTACGTATTTACTGTATTTACAAGCATATATTCTACTTGCAAAGACTGACCCTATTTTGCCATTACATAATGCACCTGTAGTTCAGAGTCTGTGCTATTTGTTCTTCTTATTACTCCAAACAAACTGCAGACTCAGATTTGCTGTGAAGTTGGGCTTGACTTATAGTTGAGTATGTATGGCACATCAAATATGGTATTAAAAAAAGTAACATAAAATTACTGAATATTTTAGATCTGTTGCTATGCAGTTACTGTGATTAACTACGAAACATAGGTTTTAGCTAACTGGAGCACTTTTGTACACTCTCAGTATATCAAAATTACCTTTGGCCAAGTTTTAAGTGGAAGAGGATCTTGTGTAACATTTAGAGAAACTCCAGGCTCCAGCATACAGCTATTCTGTTTTTGGCTAACTTATGGGAAAAAAATTAACATATGGAAATCTCATTTTACATGAATAGTATCATTAGCAAGGCAAGCACCCACCTGTAGTGACTTGATGGCGTCATGATTTGTAGTGTCTGATGTCTCCTTGCTCCTGATCTCGTCTCTCAAACCAGAGATCTGAGAATTCAATTCCTGGATTGTCTGACTTGCCTGTCGTAGCTGACATCGCAGTTTCTGCTCACGCTCATGACTCTGTCAATTCAAAAAAATTCAGCTCTCATTTGAAATTCATAAGCATGGTCCATATCTTTTGATCAACATACATTGCGCTACTGGTTCAAGATTCTGATGTTCAATGCATGCTTGAAATAATTTGATTCTTTTGAGAAGTTACTCAAACAGAGCCATAAATCAAATGCACCCCGAATTAGCCATGGTGACTATTCACTAAGCCATATTAAGAAAAGATTATTAACCTTGGTGATTAAGACTAAGTTTTAGTTAGCATTTCAGGTTTTCACAAAATACCCAATGCAATTTCTAAAAATGCAAAAGATTCTAAACTAACCTACTAAATTTGTTAAATTCTTATCAACAGTTTTGCGTACATGTGTGCTATATCTGTATGACGGATCATACATAAATAAACCTTCGAAGTGAAATGTATGACACAATTCAAATAATTTCCATGCTTTACATGCCTGAATAAGTTAAATGAATAAGTAATTACAATATTAAGCTTATTTACTTATAATATAATTATACATTTAATTGTAATTATAGATTACTGTACATGTATTTGTATGGGAAAAAAGGAACAAGTTTTTCTGAGTAATACTGCACAACCTTGGCAGTGTAGCATTAGTCCAAAATAACAAGTTCATATTTACCCATACAAATATAGTGACCTTTATCTTATATACTCATTTTATTTTCCTATCTAAGGCTTCATATTAAAGGAAGGCACTACAAGAAACAAATGATTTGAATTTATGATGTATTTCCAAATAAATACACAACCGTATGTGTGTGATTTGGATTTTTAACATTGCTTTTAAAAAAAATCAGTCATATCACTACAATGTCTGCAGTGTGACAGTTTATAGTGATGTCTAGCACTAGGTCATCATGCCGCAGACATGCAGCATAATGTCCCACCCTGTCACATTATCATGACACCAGGTCGACCAGTCCTAACACTAACCTCTTTATGCTGAGCGCCAAGCGAGGTAGCTGTTTATACCATTTTTGTAAGTCTTTGGTATAACTCGGCCGAGCATCAAACTCACGACCTCCCTCATCCAAGGTGGATGCTCTAACCACTAGGCCACCGGAGCGGTCGAATACACATATTAATGTGCACAAAGACCCACCCAGCCACCTCTGAACTTCATCGCATGCTGACATTAGTTTTAAAAAGTTCTTGTTTTGGTCTACTTAAAATTGAAATTAATAGTCACAGTTTTTAATGAATGCAAACTGAAGAAGAAAAAAAACTGCAGTTGGTCTGGACTGGGTGGATTTTGTGTCTTCTATCGATTCAACAAATTGTTGCTTTTCTGCCTATGATGGACTGGATTTATTCAGTTAATTCAGTGCAGTAAGAACAATGTGATTACAATCGGAAATGTAGTCAAAGTTACAATACAATTTTGGTGTGTATCAGGTTTTCTATGACATGGGTCATGTCATTTTGACTTGCTGAACTAAGAAAATACATTCTGAAGAAATTCAAGCTGCATAAATGTAAGTATATTTATTACCATTCTTTTCACCAGCTAAAGAAGATATATGTTTATGCCCTTTCACTTGCAGCTCGCTGTTGGAGGGACCCCAGCAACGACCTGTACTATACACTGTAGGTCTTATATTGCAAGCCTAACATTGTATATTGTTTGTTGTTGTTGAAGGGTTTAACGCCATTTTTCAGCACAAGATAGGCTATACATGGCGACAAGTATTAACGGTGGAGGAAGAACCCGGGAAAACCCCAGAAAGAACCACCGACCCACGAGAATAAAAAAAAATAAAAAAAACAGGGAAAATTGCAAAGCAGCTGTTGTGTGATAGCCCAGTTAGCCAGTGGAAATAATACTTTTTCTTTTTGGGCTGAGAGGCTCTGAGGCTTAGTTTCCTAGCAAAACCTTCAGTTGCACTTCTCAAATTTAGTGTTTTGACTGACTTGTAAAATGGTACTTCTCTGATAGCTATGTGATAGCTCCTTTGACTCAGTATGCTTTTCTGTGCTATTTTTAGAGACCCTAGAGAGCACTGGCCACAGTCTGCACCATTCTGTTTGTGAAAAGGTACGAATGTTTCTACTAAATAACTTTTCAGAATAGTATTTTCAATTACTGTGTTGTTCCTATTCGTTGCTGACATTGTGAATATCAGGTTCATTGTTTGCATGTCTGAAAGTTTCATTTGTGATTCAGTGAACTCATCCAAGTTGTTAACTTTATCAGCTCTAGTTTCAAATGGACGAAACAGCTTGTTTAGTTCATCCACAAACAAATCTAATAAACCTAAAGCTACAGCTTGTACTAAATGAGTGTACAAAATAGTTCTTAATAAACTATACCATTTTTAAACACGTGTCATGCAGTATGAAAAAATACAGGAAAATACCTAATGATTTTGACAATGTAAAGTTAATGGAGAAAAGAAAATGAGCTTATAATAAGTATATTTATTATATAAGTACACAAATTTTGCTAGACTATATTTATCAAATGCGCGAACTTACCTTCGGATGCCTTGGATTTATACCTTGTGTACCATATTGATGAGATATGATATATGGGTAGAATCAGAAATGCAAGTTCAGAGTTTTCTGCCTAACAGATTACATTTGCTGAGAATTTGTTCTGGTTACCTTTACAATACGATCACCAAAATAAAACAACAATGAAAATTTCACTAAAATATATACAGTAAATAAAATGAGAATCGTAATTCAAATAAAAATAGACATAAGTCTGAAATAAAAACATTGAGAATGCCTGAGCTTAAAAGCAGAACATTTTGACACCCTAATTTTAAATCCCCTTACACAGTATTAAATGTATCAACAAAAAATTCTGATATATTATTTTGTTATGTTACTGTACATTTATATTTTATAATTATCTGGAATTTATATTTTCATCTAACTTTCTAAAATATGTATCACATAAACACCATAAATCAAAATAATTTATGCACCCATGATTAAAGTTTATTTTTATGATTATAATAAAAATGATATAAAAACTTGTTTCCCCAAATGTGGATTTAGCCAGACTTAGCGATCAGCTGTAAATTAAATAGACAGCAAGCAACTACGATTAAAACGATTAGAAATATTAATAAAGTATATATTGCTTTTGGCTGCAATTCACCAACAAGGATAGTCAAGAATTTGGATTTCAATTTTTATTCTGATGCCAAAAATTGAAACAAAATTACAGCTTAAAGTAGGGTATTTGCTATTCTCGAAGCTAAATTTCCATTAATTTGTGAATTTACAAACTTGTCCAGAAATAAAGGCTTTGTACAGATTTAGCTTTTAAAAAGATCACATGGAGGCATAAAGGTTTTGAAAGGAAGTTAGCGAGAAAAGTGATTTGTAGAATCTTTTTAACTTTCATCGATGTGCTGATGTGTATTACTCCCTGCATCTTAGTTGTAAGACTTGTAATGAAAAGCTTAAATGCTGATGCCACCACTATCATCACCAAAAGTGATACTGATGCTTACATGGATCAAGAAATGAATATGAACATCAAAATAGAATTGCTTTAAATTTGTTATCCATCAACTGATTTTAGGGAGTAACTGATTTAGTGATTTATACAAGACATATGCTTCCTACAGTCGTTTATTTTCTGCTGTGATACCCTCAAGTCATGTTTGAAATGTGCTTCCTACAATTGTTTATGCTACATGTCACACTAAGGTTATGCTTGAAATGTGCTTCCTACGGTTGTTTATGCTACATGTCACACTAAAGTTATGCTTGAAATGTGCTTCCTACAGTTGTTTATGCTACATGTCACACTAAAGTTATGCTTGAAATGTGCTTCCTACAGTTGTTTATGCTACATGTCACACTAAAGTTATGCTTGAAATGTGCTTTATACAGTTGTTTATGCTACGTCATACTCAAGTTATGCTTGAAATGTGCTTCCTACAGTTGTTTATTCTACATGTCACACTAACATTATACTTGAAATGTGCTTCCTAGTTGTTTATTCTACATGTCACACTCAAGTTATACTCGAAATGTGCTTCTTACAGCTGCTTCCGCAAAATGTCAAACTAAAGTTATACTTGAAATGTGCTTCCAACAGTTGTTTATGCTACATGTTACACTCAGGTTATGCTCGAAATGTGCTTCCTACAGCTGCTTCCGCAAAATGTCACACTAAAGTTATGCTTGAAATGCACTTCCTAATGTTTTCAACTATATCACTATGCGTGACATTAAAAAAAAAATTGAAATGTGCTTCCTACAGTTTTTGTTTTTTTCTGCTACATGTCAAGCTAAAAAAGTTCATTGAGAAAAGACTGCCTACATATAGCATTCATTCACTATTGAATTTTTGCAATAAATGGGGTTTTTGTGTTGGGGATTTATTTAGCTGCAGTATAATTGATATCCACTGCTGTTGGTTTCATGATCTTTCTAAAGTGAATCAAATGTTCCTGAAGCAACCAGACATTACAAGCATTCAGTGATGTTCATATACCATTGTATAAGTTTCAATTCACCTGTATAAAATTTGATTTGCCTAGAAAATCAGATACTGACTGAAGTGGTCATTATAGCATAATTTTGGGTAAAAAAGACAGGTATGCTTCTTATGAAATTTAGTTTCGTTGGCATCTCTGTCACAGTAAAACAGTACATGAGAAACTAACCTAAACACAATGGACGTTGATGTTGTTCTAGGGTTTAACGCCATTTTTCAGCACTAGATAGGCTATCCATAGCAGCCAGTATAACTGGTGGAGGAAGAACCCTGAAAAACCCAGGGAAGAACCACCGACCAACGAGAAGCTATTGGCAGGCTTTCCCACGTACCCATGCTAGACGAGCCTTGGACTCGAACCCACGCAGACAGAGGTGAGATGGCAGTGATCCGGAACGGTGAGCGCTTTAGTCCACTCGGCCACTCAGGGCCCCCAATGGACAGTGAGATGTACTGATGGACAAAGATATGTACTGATGGATGGACAGATGACAGATAGGCTTAAAAGTGGGTGTCCAAACATGTCACCTAAATTAATTTAACATACCTTATTATTACTTGAACATCAAAATTTCAGCAATAAAAGGGTAGAATATACAAAAATGGCGACTTCTACATAAAGAGTGTAAGTGAATTATATTTTGAGAAAACTTATCGCTAGTTTACAGTAGCAAATATTTCTTGTATGAAAAATAATATTTTGGAATTGAATTAAATTTGCTATAGTAAACCAGTAAATTCCATCAATTTCTATGAATGTAAAACTTATCTCTCTAATCCCCACCATTGTACCCCATCTTGTTTCTTTGTCAATTTTAACCGAAATGTTGTTAGCATATAGAGAAGACTTTCAAAAACTTTAAGTGCTTTGGACAAAGTTTTGTTTGTGATTTGGCTTGTTCGAAGTTTTCTGAGAGAAGCACTGTACTTGAACTCACCTGATCAAGTTCATGTGATAAAGTAGGACTTGCTACTACAGCGGATGCAGGAAGACATTTTCTCTGAGGAGTGGTAGAATTGGCTTCTTTTAGTTTTACTTCCAATTCTTCAATCTTGTCTTTCAACTGAGCAACTTCTTTTATCAAGCTTCTGTTGGCACTGTCTTTTTCCATTATTTCTGTGGACAATTTTTGTATCTTGTTTAGCAAGGAAGGATCACTAGCAGATGGGACATGACATGATGTACTCCTTTGGAGTTGCTCTGACTCAATTCTGCACTCAAAATCCCGAATCTTTGCCTGCAGTGATTCGATCTTAACTTTATATTCAATTAAAGAATTCTGCATTTGAATTTTCTCTTTTCTGTAATGTCTAGCACCTTTTTCTGGACTAGAACCATCAGGTGTCTTATCACACAACTCATCTGCCATTTTCTTGTTCTGCTCACCTAACTCTTTCACTTTACTCTCTGTCTCTCTCAGTTTGGCTTCATTTTCCAACAATTTGGCCAATGTCTCATTCAGTCTCGTCTTGGTCATCTCAAGCTCTTCTTTCGTTTTTTCAACATCTCCTGTCGCAAATAACTGAGACTGGAGTCTCTCAGCCTCTTTCTCAAGAGTTTCTTTCTGAGTTAAACTTTGCTGCAATTTTTCCCTCAAGTCTAACAGTTCACTGGAAAGAGCATTAACAGTATTCTTAGCCTCTTTCTCAAGAGTTTCTTTCTGAGTTAAACTTTGCTGCAATTTTTCCCTCAAGTCCAACAGTTCACTGGAAAGAGCATTAACACTATTCTTAGCCTCTTTAAGAGCATTTTCTTTTTCACTTACACATTTTTCCAACCCAGTAAGCTTTTCAAGCTCTTTACGGGCTTCAAGGTATTCCTGTTTTACTTTTTCATACAAAGTCTTGTGAGTATGAGCAGCACATTTTACTTCTGCTAGCTCCATTCTGGCATCACTCAGCTTTGAAATTTCCTTTTCTTTTTCTTCTACTTCATGCTTCAGCTCTTTGAAAGAAACTTGTAAATCTTCAAATGTCTTAGTCTTTTCTTCCATTTTTTTCATTTCTATTTTAAGACTTTCATTTTTCAACTCCAAATTATTTAGTTCTTCATCTTTCATCTTGATCTCTGCAATTTTCTCATCCACTTGCCTTTCATAGGTCTTAAGTTCAATAATACTCTGCTCTAATTTTTTTATTTCCTCTAATTTGCTTATCAGTTCATTGTCTTTAGACTTCAATTGTTCATTTTCCATGTTCATCTTATCTGACTCTTTCTTCTTTATTAAGTCTTCTCTTTGTTTAATTAAAACTTCCCTCTCACCAAGCATATGTGACTTCTTCTCTAGCTCCACCTCTTTATTACAGATTTCCTTCTTTCTGCTTGCTAGCTCTGCCTCCTGTTTATCAAACTCTGACTTAATAACACTAAGCTCCTTCTCTAAGTTGCATAGTTCCTTCCTTTTGTCTTCGAACTCCACTTCCTTCGGGCTCAATAGCTTTTCCCTCTCATCAAGCTGTGCTTCTCTCTGTTTTACATTATTTTCTTTTTCTTTCAAATCTGTAGCTAATTTTTCAAGACCTGCCTCTTTTTGCTCAATTTGGTTTCCCCTCTCACTTATTTTGCAATCTTCATCCATTAATTGTTCCTCTTTTTTGTCCAGTTCTGCTTCCTTTTCAGTCAACTCAGCCTCTTTCTCAATCATATGTTTCTTTTTGGTCTCAATGTCTTTTTCTTTGGCTGCAATATCTTTAACTCTGATTTCAAACTTCTTTTCAGCAGAATCCAAATTGTTCTTTTTGGTTTCTAACTCCTCTTGTAGATGTTCAAGCTCATTTTTAATGCTTACCAATTTTTCTTTTTCATCTAATGATACTCTTTCCTGATCATCAAGTTGTGTTTCCTTCAAAGTAAGCTTCTCTTTTTCTGTAAAGAGAGCACTCGCTGTGTCTTTAATCTCCTTTGCTTTTATCCTCAGTTCTTCTTCTTTCTTACTGGTTTTTACCTCCCTCTCTTGAACATCTTGTTCCTGTTTTCTTAAATGTTCTTCAGTGGTACAAAGCATCTGTTCTTTGTCCAAAATTTTCTTTTCTCTCACATCAAGGTCTTTTTCTTGTATCCTAATTTCCTGCTCCTTTTTGTAAAGAGCATTTTTATTTTCTTCTAAGCAATCTTTCTCTTTGGCTGCAATATCTTTAACTCTGATTTCAAACTTCTGTTCAGCTGAATCCAAATTATCCTTTTTGGCTTCCAACTCATCTTGTAAATGTTCAAGTTCCTTTCTAACAATTACCAATTTTTCTTTTTCTTCTAATAATAATCTTTCCTGCTCATGAAGTTCTGTTTTCTTCAAAGTTAGTTTCTCTTTCTCTGTAAACAGGTCACTCTCTGCATCTTTTATCTTCTTTGCTTTTATCCTCAGCTCTTCTTCTTTCTCATTGTTTCTTACCTCCCTGTCTTGAATTTCTTTTGCCTGTTTTCTTAGATGTTCTTCAATGTTACATATGACCTGTTCTTTGTCCAATACTTTCTTTTCTCTCACATCAAGGTCTTCTTCCAGCTCCTTAATTTTCTGCTCTTTCTTGTAAAAAGTATTGTTATCCTCTTCTAGGCGGTTGTAAGAATCCTTCCCTCTCACTGCATTTCCTAGCAGTCTACAAGTTTCACCCTGTTCATTTATACCCTCACTGTTTCTTTGAGCCCAGTTACAAAATTTAACTTCTTCTGAGTCTTGCCGCTCCCTTAATATTGAGGCAAATTCTTCTTTCTCTTGTAAAGCAATGATAAGCTTATCTGATATTAGTTCCAACTCTTTGTTTTTCTCTTCTAAGACTGACCTAAGTTTTCCAATTTCTGCCCAAGACCCATTGTTAGTATTGCCTTCATTGTTATTGTCAGTTTGTGTGTCCTGTTCCATCTTCTGCTGTGATTTGACATCAATGTCCACTTTTTCAAAATCTGTCTTAACTTTTTTCTCTGCTTTACACTTCCTTTCCTTAAGTCTTACGAGTTCCTCCTCCTTCTGTTGTATCAACATAAGTGTTTCTTCTGCTTTCCTATAGTGTCTTTCTTTATCTTGGATGGAGATGACAAGTTCCTCACCGGTCTTCACAAGGTCATCCTCTTTTAATTTCAACTGTCCTTCAAGGATTTTGATAGTCTTCTCTTTCTGAGCAAGTTGCTCCTGAAGTTCCATCATCTCTGCTTCCTTTTCATCAACCCTGAAGTCAGCCTCTTTCACACTATTCCTCAATTCTTGCACAGCTTCTTCTTTGGCTCTGTAGGCAAGTTTAAGCTTTTCGAAGTCGGATTTCAGCTTTTTGTTCTCCTCTTCATGTTTGGCAATGACTACCTGAAATTGTTCTGCCTCATGCCTCATGTTCTTCATCTTTTTTTGAAGTGATGCAATGGAACCTGGGCTATCATTTCCCTGTAAATTGTCCAATTCACATTTCTTGGGAGAAAGAAGTTTTATCTCCTTCTCTTTGCATTCCAAGTCGATTGTGGTTTTATTTACCATCTCTTTGAGTCCATTATTCAATGTCTCCAGTTCCTCATTTTTGGACAGCAACTTCATAATTTCTGCACTTTTTTCAGAAAGAAGAGAATTTATATTTTTAATATTTTTCTCAAGTTCTTCAACTTTGGACTTGTAGTGATCAAGCAGTCCCTCTTTTGCCTCCATATCTTTTTTCAACTGTTCTCCCTTTTCCTTTTCTTTCTCACACCTAGAACGCATTTCAGTTTTGGATAATTTAGCTTTCTGATCCAAAATTTCAATCTTTTCATTTGCCTTTTTCAACTCTTGTGACATATGATCCATCTCCTGTGTAAGATTTTTCATTGCCTTTGCTTTATGACTGAAACTTGTATCCTCTACATCTGAAACAAGCAATGATGTGTTCATTCCTGCATATGTCTTAGTTGGAGACTTTAATGGTGATTTTCCCAGTGGTGATTTGCTGACAGGAGACTTGGAACCATGTCCATACAGCTGCACTTTGTACAGGTGAATTTGTGACTTATAGTTAGCAATCTCCATTTTGTAGCCATTGATAAGTGCTTGTTCACTCTTGGAACTCTCTTCTTCCTGTACTTGAAACTTATGTTTCCAGGTCTCAACCTCAGTTGCTTTTTCCTTCAGGGAGTCTTCCTGTACTTGAACCTTGTGTTTCCAGGTCTCAATCTCGGTTGCTTTTTCCTTCAGGGAGTCTTCCTGTACTTGAACCTTGTGTTTCCAGGTCTCAACCTCAGTTGCTTTTTCCTTCAGGAAGTTTTCCTGTACTTGAACCTTGTGTTTCCAGGTCTCAACCTCAGTTGCTTTTTCCTTCAGAGACTCTTCCTGTACTTGAACCTTGTGTTTCCAGGTCTCAACCTCAGTTGCTTTTTCCTTCAGGGAGTCTTCCTGTACCTGAACCTTGTGTTTCCAGGTCTCAACCTCAGTTGCTTTTTCTTTCAGGGAGTCTTCCTGTACCTGAACCTTGTGTTTCCAGGTCTCAACCTCAGTTGCTTTTTCTTTCAGGGAGTCTTCCTGTACTTGAACCTTGTGTTTCAAAGTCTCAACCTCGGTTGCTTTTTCCTTCAGGGACTCTTCAATGAAATGGCATGTATTTGTTGTCTTTTTCAGCTTATCTGTCAAAAAAGAAGATACCAATGCAAAACTGGGATTTTACTATGATCAAAATACTAGCATGTCCCAATTACAGTATACTAATGTTTGAAAATTATGTGAGAAAATCTTTTGGCTTGACGATGAGGTTCTTACTTCAGAATCTATTTATAACCCCCATACCCACCCAAATGTTCATACCTTCTCCACAATCACAATTGTTTTTATCTTTATTTGTCATTTAAACCCCCCCCCCATTATCTGTTTCCAGTTGGCTGACCGTACCTGTTTTTCGTTGCTGACCATTGCAGTTTTTTTCCCCAGGGTAGGATAAAACAAACAATCCTAAAATTGATTTTGTGCATCTAATCGAGCAAATTTTGTCCAGTAATTGAAGAGCTTAGTACACCCCTATGGATGGTTCTGTAGGAAGCAGGCCCTTTTCTTAAGGTAGGCTTGATCACATGGAGCTTGTTATTGACAACATCATTCCATGATGCTTGTCACTTACTAGATAAGGATTTTTTTTAAAAACCAGGTTTAAAATCAGTGTATGCTACTTTAAAATCAGATGGTTGTAGAGATAGGTCTATTGTAGCATCATGGTCTGTTCTTTCATCACCTTTAAGACCAACATGTAACCAACAGTATACTATATTATGAGAGGTACACCACTCAGTGTTTGATGAGACCATAGGTCAATAATGGGTTTTCCATTTTCCTATTGTGTATTTGCTAAAGTACTGATAGTTAGTTAGAGAATGTGATAATGTCTAAAAAATGTTTGTTTTCAAAATATTTCAGGGTGTGACCTATTGTCTTGATTTCAGCTGAAAATATTGATATACCATCTGGCAAGCCAATGTTTAACGTGTCATTGCCACTAATAAACGATGAGCAGTCTTTTCACGATTCTTTGATTCATCAGTGTAAACTTTTAAATTTGGAAAGAAGTTCCTTATAAGATTTATAAAAATATGGAAGAATTTGTCAGGCTTGTTCCCTTCTTGCAGTATAAAAAGTACTTTGGGTACTTTGGGTTGTTTTAAGCCTTGGAGGTGTTAAAGAAACAAAACTTGGATTTTTGAAAGTCCATTTCTGTATATTCAAGACTGGAAGATATTTTCATGCCAAAGATAGGAATGACTTTGGGTTTATTTTGGTATAATGTTTTGGGTTGGAAAACAGACACCAAAGTTGGGTTTACAGGTTGGATCTTAATTGTGTGATAGAGATGGCTCATTCACTTCAGCCAAAAGGCTTTCACATGGGGATGTCCTAAACACTCCCAAAGTTAGTCATATCGCTTTATAGTGAATTGGGCCAAGTATCTTTAGATATGACTTTTTGCTTGAACTGTAAACAACACAACCAGAGTCCAGTTTGGATCTTATAAAAGGTCTATACAGGTTAAAATTGACGTTTCAGCAACACAGATAGTATGAGGTACCATTTTGAGTAAATCGAGAGCTTTCAAGCATTCAATTTCTTAATGTCAGGAATGAAGGTTGAGTTTTCTATTGAAGACAATACTTTGTTTCATCATCAACTACTTTAGGCATTCCAGAATTTAAGAGCAATCATGCTGTCTTCATTGAAAACAGAAATGCATGTATATAAGTTTGGATTTTGAGAATTTTGAATCTTTTTCATAATTTGTTGCAGTAGTCTTTCAATTATATGCAGGTGTTTTGAGCGATAACATATTAGGAAATCATCAACATAAAGGAAGCAATCCTCCTCACCAGTCACCAAACACTTGATGATGTTATTATCTGACATGAAAACTAGTAACAGATAAAATGCTACTTTGGGGCACATCCATCTCTCGCTCCTATATATTAGATAGGGTGGACACCATTCATACCTTGAATTCTTTTGTTGAAAGTTCATTAAAAAAGTAAGTAGATGGCCCAAATCGTGCAGGTCATTCATTATTCTGTACTTCAATGTTGTATCACAGGTCTTTGATAAACCCATTGAGAATGAATGCTTCAGGTCTAAACAAATGATGAATGGTTAAAGACCATATCAGAAGCCACTTTGGAGATATTAAATTGTTAGTCTCCAAACACCAAACAAGCTTTGTATTGAGTTTTCATTTCATTGTTTTACAAACACAGCTCATCAAAGCAATTTGATGGTAATTGATTGGATCTGTGCTTTCCTTATCTAGTTTTGGAACAGGCATTACCATAGCCTCTTTCCAGTGGTCCATACATTTTTGGAAACTTCCAAAAGAATGATTGATGAGGGTTCTGGAAGGTATTTCAAAAACTGGCAATGTATTGCATCAGGCCCAGAGGATTTCAGGAAGTTCATTTGCTGTCATGTTTGGAGTTGAAGATTTTATTGTCTAAATTTAGATGTCAGAACAAGTTGTTCCCTTACCAATAATTTGCCTTGTCCCAAATTTTCTTTAAAGAGGAACAAGAGTTAATCCTTTACCTCATAACGTGTACGGATTTGTAGGCAGTTGACATACATGTACCAAAGTTAGACTGTGCAGTGCACTATAAACAGAACTCCTATTACCAATATGACTCCAAACACATAGGCTTGTCTGTTAACTGTTACAGCAGTGTAGTATATGTTACGTTCAGTATCAATTTGAACCATTTTACATTTCTGATACACATCTATTATGTATAGAAAGATTTTAAAGCAAAATCTAATCATTATAGCTGTATAATTATACTTCATGGAAGAATTTTTTATATGCTTTAAAATCTTGAGAGAACTCATTCACTATCAAGCCAGAGAAGCTGTGTGACCAAGCATAGCTGCCACTTCTCATACTCGAAATTTAACAGTTCTTTGTCTACATCACTGAATTTGAAAACATAAAAACTCATTGTTGCCTACATCAATATCAGAGCCTTTACGTAAGCTATTGAAGCTTTCATAGTAATGATTCTAATCAGGCAAACTCCAAAAAGTAATGAACGAAATCACCGGTGCCATTTTGGAGTGTGGAGAATCCAGTTACTCTAAATGGCAGATTATGACTAGAGCTTAAACAGTGATCACGTCATCTGACTTAATGGTCATTCACATCAATGAAAGTAGCATTTAATAGGGTAATTTCCCCAAAGGTGGCATTATAAAAACCAGCTCAAAATGGCTGATGCTTATAGCGCGCATCCAAACGTGCTTCCATGTGAATCGGGTAGAGGCATCCAAAGGTGCTCACATGAGACAGAGGCAGAGGTGTCCAAAAGCACTTACATGAGGTGAAGGGTTAAGCAAAAACATAGTTTTTCCATTATGCTTTCTTACATTCTATAACTGGCAAGCTTATTTTTAGCACAGAATATATGGTAATATCCCACCTTTTTGGGACAGATTTATAAATTTTCTCCAAGCTTTTCTGCATTGTCTAGTGGCTTCTTTAAAATCTTCAATCAACCATGCATTTTTTGTTTGTTTAAAGTTAAATGAAGATTTTGAAATTCCATCTTCTGCAATCTAGAGTAACATAGATTTAAAATGTTGAACGATAGGATCATCGCCGTGTATCTCTGTTGTCTAGTTTTGCAAAGTATTTCAGGCATGCAAAGTGTTGGTGTGTTTAAAGTAAGAATATGGTGTTCGTGTCCTTCAAATTTTTGCCATGCTTGATATGGATTTGAAAAATGGCAGTAACACCTTGCTCTTTCATGCCTTTGATGAATTCTATGTTGCTGACTTTTGTCAAGTCAGTGAATCATGCCCTTGGATGAAGTGAGTGATGAGTGAGCAAACGAGGTTACTGGTACATGAAAGAAAATCCTAATTTTTTGGGATTTTTCAATCTGTCTTCTTCACTCACAATCCACAAGCAAACCACCTGATTTTAATTTTCATGCTTTTGCTTGTTCTTTTAGACAACAAATTGAGATACAGTAATACCTCGTGCATTCGCATTTCTGGATTCGCGAATTCACGGATTTGCAAAATTTTCATTGGTACCCTCTACGTACATGTTTTCTTTATTTTATTGAACTGTACCTTCGTTTTATGACTTCTGTGACATATGAAGTTTACCTAGTTGACCTTCCTGACAATGACAAAGAAAACGTCAGTCATTAAGTTTACAGTCCCATTCGTTACTTGGTTTTACCTTATACCCATTAGGAGATACTGTACTCTATTTTTACGTCAACCATTTATTTCTCTTTTTAAGGGTAATGTATTAAGCTAACTTTTAAATGAAATTAAAGTGCTTTGGGAGCATGATTTGGGTCATATTTAGGGTTTAAACCCTAGAAATAAGCATTCATTAGCATTTTTAGTAACTCGTACCAAACATTCGTGATTCC
Source organism: Sinohyriopsis cumingii (assembly GCA_028554795.2). NCBI lineage: Eukaryota > Metazoa > Mollusca > Bivalvia > Unionida > Unionidae > Sinohyriopsis > Sinohyriopsis cumingii. Next base: position 62,527,094 of record CM068838.1, read on the forward strand.
TCCTGATCCGCGACTGGTTCTGGAACCTAACCGCGCGAATGTTCGAGGTATTACTGTAATGCAGTATTCAGTCTTCATGCATCTTTGGAATCGATGACCATAAAGTATGGTATTGACTCCATGCCACATGGTTCATCTTTGTCTGAAAGGTCTGGTTTACTTAAACTGATGTTCTTTTTTTAATTTCAACTGTTTTATTTTACATTCATTACCCATGCTCACCCTCCTACCATGAAGCCAACAAGGGGACACATCTCAAGTGCCAGGGATATACAGATGGTACACTAAGCAGATAAAGATACTCTCCAATTGACCCGTTAAGCCAAAAAAAAAAAAAAGGATATCTTTTGATAGAGAGAAAAATGAAAGATAAAAGAGTAAAATGTAGCAGTAATGGTGGTATCATGAAAGATACAAAGAAAAATGTTAAAGAGAAAGTCTGAAAAGTAGGTTAAGGAAAAATTCCTAAGACTTGACATGACATGACGATTTGTCGAGACCAGGTCCATCCCAACCATCCATATAGTAAAAAGTAAAGGTTAAAGTAGTGTGTCGTACTGGGAAGCCACTCATGGTTCTCCCCTTTACTCAACCACCAGAATCCCTCGACATGGTTCCCAACCCACAGCCAATACGTTGCCTCCACTCAGTGGCTCTTACGGCATGCAGCAAGGATGCATCAGGTCTATTCCATAGCTGCCAACCCCAGAATAAAAAAATACTGGTGCTTGTGACAAAAATACTCATTTTCAGGAACAAATACTGATTTTTAAAATTTTAATGCGTATGTAACTATTTACAAAATATACAACCATCAGTAAAGTAGGACAGTGCTTTACATAATTATTTAATGTCAAAGATGCATGTGTTGTACCATGTTCCACCCGGTCCATTCAGAAGGTGCAAGAGTGCAACACACTCAGACACAGGCTTTATGGTAGCCTTTTCCACACCTTATTTTTTTCCAATCATTATCGATTTGAATGTATCAACTTTCATTGATGATCTCAATTCTGTGTGATTTTCTTATTGAACTGTTGTTGTTCTAGCATACGAGTAATCCTTTGCGATTTTACTGTCTGGAAAACGTGTGCGAAATAAATTGCCAGCAACACTAGCAACTAAAAGAGGAAGGTTAATTTCCAAAAGAAATTGAATTAACCGAATTCCGATCGAATTACATCAATGTTCTCTCTGGTATTTATATATGTATTAAGTTCAGGCTGAGTGGTGTATGATGATGCAGCAAGCTGATGCTTATTAGCTTTTTCATGCTCTTTATTTCATGAGCGCCTCCATGCTCAATAGCGAAATTACATTACACAATTTGCAAAACGTAGAGTTTTCTCCTTTACTAGATGGTTTCACAAATCTAAACAAGACGGCACAATTGTCCTTCCAGTTCTGTTTTCTTGTCTTTCCTGGAGAAAATTCTGAATATTCTGCTTTCCTATTCAACATGATTAAAAGTTGAATATTACGTAGATAAGATACAGTGACAGCGGTAACTGTTTGCAAAATCCAAAATGGTGGATAAAGACAGGCATTGTAGCCTCAATTTCGAATGAAGCAATCATACTGTAGAACTGTATTGCTATATACATGTGATACATTTCTATCAGAATGGAACCGAGTGCCTGTGACCGTTTAAAACTGAAAATTGCAAGGAATTGTTTTATATAATTTTTTAACATAAAAAACGTATTGTTTGCAAAAAAAGCGTACACCCATATTCAGTTCCAAAATTCAAGACAAATACGGGAAAAAACGGGACAGTTGGCAGCTAAGCTATTCTACGAGTCTCGATTTGCAGAAGGTACATTTGAATTTGGGTAGTGTGTGCATGTGTGAATGACAGGTACATTTGAATTTGGGTAATGTGTGCATGTCTGAATGACAGAGAAAATGGATACATACAAATTTGGGTAGTGTGTGCATGTGTGAATGACAGGTACATTCAAATTTGGGTAGTGTGTGCATGTCTGAATGACAGGTACATTTGAATTTGGTTAGTGTGTGCATGTCTGAATGACAAGGTACATTCGAATTTGGGTAGTGTGTGCATGTGTGAATGACAGGGAGAACGGGAGAGAAAAATGAAAACAGCATAGCAAGATAAAACAATCTGAAAGAGAATAGACATGTATATTAAGTGAGGTAAAGAATGTATTAAAAAAATACACACGAAAGAAAAGAATTAACAGAAAGAAGTGAGATGTTAAGTATACTGATCATGTTACACCTATGCTGGCATAGGTATTATCCAGTGTATATTACTGACAGCATTTAGTTGACATTTGCTGATGAGGGCTTTCCGCAGTATGCAATGCTGAATTTAGTTTAGTGGCATATGCAGATACTGGGTTTCTTAAATGTTTTGATTGTACTTCAGTGGCATATGCAGATAATGGGGTTTCTAAAGCGTGTTTTGATTGTACTTAGTGACATATGCAGATCCTGGGTTTCTTGTGTTTTGATTGTACTTAAGTGGCATTTGCAGATACTGGGTTTCTAATGTGTTTTGACTGCACTTCAGTGGCATATGCAGATACTGGGTTTCTAGTGTTTTGATTGCACTTTCAGTGGCATATGCAGATACTGGGTTTCTAAAGTGTTTTGATTGTAAATCAGTGGCATATGCAGATACTGGGTTTCTAATGTATTTTGATTCCACTTCAGTGGCATATGCAGATACTGGGTTTCTAAAGTGTTTTGATTGCACTTCAGTGGCATATGCAGATACTGGCTTTCTAATGTGTTTTGATTGCACTTCAGTGGCATATGCAGATACTGGGTTTCTTAAGTGTACTCATTGTACTTCAGTGGCATATGCAGATACTGGGTTTTTAAAGTGTTTTGACTGTACTTCAGTGGCATATGCAGATACTGGGTTCCTAATGTGTTTTGATTGCACTTCAGTGGCATATGCAGATACTAGGTTTTTAAAGTGTTTTGACTGTACTTCAGTGGCATATGCAGACACTGGGTTTCTAAAGTGTTTTGATTGCACTTCAGTGGCATATGCAGAATCTGGGTTTCTAAAGTGTTTTGATTGTATTTCAGTGGCATATGCAGATACTAGGTTTCTAAAGTGTTTTGATTGTATTTCAGTGGCATATGCAGATACTAGGTTTCTAATGTGTTTTGACTGTACTTCAGTGGCATATGCAGATACTGGGTTTCTAAAGTGTTTTTATAGTCCTTAAGTATCATATGCAGATATAATGATTATCAAACTAACCAATATGTGAAAACTGAAGAGCAGCAAGAATTACAAAAAGCTCTATTAAAAAGTCTGAACATAGAGAATAAGTTTGATTTTCTCTTGCCGATTATTCACTCAGCCAATAAAATGATGTTTTAACTCAATTTTTAAAACATTAAAAATGAATGGATTTATGCCTGACCTTAATATACAGTACTGTATAAACTTGCTTATAAGTCGAGTCCTGCTGCAAAGACCAAGATCTGACGCAGTTTGCCTCGACTCAAGCAAGTATATACAGTAAATGTATGTGCGTGTGTGTGATTTGGATTTTTAACATAGCTTTAACAATTTTCAGTCATATCGCTATGATATCTGCAGTGTGGCAGTTTATAGTGATGTCTAGCACTGGGCATGACGCTGCAGACATGTAGCGTCATGTCCCACCCAGTCACATTATCCTCACACCAGGCTGACTAGTCCTAACACTAATCTCTTAATACTGAGTGCCAAGCGAGGCAGCTCTTAGTACTATTTAAAAAAGTCTTTGGCATAACTTGGCCAGAGATCGAACCCATGATCTTTCGCATCCGAGGTCAACGCTCTAACCACTAGGCCACTGGAGCGGTATTAATATATGTATTTGGTACAATAAACATGAGCACATAACAGCACGAAACAGGTGACCACTATACTGTCAATTTATTTTCACAGATACTAACTTTTGTGGCATTGCATTATAAAAAGTTGTGAACAAATAGTGATATGTGTATCTTGCTATACACAGACAAAACAAAAAAGATGAGTGCCATGAAAGGCCAATTATTCATCTTCCTGATAGTCCTCTGGATAGGCAATAACTGGGCATATTTGACTCTTGACAGTCATTGTTTAATCCAGTCTCAATGATCTGGACCTCTGATCAATGTATGCCTCCCTCAGCTAAACTTAATGTGCAGAAACCATTACATTTTTATTTGACTTACCATGACTTTCAGATCACAGAATCAACAGGTTTCTTTATTACCCTAAGTGCAAGCAATTCACATTCAGGGTTTGGTCAAAGAACTTGCCTTAGAATAAAAGTTCCATTTTTAACGGAACCACAATGACCTTGACCTTTTATCTCAAAATCATTTTAATTGCAAATCCACTGCAATTTTGGCCTAGTTTTGTAGTCTAGAACCCATGTTACAATGCAGAAAGTAGTCTTTTTCTTCTGTCACACTGACCTTTGACCCCTATGTGCAAGTCATTCGCAAAATTCAGCCAAGGTATATGTTTAAGAATTAAATTCAGTTAGTAGCAAACATTTCTTTTCCTGTCAGTGACCTTCACCTTTTCAACCCCTAATTGACAAGTTTCTTCCTTACCCCAATTGCAATATATCCACCAACATACAATATTACAATATATTATACTCTGCCTTATTGCAGGCATAGAAAAAAGAAATAGACACAAGAGAGAGAGAGAGAGAGAGAGAGAGAGAGAGAGAGAGAGAGAGAGAGAGAGAAAGAAAGAGAGAGAGAGAGAGAGAGAGAGAGAGAGAGAGAGAGAGACTAGCTGCAAATGTCTGCCATTGAGATCCCCTCAGTTGACCTCTTAACTTCTGACCTTGTTCTTGAACTCACCTGAAAAGAAATATCAGGTGTTCATCAGTGTAAGATGAGAACAAGATCAGGTGTTCATCATTGTATGGTAAGAAGATCGGGTGTTCATCATTGTATAAACAGTAAAAGATACAGGTGAACTGTGGGAATCTCAATGCTCAGGTACAATTAAATAAACAAAAACACCTGGAAAAGATAACAATTTTATTATTACAAAATAATTGGCACAAAAAAATGAATGGTTAAAATTTATTGTTTTGTTTACTGAGATTTCAAGTTGCCTTGGTATTCCCACAGATCTCCAACCTAAGCAGACCACAATTTTTTTTAAGCCAGTATAACAATGTGTCATTGATGTAAGAGGTTACATGTTCAATACAGTGAGGCCAGGGCTTGCTAGTCAAGCCCACACAATCAAAGCATTAATTGAAAAAGTAACCAAAATTAATGACACCACAACATTAGGCTTAAATGATGCACATCATTACCTGAATATCATTTGATAAAACTTCTAAAAACTCAATGTACAAAGTGTGAAAGGCAATGTTCTGTGCAAAACAAAACCAGGGCCATTAAGATTGTTAAAGTATGTTGGAAAAAAAGTAAAAATATAATTATATATATTTATATATTATAGTGACCATTAAATTCATATGAAACAAAGCCACACTAAAAAATAAAAATCAAACAACACAAATTGACAGAAAATAAGCAAACTGTATCTAATTCATACTCACAATCATGCGTACAAAGAACCAAGTGTACACTTCAGTCAGCTTAGAAATTAAGGAACTTAACACTGAAGCTTTGATATTAATGAAACTTTTCCTTAGGGCTGTTCCAGTCATATAGACATGGGACCCAGGGATAGTACTTTTAATGTGAATAGTCACCCACCAATGCAATTTAGAAATTTGAATTGTTTTCAGATGATCTCTTTGGGTAATCTGAGTACCCTGGCATATATTTTTTTTAAAAGTGCCTTCCCTGGGTACCATGTATATTTAAATGGAATAGCCCTTACTCAGATATCAGTGGTACAACCCATGAAAATAAAAGCTATGTTGACATACAGTAAAAGAAAAGTAAACCAGACACATATTTACATACATAAATGCATACATATGTCAACACACTAAATTGCTATTTACATAGCTTTATAGATTCAATATCTACACAAGGATTGTGTACCATATAATAAAAAACATAAGACTCAACTGATATGTTTGCCACAAGATGCACAAAGCTTTGCTTGCATGTGAAATATAATACCCACTGCATATAATGTCTGCATGTAAACCCTGAGTAAATTCCACTTAGCTAAAAGAGCTAGTTGTTTCAATATGACACTTAGCCACCCAGGGTTACTTGATTTTAATAGGTCGCTTAGTTACCGTGGGCTACTTATTTTTAATACGAACTTAACAACCCAGGGCTACTTGTTTTTAATAAGTCACTTAGCCACACAGGGCCAAGTTTGTTTTTAATTTGCAAAATAGCTACCCAAGGCCAATGTGTTTGATATGCAACTTAGCTACCCAAAGCCAGTTTTTGATACACAACACAGCTACCCCCAAGGCCCATGTGTTTGATATACAACTTAGCCACCCCCCAAGGCCAATGTGTTTGATATGCAACTTAGCTACCCAAAGCCAGTTTTTGATACACAACACAGCAACCCACAAGGCCAATGTTTTTTTATATACAACCTAGCTACCCAAAATTAACTGTTTTAATATCCACTATCATACTGGCATGATGCAAAAGTTCATAATGGTTAGTATCTAGAAAATGTCTATGCTGGCTTTCTAGATAAAGGCAATTAACGTTTCCCAGTCTATTATTTTGCAACTATCAGTTAATTCATTCAGCAGTGTACATGAAGAGGGTAAATGGTGTCATCATGACTGGTCAATTTAACAAAACAAAACTGAAAGCAATTTGTCAACACAAAACCATATATTTTGATCATGGTCTTTTGCAGACAGGTAACTCCTTAACAGAAATGATCTAAAAAGAAACCAGCCTCAGATTTATGAAAATCTCACTTAAAACAGAACCTGGACAAATGGTGTGTGTATGTCTATTTATTTCTTCTAAACTGTTACAATTCCAGAGGGTTCTTTTGTAAACTAAAATTATATAATTTCATTTTAAATCTTTCAGTCCTGATAAAAAAAAGCCAAATATACTGATATAAATTGAAAACAGAGTAAATTTTTCTGCCTGAAGAAAAGAAATAACAGTTGTCCATTTCACTAAGACTTATCTAATGTTGTAAGAATGGAAACTAAGTAATCTCCCAAACTTAATGTCCTATAGAGTATAGCATTTTTAGTCTGACGAAAGCTCTTTATAAACATAAAGCCTTATTTAATATGCAGTCACTTGATCATAATCAAATACATCCAAGTTTTTCAAAACTTAAGTTTACAGATGAAGTTTTAGCCTGTGGTCGACCCAATCGTGTGTTTTCACACTGAAATTACAATTCATAGGTTTTTAGAGGACATGGTGATTTTGATCATTTGGACAGGGGCTTCTTTACTTTTATTAATTAAATCTGAAATCATATCAGGGGAAATATATATATGGGTAACAGCTTGTTAGTCAAAGAATATATGAAATGTCATGAAATAATGTATAACATAAATGCTTGTCACTTAATATCAGTTACAAATATCTATAACTAGGAAATTCTGATTAATTACAACACTGGTTTTACTACTTTTCAAAAATGTACATTGTATCCAACATCAACAAGTCTAAATAAATGTTTCCTCTGTTCACTTTATCCACTCACGTCATAATATTTTCTCAAACTTGTAATGATTCATCAGTTTAACAAAGTAATCTTTTAGCTAATTATTTAATCTGCCTGAGAGTTGAGTGTTACTTTATATATTTCTATTTTACACAACTTTTTCATGTATGATGTACGAATTATGCATTTTAATCCCTAAGATTTAGTTCTCCTCATTCTGACCAACTTGTCTATTCAAATATATGCCTGTTGTAAATTTTTTTATTTTTAATCTAGTTTTCATATTTTGTAATTCTCAATAGCAAATATAATGGGTTACTTCCTATGGTTTCATTTATAAAAAGAAGTAATATTAAAAAAGAAAACAAATTATAAAGCATTCCATATGAGGAATATTTTATAACCTCTCGATTTCTCTAATGCACAAATCTTGTTAAACATAATAAAACTCACTAGATATATTAAAATAAGCATAAGGTTAATAAAAATCGGATCAGAAATAGTTACTAAAGCTCAGTCAAGCATATTGAAGATCTCATCATTATTATAATCCTGCTCATAATTGTACCTATGTAAGATCTTCAGGATTTAGGTCTGTTTACCAAGCTTACTCAAAATCAGATCAGCCTATAGGGTAGTAATGCATCAGCCAATCAAATTAGTATGCACTAATCCTATTTAATATCAAACTTGTGCCCTATCTTTATAATATAAGCACATATCCCAAGTACGATCAATATCAGATAATAAAAAAATATGACCTCCAATGTGGTAACAAGCTCAGCCAATCAGATGCAAGATTTTTAAAAAAAATATGACCAATGTTGCAACAAGCTCAGCCAATCAGATGCAAGATTCAAAATAACATGACCTTCAATGTGGTAACAAGCGCAGTCAATCAGATGCAAGATTTTTAAAAAAATGACCTCCAATGTTGTAACAACCTCAGCCAATCAGATGTAAGATCATCTCATTAATGCTCATGCATCTCACTCATCATCAAACTTTTCCTAGATCTTAATGACCTAAATATACAATTTACAAATCAGATATGCTTTCCAGAATGGTATCAAGAGCAGCCAACTGTATACATGATTGCTATGTGATTGTGTCTGGATATGGCTCATTACGGAACTCACCCAACATTTTTATGACACAAGCATATGTAAGTTTTATCCAAACTTGATTAAAATGCAAGATAAAAAGTGTCCTCCACAGTTTTAACAAGCTGAAACAATCGGATGCTAGACTGCTTCATTAATATTCCTGGATCTCACTCATCATTACCAAATTCATCCAAGATCTTGATAATATAAGTACACATTTCAAGTTTGATCAAAATTTCATTTTGAGAGTGGTAACAAACTGACAGATGTAATGTCACCTCACATAAGCATGGACCTTGCTCAGGATCAAAACTGTCCACAGTTCTGAGGGCTGTTCCAGTAAAATAAACTTGGCACCCAGGGAAGGTACTTTCAAAACATAGTAGTCACCCATAGATGTGATTTAGAACTTTGTTATCATTGTCATATAAACTCTGAGTGTAACAAGTGTATTCTGGCATATATTATTTAAAAAGTGTTTTCCCTCGATATTTTGTATGCTTATATGGAACAGTGCTTAGCAGAAAAAAAATAGAGCTATTAGTTATGGGTGTAGCACAAGTTTCATAAAAAGTGGAATCATATTCATGCACCCCAGAGTGGTAACAAGTAATTGTTGACAAACGAATGGATAACAGAAATCACACAATGTATGCAGGGCCATATAAGATTGCCTGACCTTACTCCCAGGTCAGCTAAGAAATTAAATTTTGTACAGATATTCCAGTAAGCACAACCAAACATATTTTTTTAAAAGGGGGATACATGTTGGGGTTCTGAGATCCACAATTAAGAACTCTTTACTGCAGAAATACCTAGCCAACCTAATTTAAATGCCATCACAAATGTCTTACTGAAAGTTTAATAAGCAAATTATATATTTAAAGCCAGCCATTGTCCAAAAATCATGAAACGTTTGTTTCCATGCCTCATAGTTCAGCCTTTCTGGGGTTCTTTTATTGAGGGGGAGGGTCCTAAAAAAATTTATCAAACCTCTGAAACATAACTCTATTTAAACAAAGTTGCATGTAAGTTACTTTGATGAAGTAAAATGTTTTGATTTATTGCCAATTTCACGACGCAGTAGAAAAAAACTAGAGCTAGTAGTTATGGGAGTATCTCAAAGGATCTAGCTCACAACAATTTATTCAGCAGGGCCCTATACATAGAAACTTGTGCTACAAAGCCACAATTAGAACATAGGTAATCGGGAAATAAATAATCTATATAGGGATGTGTAATGACGGAATTCTAACTTTTGAAATGATAACCCATCAACATGAAACAGACTTTAACTTTAAACACAAGAACCCCAATATAAAAATAGAAATACTTCAGATTTTATCCAACAATTTATATCTAGAATTAAACTTTACTAATTTGTTGGGTGAAACATGCTTCCTAATGTAATCTTTACCATTATTCAAGGTTTCATAGTTGATAAATACAGCTGAAATTCAAAATGTGTTACATCTCCAGCAGAAAGCAAATGAGGGGCAATAAGGGGCCATAACACTTGCAAAATTTGGTCATTAATGTCATAGAAACCAAAGTCTGCCTGATAGGTAATCAGTGGGCATAACTCTGGAAATGATGTCATGGAACACTGGAAACTGAACTCCGTCAAGGTCTCATAAATATAAATCCCATAGCAAACTTTGATGAAATTCAAAAGATCTTGCAAAGTTAAGCCGTGGAAACCCAGGTAATCAGGGGACATAAGTGCTCTTTTACAATGCTAAAAATCAAAGTCAAGTCTCAACAATATTAAAACCCCACAATCAAATATGACAGAAACCAGACAACTCCTGGCGAAGTTATTCTGCAGAAATCATGGGAGACTGTTGATGGACTGAGATAAAGACACAGATTATGCTGATTGACTTGAAATTCAACAAATCTGATAAAATTATGCTGCTAAAACTAACTAGGAGGACAGATAGATATTGTACCTCCTATAAATGGTAACATGATGTACATGTTGATTTTCATCTGCTAAATTATCTATTCAGAAGTACTTCAAATAATTTTGTAAGTGAATATAATGCACAAGACCATTTTCAAAGTTGGGTCATCACTATTTCACTGAATCATGGCAACTAAAATTTTGATGAGCAGTTGCATGTGCATCCAAGTGAGTAATACTGGATACTGCAAATCACGATGTCTAATCACATCACCTTCTTGACCTTAAGTTATATTTCTTTCCTAATGATTTTCTGACAGGTGCTTTCTTGACGGGAACTGATTCAATTTTTCTCCTTTTGCTTGTATTCAAATCTTCTAGTGCCTTTCTTTTCCCTAAAGATAAAACCCTATCAGTATTCTTTTCTTGAGGTCCGACTATTGAACATTTACTAATACACTCCCTCCCACGAGTTGGGTCTTGCCGTGGCGAGTTTTTTAAGCGAAGTAAACTTGTTTTTGTGTGGTGGGTAACATGCTTGTTATTTAACGGTGTTAAAACAACCTGAAGTACTCTGCTATTATCAAGTGGCTTCTTTATGATGTACTTTTTGAGCTTCTCCGTTGGGTATTTCAGTTCCACTTGAAAATCTTCAAGGCTTTTCTTAGCATGTGACCCAGTTCCAGAGAAGAATGAGTGTTGGGGAGTTTTTGTTGTCTGAGACATCTCAGGTTTCTCCTGTATGGATGGTATTATATGTTTTTCCTGAAAGTCATGGTAAACAGTAAATGATTTTTTTGAGGACATTGCTTTGTTCACCTGATTTCTGCTCAATACAGATCCAGCTTTGGGATCATTTGTAAATCTTGTTTTGAAGATTATCTCATCATCACTGTCAGTGGCATAACCAGTTGTGTCTGGTACTGCACCTGAATCGATGCTGCCCGTATCAAGAGACTCTTTAGCAATGTAAGGAGACTCTGCTTGATGTGATTGAGGCTGGTTTTGACATGGTTCTTCAGACAAAGGTGGTGTATCAGGAATTACTGCACCATGCATAGGAGGTGTACCTTTAAGTTGCTGCATCTCATCCTGCAATTTTGCAAGACTTTCCTCTCTCTTGCTCAGTGACTGATCAGCAGTTTCCATCGCATTCCGACTTTTCTCAGCAGCAGTTTCAAGAGCTTTGATCAAACGTGCCTGAAAACAAAAATCAAACTTTTCTATCAAGTTTTCAGGTTTCTTCTTTTTTTTTCCTTCTCATTTTTGGGTTTTTGCAATAATTTGTTTGCCCATATAATGATTAATATAAATACTATACTAAATGCTTCAAGTACTGGGCAAAACCAACAATTTTTTAAATTAATTTTTTTTTTTAACCCTGTGGATAAAAGTGCTAGGATCATCAATGGCAATGAAAAAAGGGATTGTTGGCTGACTGGAATTTTTTTGGGGCCTCATAATATTTTCTTCTAAATGACTATCATTGTATACTGAGATAATATTGGCATATTTAAAATTTCCATAGCCTGAATAATGCAAACTTTAATCGGACAAACCTGGGTCTTCAGCTTTTCCTCGTAGTCTTGACACAGCTCTTTCAGTTTGGATATCTCTGTTTCCTTGTTCTCAAAGGTATCGCCTGCTTCTGTCAACATCTCATTCAACTCCCTGATCTCTGCTTGCTGGAATTCATACACTGTCTTTCAGTTCCAAAACAAATACAGCATAGTGATTACACCCAAAAGAAAAAGACACAATTTGTCAGCCCAAGTGTGTGAATTGAATTGAACTACTTGATCTAGTAACTTGTGCCTGCTACAATAGCCAAAGCAGCATTCTCAATATCAACCAGCTAAATCACAATGTACTATTCCAGCCATGCTGTCTACTTTTATAAGAATAACATTTCTGTTAAATCATTACACTGCCAGTCTTGTGCTTGTAACTTTGAGCTTGTTACTTCAAAAGATAATGAGATAGTTGCTTAAGGCACTGGTCACTAGATCCAGCTAAAATTTATCAACAAGAGAACCAACAAATATCACCGTCATCTAAGGATTAGGTAACTGTACATTTCAGTACACCAAATTGATCCTGGTAAAATAAAGTTACCCCTTTTTTCCCTAATAATGTTAGAACTGAAGTAGAATCAAGAGACATGATATATTGCTGATGCCTGTTTTTGCTTGGTAAAACTATGTACATGATTACTTACCTGCTATTATTGCGCTGCTATCTCTTTCCTGGCAATAGTTCTCAGACAAAGGTGAATGTTCCCTCCAACAATAAGTCACTGATGACCAGAACAACAACAAGCACCAAATCAACTTCCAATTATTTATTTTTCCATCATTTGGAAAATCTTTCTTTGATTTTGAACAAGACTAAGGGATGTAAAAACAATGAGGGGTGGAGGAAATTATGCAAAAATAGCAGATAATTTTCATCCAAAAACATCATTTTGAATGGCAGTAATATCTTACCTGCTATTGTTACATTCCTGATTTTGCCAGCCTGTACAAGTAAACATTTTGCCATAGTTGAGTGCTATACTGCAGACATTATTGGACCTAATGCAGAAGTGCTTTCTTTACGATCTGACACTGATCGAAAGTAGAATGAAGATAACATACAGCAAGAGCATTAATTTTCATAACATCATCCAGGGAATAAAAATGAGAAAAGGTCCAAGATGCAGCAATAGCTCTGTCCTATTAAAAAAGAGATATCTCTGTGACAGATTCATAACCTGCTTATAAAGAAAATGGTGCCTGCCAAAATAAGTAAATGTACCATTGACAGAGATAATTTCAACCATTTTTTATTTACCTTTTGGAATCAGCCAAACTGAAACAAAAGGCCTTAACCACATCAAGGAGTCATCTTGATCATCTGCAGCCTAAAAGACATTGGGGATTTTAATGCATTCCAGGTCCAACATAGGAAGTTAATTTTTGGAAGAAAACCCATTCTAGCAAGGAGAAATGAATCAGATACCATTTAACCATAAGTAATTCTTTTCCACTTATAAGGTATGAATTTCACTTCTCATTAAGAGGAAATAGGGACTGCCTTAAAAGTAAAATGTAGTAGAAGCAGATTTACTCAAGAATTCTCATGATTTAAGCAACAACCCAAAAACCAAATGAAAGGTTCCACATGGGAATTACAGAACAATATACTGGGCTCTGAAGCTCATTTCGGAAAGAAGAGAGTCCATCATTCTGAGAACTAAACGGTGTGAGAGAGTGCTACCCTAAAACCTAAATGGTGATTCTGACCATTGGTTTTCCTCACAAAGAAAGAAAATCTAACACTACATTTCAATTAGGAGAGTCAGTATCAATGCATTTCTTCCTTCACAAATTACAGAATAATTCTCCATTAAATGTCGTACATGATGCAAGACAATTTCCTCCAAGCCTGAGCAATGCATCATCTGGTTACTACACTTCAAAACCAAATCTTATTGGAAAGGTTATATGTGAATCAGGCATGAAGGTGGAGAATGTGAATTGTGTAGGTAGGACCATCTGTGTGGCAACAAAAGATCCCTTCGCAGCAGTAATTTCCTGAAGTCATCTTACCAACAGGTTTAGCTTTAAGTTTCAAAGTCTTGTCAGACTTAATGGAGACTAGCCAATGAGTCCAGGTCCCAGCTGATATCTCCAAATGGGAAGCGCTGGAGTCCACATCGGAGTGCCTTATGGGGCAAATTAGGTGAAAGGATCATGTACGTAGAGGCAGCAACCAGGGGCCTAAGCAGAGAAGATAAGATAACCACACCTTCTGCTGTCAGGCGAACTCTTACCCGTGTGACAACTTTTGTGTTAACTCCCTAACCATTGCTGAATAATAATAAAACAAACTACACGGTGAAGTTGTTGTTGTTGTTGTTGTGGGGTTTAACGCCATTTTTCAGCACACGATAGGCTATACATGGCGGCCAGTATTAATGGTGGAGGAAGAACCCGGAAAACCCCGGAAAGAACCACCGACCCACGAGAAGCTACTGGCAAGCTTTCTCACATGCCCACATTGGCTGAATCTTAGACTCGAACCGCCGCAGACAGAGGTGAGATGGCAGTGATCCGTAACGAAGAGCGCTTTAGACCACTCGGCCACACACGGTGAAGTAAAAAGGACCACTCTTTCATATGAAACAACTTCCTTACCCCAGGAAGTGTCATAGATCCCACCCTTGCAGAAACAAGTTATTGGCCCAGAAAAGCCAAAGATGCCTCTCTTATGGGATGTTTAAACTTGTATCCTATAAGATCATGATTTTCAGACCTTTGCCAAAATAATTTAAAATGCATAATTTCCCCTACAAATCAGCAAATTCCTGAATGGTTCAAGTTGAAACCTCATTTATTCACCACTTTTGGATCAACACAAATTCCAAGGTAGTAAATATTTTCAGCCTTTAGCATAGCAGTATATTGAAAATTTTGGATAGTAAATTCAAATGTGTTCTAATCCTTCTAACTTCACACCATGTGATAGCATGGTGATGACAGAAAGTAAAATCAAGAAAGACGACTAACCTGTGAGTTGATCTGCTGTCTGGCTTCCTCAAGCTTCTCTGCCATTAAAGATTGATCCATGTGATAGTCTGTGGTCTTGCCTGCCTTCTGTCCCAAAATGTGTAAAACATAAATATTGCACATGTACATATATAATGACAGTACTAGCAACTGCTACAAATTCCTTCTGGTAATTCAATTTTCAGTTGGCCATTATGGTCATTGATAAATCCAAGGACTGTCCTGTCGTCATTTCTGCCTTGGAAAGTCAATATCAAAAAGTGCAAAATTTTTACAAGGTTGCAATTCGTAATAAAAAATCCTATTTCTATTTATGAAAAATTTAAATTGCACCCCCCCCCCTTCAAAAGTTCAAACTAAAACAAAAGATTCTTAACCTGAAAGAAAATAAAATCAGAAAAAGGAAGAATTAAAAACAAAAATTAAAGTCTCTTAAATAAACTACATTCCAAAATAAAGAAAAAAATTTGTAGTAGCTTTCAAATATGGATGTATAACCATTATTTATCATGCAACCCTTTACTATTTTTTTGGTGACAAGGTCTAAATAAGGGTGCTTTCAAAACATTGTGAGCCAAAATATTTTGAATCTTGACTCTCTATAGATAGTAATAAGGCCAGTGTCTGCATGCAAAAATACTTTAGGGCTGTTCCACTTAAACATACATGGTACCCAAGGAAGGCAGTTTTAAAAAAGATATATGCCAGTGTGCTTTGATTTCGTAATAAAATGATAAGAAAATTCTAAACTGCATCTATGGGCAAGTACCCCACATTAAAAGTGCCTTCCCTGGGTCCCAGCTATGTTTTACTGGAACAGCCCTTAATCAGAAGCTAAACAAGCACTTGACTCTGCAACTGACTCAAGATAAATGATTTCTATGTTTCACTTCCAACTAGCATGTATTATAAGTACTGTTCTCACCATGACCCCTCTTAATTTTGGTACTGTCCTTCTGATCCAACTACAGTGTGACCCCACTATAACACGGTAGTTGGGAGCCATAGAACCCGACCGCATTATAGACTAAACCGTGTTATAAGTAACCAAGTCATTTAGCTGAAAAAATTATGTATGTACCCAAAAAAATTGTGAGGACGGGGTGTAGGTAATAAATGTGGGCGGTAAAATACGTGCTTCATTGGCACAGTTACCATCTTAAATCGATGCATATTAAATGAGCAATACACCTGTAGTGAAAACAGAGAAGACATGTAATAGTATACTTTATTTAGAGAACAACGAATTGGTACATATACGCGAATACTGTTGATATATACAGGTCTAACGTATAGCATGAATAGTATCAACACCATGTACTCACCCGCAAACCTCATCATATACATTGAATCCACAATAAAGGGCCCCGAATGGCCAAGTTTTCTAAAGCGCTGTCTGTTACGGATCACTGCCATCTCACCTCTGCGTAGGTTTGAGTCTCGGATTCAGCCAATGTGGGTATGTGAGAAAGCTTGCCAGTAGCTTCTCATGGGTCAGTGGTTCTTCCCGGGTTCTTCCTCCACCATTAATACTGGCCGCCATGTATAGCCTATCGTGTGCTGAAAAATGGCGTTAAACCCTAAAACAACATGAATCCACAATACAAGTGATTCCATTGAAAATATGCACACACACACAGAGCTTTAGAATATTCAATGATTTTGTCACAGGTCATATTGTTCTGAATTCAGTGGAAGAATATAGCACAATCATGTAACAAATGACGAAGCACATTTACTTTTCAGTACGTCCCAAGTCGGTAAAAATTAGTTTGTGTTTTAAGCCGCTGTTGGTAGCATTCGTAAGCATTAACATTTTCCCTACAAAAAAAACTTTCACGGCACAGTTTCCAGTCACGTTGGAAAATGCAAAAATCCATCAGATTCCATTACTTTCATTTAAGTTTGGTACTAACTTCCTTTGATGAAAAGTTCTTTGTTTTTATTGAAAGACTAGTCACTGCTAAAGGACAGCTTTAGAGAGCCAAACAAATGCCCATTTCTTATTGTGGCAGCAACATCAAATAATTGTATTGATTGAGGCCGATTTTTTTTCTTCCATTTGCTGAGTACTTTTTCATAACAATCGATGCTTCAAAGGTAATCTGTTTCCTTTGAAATTTCAGCAAACTATTTTATCTGGGTACATTTTTTAAAAGGAATCGGATGTCGTTTGGACTATTCTAGTTACTGACCCTCCATGCCTATTGAATAAACCAATAGGATTTTTTATTTATACAATTGTGGTAGCAGTGTGATGCTGTCTTCCGCGCATTCATCTAAAAATTAACAGAGGGTCAACGGAAGATAGAGACACAGGTGTTCAGGTTCGATGACAGGGATTATTAGAGAAAATGTGAGTGCTCTGAAGGATTTAATTCTGAGTGAAAATAAGAAGAATTTTACTTACCATCCACATAAAAATGTCAATCTTTGTAAATATATTAGTTACTAGCTAGCGGCCGAAAATTCAATGAAAGATAGATTGCGAGATAATGCCTCGTCTGGTTGATCTCCATTACCAGAAATGTCAACAACAAAAAAGTGGATATTTCACAACATACAGTACTCGTGCTAGATGTCATAATAAGCGGATTATAATATAACAATTCACTGTTTATATCATTGGTCAATATGGACAAAGAATTTGTTTATGTAACAAAAGATAAATTTCAGTGCATTTTATATCCAGTTTGCGGCTTCCTTTCATGGGGCCTCTGAATTTCTGCACTCCAAACCAATGGTTGTATACAAAAGTTTAAACAGCCAACAACATCGCCAACATAATAAAAAAAAAATCGCCACATGGTATGTTTTGCTGCCAATAAGGAAAAACAATCCAAATTTGTGACATTGGCAAAGACCTACGCGATCACAGAATAAACTTTTTATGCGTTATTTTTCGTACTTTTAAGAAGAAAAACTACTTTTCCGTGTATGAGAAAAATACATACAAAATTTCAAGACCCACGCCATGATCGTCTTGTATTATTCATACGCAATCTCTTCCCCAAAATGATAATAAAGTTTTTACGGTTTTTTTTTCGTACTTTTAAGAAAGATGTTTTTTTTGTGTGTACAAGAAAAATACATGTATATGAAATTTCAGGAGCCACACCACGACCGTGTTATATTCGAATTTGTGTTATAACGGAGGGCGCTATAGCGGGGTCACACTGTATGTCTAATAAAGATAATTCTTGGCATATAAGCTGGTAATGTACCTTGTGATTTTGTGACTGTAGCTTCTGAATGGTGGACTCTGCCTCCGCCAGCTGTTTCTTGAGCTGATCTATATCTGCATGATGGTTTGAACTCTGGAAGTAACAACAATCCAATCAAGTCAAATGTGAATTTAATTAAAAAAATTATAGTGCATCACTGGTATTTTAACCAGTCATGGACTTTAATTGGCCATTCTAATGCATGTGACATATCCGAGTTAAATTTGTGGCAATGACATTTAAACCATGGGAGTGTCCTTATTTTTAACTGCTGAGTACTGAACTCAACTTACCTATTACTAGATAATTATATTTTAACTGACCCCCACCCCCACCCCCCGCAACTGACTGTGGCAACCATAATGAGTGTTTGATCAGCACCAATTTTATATTGGTCATACCAGACACCATTGGAAGACTAGGCAAAAATCCCACGTGGACATGATCATCCATTCAGGCAATTTAGTGACAAGATTTTCCATGTTCATTCTGGCAGACACATGTAATGGTAAATCATCACCTTTCATTCAGGAGTGAATGTTGCTTCAAAATGTTACTTAATTCCTTTCATATTTTCGATCAAGACTTACAATATGGAGGCCTGCAAACCTTATTCTTAATCTCTCAAGCATGCAATATGATGGAATCCACTAAAAAAACATTTTATTTCCAGACAATCACTGGATCTTGCATAGAACAAATCAGGAGAATGGAAGAAAATCTGTAGTCCAAGCAGAGTAACAAATTCCATCAGAAAAGATCACTTGACGGACTATGTTCATTTCATAAAATTATTCATACTGCAACTCAGATAATTAACGACTGAATGCTGCAGCTCTAACAGATTATGTGCAAAAACTGTGCAGTGTTTATTTTTCTGGTGCTACATTTTATGCATTTTATATCTTTTTATTTTGCAGGACTTTGTGTCTATTTTGTGTAAATCCCATATGGGCGTATTCTGCCTGAAACAGCATTGGTTTATCAGGGACAAAAATTAAAAGCGTTGAATCTAGCTGAAGCTTCAACACAACAAATGTCTAATCTGTACATCAAGATGAACTGCAACCTTGAGTTTCAACTAGTTGGTATATGTAGCCATGGTAAGAAAGAGGCCACCAGTGAGAAATAATACTGTACATACATGTGATTTATGATGTACAAATACAAATTTCTATTCCGGTGTGGAAAATATATTAAACTATCTCCAACATGCATTATGTCAAAACAAAAATGTAACATGTCTTTCCCTTCAAGCTTCACTGCTGCTCATGTTGTTTCGAAACATTCAAAAACTAATTTTAAAAAAGCAAATTTGGACATTAGGTAATATCCCTTTTATTTTGCATGTGTACACCCTCCCAGGCTTAAGCTTAAGTAGAACTAGGATTTAAAAGTTACATGAATTTTAGGTATGATAACTCACACAATCCTTTTGTTGCTGTTCTAGTTGTGAAATGTTAGCTTTCATTGTGGTTTTTTCCTGGTTTTGGTCTGTCAACTGGCTCTTTAGCATAGCTATTTCTGCTTCTAGATCCTTTGTCTTGGTCTCAAGAGCCTAATTTAAGAAAGAATAATAAAAATCTTTGTCAGCTGAAAGGATCAATTTATATAGTGGTTTTAATGGCACTTTTAGCATAATCATTACTATTCAATTAGTTCAAGGGCTATCAAAGCAGCCAATTCTCAGCTAGAAAGACCGACTAGTAAAAATACTTTACTGTAGGCATCCCATTTCCACAAAAAAGGTACGAATTCCATCTAAAAAACATTTTTAAGGTAAGACTTGAAGTTGCACTCAAGGCAAAATCTGCATTAGAAGAAAAAATGCTGACATTTTCTGACTCAAAGATTAACGTAAGCTTAATGAAAAGTGTCACAGATTCTTGAAAAGTGTCATTTTAAAACTGAAAACCATTAAATGGCTAAGGGCTGTTCCATTAAAACATACATGGAACCCAGTGAAGGCACTTTTGAAGTGGGGTGCTCACCCATAGCTGCAATTAAAAAATTTCTTATCATTTAAATATGAATTCTGTGTACCCAGGCATATATTGTTAAAATACTACCCTCCTTGAGTACCATGTATGTTTAAATGGAACAGCCCAAATCATGACATCGCAATGTCTTCAGATATAAACATTATCTCTTAGAATATTTTTATTTAAGGTAACATGCATTAGAAGGATCTGGATCCACTTTAGTAACAAACTTGCCCTGGGTGGAAGTGCTTTTTTTCCAGTATACAGTTTAATGGACAAGTGTATTGAGTTCATTGAAATGCTGACCAGGTTGAGGTTCTGTTGCTGATCACTCGTCCCAGGGAATAGTTTTCTCTCAGTTTCTTTTCACTCTAAACGCAACCCATTAAAAAATTTTGGTAACAGTGGAGAGTGGAGAACTTAAGTTATTGTGTGAAACAAAGTGAACCAAAGGATGATCTAACATCCAATTAATTTTTTAAAAAAGTATAATGTCCCTACCTCATTACTGTGAATCTTCATATTTCTGTGTCAAATAATGTTCTAAAAGTCATGCCCACTCTAAACAACTGTAGCATTGTGTCATAAAATAAGTCATTGGACTTAAAAGTCGCATTTAACTGCACCAAATATTCAAATTATATATTTGCTTTTCTATGTCATTAGTTTCTAGTCACATCTGAAGTATATAATATATTTCTTCCATTCTGTTGTCCTGTCATACAAAAGACATTTATTCATAAGAACATTTCTACCTTATATGACATGTCACACCGAATGCACCATATTTATTCAACTAACTTGTGAAACTCTTGTCAAGGCACAGAGTAACACAAGGTTAAACTGACCATACCTCTACTTTAACTTGCTCCTGATGCAACAAACTACTGGAGACAAATTCATCGTCATCATCTTCAACATGCTCTGGTTGTTTTTTACTTTGACTGCCGCTGCTGACAGCATCCAAGTAGATCTGGATTCTTCTGTCTGCCATGTCCTCTGCACGCTGCTCAGTGAAACGAATCCTCTCACTAGAAATTACAAAAAAATAACTTGTCAAATCCATACACAATTTAAACCTAATACACAATCTTTAATTGATTTAAACCTAATATGAGGGTGCCTCATGATTGTTATTGTTCTGGGCACAAGATAGGCTAAACATGGCAGCCAATATAACTGCCATAAACCACAAACCAAAGCTAGCAATTTGGCTCGAAACAAGGTTAAATAATTTCCCAAAATAAAAGGCCACGACCTCCATTTCATTTTTCATAAACTTCCATATATACCACTTTTATTACCATAGGTACAGTATCATTTTTGGAACTTTTTTCGTCTCATTTAAGAAATATATCTGCCCTTATGTATGTTATTTAATCATGTATTTCAATATTTAAGCCTATTTCATTTTCTTCTCCTTTTCTCTCTCCTTGCCCAAATATGACCAGCTGGTATTTGATATTCTGTCACTCATAGAGTATCATATACCAGTCGTGCTCTTTAACAACCAGTACTCATTTTCTTTTTAGGAAAAACTCTTGATTAAACAGAGCAATAAAATGGTTTAAGTAGTAATTTAACCCTTACCTCAATCATAATAATGCTTGAAAAGAACGGAGCAATCAGGTAATGATGAATCTTGATTGCAAATGGAAATTAAGCGACAACTGAAATTTGTGTGCTGCTACTAAATTAGTCTGCAAGCTTGCCAAGGTCACACATAAATCAAGACTAAATGCAGATGTAAACTCATGACTAGAATCTTTCTTTTAAAGATGCTGCACTCTGAATTCTGTAGATTACAAGCACTCTTTGACACTTCTACATACTCCACCCAAAGAAAATTCCATGTATCAATTTTACAAGATGTATTAAACAAAATTTTTTAAAAATGCATTAATTTTTGTTGTTGTTGTTGTTGTTGTTGTTGTGGGGTTTAACGCCATTTTTCAGCACACGATAGGCTATACATGGCGGCCAATATTAATGGTGGAGGAAGAACCAGGACAACCCCGGAAAGAACCACCGACCCACGAGAAGCTACTGGCAAGCTTTCTCACATGCCCACATTGGCTGAATCTTAGACTCAAACCGCCGCAGACAGAGGTGAGATGGCAGTGATCCGTAACGAAGAGCGCTTTAGACCACTCGGCCACTCAGGGCCCCTCATTAATTTTTGTATGAAAACAATCAAAATACAAAATTTGAAGGATTTTGTAATTTAGAAAGAGTCTTGGACCTAAATTCATTATAAAATGTCATAACGGGTTTTTTGGCCGATATAGTACTTCAGCTGTAAAATACAGAGAAAAAAAATCCATGGAAATCTACATTTTTTTGAGTCATACCTGCCCATTAACAGAGCACAAAAATACTGACTACTTATGACAAAAATACTGAATTTCAGGAACAAATGCTGAATTTTAATACTTTAATGCATATGTAACTATTTACAAAATCTACAACCAACAGTAAAGTAGGACAATAACTTAATTATTTAATATCAAAGATGCACTCTTGCATCTTCAGGAATAAATCATCAAACAGGCTGTTCATAAATGCAATCCTGTTACTCTAAGAATGGAACCCGGTACCTGCTCTAAACAGAAAATTGCAAGGAAATTTTTAATTTTTTTTGTAAATGTGGAGTCGAACAAATGTAGATATCTTCAACATATAACAAATGTCCAGTATGGATTATATTTAACCTGTATTTATCATAACTGTACCTACCTGTAATTATTCTCTATCTCCACGAACTGTTTCATCATCTCCTGACAGACTTCTTCCCTGATCTTTGCCTCCAGCAAGACCTTTGACCTCTTTTCACGGACAAGCTCTTGTCTTAAGTCCTCAATCAACTGCAGCAAAGACTGCAACACAAGCAAAATAATTTTGGAAATGAACAATATATAGAGCTCACAATAATCTGAAAAGGCAACAAACTTATGTCATAATTTTATGCCAGTTCTTTTCATTACAAGTCAAATCACTGGAATTGAATCCAAGAAAATTCTTGCACAGTCTAAACTGTCAGTAGGTTGTAAAAAAATATGAGCTTATCACTATAGATTTAAAAAATCTATTAGTCTTTCCAAGCGCCTACAAGTACATAAAAGAAAAATAATTAACAAGATAGCAACAACTGAACTACATATCTAAGGATAATGTTGTCTTTGAATATAAATATATTCGCTTGAATCTCGTAAACCTACAATTACATTTACATCAGAGATCGCTACAAACATTATATGTAGCTTTGAGAAAAAAAGTAAAATTATGAGATTTACTCATCAAAAAATAAATTTCTAGCCTTGGGTTAATGAACTATGGCTCATTTCTAGACCTGGATCACAAATTTACTAATGTGTACATGTGACTGAATTATTAACTTAGCTTTAACAATTTTTCAGTCATATCACTGAGGTCTGCAGTGTGGTAGTTTATAATGATGTTTAGTACTGAGGCATCATGCCGCAGGCAAGTAGCATCATATCCCACCCAATCACATTATCCTGACACCAGGCTGACCAATTTTAATACTAATGAGCACCTATCAAGGCAGCTGCTAGTATCATTCTTGTCTATGGTATGCTTAGCCAGGGTTTCAACCTGAAATCTCACACATCTAAGGTAGATACTAATCACTTAGGCTACCGCTCACTACTTAAAAAAAAAAATTTTTATATTTGTCATTTTCCTGTATATTAAGAATAAGGTTATCAATAAACCAAGGTGGGGATTAACACTGCAGACTGGTAAAGCAATCCAGGAACAATAACTCCTCTTGAGACTGCAGACTGGTATATATTTCTACTTGACTTAATTCTTGGATTTTTGTTTCCATTTCACATGATGATGATGGCAATCATGTCTTCTGCTGTAATCAATATGTAATTTTCGATAAATATAACTGTTGCCCTTCTGTGCATAATATGAAACCCGGATAAAAATCAAACAAAGACGAGTCAACTATCTCGATTTTACCACAACTATCAGGTTTTCATCATTTCTGCTTTTATTCCATAAGTCTGTACCTTAAGGGTCCTTTTTATAAGACTTGGGAAATTCATGAGGGCTGGCAGGTCTTGATATACATCAGTCATCTGGATTGGCTTACATAACAGTGGACAAATTAACCTTTCCATCACTATGGACCGGTTTTCCAGTTATGGGGAAGTAAGTCTGTCAACCCTATGGACCCACTGTACCAGTCCGGGCAGTTTTCTTCTTAAGAGTCATAGTAACCAACAACATAAACTTATCATACCTCTAATAACTTCCTTCTTGTGATGTAGATATTATATTTGGAATATCTCACGAGTTAAGCTTGCATACAACTATTGAATACAATTAGAAATTTCGAGGAAAGAAGGCAATTTTTGTGTGTGTTTTCTGAATGGCAAAATTTCTATTCAAAATGGTGAAGTTCGAAGACAGATGAGAATGAAGTGTCAGATTATGAATTCTCAGTCGTGACCTAATACAGTTGACTGAAAATGAGAGAAAACATATGGAGAGGCATTTGAATGTGCTTGTGGGTGACTGATTCAATGAAGAGGACTTTGAAGGTTTTGAACCAGAGGAAGTGTGTGTTCCATGTGATTTTCTTCTGGATGCAACTCTTAGATCCAAAGGGATTTACTGCAGTTTTCTGGAAGAGTTGGTTCTACCTGTGTTAGCATGTTCCAACAAAGCTCTGGAATATTTTCAAATAAGTTTTTGAAAATATTGTCCATCTAATGAGGTATATAAATAAATAATTGCTTGTGCATTTTACCTGTTGTGTTACTTCTTTGCACATGTATTTTAACAGTTATAATAGATATGCACATTTTTGTGAATTAGTGATGCAATTTGCCTTCTAACCTTTTGTTTGATACTGAATCCAGCCACATATTTTTAAAATTGGCCAAGTTATGTTATTTCAAAATCCAAAAGTCATTTTGCTTAACAGGTCCAAAGTTTCTTGTGTTTAGTGCTATATGCCTGTAACATTACTTAGTGATGAAAAGGGTTAAACAGGAAGGCAAATATTGTGTAGAAAGAACAAAACCCTATGTAAACAATCTACCTAACTTCTTATCAAAATCATAATGGACAACACATGATTGAAGAAGGGACATACCAGAAATTCACTGGGTCTTACAAGGTGAGCTAAAATGTTTCACAAATTATAACCAAATTTTTTAAAAGTGAGACATTCAAACAATAAAGAACCTTTACCATAATGCTAATGACTTTAATTTTGAATGACTCTCAATAGTTTTCCCCAAATCATGCATTATGTAATATGAAACAAATGTTCAACCCCTGCACCTCAAAACTTAACTAGATGAATGGATGGACATTCCGAGGAACAATGATAACAATATTTCACTGACACATTCATAGTGGATCATGGGAAAAATCATCTCAATAGGACTTTGATTGATGCGATCAGACTACTACCTTGTTCAGCACTTCTATTATAAAAAATTCTTGATGCATTACCATTGTATTGCATCAAGGAAGACCTAACAATTTTGAATTTGCATACAAAGAGTTTTTCATCATGTTCTGATCAGGCTCTCAGTTCGGGGACAGACCACATGCCTGTCTCCGAGGCCATAATATTTTCTGCATCGCTGCCTGCCAAGTTGGCAAGCAGGACTGTGCGAGCAAGGATAAGATTCATCACAGAGCCTGATCAACAATCAAATTGTAAATCCAAAATGTGATAGGAACATCACTGGATTGACAATCCCCAGGTGTATTTTAAGAATACAGTCTTGATTGGAGAATTTCAAGGGAAAAGGTTCATTATTTGGGCAGATCTGATGTGACCAGTGTTCAGAAATAAGACAAAAGATGGTGAAATATTACCTAGAATCCACCCCACCCACCCATTTCAGTACAACTCTCATTTACTAAAACTGAGAAAAGAAATCAATGAAACTTGTTTGTTATCAGAAAATGCACAATATTTATCCATGTTCCATGCTAAAAATGGATATTCTGTAAAATATCTGTGGCAAAATGTTTAGAATTTGAGCCATTTGCATACCTGCCAACCCCCGACGAGGAAAAAGTGTAATGCACATATAATATGCTAAAAATTCAATAAACAATCATTTATTTGCCCCTATAGTCTTTTAACATCTTTTACGGCTTCAAGTTTTCATATGCAGTACTTGTAGCTTTAGAAAGCAACAGATTATCATGTTACATTTCAAAACACTTTGTACCAGCAGAGACCATGAAAGTTTTGCACACCAGTACTGGGTTACTGAGCCTGGATCGTGATTCAGTTTTATTTTTGTTAATACTGAACAATCTCTCACAGTCAGCATTAGAATGGTATAGAAACAATATTCTTTTCATAACCTGACAAAGAGGAAATTTATGTCTTCCAGTGATTGGGTCTTTTAGCTGGGAAATAAGGTGCCATTGCACATCAACTCTATCTGCATTAAGTATATTTTCAGGTAGAATCCCAACTTGATCCAGATGATCCAAGGTAGACAAGGGTGACAAATAGAAAGGGATATCTCTTGACAAAGAATCTAACACTTCTGAAGCTTTTTGAATGTCTCTCATTTACCTCCGCAACTGAAGCATTTAAAAGCACTTCATCTCCATATGGGAATTTCTAGAGCGTGTAATCACATGCTGCAGCATAATAATCTGTAACATTATCATAGAACACCTTCACAGCAAGAGTAGAATTGTGTTCTATGAATTCTCTTGCTTCTGCACCAATAGCTAGATCTTCATTATCTTTCTGGTTTGCTCGGTCATGAAAGTCTATATCAGTTAAAAGCTTGGCTGATGAGATGATTTCTGGCTTAATAATGATTATTAGCAAATCTGACAACTGGTTTGAAGAATCTTGTGCATAATATGAAAGCATGGTTCTTCTTTTTGTAAGACAACATTTGCTGCATCAAACAATGGAATGGCACCCTTCATAAACAAGCAATACAGTTTTGTAACTGGATTAAGTTTTTTGAAGACCATCTTACATTTTGATTCTTGAAAGCAGATTCTGTTTCTTTCTGTGACATCTTAGTATCCACTTTGCTAGCTTTGCCCTTAGAAGAGTGAGAAGATCCAGTATGCTTTGTACTCAATTTATTCTCTGAAGAACCAATAGAGTTGGCTGATTTAGTTTACTAACAATGGGTTGAAATTTTCTGTGAAATTCTTGGAAAAAATATATGTGCTCTAACACACACATTGACTAGAATCCATCTGAAGTCTTTCAGCACCAAATAGTAAAATTCTTTCTACATGGCATGCAACAAACATCACGTGATGCTGCCCTCATGTCTTCATCTTTAGTGGATTGTTATTTTTTGTTTTGTTTATTTTTTTAACTTTTTCTAATTCATCTGTGAAATTATTTGAAAGGAGATAATTTTGCTGTCATACAACCATTAACTAAATTTATACCTTTTAGCGCCAAATACATATAGACTGGTTCTGTACTAAATATGAATTTGAACAAAGAATCTGCAAGTAAAGATTAAAAATCAGAAAACCAGTCAGTTCTCTCCTCACTAAGCCATACAGCTGCTATAAATAGAATACAATGTCGAAAGTTTGAAAGTAGAACCAGCATGTTTCTTGGTAATAGGATAGTTACTATAAATAGAACATAACTGTTAGGACAAGCATACTCTTATATTGTAGTTAAGTAGAAGCCATCTTTTCTAAAATATGTTAATAAAAACATGAAAACAATTAACTGATATTTTTGGATATACTGAAAAAGCGTAATCCATATATATTTACGTGTATGGCGTAATTTGGTGAAAAAATCACAATGATTACACCAAAAGCGTAATGGTTGGCATCTATGCATTTTGTGACAAAAAATGGTCAGGAAATGAACTAAATTTTTAATGAATGTGGAAAATGTGTGTATGTTCCTAACTAAAATGATATAAATATAAAACAATGCTTCACTGATATTTTACAGTTAGACTATAAAATTTTATTTTTATTTGAAAAAGTAAACTGCAACCAATTTTACTCATTAGGCACCAATCAGAAAAGAGGATCATCTTGCTTCTCTCCAATATTCACAAACACTCCAAACATCAGATACACCAGATTAAAAAGAATTTAAAAATAACGAAGTTATTACAATGTCTTTTCTTTTATTATATGTCACTTCATAGCTACAACAGCACAACTTACATTGACTCCATCATCCGACTCATTTAGGTCTTCATCATCATCTTCAGGTAGTGGCATATTGATAGCAGACTCCATGTCAAACTGTGATTTTGCCAAGGTATCTGAAAAACAAACCCCCAAAGTAAAGACAATACCACACACAAGAAACTGGCCATGGCCTGCATACTGAGCCTGCTTTTATTGGTGTTACATGTATCACAAACCAAGTAACATGGCTCAAAGGCCAATCACACTTTAAAAAAATGAAAACATAAAAAGTGGCCGAGTTAGAAAAGGTAGACAGGTATTAATGGTTAAGGTCAATATTGCTAAGTTACTTGTTAATACAAAGATAAACAAGAAAGTGAGGAACCCCAGGTGGTCAGGGCCAATGTGGTTATGTGAGAAAGCATGTTTACTAGCTTCCCAGGTGTCATTGGTTTTTCCTGGGCTTCTTCTGAGTTCTTACTCCACCAGATATACTTGCCACCACGTACAGCCTAACATGCACTGAAAAATTGTGTTAAATCCACAAAACCACAATTTAGAAAGAGTGGCACTCTCAATAAAATGAAAGATTGTTAAAAAATCATAGCCATATCCAAATTGAATGACACTAAACCTATAGAAGACACATGCATGTCTAAGACCTACATCAATGCAAAGAATCGCTCGTTAGAAGCAATATCCCATATATAGATTTGAAATTGTCATGGGCCATAAATCTACATAAAATGTAGCTGACAAGACAAAACCCATAAAAGGCACATCGATGTCTTTAAGACGATGAACAAACAAAATTGCATCTGAGCCTGTCAAACGGTTCCTTAGCTATAATGGTTACAAGGATATGCTGCAGTAGAGATTTTAATTGATAAAAAACAGTAATCCTCCAATGAAATTGGATGTGAAAAACAAAAACAAAACTATATATACATATCCATGTAATAGGTAATTCCCATACCAAATGGCATTAAATTATGCTTCAGAGCTGCAAAGATACAGTGATTTTAAGCATTAAAGGACAGAGAGATGGACAAATTAAAACTACTGACAGCTCCCACGTCTATATGCATGTCTCAAACAAGGATATGTATATGTTTGAGGTTCCTTCTGTTTTCACTAATAATAATAATAATGATATCTAAATTACTTCTATAAAATCTAATCAAAGCACTGACATTTGAAATGCTACTTAATTATAAAGTTTACAAAAATATTATCAAGCAATTTTTTATTCATACTGCATTATTGTGGAATCTGCAGCAATCCATATATAATAAAGACTATATTCTACTTACATTACCTTTTATGATTGAGAATTTTGTCAGTGTAACACTGTACCCCTTATTTTAATTTTACAAGTTATAGCAGGTGTACTATTGCATGTTATATACAGGATATATTTACCAAGCTTCATTATACCTGTACCGCATCACAACCATGCAATGAACAATGTAAATTAGGCTGTTCAATAGACTAAAAATTGCACTTCCTTAACAATGCACTTAACACTGACGACTTTATTTTTTTAAACTACAAACGGTTTCGCTGACATAAAAATGTTATGGGTGAAATTTGTATGGTTTGAAGGGATTAAATAATCCTAACCAGATTGTAACTGTGCCAGGTAAGTGCCTTTGAGGACAGGAGGTGGATTAAAATTCATAATGGACTGGAGGCAGAGTATAAAAATGTATGCCTGTAGAATGTCCATAAAGGCAGGTTTAAGATACCCATCAAATGGTTAAGCTACCAAAAATAGAGATCACATTGAGGTTTACAAACAAGTGCTCCATCGAACATAACGTATCAACTGCATCTTTGTATCAACAGTATCTGAACTGGAATGTTGATAGCACTTGCTACTATCAAGTTTGGCATATTGCTTTGGTGGCTTAAAACAACACTTTCAAGGGTATGCAATGCAAAGGCCAATACAGTAACTTGCCAACAGACAATCCACATCAGGGCTGATCGAGTAGCAGAATCAAAGCCTTCTGATCACAAGTCCAACAATTTAGCAACTACAGCTCCCTGTTCCTGCTATATCGCATTATTGTGAATGCAGGTGAGCTATACTGGTAAATTATCACTAATAAGCTTACACTCAATCCACACAGCATTAATTTAGAATAGAGCTTTAAAATTATAAACATCAGGACTATTCCATTTAAATATGCTGGGAATGACTTAAAAGACAAAAAGACAAAGCACAAACCTCGACTTTAACACATGAAAATTGTTTTGCCCCTCCCCCAGGTATATTTTAATGGAATAACCCTTACTTTTCCTGACATATAGTTTTGAACCTTTCTGCCCCTTCATTTCTGTAGCCATATTTAACCTTTTGATATATGCAGATAATGAGAATGAGACGCAAAGCAAGAGACATTCTCACCAGTACATCAGTAAAACAGGGACAATGAGTTTTAAAAAAACACCTGCCATTCTCATCAGTAGCTCTGTAACACTGTGACAATGCGATCTATAACCTACTGACACTCTCATCAATAAATCAGAAGAAAAAAACCCCAAAACAAACTGAGATAAAAAGCTATTGACATTCTCATAAGTGCAACAGAAAACTACAATTGGTACACATAATTGTAAGAGTTTGCACTTAGCTTTTAGTTTTCCTATTTCCACCATTAAGTTGTCTTTCGATATAAGAACTGATGCTATTCATTGTATCAAAACACATAAACATTGTAAAATTAAAGGAATATACAGTAATACCTCATGCATTCGCGTTTCTGGATTCACAAAATTTTCATTGGTACCCTCTACATACATGTTTTCTTTATTTTATTGAATTGTACCTTCGTTATATGACTTCTGTGACATATGAAGTTTACCTTCCTGACAATGACAAAGAAAACATCAGTCATTAAGTTTACAGTCCCATTCGTTACTTGGTTTTACCTTACTGTGAGTGCAAAAGAAAACGGCAGCTAATGAATTAGTATAGGGGTAATATTAGTATATATGTACCATACTGTAAATGCGCTAGTGTGGCAAATACCCACTAGGCGATACTGTACTCTATTTTTACATCAACCATTTATTTCTCTTTTTAAGGGTAATGTATCAAGCTAACTTTTAAATGAAATTAAAGTGCTTTGGGAGCATGATTTGGGTCATATTTAGGGTTTAAACCCTAGAAATAAGCATTTATTAGCATTTTTAGTGACTCGTACCAAACATTCGCGATTCCTCCTGATCCGTGACTGGTTCTGGAATCTAACCTCCTGAATGTTCGAGGTATTACTGTAGTATGCTGCAAATCCATTGGCCTGTTTTCAAATTCCTCTAAGCAAGTATTTTGAAAACATTAAACATGATGCGTGAAACAGAAACAACAACGAAAAGATGTGCACAAAAGAGTTAGTGAATACATGGCTAGACTTACATGGCGTAGCCCAGCTAATTGACGGTCTGGTGTCATCTGATCCAGAAAGTGATGGCATCTGGAATTTGGGTGGAGGTTCTGCTTTCTGGGTAACAATTATCTGCAGACAGAAGTGAAATTAGTTATTATGTTTAATCTGTTCCCAATCCAAACCTGCAAATTATACAATAAAACTTAACACCCCCATCTCGCTAGACCCAAAAAATAAAAGGAATTCTCCTGGCTTTCATTTGCAATTTCCCATGACACATAGAGCATTAACATCATTTAGATTTTAAATTAAAGCTATGTTGAACATAGGATCCGAAAGATAGGGGACATTGTGTCCATCTCTATTCAAATTTGTTTGATTCTCATTTGTCATGGTCCATTCCGGAATTAAATTTGAGGCTAAAGCTGATCTACCAATCATAACAAGACCTCAGTAATGCAGACTAT